>OU342735.1:478245551-478845551 GCA_910589765.1 Avena atlantica
CAGTTGATTCCGGAGAAGGAAGTTAATGGTGTGGATATCATCCACACGTTTCTCGAGCGTCGGGTGCAGCCTCTCCAGGCCAGGGCGCACCCGATGTTTCTTTATTCTGGGCGTCGTGATCCGACGAGAGTTTCGGCTGAGAAAATCTCCGAGGGAGATCTTGACAGGGCCCTTCGCTCGCTGCTGAAGTTCAAGGCCGGAGAGAAAATCCCGGGGAAGTCGCTGACTCCGCCGTTTTCTTCGGTGTTGGCTGTTCCACCGGTGTAGATTTGTGCGCGTAGCGCTTTTCTTCGACCGCATATTTATTTTCCTTTGTTTGCTAACAAAGTCTTTTATTTTTTTGTAGAGCTTCAAGGTGCCGGGCATGGTGCCGCCATTGCCTGAAAAATATCCGAATGCTCTGGATAATGACGTGGTAGATTCCGTGTCTGAGCTGCCGTCGGCGCGATCTCCGGCGGAAGATGCCGACGAGTCGAGCGAGGATCATACGCGCAAACGATCATGGAGCTCCAGCGAGTCTTCGGATGCCTCGACTCCTCCGACTCCCAGAAACCCTCTGTGCCTTGAGCGTCACAGTGACGGGCATGGAGGCTCTTCCTCTCCCATTCCTGCCATTCCTGTGCGGGCTGTAGCGCCGCACCCGCCAGTGAAGCGGAAGAAGGAAGAAAAGAAGGAAGAGAAGAAGGAAGAGAAGAAGGAAGAGAAGAAGGGGGAGAAGAGAGCCCGAAGGACTCCTCCTGTCTTCGACCTGCTCGCTGGACTCGTAAGTTTCCTTTATACTGCTGTCTTTCTGCTGTTGACTTTTTGTTCTTGTGTTAAATATTTCGTGTGCAGGCACCCCTCCCACGATTCCACCAGCGATGGTGCTCGGGGGATGATGGGAGAGTCGAAGGTTGCGTCTCCTCCTCCTCAGACTGTGGCAACTTCGGGGGGCGCTGCTCCGAACCCTCCTCTGCAGGAGGTGCAGGTGGTGGCGCCTCAGAATTTTGCCAGCGGACCTTCAGCATCACTGTTGGATCATGTAAGTCATCTATCATGGGGGGAGCCCCCGAGCGTGTGTAAAAGAGTTCTCTTAGTTTGTTCTTCGAGTCTCGGGGGAAGCCCCCGAGTGTTTTCGTGTGAGTCATTTTCTTCTACTTTCTCCTGTTGGGCGTAGCCCCCGAGTCCTTTTTCTGAATGGTGGTTCTTCTTCCTACAGCCTTTTGTGCAGGAGGCCAAGCGGCTGGTGCAGGAGCGCCTGGTGCTGGAGGCCAACCTCCAATAGCTTCAAGGTACCCGTATACTTTGGGTGCTTCTTTCCTTTATTTCTGTCCTGCTTTCTGATGTTTGATTGTTTTGAATGCAGAGGAGCATAATACTTCTCTCCGTGAGATCGACGCTCTCAAGAAGAGCCTTGGTCAATCGGAGAAGAAGGCTAAGGACGCCGCTGGTGCGAAGGAGCGCCTTGAGTTGGAGCTGGCCAAGGCAGCCGAAGCTAAGGAGCGTCTGCGGCAGGAGGCTACGGACCGCGAGGAGCAGCTTGCCATGGCTGCGACTGCGCGTGAAAGAGAGGTGGCGGGCAAACTCATGGTTGCTGCCAAGGCTGTTTCGGGTGAGTACCTTATTATTGCTTCTGTCTTTTCGTTTCCTTGTCTTTCTTCTGTGTTACTTTCTTCATTCCTTCTCTTTTTGTCTCAGATGCCGCAGGCATCGAGTTTGACCGCGGCGCTCTAGAGCATGGGAGTGCTCTAGATGATGCTACGGCAGCGGTCGAAGATCGTTGCAGCACCGTCGTCAACTCTCTTGCCAAAGGCGAAGGAGGTTCTTGGCCGCTTCTACAAGGAGCTTGTCCCCAAGGGCGCGGCCCTTGATGATGTTGACGCCCTGGCGGAGGCTTTGTCAGCCGAAGCGCCTGCGGTGTACAAGCGCAAGCAAAAGGGCATCGACGCGTCCGTCGGGCTGGCGATGGCTTTGGCGGCTAGAGCGTAGCTGGACCTTCCCCAGATCACCTCCCGGATGCCGATGATCGCGGATGGATCCGAGGTAGATTTTGCTGCCTATGCTGCTCGATGCAAGCGATATGGGCCAAAGCTCATTGATATGTTGTCTGAGTATGCGCTGCGGCAACAGGGGGAGGCCAAGGCGAGGCAATCCGGCTCCGAGGCTACTCAGGGTGCCGCGTCTTAGGCGTTGTAGATGTAGGATAATTTGTAGTCTTCTCTTGCTGTAAATATTGTGAGGAACACAATCATTGTGCCACGTAGTGGCCTTTATATGCTTAATGAACTCTTCTGAGTTGTGCTCTTCTTCTGTCTGAATGTTTATGTCCTTTGATTTTCTGCCGTGCTAGGTTCCTTCGGGTGCTGACCCCGTTGACACCTCGCTTGCAGCGCAGCTTCGTCCATCTTTTGATGATTCCTCGTAATTCGCTTTTCTTCGGGACCGTGTTCGTAGTCTTGAGAGGGAGTTGCTTGGGTTGCGTGGTCACGTCGATGTTTGGAAGTCCAAGGCGGATCGCGGTGCAGCCAGAGAGGAGTACTTGATGGCGGAACTGCTTCGGCTATCTAAGCAGCTTCAATGTAAGTTGTTCTTTGTTTCGAGCTGCAGCTCAGTTCTTCGAATGAGCCTGCTGGCCTTGCCTCTTATTTTGTGCAATTGTCGCAGGTGCTAACCTTGCTCCGAGGGAAGAGAAGGAGCGTGTCGCTGTTCGGGTAAATTGCTTGACTCAACAGGACATGGAGGCTGGCATCTTCTTCTGGATGGATCGTGACCGCGCCATGGCTCTGGCGACGGTGCAGGATTGTGTGCACTAGGTTTCGCGGGTGCTTCGTCAGGTGCAGACGTCGTTTGCCTCGGTGTTGCATGTCATGTTTCCATTGGATGTTGTGCCAACAAGCCTTGCGGGTCTTCTGTCGAAGTTTCGGAGCATGAGCAATGTCAAGGAGTTGGTGCGGCAACAGCTCGTCGCGGGCATGAAGGCTGCTTTGTCCCTTGTGAGGCTGCACCAGCCTGATGCAGATTTGTCTGTTATAGCAGCTGGGCCACCTCTTCGACCAGATGGCGGTGAGTGGGATATGCGTCCCCATTATGCGGCTGTAAGGCAGTATGCCGAACAGGTAGTAGATTTGTTTGAGCAGCGTGCTCAAGTTATTCTTCAGAATAGGTAGTACCTATAAAAGAGGTAGATGTATAATTTGTGTATTTCTACTGGGCGTGTCGTGCCCTTTGCTATAAAGGTTTATGTTTATTGTGAGCACGCGGTGCTTTGTTTATGTACGTGTCCTTTTCGTTTGCCTGACGTTGTCAGCTACTCAGGGTGTACACGTGTGGTTCTCGGTCGATGAAATCGTGAGGTGGGGGGAGCACCCGAGTGCGTTTGTAGCAATGAGTAAAGTTGCAAATAACGAAACGAAATTTTGGGGCAAGACACTTAGCTTTATTTATATCGTAATGGAGGAAGTACATTGTTCGGCTGAATAGCCTTGGCTGAAAAGGCTTATTGAAAGTAGAGGGGTAGGTAACTATGGGTAGAATCGCCGCAAGTGTGCGATGTTCCATGGGTTGGAGTATGCGACTCCAGACTCCACGTGCTTGAGGCGATAGGCGCCACCTGGGATGACTTCGGTGATAACGTAGGGTCCTTCCCATGGCGACTCGAATTTCTTCGGTCGCTCTTGCTTGAGTCGCAAGACGAGGTCTAGTTCGACGAAGGACCTTGGGCGTAGCCGTCGGCTGTGGTAGTTGCGGAGACTCTGCTGGTACACCGCTGATCGAGCTGCTGCTACGTCTCTGGCTTCGTCGAGTGTGTCCACGGCATTTTCGAGTGCAGCAGTGGATTCGGCTTCACTGTAAGCGACGACCCGGGGTGCCTGGTGGCGTACTTCGGCTGGTAGCACGACTTCGGCTCCGTGCACCATGAAGAATGGCGTGTAGCCGGTTGAGCTGTTTGGCGTGGTGCGCATGCTCCATAGGACGGAGGGCAGCTCTTTCGTCCAGGCTCCGGCCTTTCGTTCGAGTGGGCTCATGAGGCGCTTCTTGATGCCAGCGCCGATTAGGCCGTTGGCCTTTTCCACTTGCCCGTTCATTTGCGGGTGTGCCACTGAGGCGTACGTGATGTTGATCCCGAGGTCTTCGCAGAAGTCTTGGAATTCCTTGGAGATAAAGTTCGATCCATTGTCGGTGATGATGCTGTGCAGTACGCCGAACCTGTAGACAATGGATTCGAAGAACTTGACGGCAGTTTTGCCCTTTTGGTTGGTGACCGGCATGGCCTCGACCCACTTGGTGAATTTGTCGACTGCGACTAGGAGGTAAACGTGTCCCCCTTTCGAGGACTTTGGCAGTTTGCCGATCATGTCGAGGCCCCATTGAGCAAAGGGCCAGGCTATAGGTATGGGTCTGAGCTCTGACCCGGGTGCGTGTGGTTTGTCGGCGAACTGTTGGCACCCGTTGCATCTTCGGACGATGTCCTTTGCGTCTCTCATGGCCGTTGTCCAGTAGAATCCGGCTCGTAGAGCATTGGTGACAAGGGAGCGGCTGCCTGCATGGTGGCCGCAGATGCCCTCGTGGATGTCTTGGAGGATGGCTTTCCCGTCACCGATGGTGACGCACCTTTGTACTACACCCGTAATACTGCGCTTGTATAGCTCGCCATTGATGATGGTGAAGGCTTTTGACCGACGAGATATGCGCCGGGCATCTGTCGGGATGTCAGGCAGTTCTCCGTTTATCAAGAACTGGAGGTACGGTCGCGTCCAAGTTTCTTCGACTGCCATGACCTGCATTAGGTTGACCATAGCGACCTCTGTGTCCAGCTTCTCGGGTCCTTCCTGTCCTTCGGGTAGCGTAGCCCCCGAGTGTTCTGCTTCTTCGGGTGATCCCTTGGGGAATTTCCGCTTGATGGATGGCACGCAGATCTATTCGAGGAACACACCTGGTGGCACCTTTGCGCAGGTGGAGCCAATGTTGGCGAGTCTGTCGGCCTTCTCGTTGCTTTCTCTTCCAACGTGCCGAAGCTCGCAGCCGTCAAATTCTCCTTCAAGTGCGTTGTATAGTGCGCGGTACGCGATCATGTTTTCGGCGTGTGCGTCGCACTCATTCATTGTCTGCTGGACGACGAGGTTGGAGTCACCGTAGATGACCAGGCGCGTTGCGCCGCAGATCTTTGCCATCCTCATGCCATGGATGAGGGCTTCGTATTCGGCCTCTTTGTTGGAGTCTCAGAATTTCATCCGGAGGACGTACTTCATCTAGTCGCCCTGCGGGGAGGTCAGTATGACCCCGGTTCCTGCTCCAGCTTCGCGCTTGGAGCCGTCGAAGTGCATTGTCCATGACTGCGACATGTCTGGGGTGTCTGGCAGCTGCAGCTCCATCCAATGTACGAGGAAGTCCGGGAGGACTTGAGATTTGGTTGCGAGTCGCTTCTCGTAGATGATGTCCAGGTGTGACAACTCGATGCCCCACAGGGCCACGCGTCCTGTGGCCTCTGGGTTATTTAGGATGTTGTTCAGGGGTGCCTCGTTGACGACCATCACCTGGTGCTCCTGGAAGTAATGACTCAGCCGTCGAGCTGTCATGAACACGCCGTAGGCGAGCTTCTGGTAGTGAGGGTACCTCTGCTTTGTTGGTGTTAGTACCTTGCTGAGGTAGTAGATTGGGCGCTGGACCTCGTGGGTCTTGCCTTCTTCGGTTCGTTCGACCACTAGCACGGTGCTGACCACCTGGTGTGTGGCTGCTATGTACAGCAGCAGAGGCTCGCGCTCCTTTGGCGTGACCAAGACGGACGAGGTGGAGAGAAGCCGCTTGAGGCTTTCGAATGCATCGTTTGCTTCGGGCGTCCACTCGAATTTATCTGCCTTGCGTAGCAGCTGGTAGAATGGCAGGGCCTTCTCGCCCATGCGGCTGATGAATCTACTTAACGCCGCTATTCGTCCGGCGAGCTGCTGGACGCCCTTGAGGTTTTTCGGCTTCTCCATCGCCATGATGGCTCTGATTTTCTTCGGGTTCGCCTCGATCCCTCGCTGAGAGATGAAGTACCCAAGCAGCTGACCCGATGGGACGCCGAAGGTGCACTTTTCGGGGTTGAGCTTGATCCTGTAGCAATCAAGGTTGTCGAACATCTCGCGGAGATCGTCGATAAGTGTCCTTGCCTCCCTGGTTTTTATGACTATGTCGTCAACATAGACTTGAACGTTCCGACCGATCTGGTCCTTGAGGCAGGCCTGCATGCATCGCTGGTACGTGGCACCTGCGTTCTTTAGCCCGAAGGGCATTGTGTTGTAGCAGAATACTCCGAACGGTGTGATAAACGCCGTTTTCTCCTGATCTTCGACCTTGAGTCGAATCTGGTTATAGCCTGAGTAGGTGTCGAGGAAGGAGAGTTTCTCGCAACCTGCAATCAAATTGATGATCTGATCGATCCGAGGAAGGGGGAAGTGGTCCTTTGGGCAGTGCTTGTTTAGCGACGTGAAATCCACGCACATCCACAGGATGTCTGTTTCCTTCTTTGGGACCATGACTGTGTTTGCAAGCCATTCACTTTCTTTGATTTCCCTGATGAAGTCTGCAGCGAGTAGTCTGTTGATTTCCTTGCCGATAGCTTCGGCTCGTGGCTCGGACATTCTTCGGATGGACTGCTTGACGGGCTTGGTGCCTGGAAAGACGTTGAGTGCGTGCTCGGCGAATTCCCTGGGAACTC
The DNA here is from genome assembly GCA_910589765.1 of Avena atlantica. Taxonomy (NCBI): domain Eukaryota; kingdom Viridiplantae; phylum Streptophyta; class Magnoliopsida; order Poales; family Poaceae; genus Avena; species Avena atlantica. The sequence continues at coordinate 478,252,228 of OU342735.1, forward strand.
CTGGCATGTCCGCGGGACACCAGGTGAAGATTTCCCAGCGCTCACGGAGGAATTCGATGAGCGCGCCTTCCTATGCGGGGCTGAGGTCGTTGGCGATCAGCCGTCGTCTTGGAGGCATCCGTCGGGTGGACCTGTACCTTCTTTGTGTTGACTGTGGAGTCGAAAGACATGTCAGGTGCGTTTTGTCGTGCGACTGGGGGTGCCCCATTGTCCGTCACCTCGCGGAGCCTAAGGAGCTCCTCCTGCATACCGAATGATTGAGAGATTTTGTTGAAATCTCTGTCGCATTGGTCCGATCGGGTGAAGCTCCCGTGGACTGTGATGACGCCCTTCGGTCCTGGCATCTTGAGTAGCAGGTATGCATAGTGCGGGACAACCAGGAACCTTGTGAATGCTACACGCCCGAGGATGGCGTGGTACTGTGATGGCCAGTCCACCACTTCGATTTTGAGCCGTTCCAGTCGGAAGTTGTCCGGCTTGCCGAAGATGACGTCGAGCCATATTTTGCCCAGGGGGAATATGCCCTTCCCTGGAACGATACCGTCGAACGTTGTGTCTGATTGTTCCAGGCTGCACTGCGGGATCCGCATTGCTGCTTGAGTGCGTGCGAACATCAGGTTGATGCCGTTGTCGTCGTCCATGAAGACGCGACTCATCTCGAAACCTCCGATCTGCGCCTCCAGCACCAGGGCAGCATGACCTAGGCGAGGGATCTGGCAAGGGTGATCCGAACGAGTGAACGTGATGCAGGACTCCGATCCGTTGAGGTACTCAGGGATGGCGGGTGGAGTTGCCACGGCCAGGTTGATCTGTCGGGTGATTTTCTTCTGCACCCTATTTGTGGGCGCCCCTTCTGGATCATCAGTGCTCCTTTCGGCTGGGGGTACCCGTTCCCAGCGTTGTTCTGTGCTGGTGCAACTGGTTGGTTCGGGCCTCCAACAGGTGGCGGTGGAGGAGCTCCATGCGCTATTTCACCTGGTGCGGGTGCATTTCCGAACGCAGGGATTGGGGCTTGCTGCCTCATCTGCACCATGCTTTCGCTGAGTTTCTGGAACTCGCGGCAGTCCTTTAGCATGTGGCCGGCCTTATTTTTGCCATCCTGCTTATCGATGTAGAAGCGGATGGTGCATGGACCCGAAAGCTTGTCGTATGCTGAGGGTCCGTTATCGCGGTCGCAGGCGTTGCCATGACTGCGCTGGGCGTCCCCCGTCGCGGAAGTTTCCTCCGCGATATCCTCCGTTGTTGCGGTTGGCGTCGTTGCGGCGATCGGCGTAGCCAGCCGCGACCATGTCGGGTCCGTCGCGATCGTCGTAGACGCGCGATCTTCTCTTGCTACGACGCTCTCGCCGTCGACCGTAGTCGTCTTCTTCTTCCGATTGTGCTCGGTGAATGGAATCTTCTCCGTCAGCCCACCTGTTGGCGATGTCCATGAGGTGGTCGAGTGTTTTGGGCTTGACGCGCCCAAGTTCCTCCTTGAAGTCTTGGCGCTTGACGTCGTCCCTGAAGGCGTCGATGGCCCTCTCTTCGGATATGTGCGCTGCGGAGTTCTATGTGTTGGACCAGCATAGTATGTACGAGCGAATGGATTCGCCCGTTCGTTGAGTGCAAGCTCGTAACTCTTCGATTGAGGCGGGCCTCTTGCTGGTGCCTTTGAAGTTTCGGATGAAGCTGTAAGCTAACTCATCCCAGCTTCGGATGGACCCTGAAGATAGGCTACTGAGCCAGATCCGGGTTGCGCCTGTCAGCTGCAGCTGAAGGCATTGCATGGCAGTCTCCTTGTTTCCACCGTGCAGTTTGACGGATGATAAGTGGTCGCTGAGCCAAGCTTTTGGGTCCTGAGTGCTGTCGAACTTCGGAGTATCTGAAGGAAGTTTGAAGTTGCACGGCATCCGTGTCCGCCGGACGGATCTGCTGAAGCATCGGGCTCCGCAGAGTTCTCCTTCGTCTTCGTCCATCTCGGATTCAGACGAACATGCGCGCTTGGCTCGCACTTTGTCGATTTTGCGTTGTGTGAGCGCATCTGTGGCGTCGTAGTCGTGGTCGCGGAGGCGCGAACTTTTCTTCCTTCGAGGAAGGTCATGTTCCTCTTCTTCGGATGAAGGGGTGGGGCTGCGGTCGAACCTGACCGGAGCTTTTTTCTTCGGCTCCGTGGGAGCTTCCTGGTGGAGCGCAGCTCCAACGAGTCCGAGTCTGGTGAGTGCGGACTTGTGCATGGCCCTCTTCGGGTCCCCCTCCGGCGGTGGGTGGGCCGCGAGGTACGCAGTGGCTGCCATGATCGCAGCTTGCGGCGTTTTCAGGATGACGTTGCCGTCGGCGTCCATATCCATGAAGGATGTGTGGAGGGTTCGGGTCACCTCACGCCGCTCCTTGGGGTCCATGTTTTCCACCCTAGAGCGGTGTTTATTGCCTTGGTTGGCGTTCGAGCTGGATCCTATGCCCATGGCGGAGAGCGCAGCTCGTCGCGCGCTGGACTCTGAGGCTGCCTTCTTGCGCTTGTCGAGCACCTCCTGCATCTTGACCTGCTTCTTGTGCTCCTCGATCAGGAGCAGGTGGTAGGCCATCAGCATATCCCGGGAGGCGTCTGCAGGCAGTACTATGTTGCCTGCCACGGCGTTGCGGACCTGGGCCCATCCTTCTTTGCTAAGGCGGATGACGTGGCCACCGTTGTTTTCCCCTTCGGGTGGGGGGGACTGGCTTCTTCTGTTCCCGCCGTTTCGTTCTGGCAGGTTGGGCGGCGGATTGGGTGTTTGCTGGTCCGCGTCGCTCTGGATGACTACGACGCATTGGTAGCGCTCGTAGATTGGTCGGCTGCTGCCGCAACTTTCAGATCCGGAACCGTAGGTCCCTGCGTAGCACGGGGTGTGGGGTCCATGAAGTGGGCCTGATTGATGGCAGCGGCACCCGCTCAGGGAGGCGGAGGGTGCCGGTTTGCCCCACCTGGAAGCAGAAGCTCCCGAACAGGATTTCGAGTCCGTCGCCTACGGGCTCGAAGTCCTTCATGGTGGCCGGCGAGTGGGAGGTGAAGTCGAAAGCGCCAAAGAGGAGGTGACTCTCCGTTGCTGCAGAGTTGTAGATCGATCGGGTTGGGACCGTCATGATCGCACAATCAGCGCCCCCGGCTCCCCACGAACGGCGCCAATTGACGAGGTTTGATCTCGTCAATGCCCATTGTTATGGACTTGGGTTTTGGAGAAGATGGGGATGCTGGAGATCGTGGAACGGTTAGCAAACAAGCAACACGGGGACACAAGGTTTACCCAGGTTCAGGCCCCCGGAGGGAAAACCCTACTCATGCTTGTCTGCTCTTGATTATGGCGGAACCGAAGGTTACAGGGGTGCGCAGATGCAATCTGGCGTGGTGGTGTGTATGCGAAAGTATGAGTCAAGAGATCTAGGTCGTGCCCTCCTGGCCTTTATATAGACTTAGGCAGGTCCCGGGCATAGTCCTAGTCGGTTACAGGTTCTAGGGTTTTACCCTTTTGAATTTCCTATCTACTCTAGTCTTGCTCTCCAAGGATCCGAAGACGTCATGGGCCTAGGCCACCCGAAAGTCTTCATGGGCCGGCATACATCTGCCGTGGGCCTTCCTTGGGCTGGACCAGGTATGCTGAGACCATGTACCCGTAGGGTATAACCATGTCATCTAAGTTACGAGTTTGGCGAGCATTTGAAGAAATGCGGAATACTTTCACAATTGACACCGTCGGGAACACCACAGTGTAATGGTGTGTCCGAACGTCGTAATCGAACTCTCTTAGATATGGTTCGTTCTATGATGTCACTTACAGATTTAACGCTATCATTTTGGGGTTATGCATTAGAAACAACCGCATTCAATTTAAATAGGGCACCATCTAAATCCGTTGAAACGACACCGTATGAATTATGGTTTGGGAAGAAACCTAAATTGCCGTTCCTTAAAGTTTGGGGTTGCGAAGCCTATGTAAAGAAGTTATAGCCGGACAAGCTTGAACCCAAAGCGGAAAAATGCGTCTTCATAGGATACCCGAAGGAAACTATTGGGTATACCTTCTATCATAGATCCGAAGGCAAAATCTTCGTTGCCAAGAATGGATCCTTTCTAGAGAAGGAATTTCTCTCGAAAGAAGTGACTGGAAGGAAAGTAGAACTCGACGAGGTTGTTGAACCTTCTCTCGAAATTGCGAGTAGCGCAGCACCGGAAGAAGTTCCTGTGGTGCCTGCACCAATAAGAGAGGAAGCTAATGATGATGATCATGAAACTTCGGTTGTAGTTGCTACAGAGCCTTGCAGGTCAACGAGAACTCGTACCACTCCTGATTGGTATGATCCCGTTATGAGTGTCAAGTTGGTGGACAACACCGATGACCCTGCGACATATGAGGAAGCGATGATGAGCCCAGATTCCAATAAATGGCAAGAAGCCATGAAATCCGAGATTGGATCCATGTACGAAAACCAAGTATGGACTTTGGTGGACTTACCGGATGGCCGGAAGGCTGTCGAGAACAAATGGATTTTCAAGAAGAAAACAGATGATGATGGTAATGTTACTTTCTATAAAGCTCGACTTGTCGCAAAAGGGTTTCGAAAAATTCAAGGAGTTGACTACAATGAGACTTTCTCACCTGTAGCGAAGCTAAAGTCTGTGAGGATTATGTTAGCAATCGCTGCATATTATGATTATGAGATATGGCAGATGGATGTCAAAACAGCATTCCTCAATGGAGACATTGATGAAGAGTTGTATATGATGCAACCCAAAGGTTTTGTCGATCCTAAAGATGCTAACAAGGTATGCAAACTTCAACGATCCATCTATGGATTGAAGCAAGCATCCCGAAGTTGGAATCAACGTTTTCATAAGGTGATCAAAAGTTTTGGTTTTATACAAACTTATGGAGAAGCTTGTATTTACAAGAAAGTGAGTGGGAGCTCTATAGCATTCTTAATACTATATGTAGATGACATATTGTTGATTGGGAATGATGTAGACCTTCTTAATAGTGTCAAGGAATATTTGAATAATAGTTTTTCAATGAAGGATCTTGGCGAAGCAGCTTACATATTAGGCATAAAGGTTTATAGAGATAGATCAAGACGCCTAATATCATTGTCACAAAGTACATATTTGGACAAGGTTCTAAACAGGTTTGGAATGGAAGATAGCAAGAAAGGGTTCTTGCCCATGTTACCCAATACGACCTTGAGTAAAACTCAAAGTCCGACAACGGCAGAAGATAGAGAAAAGATGAGTAATACTCCCTATGCCTCAGCCATAGGATCTCTAATGTATGCCATGCTATGTACTAGATCCGACATTGCATATGATGTTAGTTTAACTAGCAGATATAAAAGTGATCCAGGAGTGGATCATTGGACAGCGGTCAAAAACATCATTAAGTACTTGAGAAGAACGAAGGATATGGTTCTTTCTTATGGAGGTGATGAACAGCTCGTTGTTAATGGTTACACCGATGCTAGTTGGAACACCGATCCGGATGATTCTAAATCACAATCTGGATACGTATTTACTTTGAATGGTGCAGCAGTTAGCTGGAGGAGTGCAAAGCAAAGTGTTGTGGCGAGATCTTCAACTGAATCGGAATACATGGCTGCTTCGGAGGCTTCACAAGAAGCGATATGGATGAAAGAGTTCATTACAGAGCTGGGTGTGGTTCCTAGTGCGCTGGACCCAAAGTCTATCTACTGTGATAACATGGGCGCCATAGCCAATGCGCAAGAACCAAGGTCACACAAGAAGCTGAAGCACATCAAGCTACGTTTTCACGCTATTCGAGAACATGTCCAAGATGGGGACATAAAGATTTGCAAAGTACACACAAATCTGAATGTGGCGGATCCGTTGACTAAACCTCTCCCGAGGGCAAAACATGACCAGCACCAAACTACCATGGGTGTTCGGTATATTACCATGTAATCTAGATTAGATGACTCTAGTGCAAGTGGGAGACTGTTGGAGATATGCCCTGGAGGCAATAATAAATGTAGTTATTATTATATCTTTGTGTTTATGATAAATGTTTACATTCATGCTATAATAGTATTAACAAGGAAACATTAATACTTGTGTGATTTGTAAACTTAAAATTGAAGTCCCTAGTAAAGCCTCTATATATTACTAGCTTGTTGGTTAATAAATGATTGTGGTTTCCCTCTCATGAACATTGAGATGTTATTAACAACAAGATCATATCATTAGGAGAATGATATGGTGGACATACTCCTATAGATAAGCGTAGCATAAAGATCAAGTCATTTTAATAGTTCAATTGCTATATGCTTTCTGATACATAGTAACCTAATTCCTTCGACCATGAGATCATGCATATCACCTTTACCGGATGGATGCTTTGATGACATCAAACACCACACCGTAACTGGGTGGCTATAAAGGTGGCATTGAGTGTTCGGAAAGTATTGGTTGAGACACATGGATCAAGAGTGGGATTTGTCCATCCATATGACGGATAGATATACTCTGGGCCCTCTCGGTGAAATGTCATCCAATTAGCTTGCAAGCATGTGACTGGCTCACAAGGGATCACATATCATGGGAACAAGAAAAGAGTACTTATCAGTAACAAGGTTGAACTAGGTATGCAGAGATACCGACGATCATAACCTCGGATAAGTAAACTATCGTGAGACAAAGGGAAATTGGTATCGTATGTAAGTGGTTCATTCGATCGCATAGTAATCGTAGAAATATGTGGGAGCCATATGAATTTCCAGATTCCTCTATTGGTTATTGTTTGGAGAAGTGTCTCGATCATGTCCGCATAATTCACGAACCGTAGGGAGACACACTTAAGGATTCGACGTTGTTTGAGTAGTTATGGAATGATGAGTAAGAGACCGAATGTTGTTCGGAGTCTCAGATGGGATCCGGGATATCACGAGGAGATCCGGAATGGTCCGGAGAATAAGATTCATATAAGGAAAGTCCTATTTCAGGGTTGGAGAATGGTTCCGGTGTTTTCATCGGGAATGTTCTAGAAGGTTCCGGAATGTCCGGCACTCCAGAGGGGAAGGGTACATGAATGTGTCATACGAAGTTGGAATGATTGCATCATGTACTAGGTGTCATCGCTGAACAAAATAAAGGGTTTAATCAAATCCTAGTTTGAAAAGTCAAACGCCAATTTGAAAAGTCAAACGGCTATTTTGGAAGGTGGAGGGGAAGTAGGAAACCTACTTGGGGAGGAGTTCCTCCCCTCCACCGCCGGCCCACTTGGGATCCGAGTTGGGGAGGGACTCCCCTCCCCTTGGCCGGCGCCTCCCACCTATATAAGGAGGGGCAGGGCTGCCCCTCCTAGCACAGAAGTTGCCCCCCTCTAAACCCTAACCTTAGCCGCCGCCGCCCTCCATAGCCGCCGCCGCCTAGGGCTAACCCTAGCCACCGGCCTAGCCCCCTCCTTGGTGTGTCTAAACCCTAGATCGCCGAGTAGCTCTCTCATAGTCCACCATACTCGCTCCGGCTTAAGGCGAAGCCCTGCGAGATCTCCCCTCTACTTCCGGTACCACGCCGTTGTGCTGCCGGAATCGCGAGGAGAGTGCTACAACCTCCGCTGCCTGCTGGAACAAGGGAGAGGAAGGTCTTCGTCGAGTACCGAACGTGTGACCGACTGCGGGAGCGCTGCCGGAACGCAGCGCCGGAAGGATCGTCTACGCGATCTTGAGATCGGGAAGAGTACGACTACATCACCCATGAGAATCCGCTCTCGTTAAACACTTTGGAATCTTCGAGGGTGAGTTATTCCATCGACTCGTTGATACAATCTAGTAGATAGATATTGTCTTGTTTGTTTGTATGCGATAGAATTTTTTTGTTTTCCATGCTACGAAACCCTACACACACGTGATCCGCATATCACAGCCACCCCCTCCGTCTGTCCCAATTTCTATTACTTCGGGGCCTTTGGTTCCGGACAATAATATGTGTAAACAACTTTCAGATAAGATCACAAATAATACTATCATCATGATTCAATAACGTGTTCAGATCTAAGATCATGGCACTCGGGCCCTAGTGACAAGCATTAAGCTTAAAAAGTTGCAACAATGTCAAAAAGCACTAACAAAGGTACTAGGCACTGATACGTCGTAAACGTATCTATAATTTTTGATACTCCATGCTTATTTTATATCATTTGTTTTATGTTTTGTCTACACTTTGAGGTATTATTATACACTTTATGGAACTAACTTATTGACAAGATGCCACAATGCCGGTTGCGTGTTATCTGTTGTTTTTGGTTTTAAAAAAGCTAAAAAATGAATTTTCTCATAATTGGATGGGACAAAAGCCAAAGTCGTTATTTTACCCGACATGACATGAAAACACGAAGCAGAGGCGGAGGGGTGCACCAGGTGAAGGGATTCGTGGCATAGTAAATCAAAATTTTCTACGGATGCGAACAGAGGAAAAGTCAAGATCTAATCTAGGAGATGCAATCAACGAGAGAGATTGGATTAGATCTTCATACCCTTGAATATTCGCACAGCGGAACGTTCGTCGGAACGTGGGTGATGTAGTCCTACTCGCTTCTCCTCCTCGCGATCCGATCCGATCTAGCACCACAAGTGGCGGTGCCTCCGTGAGATGCAGGCGTGCAGCACCTCGACGTCTCCTCCTTCCTTGGACCAGCAAGTATGGTGGAGAGATGGATTGGATCTACAACACGATGGCGTGGTGTATATGGTGGAGAATTTCTGCCGCAGGGCTTTGCCTACAAACAGTCGGGAGGGTGAGAGGAAGGGTAGCAGGGCAACTAGGGTTTGGAGGCAAGGTGTAGGGGGAAGGGGGCGCACCAGCCCTCTATTTATAGAGGGGGGGCCAGCCCTTGCCCCTCCTCCAAGCCTTGGGCCAGCGGCCAAGGGAGGGAGGAGTGGGGGGGCAAGGACTCTCCCCTCTTCTAGAAACCCTATCTCTAGTTTAAACGATTTAAACCCTATAGAATCGGCTGGGCCCTATGGGGCCTTGTGCCCCTGGCCCAATGCGGCCAGGACACTCCCTAATAGGCCCATGCCCCCTCCCGGAAGGTGGGGCCACGTTGGTCCCCTTCCGGAAGGTTCTAGAAGCTTCCGGTACAATACCGATTAACCCGGAACAATTCCGAACTCCAAAAACTGCATTGCCTTATATGAATCTTATTCTCCGGACCATTCCGGAACCTCTCGTGATATCCCGGATCCCATCCGAGACTCCGAACAAAAATTCATAAACCAATTATCCAATCTATCCTAGCGTCGAGATACGTTAAGTGTGTGACCCTGCGGGTTCGAGAATATGCAGACATGATCTTCTATCAATAATCAACAGCGGGGTCTGGGCACCCATATTGACTCCCACACATTCATCGATGATCATATCGGATGAACCACGATGCTAGGATTCAAACAATCCCATATATATATTCCCTTCGTCTCGCGATATTTTACTTGCCCGAGATTCGATCGTCGGTACCGTCATACCTAGTTCAATCTCGTTCACAGCAAGTACTTTACTCGTTCCGTAATCCGATATCACTTTGTGATTAACTCCTTAACCACATGCTTGCAAGCGGTGTTGATATCGATTACCGAGTGGGCCTGAAGTATATCTCTCCGACTTGGGAGGGACAAATCCCATCTCGATACATACAACCCAACAGATACTTTCTGATCACCTGAGAGACACCTTTATGATCACCCTCTCATAGGATGACGTTTGATGACCTCAAAGCTTTCTTCCGATACCAGGGAGTTGTATTATCTCATGGTCTAAGGAATACAATATTTGACATAGGAAAAGCTTCGCAAAGATGAACACGATGAAACGATCTAATTGCTTTGCTTAGTTTGGGTCTGTCCGTCACATCATTCTCCAATGTTATGATCTCATTATCAATTGACAACTCATGTCTATGGTTAGGAAACCTTAACCATCATTGATCAATGAGCTAGTCCTTAGAGGCGTACCAGGGACACGGTGTTGTTCACAAACCACACAAGTATTAAAGTTTCAGCTTAATACAATTCTAGCATGGAATATAAACTTTATCATGAACAAGAATTATAATAATAACATCTTTATTATTGCCTCTAGGGCATAATTCCAACAGTCTCCCACTTGCACTAGAGTCAATAATCTAGTTTACATCTGGCAACAATCTCACACCCATGGCACTGAGGTGTTGATCATGTTTTACACGTGGAAGAGGTTTAGTCAATGGATCTGCGACATTCAGATCCGTATGTACTTTGCTAATCTTCAGATCTCCATCTACAATATAATCTCGGATTATATGAAACTTGCGGTTGATATGCTTGGTCTTTGGATGATATCTTGGTTCCTTAGCGAGTGCTATGGCGCCAGTGTTGTCACACAATATCTCCAGTGGGTCCAATGCACTTGGAACCACGCCAAGCTCAGTGATGAAGTTTCTGATCCAAACTCCTTCACTTGACGCTTCTGCAGCAGCCATGTATTCCGCTTCCACTGTAGATCCCGCGATCACGCTTTGCTTGCAGCTTCTCCAGCTCACAGCTCCTCCATTCAAAATATACACGTATCCTATCTGAGATTTAGAATCATCCTTGTCGGTGTCGAAACTAGCGTCGACGTAACCTTTACGACGAGCTGTTCATCACCCCATAGACTAAGAACATTTCTTTAGTCCTATTTAGGTACTTTAGGATGTTCTTCACGGCTGTCCAGTGTTCCACTCCTGGATCACTTTGATATCTGCTCGTCAAACTAAGAGCATTGGACACATCCGGTCTAGTACACAGCATGGCATACATGATAGAACCTATGGCCGAGGCATAAGGCACTTTGATCATAGCTTCCCTATCATTTACCGTAGTTGGACACTGAGCCTTGCTCAATATCTTACCTGACAACATAGGCACTGAACCTTTCTTTGCCTTATCCATTCTGAACCTTTTCAGAACTTTGTCTAGGTATGTACTCTGGCTTAAAGCTATCAGGCGTCTTTGTCTATCTCTATAGATCTTGATGCCCAATATATAAGCAGCTTCACCTAGGTCTTTCATTGAAAAACACTTGTTCAAATAACTCTTCACATCGTTAAGCATGTTAATGTCATTTCCAATAATCAATATGTCATCCACATATAGTACCAGAAATGTCACCGAGCTCCCACTCACTTTCTTGTAGATAAAAGCTTCGTAGCAATTTGGAACAAATCCAAAGCTCTTGATCACTTGATCAAAACGAAGGTTCCAACTCCGAGATGCCTGCTTCAGTTCATAAATGGAACGCTGAAGTTTGCATACTTTACTAGCATCCTTAGGATCGACAAAACCTTCGGGTTGCATCATATACAACTCTTCATCAATGTTGCCATTTAGGAAAGCAGTCTTGACATCCATCTGCCATGTTTCATAATCATGAAACGCAGCAATTGCTAATAAAATCCGAATGGACTTAAACATCGCTACGGGAGAGAAAGTCTCATCGTAGTCAACACCTTGAACTTGTCGAAAACCTTTCGCGACAAGCCGTGCTTTATAGACGGTAACATTACCATCCGCGTCCGTTTTCTTCTTGAAGATCCATTTGCACTCAACGGCCTTTCGGTCGCTAGGAGGGTCCACCAAAGTCCATACTTGGTTTTCGCTCATGGATCCCAATTCGGATTTCATGGCTTCTAGCCATTTCTCAGAGTCTGGGCTCATCATCGCTTCCTCATAGTTCGTAGGTTCACTGTCTTCTACTAACAAGACAGTCAAGACAGGGTTGCCGTACCACTCAGGAGTGGCACGCGACCTTGTCGACCTGCGACGTTCAGTAGCAGCATCGTCCGAAGCTTAATGATCCTTGTCATTAGCTTCCTCTATTGTTGGTGCAGGCGGCACTGGAACAATTTCAGGTGTTGCGCTACTCTCCAATTCAAGAGAAGGTTCAATAACCTCGTCAAGCTCTACTTTCCTCCCACTCACTTCTTTTGAGAGAAACTCCTTCTCAAGAAAGGAATCGTTCTTTGCGACAAACACTTTGCCTTCGGTTCTGTGATAGAGTACCCAATAGTTTCCTTAGGGTATCCTATGAAGACGCATTTCTCCGCTTTGGGTTCGAGCTTGTCCGGCATCAACTTCTTGACGTAAGCTTCGCATCCCCAAACTTTAAGAAACGACAACTTAGGTTTAGCACCAAACCACAGTTCATACGGTGTCGTCTCAACGGATTTAGATGGAGCCCTATTTAAAGTGAATGCAGCGGTTTCTAATGCATAACCCCAAAATGATAACGGCAAATCAGTAAGAGACATCATTGATCGGACCATATCTAATAGGGTTCGATTCCGGCGTTCAGACACACCATTGCGCTGTGGTGTTCCGGGTGGCGTGAGTTGTGAAACGATTCCACTTGCTTTAAGATGCGTGAGAAAATCATAACTCAAATATTCACCTCCACGATCGGATCGTAGAAACTTAATCTTTCTGTTATGATGGTTCTCCACTTCATTCTGAAATTCCTTGAACTTTTCAAATGTTTCAGATTTATGTTTCATTAAATAGATATACCCATATCTACTTAAGTCATCGGTAAAAGTGAGGAAATAGCGATATCCACCACGCGTCGAAACACTCATCGGTCCGCATACATCGGTATGTATGATTTCCAACAAGTTCGTTGCTCGCTCCATTATTCTGGAGAACGGGGTTTTGATCATCTTGCCCATGAGGCATGGTTCGCATGTGTCAAATGATTCAAAATCAAGAGACTCCAAAAGTCCATCAGAATGGAGTTTCTTCATGCGCTTTACACCAATATGACCTAGACGACAGTGCCACAAATAAGTAGTATTATCACTATCTACTTTGCATCTCTTAGCCTCAATGTTATGGATGTGTGTTTCATCCCTTTCGAGATTTAGAAGAAATAAACCATTTACAAGAGGTGCATGACCATAAAAGATGTTACTCATATAAATAGAACAACCATTATTCTCCGATTTAAATGAATAACCGTCTTGCAATAAACACGATCCAGAAATAATGTCCATGCTCAACGCAGGCACATAATAACACTTATTAAGGTTTAAAACTAATCCCGAAGGTAAAACTAAGGAGAGCGTGCCGACGGCCATCACATCAACTCTTGATCCGTTGCTAACGCGCATTGTCACCTCATCCCTCGCAAGCCGCCGTCTATTCTGTAGCTCCTGTTTCGAGTTACAAATATTAGCAACTGAACCGGTATCAAATACCCAGGCACTACAACGAGGGCTAGTAAGGAAAACATCAATAACATGTATATCAAATATACCTTTGATGGTGCCAGCCTTCTTGTCCGCTAAGTACTTCGGACAGTTGCGCTTCCAGTGACCCTTGTCCTTGCAATAGAAGCATTCAGTGTCCGGCTTAGGACCAGACTTTAGCTTCTTCTCAGCAGGAGCATTGCGCTTGCCGCCGCCCTTCTTGAAGGGATTCTTTGCTCCCTTACCTTTCTTAAAGGAGGGCTTGTTGACCATCAACACATGATTATCCTTTTTGATGTCCACCTCCGCAGCCTTCAGCTTTGCGAAGAGCTCGGTGATCGTATCAGTGGAGCCAATCTGATTATGAGTCACTACAAAACTTTTGTAGCTGGGAGGGAGTGATTGCAGAACCCTGTCAATCTTGAGCTCCTCTAGAATCGTGCATTCCAGTTGCTCAAGCCGTTGAGTGTAGCCCGACATCTTTATGGCGTGCTCACTAACGGAACTCCCTTCCTCCATCTTGCAGTTGAAGAACTTCTCAGAGATCTCATATCTCTCAGAACGGGCTTGAGTCTGAAACATGGTTTTCAGCTCCTCGAGAATCTCAAAGGGCCCGGGATAGGTTTCAAAACGATTTTGAAGTTCCGGTTCCATAGCAAACAACATGGTGCTCTTAATCACACCATAATCATCTTTGCGCGACTGATAGACAGCTTTCTCATCAGCCGGCGCAGTTGCAGCAGGGGGGGTCACCTAACGCTTTCCCAAGGACATAGTCCTTTTGTCCGCCAGACAGAATGATTCTTAGATTGCGGAACCAATTGGTGAAGTTAGACCCATTGTTTCTAAGCTTTTCCTTCTCAGCAAAAACGTTGAAGTTGAAGTTGGATTTGGCCATGTGATCTACAGTATTTGCAAGTACAATTTAGACTAAGTTCATGATAAATAGTTCAACTTAATCAAATTACTAGATGAACTCCCACTAAATTCAACATCCCTCAAGTTGTTTAGTGAACACGATCCAAATTCACCACACCTAATCCGATCATCACGAGAAGAGATGTGGTTTCAATGGTGGACAACAAAGTGTCGATCATATCATTCATATGACTCATGCTTAACCTTTCGGTTCTTGTGTTCCGAGGCCATGTCTGTACATGCTAGGCTCGTCAAGCTAGACCCAAGTATTTCCGCGTGTGCAAAACTGGCTTGCACCCGTTGTATGTGAGCGTAGAGTCTATAGCACCCGATCATCACGTGATGCTTGGACACGACGAACTTTCGCAACGGTGCATACTTGGGGAGAACACAATTTTTATCTTGATCTTTAAGTGAGGAATCATCTTATAATGCTACCGTCGCGATCTAAGCATAATAAGATACATAAAGGATAAACATCACATGCATATAACTTCATGTGACATGGTATAGCCAATCTTCGCGCAATGATCTCCATCTTGTGCGTTTTGGCATGATCTCCATCACTCCACCATGATTGCCTCCACCACGAATAGCAACTACAACTATTGCTAACTACTTAGCGATAAAGTAAAGCTATTACATGGCGTATAAGAAGTTGACTCGCAGGTCATACACAGTTATAAAGACAACCATATGACTCCTGCCGGTTGTGTACTCATCGACATGCAAGTCGTGAAACATTACAAAACATGATCATCGCATACAATATACACATCACATCTTGGGCCATACCATATCACAGAAAACACTCCCTGCAAAAACAAGTTAGACGCCTCTACTTTGTTGTTGCATGTTTTACATGGCTTATAGGATTAGATGCTAAGAACGATTCTTACCTACGGAAAGCCACAACGATGATATTATGGTTGCCAAACTCCGGTGTTAATCCCATGACAACTATAGTGAGAGAAACTGACATCCACCAGCCGCATGTGTGGGACAAGCCACACGTCAAGTGTGGAGCCGGTCTCGCGAACGACGTCGCGTAAGGTTGGCCTGGACCGCTTCAATCTCACTATCCCGCGTCATAATAAGAACACAAACAAGAGGCTTTCAACAGAAAACATCAACGCCCGCAACGACCATGTTGCGTTCTACTCGTGAAACACATCTACGCATAGATCTAGCTCTGATACCACTGAAGGGATTCGCGGCATAGTAAATCAAAAATTTCTACGGATGCGAACAGAGGGAAAGCCAAGGTCTAATCTAGGAGATGAAATCAATGAGAGAGATTGGATTAGATCTTCATACCCTTGAATATTCGCACAGCGGAACGTTCGTCGGAACGTGGGTGATGTAGTCGTACTCGCTTCTCCTCCTCGTGATCCGATCCGATCTAGCACCACAAGTGGCGGTGCCTCCGTGAGATGCACACGTGCAGAACCTCGACGTCTCCTCCTTCCTTGGACCAGCAAGTATGGTGGAGAGATGGATTGGATCTACAACACGACGGCGTGGTGTATATGGTGGAGAATTTCTGTCGCAGGGCTTCGCCTACAAACAGTCGGGAGGGAGAGAGGAAGGGTAGCAGGGCAACTAGGGTTTGGAGGCAAGGTGTAGGGGGAAGGGGGCGCACCAGCCCTCTATTTATAGAGGGGGGGACAGCCCTTGCCCCTCCTCCAAGCCTTGGGCCAGCAGCCAAGGGAGGGAGGAGTGGGGGCAACGACTCTCCCCTCTTCTAGAAACCCTATCTCTAGTTTAAACGATTTAAACCCTATAGAATCGGCTGGGCCCTATGGGGCCTTGTGCCCCTGGCCCAATGCGGCCAGGACACTCCCTCATAGGCCCATGCCCCCTCCCGGAAGGTGGGGCCACGCTGGTCCCCTTCCGGAAGGTTCTAGAAGCTTCCGGTACAATACCGATTAACCCGGAACAATTCCGAACTCCAAAAACTGCATTGCCTTATATGAATCTTATTCTCCGGACCATTTCGGAACCTCTCGTGATATCCCGGATCCCATCCGAGACTCCGAACAAAAATTCATAAACCAATTATCCAATCTATCCTAGCGTCGAGATACGTTAAGTGTGTGACCCTGCGGGTTCGAGAATATGCAGACATGATCTTCTATCAATAATCAACAGCGGGGTCTGGGCACCCATATTGACTCCCACACATTCATCGATGATCATATCGGATGAACCACGATGCCAGGATTCAAACAATCCCATATATATATTCCCTTCGTCTCGCGATATTTTACTTGCCCGAGATTCGATCGTCGGTACCGTCATACCTAGTTCAATCTCGTTCACAGCAAGTACTTTACTCGTTCCGTAATCCGATATCACTTTGTGATTAACTCCTTAACCACATGCTTGCAAGCGGTGTTGATATCGATTACCGAGTGGGCCCAAAGTATATCTCTCCGACTTGGGAGGGACAAATCCCATCTCGATACATACAACCCAACAGATACTTTCCGATCACCTGAGAGATACCTTTATGATCACCCTCTCATAGGATGACGTTTGATGACCTCAAAGCTTTCTTCCGATACCAGTGAGTTGTATTATCTCATGGTCTAAGGAATACAATATTTGACATAGGAAAAGCTTCGCAAAGATGAACACGATGAATCGATCTAATTGCTTTGCTTAGTTTGGGTCTGTCCATCACATCATTCTCCAATGTTATGATCTCATTATCAATTGACAACTCATGTCTATGGTTAGGAAACCTTAACCATCATTGATCAATGAGCTATTCCATAGAGGCGTACTAGGGACACGGTGTTGTTCACAAACCACACAAGTATTAAAGTTTCCGCTTAATACAATTCTAGCATGGAATATAAAATTTATCATGAACAAGAATTATAATAATAACATCTTTATTATTGCCTCTAGGGCATAATTCCAACACCAGGGTGGGCACACCCTATGGTAGCACGGTCTACCCTAGGTGGCGCCACCAGGGGGTGTGGCCCACCTGGCCAACTCCTCGCCTTGCCCCTTCGCCTATAAAAGCCTCCCAAGGAGAAAACCCTAGATCATCGACCAAAAAGCCACGAAAAGTTCCATTGCGTCGTGGCCACCGAAGGGGAGATTCTGGGGACAGAAAGTCTCTGTTTTGGCACCCTGCCGGGATGGGTAAGTGCCACCGGAGACATCTCCATCGATCTCCACCACCATCTCCATCGTCGTTGTTGATTTCCATGATGAGGAGGGAGTAGTTCTTCCTCGAGGCTAAGGGCTCTACCGGTAGCTATGTGTTCATCTCTCTATATATATGCATGATCATATTGTGGTCATGATCTTTGTAATCAAGTAGATATACTCTGCTACCAAGGTGCTTTAATAGATCTCTGCTCTCCCCACGTGTGTGAAAGTGACAGCGTGCACGCCGTGGTAGCACTTAGGCTAGAGTTTACAAATACTTATCATGAGTATATTTGGAGTTGGATGTCTCTATGAAATTGTGGTGTTTGTTGGAACCATCTAGCGCTCAAGGTGACAGTGTGGGGTTATCTAGATGGGGAAGGCGAACTTTGAGGAGTGTTGTTATAGCCCTACCATGGATTAGAGTGTCCAACCGGAGAGTAGTTCAAGGTAGTATCATGAAGAGAATATATTTATTGAGAGTGTTCACTAGTGAAAGTATGATCCCTAGGCCTTGTTTCTAAGCATTGAAACACCGTTTGCATCTAGATATGTTACATGTTTGCTTGCTTCCATCTTTTTGCCTTTAGTATTTTCCTCCCCGTCAGAAGCTCTTTTCTAGCACCGTTACCACTTATAATCATCCATACCACTTGTATTTCACTATCTCTTCGCCGAACTAGTGCACCTATACACCTGAAAAGTGTATTTGGTGTGTTGGGGACATAACAGACTTCTTGTATCTTGATTGCATGGTTGCTTGAGAGGGATACCTTTGACCACTTCCTCCTTGAGTTCGATAAACCTTGGGTAATCCACTTAAGGGAAACTTGATGTTGTTCTACAAACCTCTGCACTTGGAGGCCCAACAACTGTCTACAAGAAAAGAAGTGTGTAGACATCAGGCACCATACCTAACAATCTTATTCGATTACATGATAGATCTCATCCAATCCCTACCATCCCCATAGCCTACAGCCGGGGATTACTCACTCATGGATGGGGGAAACATGGATGGTTGATGGAGAGGCGTTGGTGATGATGATGGCGATAATCTCCTCCAATTCCCCATCCCGGCAGGGTGCCAGAACGGAGTTTCTGGTTCTGAATTGCGGTTTCTGGTGTTGGCGGCGCAACAGAACTCTACCTGAAAAAACGTCAAACCCCTCTCTGTTTTTAGGTCAGAGGGCTTATGTAGGCAAAGGGGGAGACCGAGGGGGTGCACTAGGTGACCTCACCACCCCCAGGTGCGGCCTGGCCAGCCCCGCGTGGCCATGGGGTGTGGGCCCCTCGTGGCCCTCCTCCGTCTCGTCTTCTGGTAAAATAGGAGTTTTGGGATATTTTTCGGGATTTTTCCTGAAAGTTGATTTTCTGCACAAATTAGAGGACACCAAAGTAATTCATATAAAAACAGCGTCAGTCCGTGTTAGTTGTATCCAAATCACACAAATTAGAGGAGAAACAATAGCAAAAGTGTCCGGGAAAGTAGATACTTTTTGGATGTATCATGTACACGACACGGTCCAAAGGGTTTTGTTAGATTAAAATGATGCTAAAAGGGCATGCAAACTTCATTGGTTGAAGTAAGCATCGCGGAGTTGGAATCTTCATTGTGATGAAACTGTTAAAGAAGTTTAATTTCATCAGGAGACGATGAAGATGCTTGCATTTGCAAGAAATTAAGTGGGAGCGCTGAGACATATTTCTAATACATTATGTGGAGAACATCTTGTTGATTGGAAATAATGTATATTATATTGACAAAGGTTAAGAATTTCATTTGGACGAAAGACTTAGGCAAAACCCAAATATTAGGCATGAATGTCTATATGGTTAGATTGTGACACATATTATGCCAAACGTACATATATGAGATATTGAAGGATTTCAATATGGAAATGACGATAAAAGGTTTTTGTTGCATGGAAAATAATTGAATCAAGATTCAAGTGTATCGACACTTGATAAGTGAAACAAGATTCAAGTGCTTTTACACTTGATGAGTGAAATCACAAGAATGTTTTGATCAATCATACCATGATATGTACACATCCAGATATGTCCTATGATCTAAGTGTTATGATCATATACCAGAATGAATCGTAAAATGATCATTGGACGATAGTAAGGATATTCTTATAATCTTTTGGAAGAATTAAGAATATATTCTATTTGTATAAGAGACAAATAGTTCATTGAAAATGATACTAGTTTTTTCACAAGATACAAATTAAGTTATATTAATTTAAACTATGGGTGGCACAATGAAATGGAAAGAAGTTTCCATGACGAATTTGGATGAATTCCAAAGTTAAGACATTGTGACGGACACTACAACAAAAGGCTAAGTATATGACTGCTATAGTAGCAGCAAAGGAGGGCATTTGTGTCAAGTAGTTTGTTATCAAACTAAGGTGTGGTTCATAGTGGGCTAACACTAAATATATATTGTATGACAATAGTATCGACATGATTTAACCTCAAGGAACTAAAGGTCTCACCAAAAGACCAAATTTATACAATGCAATCTCATTAGAGAATGAGTGATGCTTGAAGACGCAAAGTCATGCAAATACACGCGAACCTGAAAGCATCAGATCCGTAGATTATGTTAACCACTTCCAATCGCGTATATAGAACACCAAAAAGCCATAGGTGTTCAATACGCAAAGTTTTCAAACTAGATTATTGTCTCTAGTGCAAGTGGGAGACTAAAGGGAATATGCCCGAGAGGCAATAATAAAGTGGTTATTATCTTATTCCTTGTTTATGATAAATGTTTATTTTGCATGCTATAATTGTATTAATATGAAAACATTAATACATATGTGTTTAATCAACAAATATAAAGTTCCTACTTATGTCTCTCTTATAAACTAGCTCGTTGATTAACAAGATGATCAAAGGTTTCCTGATCATGGACATTGGATGTTGTTAATAACGAGGTCACGTCATTATTGGAATGGTGTGATGAACATTCATCCGAAGTATAGCATTACGATCAAGGTCATTGTGTTTATATTTCTATAACATAATACGAAGTAGTCTTAGTCCTTAGACCATGAGATCATGTCAATCACTAACACCAGAAGAGTATCTTGATAACATCAAATTTCACACCGTAACATGATGACTAGAAAGATGGGTTCAGTACTACGAAGGTGCTGTGTTGAGGTTCATGGATCAAGGGTGGAATTTGTCCATCCTATGATGAAGAGATATACTCTGGGCCCTCTCGGTGATATCACATTAGTTAGCTTGTAAGCAAGTGATTTGACCACTAGAATGTTATATCACGAGAACGAGAAAAGAGTACATGTCGATAACGAGATCAAACTAGGTATGGAGATACCGATGATCGAATCTCGGACTTGTAATATATCGTGAGACAAAGGGATTGAGTTACATGAGTATAAGGTTCACACGAATACAGAAGTCATCGTTGAATATGTGGGAGTCAGTATGGATCTCCAGGTCCCGCTTCTAATTATTGATCGGAGAGGGTCTCGATCATGTCTGTATTATTCATGAACCGTAAGGTGACACACTTAAGGGATGACGACACCATTCAGAGCAAATAATATGCTAGAGAAAGAATTACAAAGCACATGAATTATTTCACTAGACACCGAAATTGTTTTGGTTGAAATTGCCGAAATTGGTTCTGCATATGAAATTGAAATGTTGTAAGGGGTTTTATGTGAATGTTTGTTAATTAAAGTAATTAACAAAATTTCTGAATAAATAAATAAAAGGAGTTTTATTTAAAGAGAGATTGCATTAAATTTGGTGGGAATTTGAGTGGAGAAAATGGAGGGTCATCTTTATGTGAGTGGAGCTTCCACCACATGAATGAGGGAGAGGTGGGGGCACCCTCCATGGCCGGAGGCCATGCCCCCTTGGGATGCCCCTCCCCTATGAAGGATCTCTCTCCCCCTTTAGAATTTATCCGTGGTCTCGGATCAACGAGATACATGTTTTCGGTGGCTTTTTCTGGAAGGATTTGTTGTTTCCGCTACTTCGCTAGAGCGAGGGAGCGGAGGTTGCCGGGTACCCCAAATGTGTGTGCGATCACAGATCCACCACTGCTTTGCGGTGTTGGACTTGATGGTGCTGGACCTGCTGGACCGGATGGACTTCTTCTCGATCTTGAGATCGACAAGCGTTCGACTACATCATCCACGAGTACAACCTTGTTAACACTTTTCGATCTTCGAGGGTACATATTCTATGGATGTAAATCCACCTGTTGCTTGTATCTAGTAGATAGATTTTGGTACTTAGTTGTTCCCATCGTAGGAATTTTTTTGTTTTCTATGATGCGAACCCTTTAGTGGTATCAGATCCAGGTTTATGCGTAGAAGCTTTGCATGGGTAGTACACATATGAGTATGTGGGCACTGATGGTCATGTTATTGCTTCTTCCTTGTACTTTGGATATTGGTGGCATAGTGGGATGAAGCGGCCCAGACAAACTTTACATGTCCTCGTACACGAGACATGTTCCACGCTTGACATGCAACTAGTTTTGCATAAGTGGCTTGCGGGTGTATGTCTCTCCTACTATAGTCAATAACTGATTTACAACAGGTTGTCAATAATTTGGTTCTCATCGTTGTGGTTCTATGTTCGTAGGTAAGAACAGTTCTATCTCCGAAAGCCCTCGGCCACGTAAAACATGCAAAAGATAAATTAGAGGCGTCTAGTTTTTGGTTTTGCCGGGCAAGTACTATGATATGGTAGTGTTATATTTGTAGTATGTATTGATACTATTGAAAATTATAATATGTCAAAGTGTAAGTTCCATAGACCTTGGCCTTACACATATAGGAATGATAAAGATCATTTCATGATGCACAAGATAGAGATCAAGTGCAAGAACCATATCATATCACTATAGCATCGATGTTTGTTTGCATCTTGTATTGCCTGTTTGGCGTTTTATTAGCATTATAAGATGATCTCTCATTTAGATATCAAGATAAAAATGTGTTCTTCCTTAAGTATGCACCAACTATGTTTCGTCGCTTCAAGACATCACGTGATGATCGGGTGTACTTGAATCCACGAGCATATCTCAGGTGTAAGACAGTTTTACACACGCGAATACTAAGATTCTTACTTGTCGAGCCTAGCATGTATAGACAAGCCATGAAAAAGCTGCTTTTCTACAAGCCATGAACAACTTTGCTGCACAAGGAAACTCTGGTGCGTATTGGATTTTCGATTCTGGTGCTTCTAGTCATATGTCTGCGTCAAGTAATTTGTTGTCTTCTTGCACACTATCACCTTTTCCATCTATTACTCTCGACGACAGATCATCTGTTCCTATTTATTGTGTCGGTCAAGCCCAAATCCAATCCCTAATCAAACCTTCGCTTCTCCGTGATGTTCTTGTAGCTCCTGCACTAATTAAAAATTTGATTTCTGTTCACCAATTCACCAATGACAATCACGTTTCTGTCGAATTTGACCCCTTTGGTTTGTCTGTGAAGGATTATTGGACCAAGGACGAGATCGCTCGATTCAATAGCTCCGGCGATTTGTATTCCCTCCATGGTGTTTCGTCCGCTGCCCCTCAATCGTCTATGGTGGCCTCTGTTGATCTGGTTCACCAACGTCTCGGCCATCCCAATAATAATGTGTTATCTACTCTTCTTAGTGATTTTTAATACCTTGTAATAGAGATTCTCATAATTATTCTATTTTTCATTCATGTCAAATAGGCAAACATGTTCGTCTCCCCTTTAGCTCCTCTCCATCCTCTAATACTTTTCCTTTTGAGTTACTTTATTGTGATCTATGGACGTCACTAATAGAAAGTGTTTCTGGTTTTAAGTATTATCTTGTTATTCTTGATGATTTTATGCACTATGTTTGGACCTTTCCCTTGCACAACAAATCCGACGTTCCCAGTATTTTTGTTAATTTTCAGCGCTATGTCTCGGTCCACTTTTTCCTTCCTATAAGATTTATTTAATGCGATAATGGTCGTGCATTCGAAAACTTTAAAAACCAAAATTTCTTTATCCAATATGGAATTCTTCTGCGTTTTTCCTATCCCTATACCTCTCCTCAAAACGACAAGGCCGAGAGTTCTCTTCGCACTCTTAATGACATCACTCGCACCCTTCTTATTCAATCTTCTATGCCTCCAAAGTTCTAGGCTGAAGCTCTCCACACGGCCACATATCTACTTAACATTCGAGCATCTAAAGTTAATCCTCAAACCACACCCTACTTCTCTTTATTTCTTTCTCACCCAAACTACTTCGATGTTCGTGTCTTCGGCTGTCTTTGTTTTCCTAACTCCTACTCTACTTCTCCTAACAAACTTTCACCCTGTTCTATCCCGTGCGTCCATCTAGGTTTTTCCAACGAACACAAAGGCTATCGTTGTCTAGATCTTCTTAGTGGTCGCGTCCATGTGTCTCGTCATGTAAATTTTGCTAAAAATATTTTTCCCTTTTATGAGCATCAATATCTCGATCCTAAAACATCCGCACCATCTACTAGTCCCCCTCGTCCAAATAATTTTCCCTTCTTTCATCAGCCACCTCCAGCCGTCGCTCCTATCGCGGCAGCAAAAACGCCCTAATTCTCTGCCGCGGCAGCCGTGTAGGGTTCGCAACATAGAAAACAAAAAATTTCCTACGATGGGAACAACTATGTACCAAGATCTATCTACTAGATACAAACAATGGGCGAACGTATATCCGTAGAGAACATACCCTTGAAGACCGACAAAGCTTAACGAGTCCAAACTCGTGGTTGATGTAGACGATCTCTTGCCGATCTCAAGATCGAGAGGAAGTCCTAGCGCCGCAAAACAACAGCGCATCCGTGCTCGCACACACGTTCGAGGCACCGAGCAACCTTCGCCTCCTCGCTCCAGCGATGCAGCGGAAGCACAACTCTTTCTTGTCGAATAGCCACCGGGAACATGTATCTCGCTAGTCCGAGACCATGGGGGATAAATTCTAGAGGGGGAGAGATATACTTCATGAGGGGCTTCCCCCACCTCTTCCACATTCATGTGGGTGGACACTCCACTCACTCAAATGCCTTTCAATTCCCTCCACTCCAAAACCCACTCAAATTCCCATTAAATTTCCACCAAATTTAATACAAACTCTCATTAAATAAAACTCCTTTTATTTATTCAGAATTTTGTCAATTACTTTAATGACAAACATTCACATATAACTCCTTGCTAGTATTTCATTTCACATGCAGAAACACTTTCTGCAATTTCACCCGAAAACCTGTTTCGGTATCTAGTGAAATAAATTCTTGTGCTTGTTATTCTTTTCGGCATGAAACTTTTGCTCCAAATGGATGTCGGTGTCTCTTAAGTGTGTCACCCTACGGTTCGTGAATAATGCGGACATGATCGAGACCCCTCTCATATCAATAATCAGAAGCGGGATCTGGAGACCCATACTGACTCCCACACATTCAACGATGACTTTCTTGTGATCGTCGGAACCTTTTACGCTAGTATCTTAATCCCTTTGTTTCGCGATATATTACATGTCCGAGATTCGATCGTCGGTATCTTCATACCTAGTTTGATCTTGTTACTGACATGCACTCTTTTCTCGTTCCCGTGATATAACATTCTAGTGATCAAATCACTTGCTTGTAAGCTAATCAATGTGATATCACCGAGAGGGCCCAGAGTATATCTATCCGTCATCGGGATGAACAAATTCCACTATCGATCCATGGGCCTCAACATAACACTTTAGTAGTTCTGAACCCATCTTTATAATCACCCTGTTACGGTGTGACGTTTGATGTTATCAAGAAACTCTTCCGGTCTGATTGACATGATCTCATGGTCTAAGGATTAGGATCACTTCGTAAGTTGTTATAGCAATATAAACTCAATGACTTTGATCGTAATGCTATACTTCGGATGAATGTTCATCACATCATTACACTAATGTTGTGACCTCGTTATTAACAACATCCAATGTCCATGATCAGGAAACTTTGATCATCTTGTTAATCAACGAGCTAGTTTATAAGAGAGGCATAACTAGGAACTTCCTTTTTTGTTTATTAAACACACATGTATTAACGTTTCCGTATTAATACAATTATAGCATGCAAAATAAACATTTATCATAAATAAGGAATACGATAATAACCACTTTATTATTGCCTCTCGGGCATATTCCCTTCAGTCTCCCACTTGCACTAGAGACAATAATCTAGTTTGAAAACTTTGCGTATTGAACACTTATGGCTTTCCTGTGTTCCATATACGCGATTGTAAGTGGTTAACATAATCTACGGATCTGACACTTTTAGGTCCATGTGTATTTGCATATCTTTGCGTCTCCACGCATCACTCATTCTCCAATGAGATGGCATTGTATAAATTTGGTCTTTCGGTGAGACCTTTAGTTCCTTGGGGTTCAACCATGTCGATACTATTGTCATACAATATATATTTAGTGTTAGCCCGTTGCGAACCACACCTTAGTTTGATTTCAAACTACTTGACACAAATTCCCTCCTTTGTTGCTACTATAGCAGTCATATACTTAGCCTTTTTGTTGTAGTATTCGTCACAATGTCTTAACTATGGATTTCATCCAAATCCATCATGGAATATCCTTTCCATTACATCGTGACACCCATAGTTTAAATTGAGATAAACTTAATTTGTATCTTGTGACAAACCTAGTATCAATGTAACGCTTTACAATGAACTATTTGTAATTGTTTGTCACCTCTACACAAATATATTCTTAGTTCTTTCAAAAAGATCATAAGAATATCCTCACTATCGTCCAATGATCATTTTATGATTCATTCTGGTATATGCTCATAACACTTAGAGCATAGGACATATCTGGATGTGTACATATCATGGTATGATTGATCAAAAACATTCTCGTGATTTCACTCATCAAGTGTCAAAGCACTTGAATCTTTATTCACTTATCAAGTGTCGATACACTTGAATCTTGATTCAATTCCTTTCCATGCAACAAGAACTGTTTCTTGTCGTTTCTATATTGAACTCCTTCAATATCTCATATATGTACGTTTGTCACAACCATATTGGCGTCACAGACATTCATGCTAAATATTCAGGTTTTGCCTAAGTATTTTATCGAAATGAAATTCCTAACCTTTGTCAATAAAAGATACATCATTTCTAATCAACAAGATGTCCTCCATATAATGTATTAGAAATATGTCTCAGCGCTCCCACTTAATTTCTTGCAAATGCAAGCATCTTCATCGTCTCCAGATGAAAACTCCTTTTTCATCATGGTGAAGATTCCAACTCCGCGATGCTTACTTCAACCATTGAAGTTTGCATGCCCTTAGCATCCTTTGAATTTAACAAAACCCTTTGGACCGTGTCTTGTACACGTCCTAGGTAACCATTCTATTAGAAGAACTTTGTTTTGTTTATTCATCTACCATATACCAAATTATATGTAGTGGTTGCTACTTTAATCCGTCCAGACTAAATATCGCTATGAAAGATCAAATCTTTTCATAGTCAACTCCTTGAACATTGTCGTAAAATAATTTACCGACATGTCGACTATTTCATAGATGTAAAACATCCATGTCTGTTTCTTTATAGATCCAAATACGACCGATAGGTTTTTACACCTTTCCGGAGGGAATTCCAAGTTCAAAACTTGATTTCTCGTGTATAGAACTATCACGGATTTTATGGCTTCAAGCCATTTGACGGAGTAAGGTCCCATCATCGCTTCTCTGTAGTCGGTTCATCATTGTCAAACAATAATGATTTACTCTCAAATCTCAATCATTTGATTGTTTATCCGACCTTCTTGGTTCAATAGGAACTTTAGACCTTCGTGACCGCAACCTTTGAGGCACATAAGCTATGAGCATTATGGCAGCCTCCAGAACGATTTTCGGTGCTGCGCAACTCAGCACATTTAGCTAAGGTTCGTTAACCTTATCAAAGTTCTATTGTCCTCCCACTTAACTTTTATGAAAAATTCCCTCATTAAGAAACTTCACATTTCAAGCGACAAACTCCTTTGTCCTCGGTGTTA
Organism: Avena atlantica; assembly: GCA_910589765.1. NCBI lineage: Eukaryota > Viridiplantae > Streptophyta > Magnoliopsida > Poales > Poaceae > Avena > Avena atlantica. The sequence goes on from OU342735.1 coordinate 478,279,586, forward strand.
TGGAGGAATAACCAATTGTTATTCGAAATAACCTACAAATACATGCTCATCCGACTTTGGTTGTAAACAACTTACTTATGTTTAGCATACCAAAATTTAAGAAAGGACAACTTGGGTTTTACCCCAAACCATAACTCATATGGTGTCATTTCAACAGATCAAGATGGAGCTCTTTTCAGTGTAAAAGCGGAAGTATCTAAAGTTTTAATCTTTTAAAACATAATGGCAATTTTATAAATAACACCTTTGATCCAACCATGTCAAACAAGGTTTCATTACAAATCTCAAACATTCCATATTCCTATGGTGTTTCGGGAGATGTAAATCTAGGTGTTTTGCTAAACTTGTAACTCGAATAAATCCCTTTTATGATAAAATCATAATTCGTTTATTTTTCTTGTTACACTTGTAACTCAAACAAATCCCTTATGATAAAATCATAAACCATTTATTTTCTTGTTACAATGATTTTCCACTTCATCTTGAAAGTCTTTGAAACGTTTTTGAAATATTTCATACTTCTTTCTCATTAAGTGAATATTCACTCAAATTTCCGGAGAAAGCATATGAAGTTGAAACCCATCACTTACGACTACACATAATGGACTACATACATCGATATGTATAAATTCCAATAATTTAGTCGTTCGTTCTTCTTTGGCCTTTGAACGAAGTTTTAATTATCACGTGGAAAGTCTCACAAGCGTCACTTGATCAAATCAAAGACTCCAAAAATCCATGAATATGGAGATTCTTCATGTTTTCTTTCCAATATAATTTAAACAGCGATGTCACTTCGTAAGTGATCTTTCAATCATTTGTCTTGCGACATTTTAGCATTAGGTTTTATGAATGTGATTTCTCCAACTAGATTTGTAAATCATCCATCTTATATGGAATACGGTAATTATTTGAACAACCTTTGTTCTCATAATACCTGATTTAAATAACAATTATTAAAACAAATCTTGAAGTCAAGCTTTGATGTCAACGAGAAATACAAACACCGGTTTGTTTGTTTTCGATGAACACCATCACATATTCTCTTGCTAGTTACTTAGGCCATTGTGGTTCATGAATTGCGTTGTTCCATATGAAATTTCAAACCAACCAATTCGGTATCCAATACCCAAGAACCACATTGTTTAACAAGCAAAGAATACAATCAAAACATGTATATCATATATATACCTAAATTGGACATTTCCAATCTTTTCTTTTCTGCCAAATATATTTTATAGATTCTCTTTCAGCATTTCCTTTTCCTTTTTAAAAGAATCTATCAACATCAAAAGTGGCGCCATATACATGACACATAGTCCAAAGCGTGTATATTCAAATAATAATACCTTTGGACTTGCACTTTGAAGTAGATCACCATCATCAAAATGATCGGTATTCTTTCAAAATCCATTCTTTAGTAATCTTTTAGTGTAGTAAACACTTTACATACATCTTCTATTCATCCTTATCATGACAACTTTCATGATCAAGCTATTGTAGCTTATAAAGGCGAATCGTGAGTATAACATTACTTTCCAAAACCCTTTTGGATGATTAGGATGTCTAGCATCTCCAACCTTCGTAAATTCTCATTCAATATGAGAACATATATTATACTCTATCATATTGCAACCAAAACATTGTTTCAGATATCGTTATATCTGCCACACGTGGTGGTTTCTGAAACAATTCTTTCAGCTCCTAGATAAACTTGATATTAAAAACAATCAAGAATCATGGAGGCAAACATGATACTTAAGATACTAACACTGGAATTGGTACTCTCGATTTAATACCAACTATTAAATTTCACGGAGTAAATAGAGTTTGCTGAAAGTTTGCAATAGGATTTTAAACTTTAGATTGACACTCAACACAATACGATACCAGTTCGTAAAGTATATATCCAGGATTCTATAGTTCTATTATCTCAATTACAACTATGCATAAGGTAGTGAACGAATGCCAATGACTACAACAAATTATGCAAATTCACTTTGATTTAATTTATGATAAATTGAGTTCTACTAATCCAAATTAGAAATGAACTCCCACACAAAAACGACATCCCCTGTGTCTTTTTGGTGATTACATGAACCAAATCCACTACACCAAGTTCGATCATCACGTGAGTCGATGTAGCTTCAAAGGCGAGCATCCATATGGTCATCATATCAAAACATATGACTCATGCTTAACCTTTCGGTCCGTGTTCCGAGGCCATGTATGTACATGCTAGGCTCGCCAAGTAAGAACCTTAGTATTCGCGTGTGTAACTGTCTTACACCCGAGATATGCTCATGGATTCAAGTACACCCGATCATCACGTGATGTCTTGAAGCGACAAAACATTGCCGGTGCATACTTAAGGAAGAACACATTCTTATCTTGATATCTAAATGAGTGATCATCTTATTATGCAATAAAACGCCAAACAAGCAATATAAGATGCAATCAAAACATCACATGTTTATAAGTGAAATGATATGGTTCCCGCATATGATCTCCATCATGTGCACCGTGGTATGATCTCTATCATACCTTTATGTAGGGTTTGCAGCATAGAAAACAAAAAATTTCCTACGATGTGAACTAAATACCAAGATCTATCTACTAGATACAAACAACGGGCGGATGTATATCCGTAGAGAACATACCCTTGAAGACCGACAAAGCTTAACGAGTTCAACTCGTGGTTGATGTAGACGATCTCTTGCCGATCTCAAGATCGAGAGGAAGTCCTAGCGCCGCAAATCAGCAGCGCATCCGTGCTCGCACACACGTTCGAGGCACCGAGCAACCTCCGCCTCCTTGCTCCAGCGATGCAGCGGAAGCACAACTCTTTCTTGCCGAATAGCCACCGGTAACATGTATCTCGCTAGTCCGAGACCATGGGGAATAAATTCTAGAGGGGGAGAGAGATCCTTCACGAGGAGGTGTGAGAGACAAGTGAGGAGGGGGGATCCTTTTATAGGAGGAGGGGGGCACCCAAGGGGGTGGCCGCCGGCCATGAGGGCTGCCCCCTCCCCTCCTTCATTCATGTGGGTGGACACTCCACTCACAAAATGCCCTTTAAAATCCCTCCACTCAAAAGTCCACTCAAATTCCCATTAAATTTCCACCAAATTTAATGCAAACTCTCATTAAATAAAACTCTTTTATTTTATTTAGAATTTTGTCAATTACTTTAATGACAAAAATTCACAAATAACCCCTTGCTAGAATTCTATTTCACATGCATAACCACTTTATGCAATTTCACCCAAAAACCTGTTTCGGTATCTAGTGAAATAAATTCCTGCGTTTGTTCATTCTTTCGGCATGAAACATTTTCTCCAATTGGATGTCGGTGTCTCTTAAGTGTGTCACCCTACGGTTCGTGAATAATGCGGACATGATCGAGACCCCTCTCGGATCAATAATCAGAAGCGGGATCTGGAGACCCATACTGATTCCCACACATTCAACGATGACTTTCTTGTGATCGTCGGAACCTTTTACGCTAGTATCTTAATCCCTTTGTTTCACGATATATTACATGTCCGAGATTCGATCATCGGTATCTCCATACCTAGTTTGATCTCGTTACCGACATGCACTCTTTTCTCGTTCCTGTGATATAACATTCTAGTGATCAAATCACTTGCTTGCAAGCTAATCAATGTGATATCACCGAGAGGGCCCAGAGTATATCTATCCGTCATCGGGATGAACAAATTCCACTCTCGATCCATGAGCCTCAACATAACACTTTATTAGTTCTGAATCCATCTTTATAATCACCCTGTTACGATGTGACGTTTGATGTTATCAAGAAACTCTTCGGTGTTAGTGATTGACATGATCTCATGGTCTAAGGATTAGGATCACTTCGTAAGTTGTTATAGAAATATAAACTCAATGACTTTGATCGTAATGCTATACTTCGGATGAATGTTCATCACACCATTACACTAATGTTGTGATCCCGTTATTAACAACATCCAATGTCCATGATCAGGAAACCTTGATCATCTTGTTAATCAACGAGATAGTTTATGAGAGAGGCATAACTAGGAACTTTCTGTTTGTTTATTGAACACACATGTATTAACGTTTCCGTATTAATACAATTATAGCATGCAAAATAAACATCTATCATATACTTGGAATACACATAATAAACACTTTATTATTGCCTCTTAGGGCATATTCCCTTCACTTTATGTGTAAGGCCAAGGTCTATGGAACTTACACGCTATGTGTGTTGTAAGAGTATCATCTCATACTTCTACTTACAACATCACCATATCATAACACTAGCCCAGCAGCAATCTAAACTAGACGCCTCTAATTTATCCATTGCAAGTTTTACGTGGCTTAGGGCTTTCGAAGATAGAACCGTTCTTATCTACAAACATGAACCACAACAAGGATAACCAAATTGTTGATAACTCGTTGCAAATTAGATATTGACTATAGTAGGAGAGACAGACACCCGCTAGCCACTTATGCAAAACTAGTTGCATGTCAAGCGTGGAACATGTCTCATGTGCGAAGACATGTAAAGTTTGTCTGGGCCGCTTCATCCCACTATGCCACCAATATCCAAAGTACAACTAAGAAGTAATAAAATTATCATCACCGCCCACATACTCATATGTGTACTACCCGTGCAAAGTATCTACGCATAAACCTGGCTCTGATACTGACGAGGTTTACCACGGAAGATAAGACCTACAGATGTCATCTAATGGCCTGGCAACGCACCTGACTGCACTCTGCTAGTATGAATCCGTACCAGCAGGTACGATGAAAAATCCTGACGGACGCGTTGGGTACACCAATTAAAATCACTGGAATTCCACTCCTGTAAGTCCTCCGCGGCCTGAGTCGAATTACGCCAGCATATGTTCCAGGTCTGGGTTGAGGGACCCGAACCTGAAGAAGATCGTGTCGTTTCGTCCTAAGACAATTAACTGACCCTGATCCGTCGGGTGATTCAGGCACACGCATCAACAATCCCTGCACACATATACTATTAATGTATAGCTGCACCCGAAAGATGGAAGGGTCCTCAGCCGAATCTACGATTCGACTGAACACTCGGTTACGCCAGAGTATAGCTTTTGATGACGTCAGTGCTTACGATCGATGACCTCAAGCGTCTGCTACGCCAGAGATGACTTGACTGGACGAAGCGTGGGTCCCACTTGCTGACTTTGAATTGACTGGTCACGCGCGTCATGGAGATGATTACGGCGTCTCCTCGATTTCCGCGCGTAGTGGACGGCATGGTAACGACGGTTCGTTTTGGCGCTGACACGTGTACGGCCAGATCTACCGTTGGCGTTAGGTCTTCTCGATGGACGGCCAGTGTGCTTCGTCTTTGCTGTTATAATCCTGGGTGAAATCATGGCTTGTTTTTCACCGCACCAGTTCATCTGTTCACTGTCGCCTTGTTCTTGAGCGATTCTTGCTGCGCGCTGAGCTTTCCTTCCACATTTCCTTCGTTCTTTCTATGTTGTCATCGCCACCACCGCTGCAGCGCCATGGGGAAAACAAAGAAGTCCTCATCTGCGGTTGGGACCAGCGCCGCCGGAGGCAAGAAGAGCATCGTCGCTGCTCGCGTCACCGATGGTGGCTGGCGGCGATCAGAGACGCGGGAGAGCGATCTCCGCAAACTGCGCGAGCGGATCCTGATCCCGCAAGACACGACGGCCGTGAGACTCCCCGGCAATGAGGTAATCCCCCGTCCCCCATCTGGGTATCGGGTTATGTTTGTTGCCTTCATCTTGCGTGGGTTTTCGTATCCAGTCCATGACTTCCTTCGTGGACTGCTCTTTTTCTATGGGGTTCAACTCCATCATCTGTCTCCCAACTCCCTTCTCCACATTGCGTGTTTTATCACGCTTTGCGAGTGTTGGCTTGGCATTGAGCCGCACTTTGGCCTCTCCCGGAAGCTTTATTCCGTGAAGAGGCAGTCTGGTTCGGATGGTGTGTATCCCATTGGGGGTTTCATCATCTCCCACAGTCCCAATGTGCAATTCTTTTCCTTTTCCATGTCCGAATCTGTCCAGTACTGGCGGAGGAAATGGTTTTACATCCGTGACTCCGTACTGCCTGGGCAAGATTTTGGTCTCGTTCCTTTTGACCCCTCCCAATTGATTGAGAAGAAAAGATCCTGGAAAAACCAAATCTTAGACGGTGAGGTGGCGGAGATAGAGGCCCTGTACCGTCGGGTGGAGGATCTCCAACTGATTCCTGAGAAGGAGGTGAACGGTGTCGACGTCATCCGAACGTTTCTTGAGCGTCGGGTGCAGCCTCTCCAGGCGAGGGCGCATCCGATGTTTCTTTACTCTGGGCGCCGTGATCCGACGAGGGTTTCGAGTGAGAAAATCTCCGAGGTGGAACTTGACAAGGCTCTTCGCGCGCTGTTGAAGTTCAAGGCCGACAAAGAAATCCCGGGGAAGTCGCAGACTCCTCCCTTTTCTTCGACGTTGGTCGTACCGAAGGTGTAGATTTGCGCACGTAGTGCTCCCCTTTTGTTTTTGTCGACTGTGTACTTTTTCCTTTGTTTGATAACAAAGTTCCTTTTCCTTCTGCAGAGCTTCAAAGTGCCGGGCATGGCACCACCGTTGCCCGAAAGGTATCCGAATGCCCCGGATAATGAAGTGGTGGACTCCGTGTCCGAGCTACCGTCAGCGCGATCTCCAGCGGAGGATGCCGACGAGTCGAGTGAGGACCATTCGCGCAAGCGATCACGGAGCTCCAGCGAGTCTTCGGATGCCTCGACTCCTTCGACTCCCAGGAATCCGCTGGGCCTTGAGCGTCATGATGATGTTCATGGGGGTTCTTCCTCTCCCCTTCCTGCCATTCCTGTGCGAGTTGTTGCTCCGCACCCGCCAACAAAGCGGAAGAAGGAAGAAAAGAAGGAGGAGAAGAAGGAAGAAAAGAAGGAGGAGAAGAGGGCCCGAAGGGCTTATCCTATCTTTGACCTGAGCGCGTTGGGCTCGTAAGTTTTCTTGTACTGTTACCCTTTTTCCTTGATGGTGTTTGCACCTGTGTTGATTGGCTTCGTATGCAGGCAATCCTCCGACGGCTCTAGTGATGGCGGTCGGGAGATGATGGGGGAGTCGAACATTGCGTCGCCTCCTCCTCAGACGGTGGCGACTTCTGGCGACGCTGCGCCAGTTCCTCCTGTGCAGGAGAGGCTGGTGGTTGCGCCCCAGAATTTCGCAGGCGGGCCTGCGGGTTCGCCTTCGGAGCACGTAAGTTTTTCTGCTTGATGTTTTTTTTGCTTCCTTGTGTTGGGCGTAGCCCGCAAGTCCTGTTCTTACTGCTATTGCATGTTGCTGCAGCCTTTTGTCCAAGAGGCCAAGCGGCTGGTGGAGGAACGCCTGACGCTGGAGGCGAAACTGCGGCAGCTTCAAGGTATTCGTCTACCTTGTAGTACTTCTCTTGCTTATCCTTGTCCTGTTTTTTTTGACACTTGCTTGTTGTAAATGCAGAGGAGCATAACGACTCTCTTCGTGAGGTCGACGCTCTGAAGAAGAGCCTTGGCCAATCGGAGCAGAAGGCTGAAGCTACCGCTGGTGCGAAAGAGCGCCTTGAGCTGGAGCTGACGAAGGCAGCCGAAGCGAAGGAGCGTCTGCAACAGGAGGCTGCAGATCGTGAGGAGCAGCTGGCCACCGTTGCGGCTGCTCGTGAAAGAGGGGTGGCGGATAATCTCATGGCTGCTGCTAAGGCTATTTCGGGTGAGTACAAGCTTTTGGACTTGTTTCTTTTTCTACGGATCTTCTTCTGTGTTGCCTTTCTTCATGTTTTCTTCTTTTTTGTCTCAGATGCCGCAGGCATCGAGTTCGACCGCGGTGCTCTGGAGCATGGGAGTGCTCTAGATGATGCCATTGTGGCGGTCGAAGATCGCTGCAGCACCGTCGTCAGCTCCCTCGCCAAGGCGAAAGAGGTCCTTGGTCGCTTCTACCAGGAGCTCTTCCCGAAGGGCGCACCCCTTGAAGATGTGGATGCCCTAGCAGAGGCTCTGTCAGCCGAAGCGCCTGCAGCGTACAAGCGCAAGCAGAAGGGCATCGGGGCGTCCGTCGGGCTGGCGATGGCCATGGCGGCTGGGGCGGAGCTGGACCTGCCCCAGATCACTTCTCGGATGCTGACGGCTGCGGATGGATCCGAGGTAGCCTTCGCCGCCTACTCCGCTCGCTGCCGACGATATGGGCCCAAGCTCATTGACTTGCTGTCTGAGTACGCACTGCGGCAGCAGGGCGAGGCCAAAGCTAGGCAGTCTGGTTCTGAGGCGACTCAGTGTCCTGCACCTTAGGCATAGTAGGCGTAGGGTAGTTTGTAGTCTTCTTTTGTTGTAAATATCTTTGTAGTACCATCCTTGTGCCACGTAGTGGCCTTATATATTTTAATGAATTCCTCCGAATTGTGTTCTATCCTTGGCTCAATGTCTGTGTGCCTTCTTTTTTCTGCTGCTATAGGTTCCTTCGGGTGCTGACCTAGTTGACACTTCATCTGAAAGGCCCTTGCGAGCATCATTGGATGATTCTTCGCAACTCGCTTTTCTTCGAGATCGCGTGCACAGCTTGGAGAGAGATTTGCCTGGGTTACGCGGTCGCGCCGACGTTTGGAAATCCAAGGCAGACCGTGGTGCAGCCAGAGAGGAGTATTTGATGGCGGAGCTGGGTCGGCTGTCCGAGCAGCTGCAATGTAAGTTGATCCTTCTTTCGAGCTGTAGCTCAGTTCTTCGGGTGAGCCTACTGGCCTTACTCTTGTTTTGTTCGGTCGTCGCAGGTGCCAATCTTGCTCCGAGGGAAGAAAAGGAGTGTATCGCTGTTCGAGTCAATTGCTTGACTCAACAGGACATGGAGGCCTGCGGCTTCTTCTGGATGGACCGCGATCGTGCCATGGTTCTGGCGACGGTGCAGGATCGTGTCTATCAGGTCTCGCGGGTGCTCCGCCAGGTGCAGACATCACTTTCCTCGGTGTTGCACATCATGTTTCCGTTGGATGTCGTGCCAACGACCCTTGCGGGTCTTCTGACGAAGTTTCGGAGTGCGAGCAATGTCAAGGAGTTGGTGCGGCAGCAGCTCGTCGCAGGGGTGAAGGCTGCCTTGTCTCTTGTGAGGGTGCACCGCCCTGACTTAGATTTGGCTGCTGTGGCGACTGGGCCACCTCCTCGACCAGATGGTGGCGAGTGGAACATGCGTCCGCATTACGCGGCTGTAAGGCAGTATGCCGAACAGATTGTAGATTTGTTTGAGCAGCATGCTCAGGTTATTCTTCAGAATAGATAGGACCTGAAAATAAACAGATAGATGTAAAATTTGTATAGTGCAGCTGGGCGTTTATGTGCCCTTTGTTGTAAAGGTTTGCTTGTTTGTGAGCACGCAGTGCTTTGATTGAGTACGTGTCCTTTTCGTTTGTTTGACGTAGTCAGCTACTCAGGTGTACACGTTTTGTCCTCAGTCGATGTAATCGTGAGGTGGGGGGAGCCCCCGAGTGCGTTTGTAGCATGTAGCAAAGTTGCAGGAAAATAGTCAACCGAAGGTTGGGGGCGAGACACTTAGCTTTATTTATATCGTAATGGAGGAGGTACATGGTTCGGCTGAGTAGCCTTGGCTGAAAGCCTTATTGAAAGTAAAAGGGGGTAGGTTGCTACGGGCAGAATCGTCGCAGGTGCGAGACGTTCCACGGGTTGGAGTATGCGACTCCAGACTCCACGTGCTTGAGGCGATAGGCGCCACCTGGGATGACCTCGGTGATGGTGTAGGGTCCTTCCCATGGTGAATCGAGTTTGTTCGGTCGCTTTTGCTTGAGTCGCAAGACGAGGTCTCCTTCGACGAAGGACCTTGGGCGCAGCCGGCGGCTATGATAGTTGCGGAGACTCTGCTGGTACACCGCTGATCTAGCTGCTGCTATATCTCGTGCTTCGTCGAGTGTGTCGACGACATCTTTGAGTGCAGCCGTGGACTCGGCTTCGCTGTAAGCGACGACTCGTGGAGCCTGGTGGCGTACTTCGGCTGGTAGCACGGCCTCAGCTCTGTGCACCATGAAGAACGGTGTGTAGCCGGTGGAGCTGTTTGGCGTAGTACGTAAGCTCCACAGGACAGACGGTAGCTCTTTCGTCCAGTTTCCAGCTTTGTGCTCGAGTGAGCTCATGAGGCGCTTCTTGATGCCGACGCCGATTAGGCCGTTGGCCTTTTCCACTTGCCCGTTTGTTTGCGGGTGTGCCACTGAGGCATATGTGATATTGATCCCGAGGCCTTCGCAGAAGCCCTGGAATTCTTCGGAGATGAAGTTTGATCCGTTGTCGGTGATGATGTTGTGCGGTACGCCAAACCTGTAGACAATGGATTCGAAGAACTTGACGGCGGTTTTGCCCTTCTGGTTGGTTACTGGCATGGCCTCAATCCACTTGGTGAATTTGTCGACTGTGACCAGGAGGAAGACGTGTCCTCCTTTTGGAGATTTTGGCAGTTTGCCGATCATGTCGAGGCCCCATTGGGCAAAAGGCCAGGCTATGGGTATGGGTCGAAGTTCGGATCCAGGTGCGTGCGGTTTGTCGGCGAACCGTTGGCACCCGTTGCATCTTCGGACGATGTCCTTCGCGTTGCTCATGGCCGTTGGCCAGTAGAATCCTGCTCGCAGAGCTTTGGCGACGAGGGAGCGGCTACCTGCGTGGTGGCCGCAGATGCCCTCATGGATATCTTGGAGTATGGCCTTGCCGTCGTTGATGGTGACGCACCGTTGTAGTACGCCCGTAATGCTGCGTTTGTACAGCTCGCCGTTTATGATGGTGAAGGCTTTTGACCGACGAGATACGCGTCGGGCATCTGTCGGGCTGTCTGGCAATTCTCCGTTTATCAGGAACTGGAGGTATGGACGTGTCCAAGTTTCTTCGACTGCCATGACCTGCATCAGATTGACCATGGCGACTTCGGTATCCAACTTTTCAGGTCCTTCATGACCTTCGGGTAGCATAGCCCCCGAGTGTTCTGCTTCTTCGGGTGATCCCTTGGGGAATTTCCGCTTGATGGATGGCACGCAGATCTGTTCGAGGAACACACCTGGTGGTACCTTTGCACAAGTGGAGCCAATGTTGGCGAGTCTATCGACCTCCTCGTTGCTCTCTCTTCCAACGTGCCGAAGTTCGCAGCCGTCGAATTCTCCTTCGAGTGTGTTGTATAGCGCGCGGTACGCGATCATGTTTTCGGCGTGTGCGTCGCACTCATTCATCGTCTGCTGTACGACAAGGTTGGAGTCACCATAGATGACCAGGCGCGTTGCGCCGCATATTTTTGCCATCTTCATGCCATGGATGAGGGCTTCGTATTCGGCCTCGTTGTTGGAGGCTCTGAATTTCATCCGAAGGACGTACTTCATCTTGTCACCTTGCGGGGAGGTCAGTATGACTCCTGCCCCTGCTCCGGCTTCGCGTTTGGAGCCGTCAAAATGCATTGTCCAGGACTGTGACATATCTGGGGTGTCAGGCAGCTGCAGCTCCATCCAGTGTACCAGGAAGTCTGGAAGGACTTGAGATTTGATTGCGTGTCGCTTCTCGTAGATGATGTCCAGGGGTGATAGTTCAATGCCCCACAGGGCCACGCGTCCTGTGGCCTCTGGGTTATTCAGGATGCTGTTTAGGGGTGCCTCGTTGACGACCATCACCTGATGCTCCTGGAAGTAGTGGCTCAGTCGTCGAGCCGTCATGAACACGCCGTAGGCCAGCTTCTGGTAGTGCGGGTACCGCTGTTTTGTTGGAGTGAGAACCTCGCTAAGGTAGTAAATTGGGCGTTGTACCCCGTGGGTCTTGCCTTCTTCGGGTCGTTCATCCACGAGTACTATGCTGACCACCTGGTGTGTGGCTGCTATGTATAGCAATAGGGGCTCGCGCTCTTTTGGAGTGACCAAAACGGGCGAGGTGGAGAGGAGCCACTTGAGGCTTTCGAATGCGTCGTTGGCTTCTGGTGTCCAGTCGAACTTGTCTGCCTTGCGCAGCAGCTGGTAAAATGGTAGGGCCTTCTCGCCCATGCGGCTGATGAACCTGCTTAGTGCCGCTACTCGCCCTGCGAGCTGCTGAACGCCCTTGAGGTTTTTCGGCTTCTCCATTGTCATGATAGCTTTGATTTTCTTCGGGTTCACTTTGATCCCTCGTTGAGAGATGAAGTACCCGAGCAGCTGACCCGAGGGGACGCCGAAGGCGCACTTTTCTGGATTGAGCTTGATCCTGTAGCGATCAAGGTTGTCGAACGTCTCGCGGAGATCGTCGATAAGTGTTCTTGCCTCCTTGGTTGGACGTTGCGACCGATCTGGTCCTTGAGGCAGGCATGCATGCATCGCTGGTACGTGGCACCCGCGTTCTTTAGCCCGAAGGGCATTGTGTTGTAGCAGAATACTCCGAACAGTGTGATGAACGCCGTTTTCTCTTGATCCTCGACCTTGAGTCGAATCTGGTTATAGCCTGAGTAGGCGTTGAGGAAGGAGAGTTTCTCGCAACCTGCAGTCGAATCGATGATCTGGTCGATCCGAGGAAGGGGGAAGTGGTCCTTTGGGCAGTGTTTATTTAGTGACGTGAAGTCCACGCACATCCGCAGGATGTCCGTGTCCTTCTTCGGGACCATCACCGTATTTTCCAGCCACTCGCTTTCCTTGATTTCCCGGATGAAGTCTGCTGCGAGTAATCTGTTGATCTCCTTGCCGATAGCTTCGGCTCATGGCTCCGACAGTCTTCGGATAGACTGCTTGACTGGCTTGGTGTCTGGGAAGACATTGAGTGCGTGCTCGGCGAATTCCCTGGGAACTCCTGGCATGTTCGCAGGACACCAGGCGAAGATTTCCCAGCGCTCATGGAGGAATTCGACGAGCGCGCCTTCCTATGCGGTGTTGAGGTCGTTAGCGATCAGCGCCGTCTTGGAGGCGTCTGTCGGATGGACCTGTACTTTCTTGGTGTTGATGGTGGAGTCGAAGGACATGTCGGGTGCATTCTGCCTTGTGACTGGGGTAGCCTGTTGTCCGTTACCTCGCGGAGCCTTACGAGCTCGTCTTGCATGCCGAAGGACTGGGAGATTTTGTTGAAATCCTTGTCGCATTGGTCCGATCGGGTGAAGCTTCCGTGGACTGTGATGACGCCCCTTGGTCCTGGCATCTTGAGTAGTAGGTATGCGTAGTGTGGGACGGCCAGGAACCTTGCGAATGCTACACGTCCCAGGATGGCATGGTATTGCGACGGCCAGTCCACCACTTCGAATTCTAGGCGCTCCTGCCGAAAGTTGTCCGGCTTTCCGAAGATGACGTCGAGCCCTATTTTGCCCAGGGGGAAGATGCCCTTCCCTGGGACAATGCCGTGGAACGTTGTGTCTGATTGTTCCAGGCTGCATTGCGGGATCCGCATAACTGCTAGAGTGCTTGCGAACATTAGGTTGATGCCGCTGCCGCCGTCCATGAAGACGCGAGTCATGTCGAAGCCTCCGATCTGCGCCTCCAGCACCAGGGCAGCATGACCTAGGCGAGGGATCTGGCAAGGGTGATCCGCGCGAGTGAATGTGATGCAGGACTCCGATCCGCTGAGGTACTCAGGGATTGCAGGCGGAGTTGCCACAGCCAAGTTGATTTGTCGGGTGATTTTCTTCTGCACCCTGTTTGTTGGGCGTCCCTTCTGGATCATGTTTAGTGCTCCCTTTGGTGGGGGATATGGGACCCCAGTGTTGTTTTGCGCTGGTGCGACTGGTTGGTTTTGGCCTCCAATAGGCGGCGGTGGAGGAGCTCCGTGTGCTATTTCACCTGGTGCAGGTGCGTTTCCGAACGCAGGAATTGGAGCTTATTGCCTCATCTGCATCATGCCTTCGCTAAGTTTCTAGAACTCGCGACAGTCCTTGAGCATGTGGCTGGCTTTCTTTTTGCCATCCTGTTTGTCGATGTAGAAGTGGATGGTGCATGGACCCGAAAGTTTGTCGAATGCTGAGGGTCCGTTGTCGTGGTCGCGACGTTGCCACAACTGCGTTGGTCGTCCGTTGTCGCAGAAGTTTCCACTGCGGTATCCTCCGCTGTTGCGGCTGTTGTCGTTGCGGCGGTCGGCGTAGCCGGCCGCGACCATGTCGGGTCCGTCGCGGTCCTCGTAGACGCGCGATCTCCTCTTGCTGCGGCGTTCGCGTCTTCGGCCGTAGTCGAACTCTTCATCTGATTGCGGTCGCTGGATGCAATCTTCGCCGTCTGCCCAACTGTTGGCGATTTCCATGAGGTGGTCGAGTGTCTTGGGCTTTACGCGCCCAAGTTCCTCCTTGAAGTATTGGCGCTTGACGCCGTCCCTGAAGGCGTCGATGGCCCTCTCTTCGGAGATGTGTGCTGCGGAGTTTTTGGTCGTAGACCAGCGTAGTATGTACGAGCGAATAGATTCACCCGTTCTTTGAGTGCAGGCTCGCAATTCTTCGATTGAGGCGGGCCTCTTGCTGGTGCCTTTGAAGTTTCGGATGAAGCTGTAAGAGAGCTCCTCCCAGCTTTGGATGGATCCTGATGATAGGCTGCTAAGCCAGACCCGCGCTGCGCCTGTTAGCTGCAGCTGAAGGCATTGCATGGCGGTTTCTTTGTTGCCTCCATGAAGCTTGACGGATGACAGATGGTCACTGAGCCAGGATTTTGGATCTTGCGTTCCGTTGAACTTCGGAGTATCCGAAGGAAGCTTGAAGTTGCGTGGCATCTGTGTTCGCCGAACAGATCTGCTGAAGCATCGGGCTCCGCAGAGTTCTCCTTCGTCTTCATCCATCTCAGATTCAGACGAGCATGCGCGTTTGGCGCGTGCTTTGTCGATCTTGCGCTGTGTAAGCTTGTCTCTGGCGTCGTAGTCGCGTTTGTGGCGGTTGGAGCTCTTCTTCCTTCGAGGAAGATCGTGATCCTCTTCCTCTTCGGATGAGGGTATGGGGCTCCGGTCGCGCCTGGCCGGAGCTTTCTTCTTCGGCTCCGCAGGAGCGTCTTCGTGGAGCGCAGCTCCGATTAGTCCAAGTCCGGTGAGTGCGGACTTATGCATGGCCCTTTTCGGGTCCCCCTCCGGAGGTGGGTGAGCTGCGAGATACGCAGTGGCTGCCATGATCGCAGCTTGTGGCGTCTTCGGGATGATGTTGCCGTCAGTGTCCATATCCATGAACGATGTATGGAGAGTTCAGGTCACGTCACGCCGCTCCTTGGGGTCCATGTTTTCCACCCGAGAGCGGTGCTTGTTTCCCTGATTTCTGTTTGTGCTAGAGCCGGGTTCCATGGCGGAGAGCGCAGCTCGTCGCGCACTGGACTCAGAGGCTGCTTGCTTGCGTTTGTCGAGCGTCTCCTGCATCTTGACTTGCTTCTTGTGCTCCTCGATGAGGAGGTAGTGGTATGCCCTCGGCAGATCACGTGGGGAGTCCAGAGGTAGGACTATTTCGCCCGCGACGACGTGGCGTGCTTCGACCCATCCTTCTTTGCTAAGTTGGATGAGGTGGCCGCCGTTTTCCCCGTTATCGCCGTTTCCACCGTTTTCGCCGTTTCTGTCCTGCGGGTTGGGGTTGGGCGGCGGGTTAGGTGTTTCCTCATCGGTTTGGATGACTGCGGCGCACAGATAGCGCCTGCAGATTGGTTGGCTGCTGCCGCAGCTTTCGGATCCGGAACCGTAGGTCCCTTCATCCGAAGGTGGATCGCACAGATCGGAGTTGCAGCTGCTGCTGCTGTAGAACTCATCTGTTGATGGTGACGTGCGTAGCACGGGGTGTGGAGCCCACGAAGTGGGCCTGATTGACGGCACGGGCACCCGCTCAGGGAGGCGGAGGGTTCCAGTTTGTCCCACCTGGAAGCAGAAGCTCCCGAACAAGATTTCGAGTCCGTCGCCTACGGGCTCGAAATCCTTCATGGTGGCCGGCGAGTGGGCAGTGAAGTCGAAAGCGCCGAAGAGGAGGTGATTCTCCATCGCCGCGGAGTTGTAGATCGATCGGGTCGGAACCGTCACGACCGCACAATCAGCAGCCCCAATTCCCACAGACGGCGCCAATTGACGAGGTTTAATCTTGTCAATGCCCATTGTTATGGACTTGGGTTTTGGAGAAGATGGGGATGCTGGAGATCGTGGCACGGTTAACAGACAAGCAACCAGGGGACACGAGATTTACCCAGGTTCAGGCCCCCGGAGGGAAAACCCTACTCCTGCTTGTCTGCTCTTTGATTACGGCGGAACCGAAGGTTACAGGGTGCGCAGATTCGATCTGGCGTGGATGCGTGTGCGAAAGTATGAGTCGAGTTGCCCTAGGACGCGCCCTCCTGGCCTTTATATAGACTTAGGCAGGTCCCGGGCGTAGTCCTAGTCGGTTACAAGTTCTAGGGTTTTACCCCTTTGAATTTCCTATCTCCTCTAGTCTTGCTCTCCAAGGATCCGAAGACGTCATGGGCCTTGGCCACCCGAAAATCTTCATGGGCCAGCGTATATCTGTTGTGGGCCTTCCTTGGGCCGGACCAGGTATGCTGAAGTTACGTACCCATAGGGTATAACCATGTCAGATACCACTGCAGGGTTCGCAGCATAGAAAACAAAATTTTTCCTACGATGGGAACAACCATGTACCAAGATCTATCTACTAGATACAAACAACGGGCAGACGTATAGCCGTAGATAACATACCCTTGAAGACCGACAAAGCTTAACGAGTCCAAACTCGTGGTTGATGTAGACGATCTCTTGCCGATCTCAAGATCGAGAGGAAGTCCTAGCGCCACAAAACAACAGCGCATCCGTGCTCGCACACACGTTCGAGACACCGAGCAACCTCCGCCTCCTCGCTCCAGCGATGAAGCGGAAGCACAACTCTTTCTTGCCGAATAGCCACCGGGAACATGTATCTCGCTAGTCCGAGACCATGGGGATAAATTATAGAGGGAGAGAGAGATCCTTCACGAGGAGGTGTGAGTGAGAGAGAGGGAGGGGCTCCTTTTATAGGGAGAGGGGGGCACCCAAGGGGCCATGCGCCCAGCAATGGGGCTGCCCCCACCTCTTCCACATTCATGTGGGTGGACACTCCACTCACTCAAATGCCTTTCAATTCCCTCCACTCAAAAACCCACTCAAATTCCCATTAAATTTCCACCAAATTTAATACAAACTCTCATTAAATAAAACTCCTTTTATTTATTCAGAATTTTGTCAATTACTTTAATGACAAACATTCACATATAACCCCTTGCTAGTATTTCATTTCACATGCAGAAACACTTTCTGCAATTTCACCCGAAAACCTGTTTCGATATCTAGTGAAATAAATTCCTGCGCTTGTTATTCTTTTCGGCATGAAACTTTTGCTCCAAATGGATGTCGGTGTCTCTTAAGTGTGTCACCCTACGGTTCGTGAATAATGCGGACATGATCGAGACCCCTCTCAGATCAATAATCAGAAGCGGGATCTGGAGACCCATACTGACTCCCACTCATTTAACGATGACTTTCTTGTGATCGTCGGAACCTTTTACACTAGTATCTTAATCCCTTTGTTTCGCGATATATTACAATGTCCGGGATTCGATCATCGGTATCTTTATACCTAGTTTGATCTCGTTACTGACATGCACTCTTTTCTCGTTCCCGTGATATAACATTCTAGTGATCAAATCACTTGCTTGCAAGCTAATCAATGTGATATCACCGAGAGGGCCCAGAGTATATCTATCCGTCATCGGGATGAACAAATTCCACTATCGATCCATGGGCCTCAACATAACACTTTAATAGTTCTGAACCCATCTTTATAATCACCCTGTTACGGTGTGACGTTTGATGTTATCAAGAAACTCTTCCGGTGTTACTGATTGACATGATCTCATGGTCTAAGGATTAGGATCACTTCGTAAGTTGTTATAGCAATATAAATTCAATGACTTTGATCGTAATGCTATACTTCGGATGAATGTTCATCACATCATTACACTAATGTTGTGACCTCGTTATTAATAACATCCAATGTCCATGATCAGGAAACTTTGATCATCTTGTTAATCAACGAGCTAGTTTATAAGAGAGGCATAACTAGGAACTTCCTTTTTTGTTTATTAAACACACATGTATTAACGTTTCCGTATTAATACAATTATAGCATGCAAAATAAACATTTATCATAAATAAGGAATACGATAATAACCACTTTATTATTGCCTCTCGGGCATATTTCCTTCAAGCCGATCCTGTTGCGCCTTCTCCTGTCGCCACCTCTGCCGAAACCGCCAAAACTCTGCCGCGGTAGACTTCCTGCCGCCGCCGACTCCCGCGTCCGCTTCTTCCGCTGCGTCGGGCGTGTCTTCCATATCATCATCCATCCCTCATCCTCATGCTATTATCGTCCCAACTCCCACTAATGATCATACCATGCGCACACGTGGCAAATCTGGTTTTCATTTACCCGCTAAAGATCGTATAAATCTCAATGCATCTCTGTCTCCTTCCTCTATTCCTAAATCTTACAAATCAGCTCTTCTAGATCCTAATTGGCCCACAACCATGAAAGATGAATATGATGCTCTCATTCAAAATAATACATGGTAATTAGTTCCTCGTCCATCAAACACTAATATAGTTTCTGGCAAATGGTTTTTTGACACAAATTTAATTCCGATGGAAGTATTGCACGTTATAAATCTCGATGGGTATGCCGTGGTTACTCTCAGCAACATGGCATCGATTATGATGATACTTTCTCTCTAGTTGTCAAACCCAGCACTATTCATACTTTTCTTAGCATCGTCGTTTCTTTTTCTTGGCCCATCCATCAACTCGATGTCAAAAACTATTTTCTTCATGGCTCTCTTCAAGAAATAGTTTATTGTCAACAACCTCTTGACTTCGAAAATTCCTCTTATCCTAATCATGTTCGTCTTCTTCAAAAATCTCTCTATGGTCTAAAACAAGCACCACTGGCTTGGTTTTTAACGTTTTTCTACTTATGCTCAAACAATTGGCTTTACTCCTTCTCGATCTGGCACTTCTCTCTTCACCTTTCATCATAATACCGACTCCGCTTATCTACTTCTCCATGTTGATGATATTATTCTCATACCTTCCTCACAACACTTTTTTGATCATATTATCTCTCTTTTTCGCAAAGAATTTTCTATGTCCGGTCTATGTCTTCTTCATCACTTGTTAGGTATTGCTGTCATCCGTGACTCATCTGGTCTTTTCTTATCTCAACGACAATACACCCTAGATCTTCTTTTTCGTGCTGGTATGCTTGATTGTCAACCGTCTCGTACTCCTGCTGATACAAGTTCAAAACTTTCCGCCGATGGTGATCCCTTTTATGATCCTTCTCTTTATCGTAGTCTTACCGGCGCCCTCCAATATCTTACTCTTACTCGTCCTGAAATTTCTTTTTCTGTCCAACAAGCTTGCCTTTACATGCATGATCCTCGCGTTCCTCACTTCAACCATGTCAAACGTATTCTTCGGTATCTCAAAGGCACATTAGATTTAGGTCTTCATATAAACAAATCCTCTCCCATCTCGTTGACAACTTACTCTGTTGCAGACTGGGCTGGTTGCCCCGATTCTCGACGGTCCACATCCAGATTTTGTGTTTTTCTTGGTAACAATTTGGTTTCTTGGTCTTCAAAAAGGCAGGTTAATGTTTCTCGCTCGTCAGCCAAAGCTGAGTATCGTGTTGTGGCTCATGCGGTTGCTGATACAGTTTGGTTGCGCAAGTTGCTGTCGGAGGTGCATCGCCCTATTGAGCAAGCTACTATAGTTTAATGGGATAATATTTCAGTTGTTTACATGTCAGGGAATCCGGTTCAACACTGTCGTACCAAGCATATAGGGATCGACATTCATTTTGTTCAAGAGAAGGTGACACTCGGTCAAGTTCGTGTTCTACATGTGCCTACTTCAGCTCAGTTCACTAATATCTTTACTAAAGGCCTGACGACTACTCCGTTTCAAGACATTCGTTTCAGTCTCAACGTCGTCGAGCCTACCGTTGACACTGCGGGGATGTTATAATACAACTCTTGTTTGGTTTAAGAGTCCTAGTCGGTTTGTTATAGGGCTAGGACGGTGCACCTAGACCCTCATATATACCTTTCGTAATCGTCACAATATTGTCATCGATTATTATTCTATACAATTCTACACAGGACGCTCCTCCTTCCAAGTTGTACTAAAATGTCTCTTTTCTAAACTTATAACCAAGTTTCTTAATGTCTCGGTTCAAGCGAACCTGCTACAAATCATTGTAAATTTTATGTAATCCAAGCTTTGTTATTTCAAATGGGTGATGTGAATATGCTGATATAATACGTGAATATCTACAAGGCAAAATATTCGAATACAATGCATGTTTGATGAATACAATGTCTCCTCTCTAAGCTTGTATGCGATTGTCAAGCTCTTTCCCGTGTAAAGTGAGAGCCTTTGGAGAGACATGTCCAAGTTATTTATTTTCTAGAACTAGAAAGAACTGTAAGATGTCAATGGTTTATGTACTTTGGTTATCCCTAATTACGCCTTTGCTACAACATGGATGAGTACACAAGTTTTCTTTGAATTGCAAGGTTTTGAGAATGGGATGACAACCGCTAAAAAAGACCCACCATTCTCGACGTTGGCATGATTCAATAAAAAGTATAATTCTTAACATTATTGTGTCCCTATCAAGAACGTCCTCCACGTCAAGAAAAACTTGATTTCCAAATGAAGAGAATATCATGATGTAAAAAAATAGGGTAAATCTATCTTCGGACCGGTCGGTGGGTTGTAGAACCTGACAGACTAATTATTGCCGTTGATTGGATATGAACGATCACTAAGGCATTAAGTGTGAACATGCAAATCAGAGAGATTAAACCGGAAATTTAAAATATTTTGTAGATCAAACCATTCGTCTGATTTACGATTCGTTTTCACCGTTGAGTTAGTCGCGACGAGATCTTCGAAATTAGAACCCATATTGATATCTTTCGACGATTTTTTTCCGGACCAAATAGTTTTCCACCCCTAACACATGAGTTATCCATGTCACAGTATTTAAGTTATTCACCCTATAGCATATAAGTTATCCATCGTATAAACAGGTTGGATTTGATGTGTTCTCGCATTTTTTATGTGGATACTATAATCTAGTTTAATTGAGATATTGTTATTTAGGTGTTAGGGTACCGAGATTTCGTCGTCGTCGATGCGTTAACGGCGATAGGTGATGAAGCCGAGATGTTAGACTACTCGTTATACATTATATTTGTTCGCTAGGTGAAAGGATCGTATGGGAACCTAGAGGGGGGGGGGGGTGAATAGGTGCTACTTCAAATTTTCTTCTTTTTTAAATTAAGGTTTGACAATAAGGTAAATTCTCTACATAATGCAACTATGGTGAATTTACCTATATGACAATTATGCAAGGGCTACCACAACACAAAGTAGTAATAAGTAAGTAAGGTGCGGTAAAGGATAAAAGTAACCGAAAAGTGGACGCGGAGACACAGGGATTTATTTCCCGTAGTTCCTTCCTTTTGAGGAGAAGTACGTCTACGTTTGGAGAGGGGGTGGTTTCAAACCACCAACGCCACGAGAGGCCTCCCTTGTTCTCCGATGAATCTCACCCCAATGGGATCGATTCACCTTCCACTATATCGGCAACCTTCAAGGTGGAAGCCGACACCGTTACAAGTTTGGGGCACACATCCACAACTTAATCGGAGGCTCCTAAATACAAGCAAGCTGTCAAAGAAATCACAGTCAAGCTTGTAAGAACCAAAACAAGAACTAGGGTTTCCAAGAAAACACTAGAGCAAAGGGGCCCTCAATAAAATGAGGGGGAAATGAAGATCTCTTTTGGTGAAGTAGTAGATCGGGGCCTCCTCCTTCGATTCCCCAAAGATCAAGGACTTTGGGTGGTGGGATGAGGAGATCTTGAAGATTTGAGTGGCTCCAATGGACTCCAATGGTGGCCTTTGACTTTAATGAGCTGAGCACTTTGTCCCAAGATAGGTGGAGGGGTATTTATACCAATACCCCTCCACGAAATATGGCCGTTGGAGCATTTAATGTACCGGTACTACCGGTCAAGTACCGGACCAGGTACCGAAGGTGCTCCAGTTCTTCAACATTCTTCAGTTTTGGGCGGTATCGCCCTTGCGGTACTACCCCCAAGCGGTAGTACCGGTCGTAGGAAGCGGTACTACCGGTTTGGGCGGTAGTACCGATCCCAAGTACCGCTTGGTACTGACCAAAACGGAGAGGGGTGAGTGCTAGCAGTATGCCCCGGTACTGCCGAGCGATACGACCGTCTCAAGCGGTAGTACCAAGCGGTACTACCGGTTGGACCGGTAGTGCCGCTCCGTGGTACCGGGGGGTACTGACTAGCACACACCTTTATCAGCTTTGGTCAGTGCCAACCGGTACTGGAACCGGTAGTACCGATGTCAAGCGGTAGTACCGGTCGTAGTTCCGGTACTACCGGTTGGCACAGAGGTTATTGCAAGGGGAATTGATATGCCATTATTTGTGCCACCTCTTATCAAACCTGTGATAAACTTAGCACACAGTTAAACCGATAAGTGTGTTGTTATCAAACATCAAAATCAGAGGGATAGAAATATGCTCTTTCACTAGGACTTAGGATGGTGGATGGTAGGGTATAACACCACATTTATTATGTCGACTCGACGAAAACGGATCTCAAATTGAAAGAGTTCATATTTATGTTTTTCCCATATAGAAAACTCAAACACATTGGGATGGATAACTTATGTGTGGATAACTTATATAGTACCGTCTGGATAACTTAGATATTACATGTGGATAACCTTTTGGTCGAAAAAACACATAACCCTTTCGTAGGTGAATAACTTATGTATTATCTGGTGGATAACTTATGTAGTATGGCCTTGATAACTTACGTGCTATATGTGGATAACCTTTCGGGTATAGAAAAAAATCATAAAAACCTATCAATATGAGATTTAGTTTCGAAGATCTCGGCACGATAACGATGAAAACGGAATTTAAATCGGGTAAACTGTTTGACCTACAAAACATTTTAAAATTTATTTTTCGTATTAGATTCCGATGACGTAAGCATTTTTGTTTGTTTGTGTCTAGAGACTAAATCATCATTAATTAGCTCTGTTTAGAAATAAAATCAATCTTAATTATTGTATACCAAGAATACTTACACGGAAGCCCTTGCATGTTCGTATATTATTTCTAACGATCGTTCTATAGCAACGTCTAAAAATTAATAAAACATTAACCCGTGCAACGCTACATGGGCTTGGCCCATGTAGACTAGTTTGGACCCTCGGAAATTGCGTGCACCAGGCCCATCACCCGAGACCACTTCAGCTTCGTCGTGGCGGCGCAGGGCGCACGAGCAAATAACCCTAACCCCCTCCCTCTCCCCCTCCCCCTCCCCCTCCTTGCGCCTCCACTCTGCCCCCAATTCCTATTCCCCCGTTCCTTCTCGATTCTTCCACCCTCTGCGCCTAGAATCCGGTGCGACATGGCGGACGGCGAGGGTGCGGCGGGCCTGGCAGAGAAGCTCGCGGGGCTGTCAGCGGACGGCGGCGAGGAGCCGCAGCTCTCTAAGAAGTGCGCTTCCTTGCTTCTTGCCTTCCCTTTCGCGTCGTCGTCGTATGCTTTCGTTATAGTTCTTTAACATGACTTGTGGCTGGCTGTGCCGTGCAGCGCCAAGAAACGGGAGGAGAAGATGAAGAAACAGGAGGAGGCGCGCCGGCTCAAGGAGGAAGAAAAGAAGAACAAGGTGTGATGTTCTTGAAACATTGAGACCTTTTTTGTGATACTTCTCTTTTCGTACTTATGTATTGTATCATCTATCGAAGCTTGATGCTGTGTATCTTTTCGTTATTGTAGGCGGCAGCCAGTGGAAAGCCACAGAAGGTGACTGCGGCCGACGATGAGGACAAGGACATGGATCCTACTGTATGTCATAGTGGCTCCTCTTTCGTACTTGATGTACTATTAATCGATGAGCGGTATATGTTCGCTTGGGAAAACTAAAATTCAGTGTGTTTCTTGCTGCAGCAATATCGTGAGAATAGGCTCAACACTATTGCCTCTATCAAAGCCAAGAATGGCAATCCCTATCCACACAAGTTTTCAGCTAAGATCACCGTACCTGGATACATTGAGAAATACAAGAGCCTGAGTGAGGGGGAAAAGCTTGTTGATGTTACAGAGTGTATAGCAGGTATTTTTTTCTCTCTCATTGCCCAGGACAGTTTTTTGAGATTAGAGATGCATGTGTGTTTGATTTGTGGCTTTATTTTTCGCAGGGAGGATCATGAACAAGAGAACATCATCCTCTAAGCTTTTCTTCTATGATCTTTTTGGTGATGGTGTGAAGATTCAAGTAATGGCTGATGCCAGGTACAATTTTAAGATTGATATGGCCGTGTCTATTTGGAGAGCTTCATCATTTCCTAACGGTATCGGTTGCAATTAACTAAACTTCTGTTTTCATCTTTGTACCTGTAATAGGACCTCGGAGTTGGAAGAGTCTGAATTCTTTAGTTTCCATTCTGGTGTTAAGCGAGGTGATATTGTTGGTATATCTGGTTATCCAGGTTTGTAACCTGTCTTGCACTTAATCATACAATTGTCACATCCAAGTCCTATTTCTGAAGAGATACTATATCTGGACTTTCGAGATAATTTAAAGTGGGTTTAGTATACTTGTTCAGAAACACTTAACTTTTTAGTCAGACACTTTAACGCATTACTGTATGGCCAGCTCAGTTAACTGATTTCACTCCTGCTTTATGATTAGCTGGGGAAACCATTGTTTAACAGATGCAGTAGTTAACTAATATTTGCTCTTGGCGCATAACTTTATAGAATATTTAACACAATAATGGTCACAGAAGTTCACATGTGATTTGCTTCTTTGTGCTGACTGTTTTTGATGACTCTGAATTCTCACTTGTTGATCATCAGGTAAAAGCAATAGAGGGGAGCTTAGTGTATTCCCACAGAAATTTGTTGTGCTTTCTCCTTGTCTTCATATGATGCCCCGACAGGTACAAATTTGATCCTAGTTGTAACTTTATTCTTGAACAAATTGTTTGCCCATGCATTCACTATTCAAGTGTTGCAGTGTCTGCCTTTGGTTTCTTAAGGTCTGTTATATTTACTTGGGATGTTAGTTTAAATGACTACTTACATAGTAGTATTCATTGAACTTGATTCGTGAAAAAGAATAGTAGTTTTAGTGTGAGTGTCTGCCTTTGGTTTGTTAGGAAGATCTGTTGTATATTACCTGGGATCTTATTATGAATGACTACTTACATACGTAGAATTCATCTTTACAGAAGAGTGAAGGAAGCGCTGTACCTACACCATGGTCTCCAGGAATGGGTAGGAATATTGAAAAGTATGTTTTGAGGGACCAGGTTTGTTCTCATTCTAATCCAGTTACTTTTCTCGCACTAAATTTGTTTGCAATGTGGAGTATTGGTCAAGCAAATAGTATTCCCTCTGTCCCTAAGTAATACACTGAAACGCGTCTAGATACATGCAAATCTCTAGACAAATGGATTCAATCTCTTTTTGTTACATCTTACCCTTCCATTCACATTGTTGTGGGTCTGCATGAATGGATACCAGTTTCTTTACGAAGTTAAATTAGTGAGGCACTGCTGGTATTTGTAATTTGCATTGTCAAATCACAAAGTTGGTGCGTGCGACTTTCGGTTAGCCTGTGTATCAACGGTTTCTCAGTTCTGATTTCTGAATATTCCACCACTGCCACCTTTGTTCATATGTTCAAATATTGACAATTTCTACTAGTACTGCTTTTGTTACTTGACTGTTTTGTACTATCAGGAAACACGTTATCGTCAACGATACCTCGATCTTATGGTAAACCATGAAGTGAGGCATATCTTCAAGACACGGTCTAAAATTGTATCATTTATCCGGAAGTTTCTCGATGCACTTGATTTTTTGGAGGTAGGATTCTTTTCAAAACTATTTTCTTGTACTTCTATTGATCCTTTGATACTTGAAGAGTCTATATGTTTCTAGGTGGAGACTCCAATGATGAACATGATAGCTGGTGGAGCCGCTGCGAGGCCTTTTGTCACACACCATAATGACCTAAACATGAAGCTTTTTATGCGCATCGCACCAGAGCTTTATCTGAAAGAATTAATCGTTGGTGGATTGGATCGTGTTTATGAAATTGGGAAGCAATTCAGGAATGAAGGGATCGATTTAACACACAATCCTGAATTCACAACAGTTGAATTTTATATGGCCTATGCAGATTACAATGACTTAATGGCGCTTACTGAAGAGATGATATCTGGTAAGAGTCAGCTTCATTCATGTATCCTTCCCTCCGTAACTTCTTTTATTTTTTTAAGAGAGTTTAATTTTTAATTTTGATGTTGACAGGTATGGTCAAAGAGCTGACAGGTGGGTATAAGATCATCTATCATGCGAATGGAGTTGACAACCCACCAATAGAGATTGATTTCACTCCTCCCTTCAGGTAATAGACTGTAAATTGGTTAGTAGAATCTCATTGCTCAGTATTTTCTTCAAACTGACCATCCAGGTTATTCAATTGAAAGGAAAATTTAATGCTCTGTTGCCTTATTGCAGAAGAATAGACATGATTGGAGGATTGGAGGCTATGGCCAAACTGGAGATACCAAAAGATTTATCAAGTGACGAAGCAAACAAGTACTTAATAGATGCCTGTGCCAAGTATGATGTTAAATGTCCATCTCCCCAGACAACAACACGGTTGCTTGACAAGGTTTTACTTTTGACCCATGTAGACTGCATCTATTTCTGTATCTTCATATAATCTTGTTGGGTAGTTTTCTAAGGTTTGCCCTATATTTTGGCTTATATTATTAGTATTTGGTGACGGACAGTGTATTCCTGCTTTTGCTAGATCTTTAACAACTTACATTTCTAATATCAGGGCCACGATCTAGGGGTGTTGTTTGTTTGTTGCGATATTAATTACCTTTGGATTAGTTCCTTTCAGGCATGTTTCTTGATAATTTGTTAGCTAGTTTAGTAAGTTGTTTTCTCTCAACAGCTGGTTGGCCATTTCTTGGAGGAGACATGTGTAAATCCAACATTTATCACCAACCATCCAGAGATAATGAGTCCATTGGCAAAGTGGCATAGGTCCCGGCCTGGGTTGACTGAAAGGTTTGAGCTCTTTGTTAACAAACATGAGGTATGCACTATTCTTTTTGGTTTCTTTGGTACTTGTCCTCGTCATGTCGTCTTGCACTGATCTGGAATGCCTTTTAGGTTTGCAATGCATACACCGAGTTAAATGATCCTGTTGTGCAAAGGCAGCGGTTTGAGGAACAACTAAAGGTACATGTTTGAATTTCTCGACAACTAAACATAATCATCTGAAATGTACTTGCACCCCACTCCATATGCTTGGAACTTGGCAAAGACATAAACAAACTTGTACGGAGTATTATATATTTTCATGTTAGTAATTAGATGCTGCCTGTGCATCAAAAGTGGAATGTTGTAATTAGATTTGTGCACTTGTAAGAAATTCGAAGCAGGCGAAAGATGCCCCCCTACTTCTGTGTGTTGTTTGTTGAGAAGTTGATACTCTGGGATTCTTTGGAGCTTGCATTGCCCTACTTCTTCTTTTGTTGCTTGTTGGAAAGTTTAATAACTTTCTGTCCTTATTATGTTGCAGGATCGTCAATCTGGTGATGATGAAGCCATGGCTTTGGATGAGACATTCTGCACTGCCCTTGAGTATGGGCTGCCGCCAACAGGTGGTTGGGGTTTGGGAATTGATCGCCTTACAATGATGCTGACAGATTCCCAGAACATCAAGGTTTGGTTACTTCCATTACTTTTTGTGTAAATGCCCAACACCTTACTTGCTTGACCCATCTGTTATGCAAAACTTATCTTTTTATGCATTTTCAGGAAGTCCTCCTATTCCCGGCCATGAAGCCTCAAGAGTAGCTGTGCTACATCCATGGACACACATCTTTATCTAGTGCTGCGAAAGAAGCGATAGTTGGGAGGCTGCTTGTTTTTCCTTTCGTGATTTGTGGATGGTGTGGTGGGAAAAAGGACTGCTGGTTGTTTCCCCCTGGCCTGTGGTAGTTTGTTTTCCGGATGGTACAAAATCGTCTCTGGGGCATCTAATTTTTTTGACAAATTCCAGACATCTATTTTGAGGAGTAAACTAAATCGTCTCTGGGGCCCCTAATCCAATCTGTACTTACCTCCGCCTGGTGTTTTTTTTTGGATAGAAACACTGGCACTTTAATGACATAACATCAATACAAAGAGTCTTCTAGATTGACACCAGAGAAGAAACTGAAATACAACCTAGGCTAGTCATATCACAAGACCTAGCCAAAATATTTGCCGCCTCGTTCAAAGAAAGAACGTTTGACATGGGGAAGAGAAGCCTGGAAGAGGCTCACTGACAGCAAGTAGACATGGCCCAATGTTATCTCTGAAAACTGCTCCGACGGCAGCCGACGTTTCTGTTAGACTGAATCGAGAGACAAACAAGAGAATTGGCCAATGAATCGAATGGACTCTTTATTGATGATAGGATTCGGTATATATACAAGGGAGAAGGGGCGCTTCCAAGGGATGCGTCTTTACATAGTCGGTCCTGAAGGCATCCCTCCAGAATCCTAACCGTCTACTATACAATTACAAGTGCGGAGATTATCCTTAGAATAAATAGTAAATATTTATTTCTAACACTCCCCCTAATCACCGCTTCACTGCATACGGATCCATCATCATGATTCAAGTCTCCTCCAAAAACCCTGTGGGAAAAATGCGAGGAGTGTGGTATGATATGTTGCTAAAACTCATTTAAACCCAGTGGGAAAATAAGGAGAAAATGGTGCAACATATAATAGTTGGATATGCTGTTAAAACTCCTTCAAACCCTGTGGGAAAATAAGGAGAAAATAACACAGCATATAATGATTATTGCCTCTCTTAACTCAATATGAAGTTAATCCATAGAATATAGAGGTCAATAAATATGTCGTGTATACTTTCATAAAAAACCCGGTGGGGAAAACAGATAGTATGACATATGATCTTATGTTGATATTACCTCATTAAAAACCTTGATGAGAACCTGGATAGTAAACTCATAAAGGGAAAAAAGAGTGTAATATGATGCTTTGAACATGACTAGTTCAGGAGGATACTCCCCCTGACTCTTGCATATTTTGAAGCCGTCGAATACCAATTTCAGGAATATCAAAGTTGGTAAAGACTTCATGAACAAACCATCAAGGTTTTCACATGGTTTGGATTTGCATGATGTTTATTTCCCGACTCTTTTGGAGTTCATAAGGATAAAACAAATGAGGGGCAATGCGCTTATTGATATTGCTCCTTATGTATCATGTTTGCATCCTTGCAACACAAGCAACATTATCTGTGTAGATAATGGTCGTGATTCAAGAGA
Source organism: Avena atlantica (assembly GCA_910589765.1). NCBI lineage: Eukaryota > Viridiplantae > Streptophyta > Magnoliopsida > Poales > Poaceae > Avena > Avena atlantica. The sequence goes on from OU342735.1 coordinate 478,309,042, forward strand.
ACCAATACCACATGACTCATGTATGTGGTTTTATCATTCTGTAAAGCTACATATATCAATGTGGCTTTGTATTTCAGAATGATTGGTAGGTGTAGTCACCGAAGTCTATATCGAAGACAACAATTGAGTGACACTTCTACCATGTAGGTACACATTATGGGGATCATTCAAGTAGCCAACATCAGTGTATTCTGATGATATTAGAGTTCAGATTTCTCCGAAATTAAAAGAACATGTCAAATAATGTGTGGTGCCTTGGAGATATCGAAAGATATTCTTGATTCCCAACCAATTGTGTTGGTGGGTCCAATGGCACCGGGATATGGAACTTCAAGTCCCAACATCCCTTCTACATCATCCCGTGGTTTGAGTGAATCTTTCTCTATGTCTAGAGATCGAGTAACCGACATGGGAGATGGATATGACTTGTGCATTTTAGGTTTCTCCAATATTTATAATATAGGCAACTTGGTGTACCATAAAACTTGAGTGAGGTAGCTCGACTTGTAGTATCAAGAATTGTTTGGGTTTAACCAAATCCTTCATCTCAAATTCTGTCTTTTATATGATCACATGCTTCGTCATTGCAGGAGTAATCCTGTATGGCAAACACGCATGGGTAATAATCATTGTAGGAGTAATCCTTGTGTATAAGGAACTCACTATGTCGGTTGTACCAGAATATACCGAAAACAACAAGCCATGTAATGACTTATTGATTTTACACAATGCACGTTGCATTTACATTTCGAATCGGATAGAGATTCCATTGGGAACCATACATGTCCAAATTTAGTGATCCGCATGAAATATCGTCACTACATCTATCAACTGCATAGATAGATGATTTGCATTGCCAATGATATAATTATCGGAAAATTTTGAGGATTCCAATCATGTCTGGAGAGTATGTCTCGGATATCTGCGAAAACCCGAACTTATGCTACAAGCCTTGCGTTCTCACCACCTTGTTGTTCTCATTCTGTTTTTGGAAGAGAACATATGGAATCCTATGTATAGGGAATTCATTTGGAAGAGCGAGGCTAATTCTTCTTGGATTGCATCCTTTGTTTGTTTTAGTCCGAGCGAGTGGTTTACACTCATCCATGGCCATGGTCTTTGGATCTAAATCATTTGAAGGATGTTTGCAATCATACAAGAGAATGTTTGTCGACAATTGTAGTCTTGGTTACATGATTCTCCATAATTAATATTGTTGGAGGAAATCTCATGCACCCATGATGACTCTTCGTGATTTCCCAATACGCGTGAGTCCGGGTGTTCCGATGTCCCAGCCAGTGTGTGCAAGCTGAAGCTGGGGTTGTGGAAGTTTTCCTTCCACTGGGTGTATACTACCCATAAGGTGTTTATCAACGCAAGGTTGACTTGCATTTACTGATTTAGAGGATATCTCCTCGATTTCCTTTGTTGCTTGAGGAAGCTAGATCCTGGTTAGAGGCCATACTACTCCCCCTCTTCTCGGGTACGGAGAGTTGAGTGGTTTTTATTGGTACCTCCACTCTTTCAGGCGCATTTCTAGCCGGACTAAAGGATTTTGTAACACCTTTGAGATCAGTAAATGAATATGGCAGGTTATTTGCAATATGTTGCAAATATTTGAATTTCAGACGTATAGTCCAAATTCTTGAATACGTGGATATAAGGTGGAACGTGCAGTCCCAATGAATTTCCTGACATTCTATGTGGTACATGAAGTCTCCCCCTAATGCCTGGAAATAATTCATCCTTTAATATAAGCAATCAGTATACTAGGCTATGAATGTATCCCCAATGAGGGGTTCAAGGTACATGTCGATCAATGGAGATCTGTACCCCACATAGATCCTGAGTCTGTGGGCCCAATGATGTACACTGCGGTGGTGAGATCGGTACGCGTGAAGCACATCCGAACTTATGTAGATGGGAAATGCTCGGAGGATTTCCACGTATCAATTGCAGAGGGGAAGTACTGCTATATGCAGTTAGTCAGTCAGCAGCGTGTAAAACCACATGACTCCAACGTAAAGTTGGTAGTGCATTTCATCGACAAAAGTCATGCAATGAGTTTGATCCTCTTATTCAGGGATTCAACCAAACCATTATGAGTGTGGATGTATTAGACAGAATGCTGAACTTCAATCCGCATGGCCATGCAATATTCGTTGAAGGCACATGAGGAGAATTCTGCAACATTTTCTTTGCGAATTTGTCAAATTCTACTTTCTCGATAATGAGCATGTAACTTGATTACTTTCCTCATTATCATGGTAAATGCATGGTTCCATGTGGACAGAAAACACATGTATGAGCATCGTATAGATGCATAATTGAGAACCATGAAGACTACCTTAAAAGATCCACACAATGGTTGGGAAATAACAAATGTCTCCCTGAATGTATTCAAGAAACTGAAGCGGTCCAACTTGTATTTTGAGGTGCGAATGCCTCAAAATTAGCTTCACCGTGTTGTACAATGTGCACACAAAGTCTGATGACCGAGGGAATTTGGACTCATGCAACTTGTGACAAATGAAATTGCTTTGTATGCAACATGTGCTACGGATGGGATGTACATGTAGTACGTCCCAAACAATAGAGAGGGTATTTTTTCAAATACTTGTTCCTCATCCATCGGACTGCCCCCGTAGAAATCTATATATCGAGTTGAAGGATTTTCGCTATGGAAATCTTTTCTCAAATATATAGATTATATACAATCTTATTTATATCAGAGTGCTGATACAATATACCGTGACAACAGTAGTTATGTTCTATTATAACATCACCGATGGACATGATTAAGTTGATCACTAAGGAGATAGTGGGACCAGTTAAAGTCTCCAAACATGTCGTTTGAGACATACTCAACAATCATGTTCTACGTGCTCATAGGGTACTCAGACTGCTAGAGAGTCATGGTGTTGCTAGGTTCAAGAGGAACATCTTGCGAACAACCAACTCCATTGGTGCCATCCAGATGAAGGTTGAAGTTGGCTCCAAATCTTTTCTCTTGAGGTGCTTTGCATCCTTGGGATTGCTGGTAGATAATTGCCAGATGCTTTGGGGTCTTGCACTTGTTGGTAGGGTGCATGTAGCATCCACACTTGTCACAAAGCCTAGTTTTGTCATACTTTGGCTTTGTGGTGCCTTTCCCACGGTCCGAGTTTCAAGGCTTGTTGTTCCGGTTGCGCTTACGCTTACCCTTGAAGTTCGATTGGTTGCCGTTGAAGGCACCACCAAACTTTCTTCCGTTCGTGACATTCATATGAACTTCTGGCAAAGGTTGGGAACCAACCGGGCGCTGAGAGCCATTCTTCGCAAGAAGTTCATCATGCTTTTCACCCTGAAGTAGGATATGAATAAGGTCTGAATAGACCTGGTAGTCGCGAGCGCGGTATTGCTGCTGGAGGAGCCTTTCAAATGGGAGCATAGTGGATAGAGTTATTTCTATCCTTTCCGCATCTGTAGGTTCCTTCTCGCAAAAGCGCGGCTTAGAACTTATCTTATGAACCTCATGATTGTAATCCCCGACGGATTTAAAGTCCTGGAATCGGAGATGAGTCAAATCATGAAGTGCTTCGGGCAGGACAACTGCCTTTTGCTTTTCATACCTCGTCTTGAGGGCCTAAAACAAAGTAAATGGGGATTCCTCCTCCAAATACTCGGACTTAAGATCCGGGTGGATATGGTGCCTTATAATGTACAAGGCATCATATTTCTGCTCTTCTCTCAGCGGTGCGACTCTAGTCGGAAGGGGGTCCTCCGGGTTCTGGATGGCACGCGCTATCCCACGGTACGCAAGTGCGATCTTGATGTCCATGAACCAGGTAAGGTAGTTGTGGCCATCGAGAGCGAGTGCATCAAACTCTCTTTGTCGGCCATCGGTTAGCATCATGGGTGAACCAGAGATTATTGATTTGCGCGTGGTAAATCAAAAATCATCATGGTTATGTTGTAATGAACAATGCAAAACTAATGATGATTTCAAGAAGTGGGCTCGAAATTATTAGTGTGAATTTCAAATTGTTAAGTTTGATACACCGTAGATACTCCCCGAAAAGAAATTTTGGGGTCCATCTCTTAGCACTAGAGAGTATAATCTGATGAAATCAGTAGATACTCATGTTTCTAGTACCTTATGTCATAACTTAATAAAATATATGGGAGATCACTTGTTAAAGTAATCACGGTAGTGGATATAATCTGCCATGCATGCAGTAGATCTGTGCACTACCCTTAATCCCAAAACATCAACTCGAAGAAGTCACTTCGAATTTTGCATGATTTGTTTGAAAGAAATTTCAGAATCTCAATTGCAAACGGATGTAAGTAATCTCAACATGTATACACACGAAAATATATTACATCAAATATTTTTAGAAATACACATAGTACTCAAACTGAAAAACAATGCAGAGACTATAATGCTGTACAGAATCTAAAACAGTGATAAATATACTGCTAGATCCACTATTAAGCTAAAAACTAAAATACTTAAGCGTATTCTAATTTGCAGGGCCGGTGGCCATCACATGCACATGGGACTCGATCATTTTTAGCCCATTTTGACCGGTCCATCACGTACGGAGAGGATAAGGTCATCGCTAGAGCGTTACCACCACACAGCCACCAAAAATCCCCAATTTTCACGCTGAGTCAACGCGCAAGCATTGCAGCACCATGCGCCACCACCGTCGCACGGGCAGTCTTCACCGGCGGCCGGAGCTAGTCCCGCCGCGGGCGTCCTCGTCAAAGGAGTCGCCGGGGAGGTGGGTCCCGGACTCGACGCCGTTGGAGAGCCCAACGTGGCCCAGCTCCATCCTCTAGTGCGCCGGCCACTGCTGATCGATGGAGAGCTGGGCGACGGCCTGGAGAGAGGGAGACCGAGGGCGAGGAGGTGGCGGCGGGCGCCGGTGTGCGGCGAAGACGAAGGCGCTGCAGGGGGCGTGGTTGGGCGACGGGAGGCGTAGGAGCAGCGACTGCGGCGCAAGAGGAGCAATGCACGCCGGTGCCGAAGGTGAAGACGTAGTACTAGTCGGCGCGGACACGCAGGCGAGCGTGTCGCCGGCAATCTCGACGACCGCTGGGGTCAGAGACATCAGGGGCGCGACCTTGCCCTCGTCGTCATCAACGACGATGTCGTTTCCCGAAGGCGGAGGTGCCTTAACAAGGGCGACAGAGTCGACCGCCGGCACCAGCGGAGCGAGTCGTTGTGCGGCCGGCAACGGCGGTGAAAACCACCTACTCTGTGACGGGGGCGAGCGATGGAACTGCTGTGGCGGCAGCCGTCTTGAAGCAGACGAAGCGATGAAACGTGTTCTTACCTTTTTGCCTGTGGATTTTCCGTCGATTCGATATCGTTTTTGGTAAGAGTCAGATCTTACCAATTAGCGATCTGCCTGTTCTTATTTCCTGTTCTTCTCGTTCTCGTAGAAGCCTTGGAATCGCTCGATGAAGAGCGTGCTGATAACGTGTTAGACTGAATCGAGAGACAAACAGGAGAATTGGCCAATGAATCGAATGGACTCTTTATTGATGATAGGATTCGGTATATATACAAGGGAGAAGGGGCGCTTCCAAGGGATGCGTCTTTACATAGTCGGTCCTGAAGGCATCCCTCCAGAATCCTAACCGTCTACTATACAATTACAAGTGCGGAGATTATCCTTAGAATAAATAGTAAATATTTATTTCTAACAGTTTCTCCGGTAATAAAGCTCCATCGACGTTAACCAAAACCTCTCTAGGTGGCGGTGGTGTCCACTTTTGAACTTTACTGGACTCACACCTAATGCTTGGTTTGATTTTAAGTAGTGATGTACAATCATGTCCATATACGCCGTGATCTTCAGACAAGCCTGGACCGAATTAGACGGGTGTTATCCGCGCGTATAATTTGCTGCTGAAGAGGTCTCATCTATCTAAAAACGTATAGCCCGCGAGGGATTATTCCCTGGAGGTCAACGTTTAGTCTGCTTCGGATTCGGACTTGGTTGGAGAGCGAAGATGTTCTTCACGAACTGCCATACATCTTTCCTCTCTTCTGGAGAAAACGCATGCATCACTCGCGGAAATATGGCGTCGTACCAGCTGAACGCTGCTCGGGAAACAATTGTGAGCAAAGCTCCACCTGTATTTTCATCTTGGCGGGCACATTAATCTTCCAGACCATCTTCATTGTTCCTCATTAGCAGTCGAGGATTAGGAGTCCCCACCCTGCTTACTCTAGGAAACAAAGAAAGTATTTGTTCTTGCAAAATTATAAGCTGACTTGACTGAATAAATACCATTCTTAGTATGAGGCCAGCGAATAAAATCTTCCCCATCCTTGCAAATCTGAATCTGCATGATCTGTTCAGCCGATGTCCTCATCAAAGAAAGCATTGACTGTCTAGGGAATCCACGACCTCGTTTGATCATGGATCAGACAGTTTACAGTTGTGACAGCCGGGATCTCCTTCACTGGGCAAAGCATGTATGGCCCAATCTGCATGAAGTCTCCAGCCACACCGAAATCTCCGGCCTACATGCACTTGAGTCTCCGGCCAACACAATGGGCATGCGAGCTCTGAGCTAGACCTCAACCCATGTAACACCCAAATGCGTCTAGAACATCCTGTTTATACCCAAACTACCCTTGTTTTTAGTGTCTTGCTATATATGCCCCCACCCCATATGTAAACCCTAGAATGGATTTGATGAATGAGATAGATCTATGGCTCCCTCCCCCATGGGCGGACATAAAATATTTACAATGGGTATTCAAACTCATGAAGAAAATAGATCATCGCCTTGACCTTGTTGTGTCGTTAAAGCGAGCCAGGAGCTAATCTGCTAGAGACCTTATGAGACTAGCACGGGGGAAAATCTACTGCTTTAGTGGCGATGCTATGTGCCAGGAAGATAGGATAGCTAGTTATATTGGGTTAGGTAGACTGAATACTAATGATTTTTACTGGCCAAAAAATAATGGATGTTCACCTGAATACCTATGAATACACTTGTGCCCGCCCATTCCCTTCCCCACCTCTTATGGTGGGTTCTTCACATAGCTACTCTTCCCCATGTGGATTCTAGTATTACATACTCTTTCCCCATGTGCATTCTAGTATTGCATGTGCTAATCTTCTCTCCCAAGGTTCTATTAGTGTCAATCTTTCATAGTGTTCTATTGGCTGCTATTCTTCCTTGCTAGAGTTCTATTGGATCAACCGATCAACCGATAAGAATGAATCAATTTCAATTAGAGCGATTGTTGGCTTGTCTTTCGAGTTATGGAGGTTGCTCCGTTGGGGGTTTATTGCCGAGATCGATTATACGGGTTTGCTTTGCTCTTTATATCCGCGTGTGCGTGTGTCCTTCACCGTGTTCTTCGTGTCCATCGTTTCCTCCACCTTGAATCGACACGAATCCGTGAAGATAGGGCCAATCCTAGAGGGGAAAACCTTATAAAATGGTATCGAGAGAATAGGTTGCCACAAATTTACCCCCTCATCTTTCAACAAAATTTTCTTACAATTTCAGAAATTTCGACCAAGAAAAGACCATACTTGCTTTTGGATAGATGTGAGCTTTGGGTGCATTTGATAGGTTTTTTATCCATAGATCCTCTGCAAAATTTGTTGATCAACCTCCCTTTGCGTTCACATGGCCTAATTCCTTGATTTGCCCATCATTTTTAGGTTTTGGTTTGAGTTTTCCACCCAAAATCATGTTCTGGACAAGTTCTTGACATCTTGGAAACCCCATACCGGAGTCTCCGACCCTTCGACACCAGAGTCTCTACCCCTGGTAGACAGATTCCAACAACTTCATAGTTTTTGCCATAACTTTTGCATATGAACTTGGATTTTGGTGCTTTTAGCTCGTTTCGAAGAGAAGAAGCTCTAAATCATCATCACGTTTCCAATGACTATTTTCACGGGGTTTTTTATTTCCCACATTTGGATGATGTTTAAAATAATTTCTTGCACATTGAACTGTTATATGCATTCTATTGGATATATTTGTGTTGTGTTAATGGTGCGATGAACAAGAACGGGCAACATGTCATGGTTGATATGCTCCTTTATCATGCACACACATATTTTTCTTGGTCTTCGATGTGTATTGGTAAAATGCATACCCATCAACCTTTTAGGAAAATGAGTTGACATGGATGAGTTTCAACAAGCTACTTCAACAATGCCATCTTGCAAAGGTGAAATCATTCTACTCAAAAACCCATGCTATGAATTTAAAGAATTGGCTACTCATTGAGTGTTGTTTCACTTTATTGTGAAGATTGCTAGGTTACATGAAGCGCTAAGGAACATTGAAGAGTTGCCATATCACTTCTCTCAAGAACGACAACATGGTGAACCCCAACTCCAAGCATGATCATCTACCTCCTACACATGGTGATGAGATCTTAGAGGCGAGGACGACTATTTTTCAAGAGGAAGGAGAAGGCGAAAGAAGCAACAACTCCGATACCACAGTCTCCACCCTGCTTACACTGGAGTCTCCGGCCCTACTCTTTTGGACGCACGCATCCAGTGGTGACACCATGCAAAACCCTAGATCGAAGACCACAGGGAGATCGCCCGGTAATTCGGACATCGCGACACAGTATCCGCCTCATGACACCGGAGTCTACGGCCACACCTAAATCTCTAGACTATATGGATTGGATTCTCCAGCCTGCACAATGGGCCTACGAGCTCTGAACTAGTCCACAACCCATGTAACACCCCAACTCGTTAAGAACTTCCTATTTATGCACAGACTACCCTAGTTTTAGTGACTATCTATATATATGCCCCCACCCCATATGTAAACCCTAGAATGGATTAGATAAGGAAATTAGATACAACTATGGCTCCCCTCCTATCGTGGGTTCTTCACATAGCTACTCTTTCCCCATGTGGATTCTAGTATTTTTACATAATCTTTTCCCATGTGGATACTCTCTTCGTTCCTATTATAGGGTGTATACTTTTTGGCACAAAAATTAAAGAATGCACATGGAGTGAAAGTTACACAATTTTTTTGGCCAATATTACACCTGACTAATTGTCATGAGAAAATATAGGAGCTTGCATAAGATAAGAAAATATAATGAAATCCCTAAAATAAAGTGTCCAAACGAGTGGCGCAACACAATATACCTTATATTTCGGGATTTTTTCTCATAAACCTATACACCTTATATTAAGGAACAGAGGTAGTATGTGCCAATCTTACATCCCAAGGTTCTAGCTGTGTCAATTTTCTATAGTGTTCTATTGGTTGCTATTATTCCTTGCTAGTGTACTATTGGATTGGTGGATCAGCCGATAAGAAGGAATATGTTTCAATTAGAGCAATTGTTGGCTTGCATTTCAAGCTATGTAGGTTGCTCCGTTGTGGGTTTATTGCTAGAATCGATTCTATGGGTTTCCTTCACTATTTATCTCCATGTGTGCATGTGTTCTTCGTCTCTTCCACCTCGAATCCCCACTGAAAGGACTTTGTTTTCTCTAAGTCTTTTGGTGTTGATGACAATCTCACTTGTGGTTTAATTGTGTGCCTAAGTTGCGGGTTTATCCTTTTGCAATGTGTTGTGTGGACCCATCTCTTGAGGACTCGTGAAGACTACGCCTTTTTTGTTTCTGTTGTTCTTTCTATTTGTTGTTGCTTTAGGTCGCCATACTATCAATAGGGGGTCCACCCTATAAGGTTTTGGGGAATCATGTTTTCTTGCACAAACTATACTTGCACCGCCACATCCTTCCTATTATTCGGCGAGCAAGAGACCTCTCGAGGTGTTTGGGATGTTTCTTCCCTGGCCGGAAGTTTCGGCCATGCATCGGAAGTTCCGCCCACAGTCTTCTATGGGTCTGGCTATGCGGAAGTTCTGGCTCAAGTACCGGCCCTAATTACGATCAGAGTCAGTATAATTCTGCCTGGAGGTGTACTATTTGCCAGAATTAGCGCCATAAGTTGGTCCAGTAGTTCTGGTCATTACTTCTGGTCAACCCTGACCAGAACCTACAACCGACACTACCTGACCACTTCTGGTGGTAACCTTGAGCGGTACTTCTGCCCAGCCACCAACACTACCGACCTCAAAATGACCTATTTAGAGGAACCTGAATAGAAATTAGCACCGGTTGTACCGTCGGAAGTTCTGCTCAGGCTGAGCCAGAACTTTCGGTCATACCCGGAGCCTCCCCTTCAGCTTTCGAGCCATTGGGAGAGTGCTGACCAGAAATGTCTAATGCCCATCGGAAGTTCCGGTGGTGTTGCGGGACAGGCAACAATCCATTTTGAAGGGATCCTATTTAAGGCACCCTTCTTCCTCCTCCCCACCTAACTCTTCAATTTATCTCTCATCCATTAATACAAGATCTCAATCTTCCCAGGTCTCTCTCCCTAGCAACTCAAACCTCTTGATATTTTGATGAGTGTGAGAGGTGACCTAGATCTACACTTCCACCAAAGGAATCTTGATCCCTCCACCCATCCTGTGTGGATCTTGTTACTTAATGGTTCTTGGAACCCTAGACGGTGTAGGACATCCTCATAGCTAGGGCATCTGTTGTGAAGCTTCGTGGTGTCGTTGAGGGCCTCCAATTGAGTTGTGGATCTTCCCCCTCAACCTTGTTGTAAAGGTTTCGGTTTGCACCTTCAAGGTCATCGGTTAGTGGATTGTGAGCCCGCCTTTGTGGTGGAGCTCACCGGAGAAGAAGGTGAGGCCTTTGTGGCGCTCGTGTGACCTTGTGTGCCTCCTACACCTCTCCGACATAGATGTATCTTCCTTGGAAGTGAACGACGAGAATTACATCTCCGCGTCTCCTCTCCGGTTTACTCGCTCCGCATCTTTACTTCTTGTCATTACCGCTTTGTTACTTGTTGTTCTCTTGCATATAGGACTGCTCATCTAGTTGCATGTCTAGAGAACCTTATCCCTTGCAAAGCCTAAACTTGATTAAAAGATAAGAATTGGTAGTCTCCTATTCACCCCCTCTAGTGAAATAGCATGTGGGCCCCCATGTGTGGTTTTGGTAATTAATGACAATCTTTATGGACTAATGTGTGTTTTAAGTTGCACTTGTAGGATTTGTCCATTGGCATCACTTGGAGCATGTGTTGGCTTCAAGGTAGATGATATGAAGAAGAAGTATTGTGCAAGCTCAAAATGCGCCATATATAGAATCTCATGTTTGGTGCTTACCATCCTCGGTGGTCATGGATCGATGAAAAGCAATCAAGAAAGGCGTTCCATCTTGAGAAGGACAATATCGTCTACATAGAGCTAAAGTGGAAATTCTCAAGGCAAAGGTATAATCTTGATAGGTTTTCCCTTTTTGCTGGTCTCATGTTGTTACTTGGGATACCGGGTTTAGGATATATAGTCGTACTATCAAGAGGGGCTCTCGAGTGAGTAACTCGATCATATCGTTCGGAGAGAGCTCAAACCTTTGCATACTTAGCATCATCGTATTTGGTTGTTATTTGGATCTTATCCTTATGAGGCTCTAGAGCTCGTAGTCGTATTCATGACAAGCTCTAGTTCATCAAAAACGAATTTCCCTTTTGTATCTTATCGCGTTTTTGATCTTGGCGGTTTTCCGGTTTTTCACCAAGGGAGGTATCCCACATTATAATACATAAAATATTCTCACTTGGTGGTAACCAATGTTTTCACTTTTATTTGGGTAGCTCTTATTGTCCTCTTTCCAACAAAATTGGTTTCGGGTCAATCGGACTTTCCTAACTCAAGTTATGCCTATTTGAATATTGCCTCTTTATTTGATTTGAAAAAAGAAAAAGAAAGAGTTTCTTTTTGGGCCATCTGGTACTACCGTGCCCGGTACCGGCCGCCCTGCGCTGCGCCTAACCCTCTGCCTCGCCTGGTTGCCATGTCCGGTTCTACTGGACTGACCCGGTAGTACCGCCCGGGCGGGCCGATACTACCGGCCGGCCCAGCCCAGCTTGCTCGCCCTAGCATGCCTTCTCTCTGCCTGGCGCGGCCTGCTCCCTGTTGCGCGCTCGCCCCCGCTCGTTCCTTGCCTCGTGCGCGTGCTTTGCTCCGTGTTGCCCCTACCCCGCTCACCCCCGTGCACTATGGCTTACCCCAATCCCCTTTCCCCATCGCTGCTCGCTGGCTCCTGCGTTGACCCGCTGATGCTGCTTCACTCGTTCGTTCTCTGCCTGTCGCCCGCTCGCCGGTTCCTGGCGCTGGTGGGATATGGTACGACCGACCCACCCAGGAAAACAGCCCCAACGGGCTGATTTCTAGCCCCCCTTTAAATAGCCTCTTTCTCATTTGACTAGTTGATTCTTCCTCTCATTCTTTCTACAGCCTTGGCACATTTTCCTAAATCTTTTGTGCTTGATTTGTTCCTCCCCCTCTAATGATTCTTGCCAATGTTTGAGGGGAAGTTAGAAGAGATCTAGATCTACAATTTGACCAAACAAAATCACCTCTTTGTGAGTGGATCTTTGGGATCTAGATCTTGGGGGTTTTTGTGTTCCCCTTTGGTTCTTCCTCTCTTGTTCCCCCAATTTCTTTAGTAGCTTTGTTAGAACTTGAGAGTGAAGGATTGGAGCATATTTATAGTGTTCTTGCCTTTTGCATTCAGTGCATCGGTTTGAGTTCTCCTCGGAGGATTTGGTTCGTGATATTCATTGGAGCTTGTCCCTCTTGGGTTCTTGGAACCCTAGACGGTTGTGTGGCCTTGGTGGTGTGTTATTGGGGCCTCCATTTAAGTTTTGGAGCTATCCTCAAGATTGTGGACTTGGTGGTGTTTATTGGGAGCCTCCAATTAAGTTGTGGAGATTGCCCCAATCTTGTACGGGTTTGGTGACTTCCCTCAAGTGTCCCATAGTGGATCAGGTGCTTGCCGTGCGGCAGGTCCTCGGGAGAATAGGGTGAGGCCTCTTGTGGCGTTGGTTCTTTTAGTATCGCCCATCCCTCCAATGAGACGTACTTCCATTGTGGAAGGAACTCGGTAAAATATCGTCGTCCCCGCGTGCCTCGGTTATATCTATACCCGAGCTCTTTACTTATGCACTTTACATTTTGATAGCCTTCGTGCTTGAAGTAATCTATATCCCGCTATCACATTGTTGCTTATCTTTCTAAGGATAAGTTGTTGGTGCATATAGGTGAACCTTAGTATATATAGGCTTTGTGCTTAACAAAAGAAAACACTAGTTTCATTCCGCCATTGTTAAGCCCATCTCGTAAAAGTTTTAAACCGCCTATTCACCCCTATAGGCGGCATCCGTGATCTTTCATCTAGTCGACCAAAGTTGGACCTTTCACCCACGAAACTATGAAAATTGGGCCAACCCTAGAGGGATAACCCTTATCATTTTGTCCAACCCACTCTTCATGTATGATATGTTTGTTCCTGTTATTGTTCGTTGGCATGGCCCCAAGCACACCACCGGTCTCAGTGTTGTCTTTAATAACTCCTTCTCTTGAGATTTTGCGAGCAAGATCAACATCATGATGTGGCTATGTTGGAGTGGCTTATTTCCTAGATTGAAGCGGTGCCCCCTCAAATATGCTTGGCACAACTACCAATACCAGTTGTGTTGGTGTTATACTACTGTGATAATTCCAATTTTCCTTTAGCGATATTTACATGTACTTTGATGGATAAATTTTGTGGTCTTGTCCTTCATAAGCGAAATATATGGTGACGCAACAACGAGTAGTATGTCTACGGCTTTGATGAGAATGTTGAGGCTTAATGATAGTGATTGTACTCTATCTTTGATAATGGTTCTTTATGTGTATGTGGGTTTAGTTATTATTCTATTTTGACATAAAACTTGTAGAGTTTGTGTCTAGTTTTAAGTTTTAAATTGCAGGTTTACTTTTGAATAAAGTGCCACCACCTTTCGATATGCTTCTTATTTATCATTTATGTCGTCTCCATAAGGGGTACCACAGGTCCGCCTAGATGGGCTTTCTTACACCACCCGTGAAGACCCAAGAGACATCGCGTGTATCCTGGCCAAGACACAAGCACCCGGGGATAGGTCACCTGATAAGGACCATTGACGTAACTCATGACACTCCCTTCGGTCGCTCATGCAGAACAATGGCATTCTTCACCACTTAGCCGTTGATTCAAGACAAGTTAGAGCCCAGTTTCAAGAGAGAAAAAACCTTGACAAGACAAGGCTTGGCCTCCCGCCAAGGAAAAATAGATGCTACATCTCGGAGTACATACGACCTTCGCCACATGGCATGAGTGTAAGATCACCTCGTCACATTCCTACCACATGTAGGGTAGAAAGGGCATTTATGCCCTTCCTATTGTTTTGATGTTTGTTGACAACACTTAGATAGGTTTAATGCATTGCTGAATGTTTCAGGAAATATCAGGTTCATTTTGGGTAGTTTATTCACATGGAAAAAGGGCTTGACAGGAACAAAAACAGGGGGCAAAATCAGTATCTGGCCGGACTGTCCGGCTAATGTGCGTTGGACTGTCCGGCCCATCCGGAGTTTTCGGCACGAAGCCTCCGGAGAGTCCGTCCGTGGAAATTCGCCAGATTTTCCCCCAGGTGTGGACACTCAGAGAGGCCCCTCGGACACTACCCGGACACTAGCCGAACTCTGGCCGGAAACTTGGCCAGGCTGGAGTGTCCGACTGACACTCACCGAAATGTCCGGCCGGACTGGACTGTCCGACTCATACAGGCCGGACTGTCCGGGTTAAGTGGCTCCAATGACTCTAATTTTCGGGGGCCTATAAAAGGACCCCTTCTTCTACCTTGGAACCTGCTCGTCTAGTTCAAGAACAACATCACATTTTGAGCCACCAAATCCACAAGATCTCTTCACTCACCCATCCAAAGTCCTTGATCTTTGGAGAATCGAAGGAGGAGGCCTTGATCTATAGCTTCACCAAGAGAGATCTTCATTTCCCCCTCATTCATTTGAGGTCCCCTTGCTCTAGTGTTTCTTTGGAAACCCTAGCTTTGATTTGGTTCTTACAAGCTTGTCTTTGATTGTTTGACAGCTTGCTTGTATTTGGGAGCCTCCAATTAGGTTGTGGATGTGTGCCCCGAACTTGTTGTAAAGGTGCCGGCTTCCACCTCGAAGGTTGCCGATATAGTGGAAGAGGTGAATCAAACCCCTTGGGGTGAGGTTCATCGGAGAACAAGGGAGGCCTCTCATGGCGTTGGTGGTTTGAAACCACCCCCTCTCCAAACGTAGACGTACTTCCCCACAAAAGGAAGCAACTACGGGAAACAAATCCTTGTGTCTCCACGTCCACCACTTTGGTTACTTCTATCCTTTATCGCACTTTAATTACTTGTTCTTGCTTAGTGTTGTGCTAGTTAGTGCTTGTTTGACATATAGGTAAATTCACCTTAGTTGTATAATCTAGAGAATTTACCTTCCTTGTCAAACCCTAATTTGAAAAAGAAGAAAATTTGAAGTAGCACCTATTCACCCCCCTCTAGGTGCACATACGATCCTTTCAATTGGTATCAGAGACTCGGCTCTTTATTCGGGCTTTACCGCCTAAGAGTACATGGGTAGCCACGATGGGGAAGGTGGTGGTGAGCCTACCAACTCGGTGACCATGGATGACCTCAATAACTTGGAAACAAGATTGAGCTCCACCTTGGCCAACGCCTTGCATACTCACCTATGTTTTGTTATTTGAGGAATGAACTAAATATCATAGATTCAAGGAGCTTGACTTGATCACCTTGCATACTCACCTATGTATTGACCCTTATTTGGTTTAGGTGTAGGCATGGAGATAGGGGGAGTGTGGTCCTAATACATTGGGCTATCCCTCCCCCATAATGCCAACATTAATGAAATTCAATTCTCTTAATATCATTTTGTGATATGTGAGCTTTATTGATGAGTAGTGGCTATGAACCCAAGGATAATTCTTCGCGGTGTCATGCCCCAAAATCTTATATGGTGGCCTCGGCCACCACTCTCTTCTTAGTGAAGAGTTTGTTTTTGGATTGTTTTGATTGGATTTAACTTTGCCATCTTTTTAGATCTTTTTCGACTCAATGGTTTTTCACAGTACATCCTCTGAATCCCAGGCCTACTCTCACCTACAAACATGATCCTCTTGCCACACATTTGTCCAAACACTTGAAACTGGGGCTTCTGGTCGAAGGGGGTCGGAGTGTTCGCCCTGTACCAGCCGGAGTATCCGGCCAGACCGGACTCTCTGCCTGATACGGACCAGACATTCCAGCCGGGCCGGACTATCCGGCGCATATCGCCCGGACTGTCCGGCCCCAGCAGTTTCGTTCTAATATCAGGGGGTCGGGGAGAAGTGGACGGTTCAATCCTCCTTCTCCCCAACTCTCCCTTCCTCTCAGACTGCCACCCCCGACCAAGAGCCTCACTGGGAGGGATCCTCCACCCCGGATCTTGCCGTTGGCGTCGGCCATTTGCCTCCCCTTGTCAATGGGATCCATTCCCCTCCGGTGAAGGTCCCCATGGATGTTGGTATGATGCCCCTCCCTCTCCATCTCTAGGGTTGGCCTAGATGATTTTTTTGGGGCAATGTCTTACCTAGATCCATGGATACATCACTCTTGTGTTCAAACTTCATCCTTGTAGTGGTTTTAGCAATCCCGATCTGTCCTGATTGAACTCACCAGTGTAGCCCAAAAATCTCCCAGGATCTATCCGGACTATCTGACGTGTACGGGCCGGACACTTCGGTCCAGCCGGAATGTCCGGTCGGTACACATCAGATTGTCCGGTCTAGGCGGATTGTCCGGGGTAGATTTTTCGGACTGTCTGGGGTGTTCAATCAGTACAGTTCCAGATTTCTTTGAATACTACTTTTTGATTAAATCTCAAGGACAAATGTGCTTACCCCATATGCTATCCCTCTATTCTGATTTCATAGGTGGTTCTCGTCCTCGCCATCATCGGGCTGCTAAGAACATGCTGCTCGCAGGTTCCGGTATGATGAAGAGCGCGACATTCATGTTGATCCCTCTATGGTCAGGCAGGCTGCTCAAGATCGTGTCGCAGCAAAGCATGAGAAGATGAGACAGCTAAAAAGAGATGAAGCCAAGCGTATGAAGTTTGAATCATTGACTACTTTGGCTGATTTGGGTACCGAGGAGTTTGTGGAGATGAGACTCCAACAATTCTACTCCCTGCCTCGCACCTTGACTGATGAGCGCTTCTGGAGGACTGAGCAAGCCCTGCCATTTTCTGAGCTCTATGGTGGCTTCCAGACTCCTACTTGTCCCATGAAGTGGTTGGATCTTGAGAAGCTTTGCTGTCACAAGTACTTTGAGGATGCTCTTTGGGTGACTGAGAAGATGGGGCTGCACACCATCTTTTTGGCAAAATAAGACTACAATGTTGAGTTGGTCCAACAGTTCTATGCCACTGTGGTCTTTGGGGAGACTACTGACATTCCTCTTGAGTGGATGTCTGGTACTACCAGGGTTCGCTCGAACATGGTTTAGTTTGCTCACATTATTGGATTGCCTTTTAATCCCAATGGTCCCAGTGGTGTCCGGATGCACGCACATGGTCAGACGTATGATAAGAATCAGCCGGCTCCAATTTACTCTCAGAATGGTGTGGTTGGCCAGACGAGGATGCGATGAGAGGCGCTGAGATCAACCTGATGGCTCATGCTCACACTGTGTACATTCATGGTCCAGCTCATCCAGGTGGTGCTATTGATGTTATGGACTTCATCTATTAGGATTTGTACAAGTGAACACTGACAAGAAGTGCCCTCTGTATGCCCCTTATGTGATGAAGCTCATTGTTGCTCACACTCTAGTCACTCCCCTGCTCTATCAGGAGCTTGTTCCTCACACTGCTGCCAAGCTTCAGAGGAAGGGAGCCCCTACCACCAAGGATCCTCGAGGCTACCCTCCAGCTTAGGACATTTTTGAGGATAATGAGATAGATGTTGATGACTCTGACAACAACGGTTCTGAGGAGGTGCATGCACCAACGTCTCGTGGCCCTAGGATGAAGCATGCTAGCAATGCATATTGCTTCAACACCTCTAAGGAGGAAGTGCACAAGAAGGTGAAGAAGGCTTCATGGTGGAAGAAGCTCCTCCTATGCCAGAACATTGACATTCGCCATGGACAGTATGATGCATACAAGGCAAACAGGAATGTCATGAAGGAGCTCAAGCGGATCAACCCGCCCATGGATGTTGATCCTTCTTAGAAGAAGGCGTCTGATGGCACTCTCTCCTATGGAGACTGGAGTTAGGGATGTGTGTATTGGTCCATGTTTGAGGATGTGTCTTATTCTTATCGCCCTCATGGCCAGAGCTCGACTCAGGATGACTATGATGATGAGGATGGTGATGAGGATGGTGATGATGATGAGGATAAGGATGAGGATGAAGAGGAGGATACCGATGAGGACTTCAGTGGCTAGAGTCTATCTTGAGCCATTTTAGTAGTGCTCTTTTACCTTTTCGGCGTCTCGATGCCAAAGGGGGAGAAGTAGCCCCATATTAGGTTGCTATCGGGATTTGCATGGGTACACGGGCTTCACATTATTTTGGTTTGGCTCTTTGAAGCTCCGTGTCTTTATCTGATTGGTTTGAGAGCTATGTTGTGTTGAACTATGTGTTATGTGTGTTATGACATGTGTACCCAGTTATGTTTAAGACGACTATGTTTTATCTAGCTTACCTATCTAGTCTTTATCATATCTTTCATAACTTGCTTTACCAATCTAGTGAGGATGTGATCCTAGGATGTGTGATCTTGTATTCAAGTGCAAAGCTAAAATTGGCCACACATCTAGGGGGAGCCTTACTATGTTGTGTAAAATCATCTATTATGAAAATTTTATCTACCCTATATGCAAATCCTTGGGTTGTCACCAAACACCAAAAAGGGGGAGATTGAAAGGGCATTTATGCCTTTCATATTGTTTTGATGTTTGTTGACCACACTTGGATAGGTTTAATGCATTGCTAAATGTTTCAGGAAATATCAGGTTCATTTTGGGTAGTTTATTCACATGGAAAAAGGGCTTGACAGGAACAAAAATAGGGGGCAAAAATCAGTATCTGGCCGGACTATCCGGCTGATGTGCGCCGGACTGTCCGGCCCATCCAGAGTTTTTGGCCCGAAGCTGCCAGAGAGTCCGGTCGTGGAAATTCGCCAGATTTTCTCCCTAGGTGTGGACACTCAGAGAGGCCCCTCGGACACTATCCGGACACTGGCCAGACTCTGGCCGGAAACTTGGCCATGCCGGAGTGTCCGGCTAACACTCACCGGACTGTCCGTCCGGACCGGACTGTCCAACTCATACAGGTCGGACTGTCCGGGTTAAGTAGCTCCAACGGCTCTAATTTCTAGGGCCCTATAAAAGGACCCCTTCTTCTACTTGGAACCTGCTCGTCTAGTTCAATAACAATAACACATTTTGAGCCACCAAACCCACAAGATCTATACCTTCACCATCTTCGTTTCCCCCTCATTCATTTGAGGGCCCCTTGCTCTAGTGTTTCTTTGGAACCCTAGCTTTGATTTGTTTTTTACAAGTTTGTCTTTGATTATTTGACAGCTTGCTTGTATTTGGGAGCCTCCAATTAGGTTGTGGATGTGTGCCCTGAACTTGTAGTAAAGGTGCCGGCGTCCACCTCGAAGGTTGCCGATATAGTGGAAGAGGTGAATCGAACCCCTTGGGGTGAGCTTCATCGGAGAACAAGGGAGTCCTCTCGTGGCGTTGGTGGTTTGAAACCACCCCCTCTCCAAATGTAGACGTATTTCCCCACAAAAGGAAGGAACTACGGGAAACAAATCCTTGTGTCTCCGCGTCCACCACTTTGGTTACTTCTATCCTTTACCGCATGTTCTTGCTTAGTGTTGTGCTAGTTAGTGCTTGTTTGACATATAGGTAAATTCACCTTAGTTGTATAATCTAGATAATTTACCTTTCTTGTCAAATACTAATTTGAAAAGGAAGAAAATTTGAAGTAGCACCTATTCACCCCTCTCTAGGTGCCCATACGATCCTTTCAAATGTGTCAATCGGCCACATGTTGTGTCCCTTTGCACTTATAAAAGGAGACCCGTGCCTAGATCAAAAGGAGGGAGGGTATGAGATACACGATACTAGTCGTCGAAGAGAAGGCTTAGCAGAGAAGCTAGCTCAACCTTGCACCTATAAAAGGAAGCCCGAGCCTAAATTGAGAGGAGGGAGGATATGAGATACAAGGTATAAGTCCTCTAGGATAAGGCTTAGTAGATATGTTAGCTCGAGGTTCATTCCCAGAGACAAGAGTGGTAACAATGAAGAACCTCGCATATACATCACAGTTGCAGGACGTAGGGTTTCGTACAAATGTGACCTGAACCTTGGTAAAAACCAGCGCGGGCTTATATCATGTTCTCGTGTTGATCGATTGAGTTTTTTGGGTGTTCCACCCTTAGCCGAACTAAGAAGGGGATAGTCGCATTCTCGTCATCCTTGAATCAGGACAAGATATCTGGCGCACTAGGTAGGGGCACGTGCATAGCATTCTCCACCGGCACCGTTGCGGTGACCCAGCATACCACTGCATGATGTAGTATACTATAGTCGTTGACATAACACCAATGAAAACACCGTTCACTAGTATTACATCCCTCAGAATGAGAAACACAGCGGGTCCAATACATGGCTAAAGGTTACAACTCACTCTTTACACAAGATCCAGAGAACACTCTAGGGTAAGAGAGAAAAAACTTATTACAAAGGAGAATCAAAGATAACAACACAAGTACTATTATACTATTAAGATTAGTATTTTAACTAAGGGGTTGGCCTTGCTGCTATTGCAACGCACTACAGAAATAGGTTCTTTGGCTAGAGATTATATTCCTATCTAATTAGTAACTTCGTCTTCACTTGAGTTGAGGTATTTGTTGACTTCCTTGTCTTTGTAGAACTTTAGCTTTGAATGATGATACATGGATCACTTGGTGGAGACGTCATCTTAAGGGCTTCAGAATCTAGCAAGGGTTAAGAAGATACTTTGAGTATGAGTGTACTTAGCAAATTCGCTAGAAAAGGAGTGTTTGATGCACTATAACTATAGCCACAGACCGTAGGTCGTAGGCAATGCAAGTTTTCATAAACATTTCTTCAAAGGTTGCTTTTATTCTGAAAAACTATGTCCGTCAGCCTTCACGGGTTTACCAGAACTTTCATGAAGTTCCTTTCCCGCAGCATTCGCAGCTCCTTCCCGGAATAGGGAGTAACAAGTTACAGTTCTTACACTCTGCAAAGGTGCGTTACTTTACCCATGGGAGATCAACTCTTTGTTGCACAACCGGGCAGCTTATTCTCATCCACAATTCCATGATGTGGGACCCAGAAGATGATCCAAGCCAATCACTGCCCCCTTCGCGACCTTGCATGCCTCCTTGGTGTACACCATGCCCACATATTGGATTACGGCAATGGTTTGTATAAACCGTTAGATGCCAGAACTATCGTGGGACATTGAGGGTTCCCACCCATATGCTGCATATCCTCTACGAATTACCAATTAAAATGCACAATACGAGGATAACAGCCACGACCTGCACATCCAGCTTCATGCGAGAGGAAGAAGATACAACTGACTTCTCCGTCCCTTTCCAAATCTCATGGTTAACGCGTAATATATGGCGCAAGAATCACTGGCGACATTGGTTGTTAAGTCCTAGATAATATGTTCCTTTACCACCGAAACTTTTATAGTAAGTTATTACCTCATGGTAATAACATATAATCACATTATTATGAAAAATAGAGTTTTTAGACCTTTTTCAAATGCAGGTGATGTCCACATTGGATTTGTAAGATACTTTACAGAAAATAACCAAAGGACATGAGCAAGTGTGAACTTGCCTTTTGTGATTGCAAGATTATGCACTCACGGTCTTCAAGACAATATAAGATCCAATATCTGAAATCAGCATCATTGGTCTGATAAGGACTAATGTTTAAAGAAGCAAAATGCTTTTATGCATAAGTAATGTGATGCACTTCATAAACGTGAATCCCCGGGATAGCGTTGTTCTAGTGTTTGGATACTAGAAATGATTACTTTAAAATGTGTTGTCCCCTTTTTGATAAGTTTCATACTTGTGCTTCTTATTAAGGCTTGTGAGTGTGTGCGAAACAACATGTAATTACAATATTATAAAACAATGAGACACACATAACTGTGAAATGCTACTTAAGATTGCTTATATAAGAGTTGTTGTTTGAAGTGGCAAAAAGAATAACATTTGAAGAAAAGATTCCTTTTCCAAGGTCTAAACAATCTTTATTGTTCATAGGATGTGTTCAATGTATTTTGGTGTGTGATTGATTAGTTTGTACTTGAGATGCTTTACGTCTTAATTGGAATAGAACAAAGTTAACTATAAAAAGATATGTAGTTTATTAGACATAATGTTTATAAGCCTTGAGACTAAAGTTAACTTTAAAAACATAGATGGTTTGGAAGTGTAGTGCTTATGATATTTGTACCTTGTGTACCTGATAATGTTTTCTTAAGGTCACTTAAGAATGGTTATGTTTTTACTTGGTGTGGTGGTTTCTTGATTTTATAATGGAATAGTATCATTTAACTTTTTATAGATGAGTGGTTGTAGTTTATAAACAAAGGAATAATATTATTTAACTACATATAGACTTACTATAGTGTTGTGATAGTTTATAACTTGTGGTTGAAACATTGGTAATAGATTTTATTAAGTCAAAATAATCATCTTGAGAATTTAATATTTGATAACTCCATCTGAATAATAATATACACTTAATGTTGAATGATAAATTAAGTAGAATTGTATTTAAAATGTATTGAAGCATTTTGAATTAATATTATCAATATTTAAGACTAATACAATTTTTTTAGACTCAATTAAGTAATTTTAGAAATATTAACAAATTTTATATAACCTTATATGAATTATCAATTAAGGAATTAAATTTAAAATCAAGTTATTAGAGTATTAAGTTTTTATTTACTTTAAAAGTGGAATATTATATTTTTAACATGTAGGGATTATTTTTGTGCTCATTTTAGTATATTACATTTATTTTTGTGATTTAAAAGTAATAAGATTTGATTTTTATTACATTAACTACTTTATAAATAATTAATAAATAATAAATATTTAATTAAGTGAAAGATAGGGTATGATTATAGTTTTAAATTATAGTTCTTATTTTTCTAAGATTTTTGTTATATTATTTATATTTTTTTAATGTTTACCAATATTAAATTATGAATTATCAAAGTTTTATTAATTATGAATTCTTTATTCAAAATAAGTATTTAAATTGTTAACATAATGATGTTTGATAATAGTTTTTAAGTTATAGATTTTATTTTTCTACAAATTTTCATATATTATACATACTTTTCTGAATTATAAAACAAAAGTTATTAATTAAACAAGATTTAATCATTTATTTGATTTCTGGAATATTAATAATTGAGCTTATAACATTTTATTTATTTCTTAAACAGAAAATAACTTTCTGTACCGAGGCTAACTCTACCCAAAGTCACTGACTGGTGGGCCAGCGGCCACATCATCATTCAAGTGAATAAATGCATTTGCTACTGGCCTAATTACTACTCTCAGACAATGACAGATGGGCCCCAGGCCATGTCACTTGCCACGTGAGACAAAGACCAGGTCAAATAGGGAACTGGGTCCAGGGTGGCGTCAGCATGACGTGGCTATGGCGTCAGCACCACTACCGCCGTCAGTGGGTGGTCGCTTGCGACGATCTACTATGCCCTAGCAAACGAAATTAGCCTAGTTCGAATCAGCGCAACAAACTGGACCCTAAAGTGGCGGCGCCGCTCGGAAATGGTCATCGGAACCTCGGCTCTGACGAGCTCCGATGGTGGCATAAGGCGGGACGATGTTTTACAATGAGATACAACGATTTAGGAATACTGGAAGGTTCAGGAACTCATCCTGATGACGATAGAGAGGTCGGCGAGGACATGCGTGGTCGGAGGCGAGCTCTCCGACAAGGATTCTGACGAACTGCCGCAAAGACGAACGGTAAAATTCGTCCACTTCAGTGCTCCTCTTGATGCAAGATTTCATTCAGAGGATCTACAGAGGACGGGGCTTCTCCATGGCTACTTGGAATAGTGTAGGGAGGTGTGGCTCGACGGTGAGGCGAGCTAGGGTTTCGGCACTGATAAATAAAGTGAGAGAGAGAGCTGTAGAGGAGAAAATGGGGATGAGGACGAGGAGACGGCGTCGTGGCGTTCTTATCCCTTCCTTCCAAGAGCGGTAGCACACATCACAGCACGACGGTTCATCGACGGCAGAGCTCCGGCCAGCGAGCTGCTTCCAGTAGGCGAGGTAGACGACGAAGACGGTTTTGCAGAAAACCCCCTGGCATTTATTTTCTTTCAACCCACAATCCTTCTTTGGTCCCACCTGTCAGCCAGAGGAGAACGAGAGGGGTTGACAGCTGGGCTTTTGTGGGCTGCACATGGGCGACAGGTAAGAAGAGGGAAGTTGGGCCACAACCAGGATTTGTTTTTTATTTGTTTATACTTTTTTCTATTTTCTCTTTTACTTTTCAGATTTGTATTTAATCTTTAATTTGAACTTTTCTAACAAAGTTTATTTTCTGAATATTTACAGCAACAATTAGTATTGATTGATATTTATTTTGTAAACCTTAATGATAAATATTTTCTTTATATATATATATTCCTTTATTTTCTTTATATAAATCCCCTTTAATATTTTGTAGAAGTCTTTACTATTAATTTTCTTTCTATACTAAACCATGGCTTTATTATTTGATATTTTCTTATTTGTTTATAAAACTTAACTCTAGTTAGCTCATAGTTTGAATAGAAACTTTTATACATAATGATCCTATATCATTATTTGATGCATGAAATACAAAAGAAATTAATATGGTTAATACCACTTTCATTAATTTAGGAAATGGTATTGTATATATTCTATTATGATAAACATAGAAATTTAGGGTTCTTAACTTACTTATATTCTTTGGTGAATGTGGGTAAAGATTTAATAGCTAAGCATATTATCTTTTGTTTGTGATCTTTAATGATATCACTTTTTAAATTAGGAAGTTATTAACTAAAATTCTTTATGGAAAAGAATTGATTATGATTTCTCCTAAACACATATGGTTAAGACAATTGGAAATGATAAAGAGGTGCTTATGTGATTTTCTATAGAAACATATTCCTATAAAGTGATATGGAGATAAGATGATAGTTTAATAACATGAAATGGATATTATGTTTGGTTTGAGATTTAGATTTATGTGTTAACCAAGAATTTTTATCTTCCATAATTCATATTTCTAGACTTCTAATTAAGGAATTCGTTTCCTAGATATTCTACTTCTTTCTATCCATCATCATGGTTTACATGATGAGCTTTACTTCACAAAATTATTCTTATTCACCTATTATTCTTCTAAACCCATTGATAAATCCAATGAGCTTGACACTGAAGCTTTTATAGTTTTCTCATATCCATACTTGGTTATATCCACTACTCTACAGTTGATAACCTTCAATCCAACAAGTAGCTATTTCTAACTCCATTCCTATTCTTCCATAATAGCTTTATCCACCACTAAGATTATTTCAATAGATGTATACATCAACTACCTTTCTCTCAAGCTTACTATCCTTTAAGAGGAATAACACTACTTCCCTAACTCCATGCTATACCATCTTTAATTCAATCCTGCTATCCTACATTTACTTTACTCTAACAACTCATACTCCAACCTCACATTATATTAATGTGACCCGTAATAACTACTCTAGGATAACTTATCTTATACTAGGATTTCAATTATGTTCTACCCACCAATGTCACTTATACTAGATACAGGTAAACAATCCCGGTGAGCAAGACATGGTCATTATAATCCTTTAATCATTTATAGCTTAGATTTTCAGTTGGTTAATTAAGGCTTTATCAATACAACCTTACAATTGTATTGAAATTATCTTCTTAGTATCTTTAATTGGATTAAGGCTGTTATTCATGGACTATGCCCAATTGACCCAATAGAATTATTACTGGTAACTATCTTTAAGATTCATCCTTATAATCTCTACCTCAGATACTCTTATATTAATTCAGGAGTGAGTTTAACTCCATCAATTATCACATTGACTTTATTCCTCTTCAATCCCTCTCATCCTATAGATGATATCTAAGACTAGCATTACTATTCACCTCTTCTTAGTTGTTTCTTTATATGCACTTAAGTGTAAGCTATGTTATGGTCAAGAGTTGATAGATTGAGAACTGGTGAATTAATTGTGGATTTCTCGACATTGATGAACAACAGATATTGGAATATAGCTCCATAGAGATGATAAGGATTGATATGGAAAGAAAGAGATATGGTTAATGATCTTGACTTGGTTTCTTTCCTACTCAATCACACTAAAGAGTTAAGGTTAGGTATTACCATGGTACTCATGGTATAAGCAGATGAGATTAAGATATAGTTGTTACATTATTATTATTTGTGTTGTATCCTTAACTTGGTATTTATGAGTTATTGTGCTAAATATTATGATATGATCCCTTAAGGATCAAATATTAATTATTTAAGCAATGTATTATGAGTAACATTTTATTATATTTGATCTACCCTTATATCAAATCATGTTTACCCAAATAAGGTTTTAGCAAAGGTCATATTGAAACTTATCACAATCAACTTGATGATCTACTTCAATTCCATCAAGTTGAGAGAACCTTCAATCCTTTTGACAAGTTTTGTTCAAAAGCGCGAAAATTATTCGGATTTTCTATGCATGAATGCAATGCACACATCTGTGTTCATCTTATTTCTAAGCTCTAATACTGGGATGTTACAGACTCTCCCCCTTAAAATAAACTTTGTCCTTGAAGTTCGCAAACTCTCACGTTTCGGAGTAAGGAACTGGCTTGTAGCGGTTGCTACATTTCTCCACTCCATGGTGACCTTAAATGGAATTATTTGTAGTATTCTATAACCTGATTAGGTATCCTAATCCAACTCTTTTTATTTAATTATTGAGCTTTCTTACCGTATTATATAAGGTCTAGGAAGTCTCACTAAAACAGGGTTCCAAATTTTATTAGACAATACTTGTGATCAAAAGACTAATCTTTGCTGTGTCATTATAAGAGTTGTACCGGCACTCCTTCCAAGGTTGGTTTTGAACTCATTTAGTCCATACCCATTGGAATCTCTTATTCTTTACACATGCCCAATTGGATGTGCTTTATTACCTCTTAAGGGTTACTTAAGAGTCGTTTCTTCTAGAATTAGTCGGTTAGGAATAACCTTTTATCACCTTCAAGCTTTTACCTTATTAAGATTTAGATAATCTTTCATTATCACCTATGGTACTTCTTAAACTTTCATTTATAATGTTTACTCTCCCTCTTAGGGTTTACTAATAGTCTTTAAATTGTCTAAATAGCATTTATTGGCTTTATAACTAGAATGTTGGTCTCTGTTCAGTTTATGCTTTACCTAATTAGGGTCTGATGAAAGATTGTACGGTGTATCCACACAGTTGTGGATCTCCGAAGCAAATCTTTCAGCATTATATGCCGTACTTACTATTGGACATTTTCGCTGGGATAAGTCTGACTTTGCGAAGCATCTCGAAAGACGATCGCTTTTAAATTTTATACTCCCTTAGGTCTCACTTATCTTAGGCCAAATTTTATGCTCTTTATGCAACCATTAAGATGATCTGGTTAACTATGTCAACCAACACCGGTTGCGAATAAGATACCAACCGTGGATCAGAATGCCGACTATGGATTAAATACCAACGGCGGATCATTCTAGGTGGTAGGTATTACCTTACAGTTTTCGACTTTCTACTGGCATTCTCTCTGAATTGTCAGAGCTTGAATACCATTTTGCTCCAAAGCTTCTTCTTTGTAGTAATTCATGATGCTTGCATGGACTTGGTATTATTATTTTATTAACTTCTTTGCAACATTACCTACTTTGAATGAGCTTTAAGTTTATTAATTCTTGTTGCTCCATACATCTTCTACACTAAACTTCCTTCTTAAACCTGACTGAGAATGACCTGAACTTGACCTGTCCTTTAGAGTGCGCTGATACTCCTTATATTTTGCTTCATCCTTCAAGTAAGTCTTCGTCTTGATCTTTGGAACTCGTCACTCCCTTACACGAATTCCCGTTTCTATCTAGGTCTATAACATCAAGTAATAACTGGGTGTTACATCATGCATTTGCACACCTAATTAAACTTCATGTACAGATCTAGTCAATCAAGA
This sequence comes from Avena atlantica, assembly GCA_910589765.1. Lineage (NCBI taxonomy): Eukaryota > Viridiplantae > Streptophyta > Magnoliopsida > Poales > Poaceae > Avena > Avena atlantica. The sequence goes on from OU342735.1 coordinate 478,337,356, forward strand.
AGATTCAAGAAAATCCAAAAGTCGATAAACAACAAAACATATACCATGTATTATACATAGGTTTTAGATAATTTACAAATGTACTAGATGTCCCAACGGTTTGCTCCTCACCTATATTACACAACTATCTTACAAGAACTTCTGGTTCTCGTGAGTACATCCTCACTTATTTCGGCAAACCTTTCAAACTACAATACGCATTACCCTCTATGTACATTATTCAAGCACTCATCCCTTGGGATGTCGTTCCTTTCTTACTTTCATCTTCCTCTAGTGCTTCCTGGAATTCCGTCCATGATGACGTGAAGTCCTACGACCGCCTTCTGGAGCGTAAGAGCATCCAGGAGGTGCGTATTCTTGATTAGAAGTACCGAGACTGGGATTAGTCATTGAAAAATGACTAGAGTTGGCGTAATCTTCTATAGAATATTCCTGATTTTCCGGCAATGCTTCCTCAAAGTAAGTGGGATCCTTAGCCTTTTCTTGGATCCAGTCATACATATTGGTATAGTAGCTATCGGAATACTCTTCTAAGTCGATTGGATTGGTATCACCCCCATATGGTCCATAAGGCTCTCTATGGTTATAGTTGGTCTCTTCCCCGATACCTGCATCACAAGGTATAGGATTTCCTATGGTTCCACCTTGAGATTCTACTCCCCATCAATACTTGTTTGGCTCAGGTTTAGTTGGAATAACTCCATTCCATTCCTGTTGTTCAGAGTTGTACTTGGTCCATAGATCTTCAGGTGGTTTGAATTCATTTTGGTAGTAGGCATAGTTTTCTGAGTGTGGGTCATCAAACTCAGTTTCCTCATACACTTCCCCTGAAGGTATGTATATGGGATGCCTAGCTTCTTTATCTAACTTCTTCCTACGTGCCATTGCTTTATCAGGATCAGTAAAATCCTCAATGACCGTATCCAGTTCCTGAACTAAGACTTGGTGAGTGTTACGATAAGTGTTTAGCAAAGACCAATAACGATCCATATACTCTACAGCTAGAGTAGGTTCAGTTTGGACTAAAGTAGAGTGATATAACTCATGCTCTGAGTTTGAGGTTTCATGGGGTATAATGGTGTGAGTACTACCTTCTAGAGCTTGGGATTTTTGTTCTCGGATCATGGCTATGGCTGCTGCTACGGCAATCTGATATGCAGATGCCATGCACCTTGCCTCTCCTAATGGCATTTCTCCCTTATGTCCTAAATTCTTGGGTAACATGATCATGACACGGTATTTAGCTAATACCTGCCCGTCATAGTAACTGTAAATCTTGACCAGAAGTCTTGATTCACCATCCAAACTCCATAGAAGTTGCTGGAGATTATCTGTCCAATCCCCTCCGTAGTCATTCAACGTCCTGTTCATCACTTGAACATTCCAGGGTGGATATCGAGGTGCCATGTGGAACTGTAGATAAGAAATTATCATCAGTCACATAGATTTAAAACTCTTGGGTAATGATTGGAATTGCAATCATACTAAAGAATTATCGCACTAGCAACATGACATGATTATTCTCAAGATAATATCCCTCATATCACTAGAGAACTCTTTATTCTTGCAAGTATAAGTCCTACAGGTTCTACCCATTTACTAGGTTTCCAACCTAAGGTCAAAGCATATGCTCTGATACCAACTGTGGTGACCCAGCATACCACTGCATGATGTAGTATACTATAGTCGTTGACATAACACCAATAAAAACACCATTCACTAGTATTACATCCCTCAGAATGGCACAACAGAAACACATCGGGTCCAATACATGGCTAAAGGTTACAACTCACTCTTTACACAAGATCCAGAGAACACTCTAGGGTAAGAGAGAAAAAACTTATTACAAAGGAGAATCAAAGATAACAACGCAATTACTATTATACTATTAAGATTAGTATTTTAACTAAGGCGTTGGCCTTGCTGCTATTGCAACGCACTACAGAAATAGGTTCTTTGGCTAGAGATTATATTCCTATTTAATTAGTAACTTTGTCTTCACTTGAGTTGAGGTATTTGTTGACTTCCTTGTCTTTGTAGAACTTTAGCTTTGAATGATGATACACGGAACATAACTTGGTATAGACGTCGTCTTAAGGGCTTTGGAATCTAGCAAGGGTTCAGAAGATACTTTGAGTACGAGCGTACTCAGCAAATTCACTAGAAAAGGAGTGTTTGATGCACTATAACTACAGCCACAGACCGTAGGTCGTACGCAATGCAAGTTTTCATAAACATTTCTTCAAAGGTTGCTTTTATTCTAAAAAAACTATGTCCGCCAGCCTTCACGGGTTTACTAGAACTTTCATGGAGTTCCTTTCCCGCATCGTTCGCAGCTCCTTCCCAGAATAGGGAGTAACAAGTTACAGTTCTTACACTCTGCAGAGGTGCGTTACTTTACCCACGAGAGATCAACTCTTTGTTGCACAACCGGGCAGCTTATTCCCGTCCACAATTCCATGATGTGGGGCCCAGAAGATGATCCAAGCCAATCACTGCCCCCTTCGCGACCTCGCATGCCTCCTTGGTGTACACCATGCCCACATATTGGATTACGGCAATGGTTTGTACAAACTGTAGATGCCAGAACTATCGTGGGACGTTGAGGGTTCCCACCCATATGCTGCATATCCTATACTAATTACCAATTAATATGCACGCTACGAGGATAACAGCCACGACCTGCACATCCGGCTTAATGCGAGAGGAAGAAGATACATCTGACTTCTCCGTCCCATTCCAAATCTCATGGTTAACGCGTAATATACGGCGCAAGAATCACTGGCGACATTGGTTGTTAAGTCCTAGATAATATGTTCCTTTACCACCAGAACTTTTATAGTAAGCTATTACCTCATGGTAATAACCTATAATCACATTATTATGAAAATAGTGTTTTTGGACCTTTTTCAAATGCTGGTGATGTCCACATTGGATTTGTAAGATACTTTACAGAAAATAACCAAAGGACATGAGCAAGTGTGAACTTGCCTTTTGTGATTGCAAGATTATGCACTCACGGTCTTCAAGACAATATAAGATCCAATATCTAAAATCAGCATCATTGGTCCGGTAAGGACTAATGTTTAAAGAAGCAAAATGCTTTTATGCATAAGTAATGTGATGCACTTCATAAACATGAATCCCCGGGATAGCGTTGTTCTAGGGTTTGGATACTAGAAATGATTACTTTAAAATGTGTTGTCCCCTTTTTGATAAGTTTCATACTTGTGCTTCTTATTAAGTCTTGTGAGTGTGTGCGAAACAACATGTAATTACAATATTATAAAACAATGAGACACACATAAATGTGAAATGCTACTTAAGATTGCTTATATAAGAGTTGTTGTTTGAAGTGGCAAAAAGAATAACATTTGAAGAAAAGATTCCTTTTCCAAGGTCTAAACAATATTTATTGTTAATAGGATGTGTTCAATGTCTTTTGGTGTGTGATTGATTAGTTTGTACTTGAGATGCTTTATGTCTTAATTGGAATAGACCAAAGTTAACTATAAAAACATATGTAGTTTATTAGACATAATGTTTATAAGCCTTGAGACTAAAGTTAACTTTAAAAACATAGATGGTTTGGAAGTGTAGTGCTTATGATATTTGTACCTTGTGTACCTGATAATTTTTTCTTAAGGTCACTTAAGAATGGTTATGTTTTTACTTGGTGTGGTGGTTTCTTGATTTTATAATGGAATAGTATCATTTACCTTTTTATAGATGAGTGGTTATAGTTTATAAACAAAGGAATAATATTATTTAACTACATATAGACTTACTATAGTGTTGTGATAGTTTATAACTTGTGGTTGAAACATTGGTAATAGATTTTATTAAGTCAAAATAATCATCTTGAGAATTTAATATTTGATAACTCCATCTGAATAATAATATACACTTAATGTTGAATGCTAAATTAAGTAGAATTGTACTTAAAATGTGTTGAAGCATTTTGACTTAATATTATCAATATTTAAGACTAATACAATTTTTTTAGACTCAATTAAGTAATTTTAGAAATATTAACAAATTTTATTTAACCTTATATGAATTATCAATTAAGGAATTAAATTTAAAATCAAGTTATTAGAGTATTAAGTTTTTATTTACTTTAAAAGTTATTATATTTTTAACATGTAGGGATTATTTTTGTGATCATTTTGGTATATTACATTTATTTTCGTAATTTAAAAGTAATAAGATATGATTTTTATTAGATTTAGTACTTTATAAATACTTAATAAATAATAAATATTTAATTAAGTGAAAGATAGGGTATGATTATAGTTTTAAATTATAGTTCTTATTTTTTAAAGATTTTTGGTATATTTTTTTTATTTTATTAATGTTTACCAATATTAAATTACGAATTATCAAAGTTTTATTACTTATGAATTCTTTATTCAACAATAATTATTTAAATTGTTAACATAATGATGTTTGATAATAGTTTTAAGTTATAGATTTTATTTTTCTACAAATTTTCATATATTATACATACTTTTCTGAATTATAAAACAAAAGTTATTAATTAAACAAGATTTAATCATTTATTTGATTTCTGGAATATTAATAATTGAGCTTATAACATTTTATTTATTTCTTAAACAGAAAATAACTTTCTGTACCGAGGCTAACTCTACCCAAAGTCACTAACTGGTGGGCCAGCGGCCACATCATCACTCAAGTGAATAAATGCATTTGCTACTGGCCTAATTACTACTCTCAGACAATGAAAGATGGGCCCCAGGCTATGTCACTTGCCACATGAGACAAAGACCAGGTCAAACAGGGAACTGGGTCCAGGGTGGCGTCAGCATGACGTGGCTATGGCGTCAGCACCACCACCGCCGTTAGTGGGTGGTCGCCGGCGACGATCTACGACGCCCTAGCAAACGAAATTAGCCTAGTTCGAATCAGCGCAACAAACTGGACCCTAAAGTGGCGGTGCCGCTCGGAAATGGTCATAGGAGCCTCGGCTCCGACGAGCTCCGACGGTGGCATAAGGCGTGACGACATTTTACAACGAGATACGACGATTTAGGAATACTGGAAGGTTCATGAACTCACCCTGATGACGATAGAGAGGTCGGCGAGGACAGGCGTGGTCGGAGGCGAGCTCTCGGACGAGGATTCCGACGAACTGCCGCAAAGAGGAACGACAAAATTCATCCACTCCAGTGCTCCCCTTGATGCAAGATTTCACTCAGAGATCTACAGAGGACAGGGCTTCTCCATGGCTACTTGGAATAGTGTAGGGAGGTGTGGCTCGACGGCGAGGCGAGCTAGGGTTTTGGCACTTATGAAGAAAGTGTGTGTGAGAGAGAGAGCTGCAGAGGGGGAAATGGGGATGAGGACGAGCAGACGGCGCCGTGGCATTCTTATCCCTTCCTTCCAGGAGCGGTAGCACCCATCACAGCGCTGCGGTTCATCGACGCCGAAGCTCCGGCCAGCGAGCTGCTTCCAGTAGGCGAGGTAGACGATGAAGACGGTTTTGCAGGAAAACCCCTGGAATTTCTTTTCTCTCAACCCACAATCCTTCTTTGGTCCCACCTGTCAGCCAGAGGAGAACGTGAGGGGCTGACTGCTGGGCTTTTGTGGGCTGCACATGGGCGATAGGTAAGAAGAGGGAAGTTGGGCAACAACCAGGATTTGTTTTTTATTTGTTTTTACTTTTTTCTATTTTCTGTTTTACTTTTCAGATTTGTATTTAATCTTTAATTTGAAATTTTGTAACAAAGGTTATTTGCTGAATATTTACAACAACAATTAATGATAAATATTTTCTTTTGATTGAGATTTATTTTGTAAACCTTAATGATAAATATTTTCTTTATATATATATTCCTTTATTTTCTTTATATAAATCCCCTTTAATATTTTGTAGAAGTCTTTACTATTAATTTTCTTTCTATACTAAACCATGGCTTTATTATTTGATATTTTCTTATTTGTTTATAAAACTTAACTCTAGTTAGCTCATAGTTTGAATAGAAACTTTTATACATAATGATCCTATATCATTATTTGATGCATGAAATACAAAAGAAATTAATATGGTTAATACCACTTTCATTAATTTAGGAAATGGTATTGTATATATTCTATTATGATAAACATATAAATTTAGGGTTCTTAACTTACTTATATTCTTTGGTGAATGTGGGTAAAGATTTAATAGCTAATCATATTATCTTTTGTTTGTGATCTTTAATGATATCACTTTTTAAATTAGGAAGTTATTAACTAAAATTCTTTATGGAAAAGAATTGATTATGATTTCTCCTAAACACATATGGTTAAGACAATTGGAAATGATAAAGAGGTGCTTATGTGATTTGCTATAGAAACATATTTCTATAAAGTGATATGGAGATAATATGATAGTTTAATAACATGAAATGGATATTATGTTTGGTTTGAGATTTAGAGTTATGTGTTAACCAAGAATTTTTATCTTCCATAATTCATATTTCTGGACTTCTAATTAAGGAATTCCTTTCCTAGATATTCTACTTCTTTCTATCCATCATCATGGTTTACATGATGAGCTTTACTTCACAAAAATATTCTTATTCACCTATTATTCTTCTAAACCCATTTATAAATCCAATAAGCTTGACACTGAAGCTTTTATAGTTTCTCATATTCATACTTGGTTATATCCACTACTCTAAAGTTGATAACCTTCAATCCAACAAGTATCTATTTCTAACTCCATTCCTATTCTTCCATAATAGCTTTATCCACCACTAAGATTATTTCAATAGATGTATACATCAACTACCTTTCTCTCAATCTTACTATCCTTTAAGAGGAATAACACTACTTCCCTAACTCCATGCTATACCATCTTTAAATAAATCCTACGATCCTACATTTAATTTATTCTAATAACTCATACTCCAACCTCACATTATATTAATGTGACCTATAATAACTACTCTAGGATAACTTATCTTATACTAGGATTTCAATTATGTTCTACCCACCAATGTCACTTATACTAGATATAGGTAAACAATCACGGTGAGCAAGACATGGTAATTATAATCCTTTAATCATTTATAGCTTAGATTTTCAGTTGGCTAATTAAGGCTTTATCAATACAACCTTACAATTGTATTGAAATTATCTTCTTAGTATCTTTAATTGGATTAAGGCTGTTATTCATGGACTATGCCCAATTGACCAATAGAATTATTACTGGTAACTATCTTTAAGATTCATCCTTATAATCTCTACCTTAGATACTCTTCTATTAATTCAGGAGTGAGTTTAACTCTATCAATTATCACATTGACTTTATTCCTCTTCAATCCCTACCATCCTATAGATGATATCTAAGACTAGCATTACTATTCACCTCTTCTTAGTTGTTTCTTTATATGCACTTAAGTGTAAGCTATGTTATGGTCAAGAGTTGATAAATTGAGAACTGGTGAATCAATTGTGGATTTCTCTACATTGATGAACAACAACTATTGTAATATAGATCCATAGAGATGATAAGGATTGATATGGAAAGAAAGAGATATGGTGAATGATCTTGACTTGGTTTCTTTCCTACTCAGTCACACTAAAGACTTAAGGTTAGGTATTACCATGATACTCATGGTATAAGCAGATGATATTAAGATATAGTTGTTACATTCTTATTATTTGTGTTATATCCTTAACTTGGTATTTATGAGTTCTTGTGCTAAATATTATGATATGATCCCTTAAGGATCATATATTAATTATTTAAGCAATGTATTATGAGTAACATTTTATTATATTTGATCTACCCTTAGACCAAATCATGTTTACCCAAATAAGGTTTTAGCAAATGTCATATTGAAACTTATCACAGTCAACTTGATGATCTACTTCAATTCCATCAAGTTGAGAGAATCTTTAATCTTTTTGACAAGTTTTGTTCAAAAGCGTGAAAATTATTCGGATTTTCTATGCATGAATGCAATGCACACATCTGTGTTCAGCTTATTACTAAGCTCTAATGTTGGGATGTTACAACTGTCTTCACCAACGATCGTCACCATGCCATGAAGCGCCCGAGGAGTGTCCCAAGGAGAAACCGGTGCCACTACTCGAGGCAGCGCTGTCCGCTGGCAGGCGGAGCGACAGAGGATTGCGGAGGAAGATGCCTCGAGCCCCGCCTCAATAAATAGGGGATCTCATCGGCCCCACATGCTCGGGGAAGGGGACACTCCTCCCAAGCATCCACTCCTCGTTGGGCTAAACTCCGAGGAACACGCACGCACTGCAGAGGCGAGTGCGAGAGGGGCGGGCCCTCCAGGGAGCTTTCGTGTCCCATCAATCTACCACGCCCACACAACCATGAGGAGGGAAGTGGTCCACAGGGAGCTCCGGCCAGTGCCGCTAATCAGCGCCCCGCTCCCACTCCCGTAGGGACACACAATTCCATCGCCGCCCTCACCACAACAAAAAATATGCTCGAATTCCCGCCCGAGGTAGTCGTGGATAACTCGCGAGCCAACACCTGGCTCACTAGGTTGGCTTAGCTCATAGCATGACTTTTCGGCGGGAGGAGTCGACGCACTGTCGCTCCATCGTGTGGGCTCCTACGCCAGCGGGAGAGCAGAGCCGAGTCAGCTCCATCCCCACCGTGTCCCTCATGTAGGGAGGGACCAGAAGTGTTAATTGCCTTCCACTTTTGTGGCGGAGCTGCACACAATCTGTGTGGTCAAGCGACAACGAAAAAATGGGAAGCATTGAAACCCGACTTTAATATACTATAATTGACTCCGCAAATCTTAATTTTTGATATCACTATAGTTTCTTTTGGGTTTTTGACATTACTGCATGCGAATCCTAGCTCCGTTACTGTGCCACGTTGCGGCTGCCATGAAGGTAGACGCGTGCAGGAACCTTCCCACGGTGTCGCGGGAGAGAGAGACGATGACCACATCTTTGTGGGGTCTTCAAGAACCGTCCACCCAGGATACCTAAGGCATGCTCTCAAAGTGTCTTCATAAATTTCTTTCTCTTGGAGAGATAGGAGAGGAGAAAATGCTAACTTGCTTTGGAGTTCTTGAAGTAATTTTGCGTGGGAAGGAGCTTAGGTGTAGAACCGTCTAAAATGTATTGGAACAAGAAATTCCTATTCTGAATTCACAAGTCAATTCTAAAGTCGAAAGAGAAAATCCTATTAGATACGGATTGTAGAGAAAATTTCAAACAACCTCATCCGGCCCCTTTGATCAAAAGGATTTTCATGAGGGCATTGGATAAAACTTCTTATATATTTTCCCTATGTGACTAGCTTTACTAGTAGGATTTGAATAGGACGTGGATTTGTTTCTAAAATTTTCTTTGCATTATACTTTATTCAAAATGCATACCAGTTAAATCTCTGGAAAAAACCCTCCAATTTGGTCAAACTTTTTTGACCATCCTATAGGAATCATGTGACATTACATTATAGTCATGTTATATTCATTCTGTTTGTGCGTTCTTGAATCCTGATAATGGAAGAGGCCTTATCAGTTAAGCAATGCTCAATTTGAAATGAAAATTACCCTTCTTTAGATTTGTTACAATTACAATATGCTTCTCTCATATCAATATAATCAATTGCCAACCAACACATATAAGACACAAATTTGAAACATGCACGTAATTCAAACGCGCACAAATTTAGAAATTAAGTAGAATTGTGACTTGCAACCAAAATGTATAAAACTAATTTAATATAAGTTATTATAAATATAATACAATAAGGCTGACTTATAATTCTTGCCATAAATAAAAATGGAAATAAACTCTTGTATGGAAAGCGCGACGAGTTCAGGCTCGGACCGCAGTGCAGACCCAACGCACCGTGGGGAATCCCAGAACCTAGCCGTTCAACCTGGAACCTACGAGACAGCCCTGGGGTCAAAGCCAGTTCTCACCGTGCCCGACCCCTGTACAATTGGAGCTGACACGTGTCATACACTCATTGGCTGGTTCACAGGGACCCGTACAGCCCGGACGCTTCGAGAACATCCTGGGGCTCGTCGCCTGAACATTCCCGAAACCCACCACGAACCTCATAAAACCCACGCCCCGTCCACCCCCCCCCCCCTCCTCAACAGTCCAATCAGCAATCGCGATTCCCAACTCGTAGCAACAACAAATCACGCGAGTCTTCTTTCGATCTCGATTTCCAGTTTCGATTTCATCTTCGGAATCCCGTTTCCCTGTTCGAGTTCAGAGAGATGGCGAAGAAGGGAGGAGATGGCCCGGCAATCGGCATCGACCTCGGCACCACCTACTCCTGCGTCGGCGTGTGGCAGCACGACCGCGTCGAGATCATCGCCAATGACCAGGGCAACCGGACCACGCCGTCGTACGTGGGCTTCACCGACACCGAGCGGCTCATCGGCGACGCCGCCAAGAACCAGGTGGCCATGAACCCCACCAACACCGTCTTCGGTACGTACACCGCTCCCCTTTCAGTTCATCTCATGCTCACCGTTTTGCTGTGTGAGCCTAGGCGTATTTTAAGTGATCTGTTCCTGGTAGCACGCCTCTTTCGCAATGTATATCCATGGATGTCAATTTTAGCGAGTAGTAAAGGGACGTATTAAGAGGTTCTCTGATTTCTGCATAGAGATTTTAAGCAGTATCTGGCAGTGCATTGTTCTGTACCTGTTACTAAGCAGCTCTGATGGAAAATCATATAATTAGTCCGGATCAGTTTCGAACCCCTTAGTTTCAGTAAGATTTCTTTTAAAGATCTCTTATGTGAAAGTTACATTTGTTCCCCAGTCAAAAATCAGATGGAAGTTACCGAAATAATTTGCTGGGAGTAATTTCAGACCAGATAACTCTGTTTATCCCCTGTTTGATCTAATTTCAGTTAGATTATGTTCAGTTTTCTGCGTGGAAGTTTCAATTGTTGTCGAGTCATGCCCTGTTGCTCTGCTTGTTTGCATTTAACACCTGAATTAATCTGTATAATTTGGCCTCAATCGAACGATTTGACTCACATTCTTGCTCTGTCTCTGTCGCAGATGCCAAGCGGTTGATCGGCAGGCGGTTCTCTGACCCGTCCGTGCAGAGCGACATGAAGCTGTGGCCGTTCAAGGTCATTCCCGGCCCTGCTGACAAGCCCATGATCGTTGTCCAGTACAAGGGCGAGGAGAAGCAGTTCTCTGCCGAGGAGATCTCCTCGATGGTGCTCATCAAGATGAAGGAGATTGGTGAGGCCTACCTGGGCACCACCATCAAGAACGCCGTGGTGACGGTGCCGGCCTACTTCAACGACTCGCAGCGGCAGGCCACCAAGGACGCCGGCGTCATTGCCGGCCTCAATGTGATGCGCATCATCAACGAGCCAACCGCTGCCGCCATTGCCTACGGCCTCGACAAGAAGGCAAGCAGCTCTGGCGAGAAGAACGTGCTCATCTTCGACCTTGGTGGCGGCACCTTCGATGTGTCTCTCCTCACCATTGAGGAGGGCATCTTCGAGGTGAAGGCCACCGCCGGCGACACCCACCTTGGCGGCGAGGACTTCGACAACCGCATGGTGAACCACTTCGTCCAGGAGTTCAAGCGCAAGAACAAGAAGGACATCAGCGGCAACCCTCGCGCCCTGCGCCGGCTGCGCACGGCCTGCGAGCGCGCCAAGCGCACCCTGTCGTCCACTGCGCAGACTACCATCGAGATCGACTCCCTGTACGAGGGCATCGACTTCTACTCGACGATCACCAGGGCTCGGTTCGAGGAGATGAACATGGACCTGTTCCGCAAGTGCATGGAGCCCGTAGAGAAGTGCCTGCGCGACGCCAAGATGGACAAGAGCACCGTGCACGACGTGGTGCTCGTCGGCGGCTCCACCCGTATCCCCAAGGTGCAGCAGCTGCTCCAGGACTTCTTCAACGGCAAGGAGCTGTGCAAGAGCATCAACCCCGACGAGGCCGTGGCCTACGGCGCCGCGGTCCAGGCCGCCATCCTCAGCGGCGAGGGCAACGAGAAGGTGCAGGACCTGCTTCTGCTCGACGTGACGCCTCTGTCCCTCGGCCTGGAGACCGCCGGGGGCGTGATGACGGTGCTGATCCCACGCAACACCACCATCCCGACCAAGAAGGAGCAGGTCTTCTCCACGTACTCGGACAACCAGCCTGGCGTCCTGATCCAGGTGTTCGAGGGCGAGCGCGCCAGGACCAAGGACAACAACCTGCTGGGCAAGTTCGAGCTGTCCGGCATCCCTCCCGCTCCCCGCGGCGTGCCCCAGATCACCGTCTGCTTCGACATCGACGCCAACGGCATCCTGAACGTGTCGGCCGAGGACAAGACGGCCGGGGTGAAGAACAAGATCACCATCACGAACGACAAGGGGCGGCTGAGCAAGGAGGACATCGAGAAGATGGTGCAGGAGGCGGAGCGGTACAAGGCGGAGGACGAGGAGCTGAAGAAGAAGGTGGAGGCCAAGAACGCGCTGGAGAACTACGCCTACAACATGAGGAACACCGTCAAGGACGACAGGATCGCCGCCAAGCTCTCGGCCGACGACAAGAAGAAGATCGAGGACGCGATCGACGGCGCCATCAGCTGGCTCGACACCAACCAGCTCGCGGAGGCGGACGAGTTCGAGGACAAGATGAAGGAGCTGGAGGGCATCTGCAACCCCATCATCGCCAGGATGTACCAGGGCGCCGGCGCGGACATGGGCGGCATGCCGGGGATGGGTGGCATGGGCGGTGCTGCCGGCATGCACGAGGATGTGCCGAACGGCGGAAGCGGTGCCGGCCCCAAGATCGAGGAGGTCGATTAAGTTCGTCGTGCCGGAGTTTGAAGTCTGAAGTCTGAACTGCAATGTTTTCTGAAGTCTGGAGTATTTGAGAGGGGGTAGTTTTAGGTGGAAGTTTGTGTTGCTGTAGTCGTAAAACTTTGTTCCATTTGACCGGCATTGTACCGGTGTCTGCTAAGAGTGAAGGTCTTAATCGTTCTATTTTGTGTTTGAGAGCGAGCTCGTTTGAGCTCCGAAAACGCCTTACAACTCCTATGGTAATGGCAATTGATCCTATCGATTCTAGTTATACGATGTGCTATCTAAACTTTGATTCAGATAGTACACTTTTATCTAAACTACGGGCCACGTGGAGGGCAAAGAAGAACAATATAAAAATTCTGAAAACAACTGATGGCTAGATGCTACAAACAAAGGAGGAAATCATGAAATGTAATAAGGAGTCCTTCTCAAAACTCTTTACTAAAGATCAATCTGTGGATCCTACTGAGCTCCTGAAACATTATCCAGCCTGTTGTGATAGATGACATGAATGAATCTCTTGTGAAGGATTATTCGAAAGAGGAAATATCTAGTAGATAGAAAGAACGCTTGTAAGGAGTCCTATTGAAAGAAAGAACGCTTGTAAGTAGGCCTGCTTGCCATCCACACCACAACAGATAGAGTTTTCCGAAGAAACCTGCTAGTGGAGGAAGGCCTCCTAGGGATAAGAGACATAGGGCTAAAGTGAGAGCCAAAAAAGGATGCATAATCTCGAATGTTATCAGTTTCGGTACGTAGGACCCACAACAATGATAGAACGCCCCGAGTAATCGACCCGTTTCCCAAGCAGAGTCTCACGAAACCTTTCCTCTTTACCTTCAATTACATCTGAAAGTGATTTGTATACTTTATTGTGACCATCCCTTATCGGTTGCCCGCGGGACCCACTATCAAGAAGTATATCCACGGCTTCTTGTACCAATTTTTCCTGGCACATTACTAAATCTGCAGGCGCTAATTCACTTCTTTTTAATAGATAGGCAAGGTTGTTGTTCCGACAGATAACTCTCTTATAAAGTTCATTAATGTTCGGAGTCACTACTTTATCTCCAGACCTATAAACAATAGGTCTCAATTCGGGAGGAAGAACGGGTAATAAGCACAAAACCATCCATTCTGGTTCCACATTTGTTTGAATAAAATGTTTTGCCAATTGCATGCGTCTAATCAAAAAAACTTTTCTTATTCGTCTTTTTCTATCTTCCCATTCATCTCCACTATACCCCTCGTCTTCTAATTCCTTCCATTCGACCAAGGAATTCTCTATAATAATTCGCAAATCTAAATCTGCTAATTGTTCTCTAATAGCACCTACTCCTGTCGTAATTTCCTGATTTCGAAATGTTGCAAAGCCTGGGGTAGAAAAAAAGGGAGAAATGCTGTGGTTACATGATGAAATTTCCTCTTCGAATAAACCTCGTAATCGTAAAAAAGTAGGTTTTTTAGTGCCGAGCCTAGCAAAAGAGAGATCACCGTATACTAGGCCCTCCAACTTCTTAAGAGGTTTATCTAAAAGATTCATGATATAACTAGGAAGACCTTTCAAATACCGCTTTATTCCAAACTGGACCCATCAAGGCGCCTGATCCTACTGAGCTCCTGAACATTATTGGACCCATCAAGGCGCCTGTTGTGATAGATGACATGAATGAATCTCTTGTGAAGTATTATTTGGAAGAGGAAATATCAAATACTTTATTCCAAATTGGACCCATCAAGGCACCTACTCCTAATAGATTTCCTGCCAGATTTCTCTAGAGAATTTGGGCAACTCGAAAGGCTGATGTGATGAATGCAGTAAAAGTGTTCTTTACAAAAGGAGCTATGCCAAAGGAGTGAATGAAACCACTATTGTGTTGATTCCTAATTAATGGAGTTGTTGAATTGAAATACTTTTGCCCAATATCTTTGTATAATGTGATTTACAAAGTGGTGGCCAAATGTATTATTAACAGGCTAAGGCCTCTACTACAAACCTCGATTTCACACAACCAAAGTGCTTTTATTCTATGGAGGCTTATCACAGATAATGTATTGGTGGCCTTTGAATGTTTTCATAGCATCTAGAGAAATAAAAGGCCCTTAAATGACTTCTGTGCATACAAGTTGGACTTGCCAAAGGCCTATGACAGAGTGGACTGGGCTTATCAAAAGGGGCACTCATTAGAACGGTTTTCATGCTAAATGGGTCAACCTAGCGATGGAATGTGTTTGTTCAGTGACCTCTGTTGTGATAATGAATGGCGAGCTTACTCAGATGTTCTCCCTTTCAGGAGGCCTAAGATAGGAGGGGGTTCCTCTTTCCCCCTATCTTTTTCTTTTTGTGGCTGATGGTATGTCAAAGATTTTGGACAAAGTTGTTTATCTAGAGGAGCTAAAGTCACTAAAAATATGTCGATTAGCACCCAGTATATCTCATCTTATTTTTTGGATGATAGTCTCATGTTTTTCCAAGCCAGTCCTCAACAAGCCAGGGTGGTTCAACATACCATAAACATGTATGAAAGGTGCACGGGTTAACTGGTAAGTGCAGGGAAATGTTCAATTCTGTTTAGTAACATTTTCTCTGATTTAAACAAGGAGGAATAAAACAAGTGTTGGAGTTCAACTGAGTACTTTCGAAGAGAAGTACCTTGGCTTCCCTACTCTAGAGGGGAGAATGAAGAAAGGAAAGTTCCAAACTACTAAAGAGAGATCTTTGCGAAAAAGGTAAGTGTGTGGAATGAAAACCATATTTTTATGCCGGCCAAGGAGATGCTGATTGAATCTGTGGATCGGGCCCTTACAAACTAAATTATGAGCATTTTCAAACAGTCTGTCGGGTTCTATGAAGACTACATGAAAACCATTACAAGTTTTGGTGGGGAGAAGATGTAGATAACAAGAAAGCTCACTAGACTGTTTGGGACAATCTTACAGTGCCTAAGATACAAGGAGTGGGTTTCAGAGATACTAAACTTTTTAACCAGGCCTTGTTAGCTAGGCCTTATTAGATAGACATGCCTGGATAATTCTTCAAAACCAAGATAACATGTGTGCTAGGTTGTTAAAAGCAAATTACTTCCCCCATGGAAGATTCTTGGATATTGTGTTTTGTGCAGATGCCTACCCTGCGTGGAGAGGTATTGAACATGGGCTGGAGCTTCTGAAAAAAGGAATAATATGGAGGATTGGGGATGGATCTAGTATTGACTTTCAAAGATCAAAGTTGATTCCAAGAAGAACACCTACGGCTATCAAGACTCTAAGACAAGGAACATAAGAGTCAAAGACCTCTTAATTCAAGGCACTAGGAAGTGGAATGGGTGAGAAGTTGAGAGTTTTTTTTCATGACTATGATGTTGAGGATATTTTCAAGATAGAACCTATGAAACAGGACCTTGATGTACCATATTGGCACTTTGAAAACACAGGTATCTTCTCTGTTAAAAGTGCATATAAACTTGCTTTTAACACACAAAGATCTCTACATCTTAATAGTGGCAACAATGTGACAAGAGATGACTCTAGGAAGATTTGGAACCTCATTTGGAGATGCAAGGTACCAAACAAGGTATGCATCTTTGATTGGAGATGTGCATATAACCTTGCAACTAAAAAGAATAGATGGCAAAGAACACTTGAAGTTGATAGTACCTGCAACTTATGTGGACTAGATGAACAAAGCAACACAATTTCGTGTACAAGAGCTGGACCTCTAAGACAAAACATGAGGGAAGTGTGGTCCTTGACGGATGAGGTACAGTTCAGATACAAAGGTCCTGATTGGATACTCTCGCTTCTTGCCAATGCAAACAAGGATTCACAATAACTCATTCTCCTCCTGCTCTAGCGGGCATGCCACCTCAGGAACAACATTGTCCATGAGGATGGGAAGTGCACTACTGAGGATTTTGTTGTTTTCCTCCATAATTATGTGTACACCCTCAAGGAAGCTGGGTTTAGTATCAATAACAAAGCGATTTCATCCCAGTTGGGTCAGAAGCAGCAACGGTGGGTTCGAAAGCAGACGATTGTTAACCCGCTTTGGAAGCCTCCAGTTAAAGGTAAAGGTAAACTTGATTTTGATGCTTCTTTCTTCCAGGAAACTAACCATGCTTCCACGGGTGGATTCATAAAATATGATAAGGGACAGGTGATCTAGGCGATGGCAGATACGATGACCGACTATGAGAATGCTGAAGAAGCTAAAGCCAAGGCGATGCTTAGATGCCTCCAAATATATGCTGATAGAAACATTACGCCTTCCAAGATTGAAATTGACTTTGTTGTTCTTTACTCAGCGATGAAGGATCATAACAAATTTGTCTATATTATGATACCTCTATAGGGATATTGAGAGGTTAAGAGAAACTATATGTTGTTTTACCATGTCTCTAGTTAAAAGGATTGCAATAGTGTTACTCATGAGATTGCCAAATGTAATAGATTATAGAGAACTGAAGGTATTTAGTTCAGGTTTATTCATGTCCAGGGAAGGCCCTTGATTAGGCAGGATTGTAACAACTTATCACATATATGAAATACCTTTGGACATAAAAAAGGAAAAACCCTCAAACTGAAACAACCGCCAGTTTGTAATTTTGGCCAAAAAAACACGTTGAGAATAGATCCCGCAAAATCGGCAAAACCGGAAACAAATCCATCTACCCCAATATTGAGCACCTCGTCCATCACATACCTAGGTTTGGGAGAAAAATTTCTAGCACCCTGTATCCCAGGAAATCGTTGGCACCATCCGAAACTTCATCCCCGTCATAAGTGTCCAACATATGGGAAAGACAACCTTTATGTACACCAGTGAAATATGAAGCTAGGAAACAATTAGGACATGCCTTCCAGTATGAAGGACAACCAATATTCTCGTGGTCAAAGTGTTAGGGTTCGCACATGTAAAACATTTTTTCATCCTACATGAACAACCAAGATCTAACCATGAAAACACTAGCAACAACAGATCTAGATCTCATACCGACGTTGACGCGGAAGACAACG
Organism: Avena atlantica; assembly: GCA_910589765.1. Classification (NCBI taxonomy): domain Eukaryota; kingdom Viridiplantae; phylum Streptophyta; class Magnoliopsida; order Poales; family Poaceae; genus Avena; species Avena atlantica. The sequence goes on from OU342735.1 coordinate 478,355,165, forward strand.
TCGGTTGATGTAGATGTTGATGACGAACGAGTCGATCCCCGCAGCTAGGTGTATACCTCCTAGCCGCGAGGAGAATGTCCACTCGATGCTAGCATCAAACGGACGATCCCTCCATGGATTACATGCATATAGCAATCCACGTGCAGATCTCGATGCCAATGGTACTCATCCCTGATGACCCACAAGTATAGGGGATCGTAACAGTCTTCGCGGGTAGTATTACCCAATTTATTGATTCGACACAAGGGGAGCCAAAGAATACTTGCAAGCCTTAACAACTGAGTTGTCAGTTCAGGTGCACCTAGAAATAGTTCTTGCTCACACAAGTTTATCAGTAGCAACAGTTTGTAATAGCAATAGCAAAGCAACAACAATAGCAACAGTAACAGTGAAACATGAGCAATAGTAACAGTAACGGTAACGGTAACAGTAGGATTCGAGCGCGGTAGGTATAGAGATGAATGGATGGGCGTTTCATGGACGAGTCTAAACATGTAAATTCAAGACATAGAGCATTACAGATAAATAATAACAAGCATCCAAGTACTAAACAATCCTAGGCATGTGTGTAATATCCCGGAAATTTAAAAGGGTTATTTTTAGTTGACTAAAAAATGTCTTCTAAAAATATAAGGCGAAAGTAAAATTTAATACCATGGTTGGGTTCGTTTTGTTGAGTTGATCGAAAATAAGTATAGGTTTATACATGTTGGAGCACATATAAATATTTGGCGATTCTTCAAATATTGGTTGCTATTATTTTGGAATTAAATATAATATATAAATACTAAATCCTTTTTCGTGTATGAAAGAATAAAGGAGAGGGAATAAAATAAAATAAGAAAAAGAAATACCCTTGGACTAGCCCTGAACCAAACATACCTGTACGCGATTAGGCCCAACCTCACCCTAAAACCGAACATACCCGGAGCCTGCCGCCGCCGCCGCATCGCCAAGGGTTCTGCAGCAGTCCGCCGCCGGTAGCTGCGGGCGTCCCGGTCGATGCCGCCTTCATCCCTTTGGCCTCGTCTGCCGCTGATTTGTTGCCAGGTTCGTGGTTCCTCTCGCCAGAAGCCTGGATTGGTACTGATTCGTTTGTAGTCTTGTTCGTGTATGTACGATTCAATCGCCTGATAAAGTGAAGCGAGTAGCGCAATCAGCCATACTGCATTGGAAATCCTTTTTCCGGTCAGTAGCAAGGCAAAACGCAGCACGATTCTCAGGATTGGGTGTTTGCCCATTAGGTGTTGTTTGTTCTGTAGCAATCCTTGGCCTATCTAGTAGAAAGAAGGATGCAGATGTATGTGCGTGTGGATTCAGACATATGTGTGTGTGCTGCTGCTATTTTCTATATGGTACGGAAAGGTTTCTATTAGTTTAAGAATGCTAGGAATTTAATTGCCAATTTCAGAGCAAAGAGTAGGCTGCTATCACAGATGGGTCTGAGCACGTATAGTTTCAGCTTTAGAACAGAATTAGAATTAAGGGACACACATTGTCTTTTAGTCTTTTTCTTTTTAAAATAGCTTCTAAAATTATTTTACCTACAGGATTTGGAGCTACTGGTGTCCGGGGTGGTTCTTCAGTTTGATCGCCGTTGTTAAGGCAAGTGCATGACGAGCCTTGTGATATGGTTGCCCTCCCTAAATTGTGGGTTGTGTGTTATTGGTTCTTTCTTTGGTGTTCATGTCTTGAGATGTTGTCGAAAAGATTATTTTAAGTCAGGGCGGTGAATAAGTTACAAGTGACTATTCCAGAGTGGACGGTGATTTAAGTTATTATGTAACTACTTCGGTGCGCTTGGGCTAGGTCGGTGACAATTCACTTGATTAACTAGGTCGGTGAGGAAGTTAACAGTGAATATTCCGGAATGCCCAAACCGTAAAACATAATATACATAACAGTGTTCATGGATAACAATTGTATTGGAATTTGTATGTTGTTGATTTGGCTCTGAACATGTACTTGCTGAGTATCTTTTTACTCACCCTTGTGTTTTCTTTGGTTTTTATTTGGATTTCAGGTACTCAGTGTAACGACATGCATGGGAGGGAGTAGAACGCCACCACTTTGGCACACACATCCATTCTACATACCATAGAACATCGATCACACATAATTCTTAGTTTACCATTATTCTTTTGTCATAATTCGTGGAGTCATTGGCGTGGTCTTGTGAGCCTTTGGTCGCTCTACTGTTAGTACTTGTGTCATGGAATGATTATGCACTTTGCGAACCGTGTGGGTTGCTTATTTATACGGTCTTTACTGCCTTTATCCATTATATTGTGTTTTGCCTGTCGTGGATGTCCTTTGAAACAAAGGAGGTGCTGCCGAAATTTTGAATTGTAGTTACTTTTGGCCATAGTTTAAGAAGTGTGGCAACACCGCCAGCTAGGTACAAATCTGGGGTGTTACAGTTGGTATCAGAGCCAAGTTTTAGATCTCTGGCGTAATAAGTTAGGATAAGGTTAAAAAAATCTAAAAATTGAGTTAGGATCAACCAAAGAAAATTGACACACTGCACTGTAGGATGGGGTTTATGGGACATGCATCTCATTTGTGTTTCTACTGATTTAAGTTTGCTTGTTTATCTTATCCATTTGAGTAAGGATAGAAATTATTTGATCTTATTTGTTTTTGTTTGATGATTAATGATAATATGTTGTATAGTTATGGCGTCGAATCATAAGGGTCGGGCTCGTGGCCGTGCTGGCCGCAATGGTCGTGCAGAGGGGTCAGATGAGGAAGTGAGCCAATCTGGGAATAGTGATGGACATCATGGGGCGAACATGACGCTCACCAAGTGGCTAGATATGAAATTGGACAAGTTTGATGGATCAGGGACACCAATGGACGCTGCAAGTTGGCTTCGCACCATGGAGAAATACATGGATGCATCGGTGATGACGCCAGAGGACAAAATTGTGTATGTGGCTTTTCAGTTGAAGGGTCTGGCTGATGTTTGGTGGGACGGAATGCGTGAATCTTGGACACCGGCTCATGGACCGCCTACATGGGATGTTTTTGTTACACAATTCACTGCTAAGTACTGCCCAGCTTCATTCAGGGAGAAGATGGATGTTGCCCTTAGGAATATCAAGCAAGGAAACAAGACGGTGGATGAGTATGATGCTAATTTTAGTAAGATGGTTCATTTTGTAGACCATATTAATCAGAATGAGCCAGAGAAAGCAAGGAGGTTCTTCGATGGACTTAATTCGCGATATCGACATGTGATGGGAGTGAATCGCCCATCTAGCTATTTCACTGTGGTTGAGCAGGCTAGGGGTTTGGAGTTACAATATCAACTCACAGAGGCAGAGAAAACTCGTGCAAATGGTGCTAGCAACAATGGTGGGGGAAATAAGAGGAACTACCAGGATGGGAGTGGGTCTACTCAGCTATCCGACTTCAAGAAGTTCAAACCAGAGCAGCGGTCTCAGCAGTCATTCAAGCCCAGGCAGTCTAGGGCTCAGTCTTATTCAGGGTCACGCTCTGCATCACCTACCTTCCTACGACCCATTCCAGGACAAGGTATGATTTGTTTCAAGTGCGGGGAGGGTCACCGTGCCTCTGAGTGTGACTTTTCAGGGTCTTGTCGTCAGTGCGGCAGACATGGTCACATGAGTAGGGTCCGCAGGGAGAACCCAAATTCTTTCATCAAGTGGGAGGTGGCCACATCTTCTAAAGCAGGGTCTTCGGTAGATGGAGCCTCTCGTGGTTTAGCATCAACAGCCAAATCTTCCCATGGTTCAGTGCATATGATGGCATCCTCTCAGCAGTTTCAGCCACAGTATCAGGCATATCCATCACCGCAATTTCAGCCTCATCAATTCCCACCTCCATCGCTAGGTTATTACTGGTGAGCTACTCCTCTTCCTACACCGCATGCCCCACTCCAGTTACCTGCACCACCTACTGCTCCACCACCACCACCACAATAGAATACTGGATTTCTTCTTCAGCACCTCCTGGGATCTATGCCATGCCTACTATCTGCTCTCTGGGACGTCCAGACGTCGTTACAGGTATACTTCCGGTTGATTCCCATGATGCTCTAATTCTTTTTGATTCCGGTGCTACTTATTCGTTTGTATCACTTGACTTTGTCAAGAAATTTGGTCTATCTAGCCAAGATATTTCTGAATTTGTTCGAGTTAGTTCCCCGGGAGGCTTGATCACTAGTTCCGTAGTATGTCCAGGATGTGTGATTTCCATAGACGATGAAGATTTTGCGGCAAATTTGATGGTAATTCCTTTACCAGCCTTTGATGTTATTCTTGGTATGGATTAGCTACACCGCTATCGGGCCATTATATCTTGTTTCTGGAAGACCATCACTTTGGAGGCTCCATCTGGAAAACAGTTAATCTTCCAGCACCTAAACATTCTCTATCAGTGTTGGCTACCTTGTTTCCAAGTACTGAAGAACGGATTTCTTTGGGCTTTGGTGGGGCATTTGAGTAAAGAGATGAAGATTGAGAACATTCATGTGGTTAGAAATTATCCTGATGTTTTTCCTAGTGAGCTACCAGGTATGCCACCAGAGCGGGATGTGGTGTTTCGTATTGACCTTATTCCTGGTGCATGCCCAATTTCAATCGCTCCATATCGTTTAGATCGTCCTTTTCAAGATGAGTTGAAGAAGCAAATTGATGATATGCTAGCCAAGGATTTAATCCGGCGAAGTGTTTCACCTTGGGGCGCTCCTGTTTTGTTCAGTGAGAAGAGAGATTTGACATTGCGGATGTGTATTGATTATCGGGCTCTTAATGCCGTGACTATCAAGAACAAATATCCGATGGCACGCATTGAGGACTTATTTGATCAATTGAAGAGTGCCAAGGTATTTTCAAAGATTGATTTGCAGTCAGGCTACAATCAAATAAGAGTGCGAGAAGAGGATATTGAGAAGACAGCGTTCTCTACGAAGTATGGACATTATGAGTTCAAGGTTATGTCCTTTGGATTAACGAATGCACCTGATTATTTCATGGAGGCGATGAATAGCATGTTCCATAAGTATGATGATTTTGTCGTGGTATTTATCGATGACATTCTCATTTTCTCCAAGACGGAGGAAGAACACGAACGTCATTTGAGCATGGTTCTTGAGACATTGCAAAAGAATAAGTTCTATGCTAAGTTGAAGAAGTGTGAGTTTTCGCTTTCGAAAGTGGCCTATTTGGGACATGTTATTAATGGTGAAGGTATTTCTGTTGACCCAAGCAAGGTTTCCATTGTCGTTGGCTTGGAACGACCATCTAATGTAAAGGAGGTGAGAAGTTTCTTGGGAATGGCTGGCTACTACAGGCGTTTTGTGAAGGATTTTTCTATCATTGCCAAGCCAATGACCATGCTTACACATAAAGGGGTAAAGTTTGAGTGGACAGAGGAGTGTGACCGTAGCTTTTGTTTATTAAAGGACCGATTGGTTTCAGCACCTATTCTTACACTTCCAGATTTTGGAGAGCGTTTTACGGTATATTATGATGCTTCTTTGGTGGGCCTTGGATGTGTTCTCATGCAGAATGGCAAGGTGATTTCTTATGCGTCGAGGCAGTTGAAAAAACATGAGAATTATCCTACCCATGATTTAGAGCTTGCAGCAGTTGTGTTTGCACTCAAGCTTTGGAGATATTATCTTTATGGAGCAACTTGTGACATATTCATGGATCATAAGAGTCTCAAGTATATCTTCACACAGAAGGATTTGAAATTAATGCAGAGGAGGTGGCTAGAGTTGATTAAAGATTATGATCTTAATATCCAGTATACACCGGGTAAAGGAAATGTGGTTGCAGATGCTCTTAGTCATAAGACAGTTCCTTCCACGGTAAATTCCTTGATAGCTGATTTCGAGCGGATGGATATTTCTTATTGCTATGCAGGAGTTGTAGAATCAAATCCACAATTCATTCTTGAGTCGGCCATACCTAGGCGGGTTTTGGAAGCACAACAGCAAGATCGATTATTGCAGCAAGTTAAAAAGCGTGTTCGAGAAGGGAGGATTGGAAATTTTACCCTGGATTCCATGGGAGCTGTTCGGTTTCGTGGTCGTCTCTGTGTGCCACAGAAATCACAAGTAAAAGAAGATATTTTGAGAGAGGCACACCGTACTCCATATACGGTGCACCCAGGTGAGAACAAGATGTACCAAGATTTGAAGGAAAACTATTGGTGGAAACGAATGAAGGTCGATGTGGCCAAGTATGTGTCTTGTTGTAGTGTTTGTCAGCAAGTGAAGGCTAAGCATAAGAGGCCATCAGGATTGTTCCAGCCCCTAGAGATTCCGGAGTGGCCATGGGATGACATTGCTATGGATTTTGTTGTTGGGCTACCTCGTACTCAAAAAGGGAAGGATGCTATTTGGGTGGTCGTGGATCTACTAAGCAAGGTTGCTCATTTTATTCCCATACGCACCACCAACTCAGCAAGTGACCTGGCACCGATATATGTGCGGGAGATAGTACGGTTGCATGGTGTTCCGAAAACCATTGTTTCGGACAGAGATGCTAAATATGTATCAAAGTTCTAGGAGAGTTTGCAGAGTGCATTGGGTACATAATTGAGGCTTAGTACAACGTTTCACCCCTAGACGGATGGCCATTCAGAGCGCACAATCCAGACTTTGGAAGATATGCTGAGATGTTGTGTTCTGTCTTGGCAAGGGAGTTGGGAGGACCATTTGCCGCTTGTTGAGTTTTCCTATAATAATAGTTATCAACCTACCATCCGCAAGGCTTCTTACGAGGCTTTATATGGACGAAAGTGTCGATCTCCGCTTTGTTGGACTACCGTGGGTGAGAAATCAGTATTGGGGCCAGACTGGGTTCGACAGACTACTGAGAGGGTTGCTGAGATTAGAGAGCACATGTTGGCAGCACAGAGCAGGCAAAAGAGTTACGCTGATCCCAAGAGACAAAATATGAAATTTCAAGTAGGTGACGAGGTGCTTCTTAGAGTATCACCTACTAAAGGTGCTGTGAGATTTAATATCAAAGGAAAGCTTAGCCCACGATATATCGGACCTTTTTTAAGATAGTGGCACGCGTGGGGAAGTTAGCATATCGTCTGGAGTTGTCTGACTCAATGAAGGGTATACACAATATATTCTATGTCTCCATGCTAAGAAAGTACTTTCGAGATCCAGAAAGGCAAATGACACTGGGGCCAATTACGATCGAGCAAGATTTGAGTTTTGAGGCTCGCCCGATAAATTTTTTGGAGGAGGATGATAGAGTAATGCGGCGTCGAACTCTTAAGTTTGTCAAAGTTCTTTGGACAAATCAGACGGAGCGTGAAGCAACGTGGGAACTTGAATCATTGATGCTAGAGAAATATCCTGAGTTATTTAAACCTGGTGAGTAAATTTGTTTTTTATAAGCTTAAGTTATTCTTGGGTTGAGTAGAGAGTGAGAATTAGAAGACGAATTCTGTTAAACGGATGGAGAATGTAATATCCCGAAAATTTAAAAGGGTTATTTTTAGTTGACTAAAAAATGTCTTCTAAAAATATAAGGCGAATGTAAAATTTAATACCATGGTTGTGTTCGTCTTGTTGAGTTGATCGAAAATAAGTATAGGTTTATACACGCTGGAGCACGTATAAATATTTGGTGATTCTCCAAATATTGCTTGCTATTATTTTGGGATTAAATATAATATATAAATACTAAATCCTTTTTCGTGTATGAAAGAATAAAGGAGAGGGAATAAAATAAAAATAAGAAAAAGACATACCCTTGGACTAGCCCTGAACCAAACATACCTGTACGCGATCAGGCCCAACCTCACCCTAAAACCGAACATACCCGGACGCTGCCGCCCCGCCGCATCGCCAAGGGTTCTGCAGCAGTCCGCCACCGGTAGCTGCGGGCGTCTTGGTCGACGTCGCCTTCATCCCTTTGGCCTCGTCTGCCGCTGATTTGTTGCCAGGTTCGTGGATCCTCTCGCCAGAAGCCTGGATTGGTACTGATTCGTTTGTAGTCTTGTCCGTGTATGTACGATTCAATCGCCTGATAAAGTGAAGCAATCAGCCATACTGCATTGGAAATCCTTTTTCCGGTCAGTAGCAAGGCAAAACGCAGCACGATTCCCAGGATTGGGTGTTTGCCCATTAGGTGTTGTTTGTTCTGTAGCAATCCTTGGCCTATCTAGTAGAAAGAAGGATGCAGATGTATGTGCGTGTGGATTCAGACATATGTGTGTGTTCTGCTGCTATTTTCTATATGATACAGGAAGGTTTCTAATAGTTTAAGAATGCTAGGAATTTAATTGCCAATTTCAGAGAAAAGAGTAGGATGCTATCACATATGGGTCTAAGCACGTATAGTTTCAGCTTTAGAACAGAATTAGAATTAAGGGCCACACACTATCTTTTGTCTTTTTCTTTTTAGAATAGCTTCTAAAATTATTTTACCTACAGGATTTGGAGCTACGGGTGTGTCCGGGGTGGTTCTTCATTTTGATCGCCGTTGTTAAGGCAAGTGCATGACGAGCCTTGTGATATGGTTGCCCTCCCTAAATTGTGGGTTGTGTGTTATTGGTTCTTTCTTTGGTGTTCATGTCTTAAGATGTTGCCGAAAAGATTATTTTAAGCCAGGGCGGTGAATAAGTTACAAGTGACTATTCCGGAGCGGACGGTGATTTAAGTTATTATGTAACTACTCCGGTGAGCTTGGGCTAGGTCGGTGACAATTCACTTGATTAACTATTCCGCGAGGTCGGTGAGGAAGTTAACAGTGAATATTCCGGAATGCTCAAATCGTAAAACATAATATGCATATCAGTGTTCATGGATAACAATTGTATTGGAATTTGTATGTTGTTGATTTGGTTCTGAACATGTACTTGCTGAGTATCTTTTTACTCACCCTTGTGTTTTCTTTGGTTTTTATTTGGATTTCAGGTACTCAGCGTAACGACATGCATGGGAGGGAGTAGAACGCCACCACTTTGGCTCACACATCCATTCTACATACCATAGAACATCGATCACACATAATTCTTAGTTTACCATTATTCCTTTGTCATAATTCGTGGAGTCATTGGCGTGGTCTTGTGAGCCTTTGGTCGCTGTACTTGTGTCATGGAATGATTATGCACTTTGCGAACCATGTGGGTTTCTTATTTATACTGTCTTTATCCATTATATTGTGTTTTGCCTATCGTGGATGTCCTTTGAAACAGAGGAGGTGCTGCCGACATTTTGAATTGTAGTTACTTTTGGCCATAGTTTAAGAAGTGTGGCAACACCGCCAGCTAGGTACAAATCTGTGGTGTTACAATGTGCTCCAAATATAGTCATACGTTTTCGCAATGAGAACTTGAACAACATCTCTGCCCAGCCAGCCCGTGGCAGCGGGGCCTCTAGGGAACTACTGGCAATTAAGGTGTTCCTTTTAATAGAGCACCGGAGCAAAGCATTAACACTCTGTGAACACATGTGATCCTCACACCACAACCATCCCCTCCGATTGTCCCAATTATTGTCACTTTGGGGCCTTTGGATCCGGACAATAATATGTATACACAACTTGCAGATAAGATCATAAACAATACTATCATAATGATTCAATAATAAGTTCAGATCTGAGATCATGGCACTCGGGCCCTAGTGAAAAGCATTAAGCACAACAAGTTGCAACAAAGTCAAATAGCACTAATAGAGATACTAGGCACTATGCCCTAACAGATCTTATTTGATTACATGATAGAGCTCATCCAATCCCTACCATCCCCAAGCCTACAACGGGGGATTTCTCACTCATGGATGAGGGAAACATCGGTGGTTGATGGAGATGCGTTGGTGATGATGATGGCGATGATCCTCTCCAAATTCCCCGTCCCGGCAGGGTGCCAGAACGGAGTTTCTGGATCCAAATCTTGGTTTCTCGTGGCGGTGGCGGAGTGGAACTCTTTCTAGAAAAATATCGACCCCCCCGTGAGTTTTTAGGTCAGAAGGCAACTTATAGGCGCGGAGGGAGGACGAGGAGCTTCCTGGGGTGGCCAAACCTCCCCTAGGCACGGGGTCAATGGGCCCGCACCTGGGGTGGGTCTGGGCCCCCCAGGCCTCCTCTATGTCTCCCCTTCTGGCTCCGTGGATCTTCTGGTGAAATATAATTTTTGGCATATTTTTCGGGATTTTTCCTGATAGTTCATTTTCTGCACAAAAACAAGACACCAAGGTAATTCTGCTAAAAACAGCGTCAGTCCGTGTTAGTTGTATCCAAATCACACAAGTTTAGAGGAGAAACAATAGCAAAGTGTTCGAGAAAGTAGATACGTTTTGGACGTATCAACTCCCCCAAGCTTAGCTTATTGCTTGTCCTCAAGCAATTCAGTTGAAAACTGAGTGCGATAAAAGAACTTTCACGAACACTTTGCTTCATATGATGTATATATTCTTAGCACAGGAGTAGATGCTTAGTCAATTCATAATAAAGAGTATGCAACTAAGTCTACTCAATAGTCATTACGGGCTATGAAGAGAAACCAACTCAATAATAATAAGTAGCATGAAACATAAACATAAGCAACATTGCAATGCTCATAATAAGGTATGATAGAGTGGTATCTCGATTGTCTTTGTTTGAAGAGCACAATATAAATGCCAAGGCACCTCTCAAGTTCACATGAATACTAGAAGTAAAGATATCAGAGATACGAGCATCGAAGTCATGACATAATTAACCAAGTTTTGGAACAAACACAAGAATGACAACTATGCTCTCAAGAAGGTGCTCATAAAATAAGTGGTGACTCAACAAAGTTGTGAAAACGGTTTTGTGAAGGTTTGAAAGGCTTCCCAATGCTGAAAGGAAGGTACTGTCGGGGGGTTAACCTCGGGTAGGTCAGAGACGGGGAAAGACAGAGGTACTGTCCTCGTCTGGTTTCCGAGCTACGACTTAGGTCGGCCGAATCATGGATATGTCGGCCGATGAACGGAGGCAAGAAGCCCATGTAAAGGAATCAAGTGGATACCCGGCCGAGTAAATGAGAAAGTCGGCCGGGTTACCCAAATGATCTTCATGCAGGTGAGGAACGAGCCGAATAACACTAGGTAAGGCCGAGTGATACGAAGCTTGCAGGAGAAGGAGAAGCTCAGGGTCAAACCATAGCTGCAGGCTAGAAGGAATCAGAGCAGGGCCAAGTGCAAAAGACAAGGATGCGCAGCGTCAGAGGGGCAGAAGGAGGTCACGGAGGTGACAGTCCTGGAGCCCGAGGCACGCATAAGGGGGGCCACTGGAACCTTGCCGTCATTAGAAGAGCCGCAGGGAAAGGAGGCCGCCGAACTACTATCTTGGGACAAGCATATTCCACGAATATGCTTGCCTCGTCATCCCTAAGGGCACCCAAGGCACCCCTTTATAAGGGGAGGTTGGGACCCTGAGGGGGGGATCGATTCTTTGAGCACCGTTAGGCTGGGGAGATTCACATTGTCCCCCTGTATACAGCTTAAGGAGCACTTGTAACCCATCAAGAGAGAAATAAAGTTCATCACTTTGGCATCTTGAGTGTGAAGACAGTCGCATCTTCCCTCCCCAGATCCCACTAGCATCCATTGGCCCCGTACTTTAGCCTACCCATGGCATCTGCCGTGCCACCACCACCACAGTTGGCGCCCACCGTGGGGCCAGCAGCGGTGCTAGCTGGAGTTGTGATCCGGACGGGAAACTTCATCAACACCGGCGAGCGCGTTGTTTCTGGCTTGGTCGAGAGATTTGGTCTCTGTGATTATGTCAGAGACAATGCAGGGAGCTTCAGGGGGAAAACACCCCCGTGCAACGGGATCTTCATCGGCCTGGGCAAGCACAGGGTCTACGTCGGCGTCGACATCACCGGCATTTATCCTCACCAGGTTGTTGTTGCAGGGGAACCACCTCGAAGCGCGGCAAGCTGTCCATCAGGAGAGCATCTGGCGGGCAGCGTCGAGGTGATGGTCGCAGCAGGGACTCAAGCAGGAGCAGCATTAGCCGGGGCAAGCAGAGAACCTGCCGCAGGCGCACAGGGTCCGCCCAAGCAGATCGCACTGCAAACCACCGAGGTAATTCCGCCAGTGACAAACCCGGCCGAGCTACATGACACCACCCCTAAGGCACCAAGAGTGAGAGGACCACCTCTGGAAAGACCAGAGAACATTCTTCAGGCAACTATAGAGAACTTAGCCACACCTGTAGCGCCGATACTTGATCCGGCAGATGCTCAGGCAGAGTTAGAAAAAACCAGGCAGAAGGTGCTGGAAGAGGCCAAAAAAGTATCAGCCCTGCGGGAGTCCTTGAACAGGACACTGAGAGAGTATGCAAAAGCTAATAAGCTTGATATCGCACCCGAGCGGGTGGACGAACTGAGATTAAGAGGAAAGAACCTCATGAATGATATTAACGAAGAGCATGAAGGTCACATAGCCGAATCAGGCGATTTGGGGTTGCCGAGGTACAGTACCCCGGCGAAAAACCTGAGAGCGGCAAATGCCGCGGCAGTGGAATTAGAGGGGTTAACAGGGGAAGCTCGGCAGAAGCAACAAGAAAGAGTGAATGAGCTGGTGCGCATCGCGAACCAGCAAAATGAGGAAATGCTCAGAGCTAACCCGGCAAGACCAGGGGCTTCACGGATGGTTCATTCGGCAGGGGCAGCACCTGCTTTATCTGCAGCAGCGGCATCCTCACCCGGAAACAACGCTAGAAAAGAAAAAGCAGTAACCTCAGGGAAGAGGAACAAACAGATTGTTCCATATGACCCAGCAATAGTTGGAAAGGTGAATGAGAACAGAGGCAATGCAAGCCGAGGTAATAGTGGGGAGAGAAACCACGGCCGCATGGAAAAGGACGGCGGCGGCCGAGGTAATGGGGAGCACGGCCGGAAAGAACCTGCAAGAGAGAATCATGAAAACCAAACCCCGGCCGAGGTAAGAAGAGAAGTGCCGCTCAACCCGCAACCAAGACATGAGCCTCGGCGCGAGAGAGAAGTGAGGTCGGCTCGCTACAATCAGATGAATGAAAGGTAAAATGATGGATATTCCGAGGTAGAATACGCAAACCAGGGTGGAAACAATCACTATGGGATGCAGGATAGAATCCTGTACAGAGATTTGCCAGCAAATGATGCAAGAGAAAAGTTGGATCGGCTATACCGGTACGAGCTATTGGAAGAGCAAGGTCCGCCAGGTCCGGCATGTTTTGGACCACGGATCATGGGCGAGCCGCCAGTGCCGAATTTTCAGCTGGCAAGAGGCACAAAAACGTACAATGGAAGTACTAAACCACAAGACTGGTTGATTGATTATGCCACCGCTGTGAAGATAGCGGGTGGCAATTTGAGATGGGCTGTACGGTATGTCCCACAGATGTTGGAAGGACCAGCCAGGGTATGGTTGAATAATCAACCAGCTGGCAGTATCAACTGCTGGTTAGATTTCGAAGAGATGTTCGTCAGCAACTTTACCAGCACATACAAGAGACCGAATAGACCACAACAACTAGCCATGTGCAAGCAGAGGCCGAATGAAACAGATAGAGAGTTTTTAACTCGATGGTGTAACCTGAGAAACTCATGTAAGGGAGTTATCGAATCGCAAGCGATCGCTTGGTTCGCGCAAGGCTGCCGTTATGGCAGCGTGCTGTGGCAACGCCTGCAGAGAGATATGCCGACCACACTGGCAGAAACTATCAGAATAGCGGACTCCTATGCATTGGGTGACCCAACCCAACCGGAGTTAATGTCGGCAGATCATCGTGAGCAACAAGACCAGTACACGAGAGAGTTGGCCGGGTCATCTAGGCGTGATTTCAGAGGAAGAAGAAGAGAAGAGAGGCCGGATTATAGGTATAATTCAGCCCAGGTGGCGGCTGTAGCACAAGATCAGCCGAGTCACGGAGCAACTCAACGACAGAAAAATGGACCTCAACAGTGGACGTCAAGAAATGAGGGAAAGAGGCAATGGACCCAGAACAAAAGAAGCAATGGCAAGAGAGGCCGAAGTATACGTTCGAATCCATGTTAGATCAGCCGTGCAAATTTCACACATCAAACCCATCTAGACCGGCCAATCATACAACCCGGCAATGCGCCTGGATGAAAAATGCGATGGGGAACCCGGCGGGAGTTCAGGTTCCCCATCAGGTGCAACAGCAGCATCAGCCGCAATTAACTGGAGCAAATACACAGCAACTGATGCTACCGCCCCCTCCCCCGAGGTACGATAACTCGGATCGAAGGGATGCAGTGCATCAAGTAATGAACCAGGGGCAGGACGGAAGGATAAATCCGGCGAATGCTGGACGTAACGATTACAGGGAACATCATCAATCTTATTGTGTGTTCACGACGGAACAGCAGGACAAGCAGAGTGTGCAGCGCCGGCATATGGAAGTGAATGCAGTTGTACCGGCAGTGCCAAGATACCAGCCATGGTGTGATCAGGAGATGACCTGGAGCATGAAAGACCACCCTAGAATAATGCCGAGTCCAGGATCATATGCACTTGTGTTAGATCCAACGTTTGTAGGACCAAGCATCAATGTGAAATTCTCAAAAGTACTCATCGATAATGGAAGCAGTATCAACATCATGTACAAAGATACCATGCACAAGCTCGGAATATCGCAGAACATGCTGCAGTCCACGAGGACAACTTTCCATGGGATAGTGCCAGGGCTTTCATGTGAGCCCATCGGTAAAGTCCGAGTGGACGTGTTATTCGGCACAAGAGATAACTGCAGAGCAGAAAATTTAGAGTTTGAGGTGGTTGATCTTGAAAGTTGCTATCATGCTCTACTTGGACGGCCCGCACTAGCCAAATTCATGAGCAGCTGTCATATAGGTTATCTAAAGATGAAGTTACCCGGACCACAAGGGGTGATAACAGTTGCAGGGGATTACAAGAAGTCAATGGAGTGTGCTTCGGCCGGGTCAAACTTGGCCGAGTCATTGGTTATAGCAAGAGAAAAGAAAAGGATTCAGGAGGTAGCAGCCCTCGCTCAGTCAGCACAGTTAAGCATGCCGGCACTAGCCAACCCTCATGGCAGTGTTTCTTTTCAGCCGACCAAAGAGACGAAGAAATTTCAGATTGATGAGCAGTTCCCAGAGCGCACTGTTACTATTGGTGCAGGCCTTGACGCTAAATAGGAAGGCGAGCTCACCAACTCCCTCCGTGAGAATCGGGACATATTTGCATGGTCAACTCAAGATCTGCAAGGTGTGCCGAGGGAGTTGGCTGAGCACTCTTTAAACGTTAAGCCAGGAGCACGGCCGGTGAAGCAACCTCTCCGCCGCTTCGCCGAAGACAGGAGAAAAGTAATAGGGGATGAAATAGCTCGGCTTCTCGCAGCCGGGTTCATCATGGAGGTGCTGTATCCGGATTGGTTGTCAAATCCGGTGCTAGTAGAAAAGAAAAAAGATGACCCAAATGTAGCCATTGTGTGGCGAATGTGTATCGACTATACTAACCTGAACAAGGCATGTCCAAAAGATCCTTTTCCTTTGCCTAGAATAGACCAAGTCATTGACTCGACCGCTGGCTGTGAGTTGTTATCATTTGTAGACGCGTATTCTGGTTTCCACCAGATACCGTTAAATCCGGCCGATCAAATAAAGACTGCATTTATTACCCCATACGGGGCTTATTGTTATCGCACAATGCCATTCGGCCTGCGAAATGCAGGAGCAACGTATCAAAGGTGCATGCAAAAGTGCCTACATGATCAGATAGGAAGAAATGTACAAGTATATGTGGATGACGTAGTCATCAAAACTAAGGAGAGCGAAACCTTGCTAGAAGATATACGGCAAACTTTCGCGAACCTGAGAAGGTTCCGAATGAAACTTAATCCAGAGAAGTGCACATTTGGCGTGCCGGCAGGAAAATTACTCGGTTTCCTTGTGTCCAGCCGAGGTATTGAGGCTAATCCAACGAAGATAAGAGCAATAGAAAGAATGGAATTGCCGAGATGCTTGAACGATGTACAAAAATTCACGGGCTGCCTGGCCTCGCTTAGTCGATTTGTATGTCGGCTAGGAGAAAAGGCACTGCCACTTTATCAGCTGATGAGAAAGTCGGACAAATTCAGCTGGACTCCCCAGGCGGACCTTGCTTTTCATGAGTTGAAAAAGATGCTAGTTACGGCACCTATTTTAGCTTCTCCATTATCGAAAGAACCTATGCTACTCTATGTAGCGGCTACCAACCGAGTAGTTAGTACTGTGGTGGTAGTGGAACGACTTGAAGAGGGTAAGTCAGTTCAGAGGCCAGTATATTATCTAAGTGAAGTATTATCCACTTCAAAGCAGAATTATCCGCACTATCAGAAGATGGCTTATGGAGTATATATGTCGGCGAAAAAGCTTAAGCATTACTTTGAAGAGCACCCCATCAAAGTAATCTGTGAGGCACCCATAGCCGACATATTGAACAACAAGGATGCAAGTGGCCGAATAGCAAAATGGGCGATCGAGTTATCACTGTACGCTCCACAATTTGATAGAAGAGATGCGATCAAATCTCAGGCTGTCGCCGACTTTCTCGTAGACTGGGCCGAGGTGCAATATGAGCCACCACAGCCAGATACAAATTACTGGACAATGCATTTTGATGGTTCCAAACTAAGGAACGGTTTGGGAGCAGGAATAGTGCTAACCTCGCCTAAAAAAGATCAGTTGAAATATGTGCTGCAAATACATTTTGCCGCATCCAACAATGTAGCTGAATATGAAGCACTGGTTCATGGATTGAAAGTGGCGAAGGAAATTGGTATACGCCGAATCCTATGCTATGGTGACTCGGATCTTGTGGTACAGCAAGTATCGGGCAGTTGGGACGCATTAGATGCTAATATGGCCTTATACAGATTCCATGTGCAAAAGATAAGTGGATATTTTGAAGGATGTGAATTCCACCACATACCACGAGCAGAAAATGACGCCGCTGACACATTGTCAAAATTAGGATCAACCCGGCAATCAATTCCGCCGGGTATTGCCCTGGAGCACCTCAGGAAACCATCAATAAACCCATCACCAGAGTCCGAATCAATCTTTATCCCAGCAAGTTCTGCAGAGAATCATACGCCAATGGAGGTAGATCCGCAGAAAGATTCGGAATCTCTAAAGAAAGGGACAGCCGAGGTAATAGCAATCCTGGAGAGAGCCGAGGTATATACGTCGGCAGAAAACATGGAGATAGACAGTGGGACCACTGCAGAAAGAGTAACGCCGATATGGGCGCAACCAATATTTTCGTACCTAAAAGACGCGGTATTTCCGAGTAACGAAATATTAGCCAGACAAACCATCAGAAGAGCAAAAGCCTATACAATCATAAACAATGTGTTATATAAGAGAAGCGTAACAAACATATTGCAGAAGTGCGTGAGTTCCACAGAAGGTCAGGAAATCCTTCTAGACATACACCAAGGAGAATGTGGGCACCATGCCTCATCTCGCGCTTTAGTAGCCAAGGCTTTCAGGCATGGATTTTACTGGCCATCAGCGTTAAAAGAGGCAGAAGAATTAGTTAAGAAGTGCAATGGGTGTCAGAGATATGCAACCAGAATACATATGCCGTCGGCCGAGTTAAAAACAATACCCATCACTTGGCCATTTTCTGTATGGGGTTTAGACATGGTGGGACCTTTCAAGCCGGCGAGAGGAGGAATGACCCACATCTTGGTTATGGTAGACAAGTTCACAAAGTGGATTGAAGTAAAACCAACCAAAAAGTGTGATGGGCACACAACAGTGAAATTTCTCAAGGATATCATCTTGAGATACAGATACCCACATAGCATTATTACGGATAATGGCACGAACTTTGCAGAAGGAGCCTTCGCCAGATTTTGCCAAGAGAAGCACATAAGACTAGACGTTGCCTCGGTGGCCCACCCAGCATCCAATGGGCAAGTTGAAAGATCTAATGGACTGGTGTTATCAGGAATAAAACCACGACTTGTTGAACCTTTGCAACGGTCGACATGATGTTGGATCGAAGAAATCCCAGCCGTGTTATGGAGCCTCCGGACTACTCCGAATAGATCAACAGGTTACACTCCATTCTTTCTGGTATACGGGGCAGAGGCCGTACTCCCAGTCGACATAATCTATGACTCGCCAAGGGTTGCTCAGTACACAACATCAGAAACAAATGAAATAGCTCGGCAAGATGCCGTAGACCTGTTGGAAGAAGCCAGGGAGTTGGCATTATCACGATCGGCCATTTATCAACAGAACTTACGGCGATATCACAATAAGAAAGTGAATCCAAGAGTATTCAAAGAAGGAGATTTAGTCCTCCGACTGGTGCAGCGCACGGCCGGCATGCACAAATTATCACCCCCATGGGAAGGACCATTTATCGTGAGCAAAGCATTGCACAACGATGCATATTATCTGATCGATGCTCAATCCCCTGAAGAGAACAAGGCAGACAAAGCTGGTGAAGAAACGAAGCGCCCCTGGAATGTGGCTTTACTTCGGCCATTTTACTCGTAGTGTTATATCTCAAGGTCAAAAACTAGTGATGTATTTGCATCTCGGCACCCAGAGCAGTAACTCGGGGACTGCTGTAGGATATATTTATGACATATCATGTATTTCAAGCTTCGGTACCCAGAGCAGTTACTCGGGGACTACAATATGTTATGTTATTTCATGTTAGATGTTTAAACCTCGGAACCCAGAGCAGTTACTCGGGGACTGCCATATGTAATGAATATTTCGTATTATATGTTTGAACCTCGACACGCAGAGCAATGACTCGGGGACTGCCATATGGTATATTTATTTCTTTCGCGTTACATACTTGAACATTGGCGACCAGAGCAGTGACTCGGGGACTGCCGTATGTCGTGTTCCTTTCATGTTACGAATATGTACCTCAGTACCAAAAACATTGACTCAGGGACTATCATATGATATGTCAAATGCGTATTAACACTTAAACCTCGGCATCTAAAGCAACGATTCGGGGACTACCGTATAATACCTCAAATCAATGCTAAACGCAATCATATCAGTTTTATACCACCTCCGAAACGTGATTTATATAAGAAAGTTCCGGATAGTAAACGACGATCCAGCGATTATTGCTTACTCCCACAACGGAATAGTTAAATTATATTCAAAACAGGTCAATAGTGTAGATATTCAGCGCTAATGCCTGGATAAGACCATCAAAGTAACGGCAAAGTTGAGCCCTAAAAGATAAAGAAACTACCAGCCAGTAAGGCAAGAATTCGGACGAGCATCCACTTAACAAGGAATCTCAACAACACATAGCAAAAGAAGTTCGAATCATACGAGTTGACGAATTTTCCGTCTACATTATACGCCCGGCATACCAGGGATCACAAATAATCTAGGCGTTGTTTGTTGGAGGGGCAGCTCCTTGCTCAGGCGCGGGGCACTCCGAAGTAGGAGGAACTTCGACTGAGGTCGCCTCGCCCTCCGCCGACCCAGGTGTAACGTCGGCGGTATCACGGGGTTGTTCAGGAGCGTCAGTGCGCGCGGTAGAATGCCCGGTGCCTTTGGAGGAAGATCGCGCGTCACCGTTGCTATCTGAACTTGAGCTGGAGCTATCGGATGTGGCCGAATCATCTTCACCTTCCCCGTGCTCAGCTGAATCATCACCCGAAGCACCTTCAGCCGCGACCTCCTGATCCGGATCTGGGAGAAAACTCGGCCCTTCGTTCCAAGTGTGCACATCGGCATACTCAACGAGCTGGAAAGCCCGAGCTTGCCGAAGAGCAACAAAGGTGGGATCTTCAACCCAGCGGGATCCAGTGCGCAGATTCCTCAGAATGTCAAGAGAAATGTCTTCATACCATGACATGATTACAGTAAGGGCCATGTCGGCACCAGCACGCGCAGCAGATTCTCTCCAAAGACTCAACTGTCTCTCAGATGCCATCAGCCTGGTCACCAATAACTTAACCTCGTTGATATCAGGAGTCCCTGAGGTATTCGGCCAGAGTACATGGTAAGCTCGGATAGCGGCCTGTACCAAGTCCCGGCCCATAATTTTCATCGGACCAACTGCAGCACCAACAGCAACCAAAAAATCCTCCATCGAATATTCAAACTCAACAGCAACAGGTTCACCTCGACGAGCGCGAGCTGCAAGAACAGCTTTAGAACTCACGGGTTTGGCCTCGGGGAAGTGATCTGCGCAAAACATGGACGTGTCAAAAGATAGCAGCGACGACAAAGAAAAAATATAGTTCGGCTAGGCCAACTAACTTACGATGAATGTAGCTCATCATTATCTGAAGGTCTTTGGCCCAAGCAGCTTTACTCTTCTCGAAACGAGCAATTTCCTCGCTCAAACCGCGAGTTTTAAGTTCGGCAGCTTCGAGGAGTTCTTTGTTCTTCTGTAAATCCAGAGTCAGCCGACTCTTTTCCTCGGCAAATTCTTGGTCGACTTTTTCTAGCTCGGACTTCTGAGAGAGCTTAAGTGTGTTCACCTCGGATCTCAGGCGAGCTATCTCATCATCTTTTTCTTGTAGTTGCGCCGAATGAACTGCGCTTTGTTCTAAAAAATGAAGCATCACGTCAGGCATGGGCATGCAATATTGTTGCGCCACGACAAAGTCTTGCAACTCGGCTATACCACAGCCCGACGCAATAAGGAAACTTAGCATAGATATTAAGAGGAGGAGGAGTAACATAGAAAGGAAACTAACCTTCCAGGTCCTTGACTTTCTTTTGCAGGCGAATATTGAGGTTATTTATATTACCTGTTCAACAAGAAGTAAGCTGACAGTCCGTGGACGAACAAATGAAAAAGTTCAGAATAAGGAAAAGGAACTATCAACGTACCAGTCTTCTTCGCCACAGGCAGAACCTTTTCGTACTTCTCTTCCAGTTTGCGATGCGAAAAAAGCAACCTCTGGAACTCGACAGTTCGCCGGTCATGTGCAACCTGAGTAATGAGGCACAATGATAAATCAACGAGCAAAACTAAACCAGATCCGAGTTAAGCAGAACTTAACTCAGATCTAGGTGGCTGGATATTCAAAACTAAACCAGATCCGAGTTAAGCAGAACTTAACTCAGATCTAGGTGGCTGGATATTCAAAACTAAACCAGATCCGAGTTAAGCAGAACTTAACTCAGATCTAGGTGGCTGGATATTCAAAACTAAACCAGATCCGAGTTAAGCAGAACTTAACTCAGATCTAGGTGGCTGGATATTCAAAACTAAACCAGATCCGAGTTAAGCAGAACTTAACTCAGATCTAGGTGGCTGGATATTCAAAACTAAACCAGATCCGAGTTAAGCAGAACTTAACTCAGATCTAGGTGGCTGGATATTCAAAACTAAACCAAATCCGAGTCAAGCAGAGCTAAACTCGGATCTAGATAACCGGACATTCAAGGCTAGGCTAGATCCGAATAAAACACGATTAAACTTGAATCTAAACAGTCGGATTACCAAACCTTAGAAATAAAATTAGATCAAACTTCCAAGTATAGAACAAGTTATTTCCTTGCAAGTTTCGGGGACTAGAGCATATGGTAACATCGACAGAATAATTCAAGACTCAGAGGAAAAAATAATTACCTCATTCATTTTGTTGGTTTCAATGATGAACTTGGCAGCGTGGTCAAAACGGCCGCTGATATCAGAAAGCTGAAAGGACTGGTTGGCCGGGTTACCCTCGAACTGATCAGCAGCATTCCAGTTGTTGGCATATTCAACCAGCGCTCCAAGGCTGTTCCCACTAGCTGTCCGAGTCAAAACTTTACCCCGGGCAGGCGGTCCGACGACGGCAGTCGCAGGGCTCTTATGAAGAGCAAGCTGGCTGCCGGTGGCCGAGGTAACAATGACTTTGGCAGATGCAGCTCCCTTACGCAGCGCGTCTGCAATACTGGGCTGAGAAGAGCCGACAAGACCTTTCTGAGAAGAAGTCTTGACGGCAATAGCACGTTCCTCCTTAGAAGAGGCACCAGCAGGAAGTTGCGCTTCCGAAGTGGGGACGGAGTCCTTAGGACCAGCGGAGGATAAGGTCGCAGAGAACGCCGGGGCAACGACCCTCTCGGCCGAGGTCGGGATGACCGTAGAAACTGCCGGAGTAGATGGAGGCTCAATGGTAACGCTGGGGCCCATAGAGGGGACAGCTGGCTCAACGAAAACGTCGGAGGGCTGGATCGGATCCAAGTCAATGGAAGAGGCCTCAGGGGCATCACGGCGAACTGGCGACATATTCGGAGCAGGGGGAGAAGCAGGACGAATAGGACTAGGAATTCTGGCGTCATCAGCGGGAGGAGGAGATGGCGGCCGAATCGGACGGCTGGTCATGCTAGGACCGCCGGGTTTAACAGACAGAGGAGCGCTGCAAAAATAAGAAAGAAGATTCGTCGGTATGAGAAACAGAAAGAGAGGAACAAGAAATATAGGCAAAAGAACTTACCCAGCAACCCCGGGCATAGTCTTGCGCCTGGGAGGATTCGGAGCGGATCTCTTTATTCGCTTCTTAGGAACCGCCTCCGAGGCACTAGCGGGAGCCCCGCGCTTCCCCGAGGTAACGGGAGGTCGGGAAGCGATAGGTTCGGCGTCATGAACCTGACCGGCCGGATTAGCTGGGAAAGTAGAAGCCGAAAATGCATAAGAAATAGGCATGGCGGCAACTACCTCAAGAATTTGGACCTCGTCCGAATCACCTTCCTCCTCTTGCGCTGAAGTTTTTCCACGAGCTCGAGCCGGAGCAGGATCCGACTTAGGGACGAACTCCTCGGAGTCCGGCTCGCCAGTATCCGGGGTACTCCTGTCTGCGGGCCAAGGGAGCTGCAGAACTTCGGCATCCTCGTTCTTCTGCTCCGCGAACCTCTACAGGACAAGGAGAGAGAAAATCATGTAAACCAGTCTCTAGGAACTGAGGAAAAATAGAGTAATGGAGATTAAGCATACCTCGGGAGGCGGACGGTCGCGGGTGAATGGTTTTAACCCCCAAGACCAGTCCTCAGGCATCTCAGTCTTGAAGATAGCTCGGACGCGCTTATGAATAAGGTAGCTGTCCAACTCCACGGTCGAGACTCGGTTAGGGTCAAGAGGACCACTCATGTAGCATAGCTTGTGGGTCCGCTGCTGGAAGGGGCAGATCCGGCTGCTAATAAAAGTTGCCATCAGGTCTTCGCCGCACAACCCGGCCCGGATCAACTCTTTTAGCCGAATCTCGAAGGCCTCGGCCAGGGCATGAGTTTTCCTCGGATTATAGAGCCAGTTCACTTTGGAAGGTGGGCCAATTGAGAATGGAGGGAGCCGAATCTTGTCTTCCGCTCCTCTGTTCTTGACATAAAAGAAAGACTTGTGCCATTTCTTGCATGACTCCAACCCAGTGACACGGGGGAACACGGATTTCCTCCGAGGTGTGATAGACGCCGCCCCACATTGGGTGAGCAACTTCTCGGAAGGATGCAGAGATTTGTCGGGAACGACGTTGGAACGGATCTGGAAGAACTTCGACCAGACATGCACTGACGGCCACAGGCCGAAGTAACCTTCCGAAGCAGAGATAAAGGCAGAAAGAGAAGCTATGGCGTTCGCAGGAAGATGGTGCGGCTGGAGGCCGAAGTAATTAAGAAATTCTCTAGCGAAATCGCTGAGAGGGAGGCCGAATCCGCGGGCAAAGTGAGACATGAAAACCACATACTCGCCCTCTCTGATAACTGGAGAGGACTCGCTGCCGGGTAAACGACAGGAAACCTCGGCAGGAATCCGTCGAGTTCGGATGAGCCACTCAATCTCACGGCGCGTGACTGAAGAGCCCTGCCACGATCCACGCTCGGGCCCGGAGCCAGCGTCATCATCTTCAACAAGGGCACCGCTAAACGAACTAGACATGGGTGCGCCGGAGAGATCACCGGAGGAAAAACTGGCGGCGGAGGGGAGCTTAGAGCTACAAGGCCCCGTCGGAACTTAGCACGAAAACAATGGCGAAGAGAGGAGGAACCGTCGCCTGAGCAAGAAAACGGAGCAAATCGATCTATGGCAAGATCGGGGCAAGATGGTCAGAGAGGACTCACCGGCGGCAGAGACACAGCCGTAGAGCGCGGGCGAACGACGCGGCGGAATCCACGCCGGCGGAGGCTCTGGCGGATGAACAGCAGCGGAGCCGCAAGGGAGCACGCAGGCGAAGGGAAGAAGGAGAGCGGACGCGAGCGATAAGGGGAAAGATGAACCTTGCGGGCGCGTTTCCCCTCTTTATAATCGAGCCATGAACAGGGAGTGGGATCGTGGGTGTGGCAGTTACCCGTGTAGATCGTGGGAACAGCGCGAACGCGCGACGGTAAGTGGAGCCACACCAACGGCCACAGACAAAGAAAAGTTGTAACGATCCCGAGGGGAGCGGCACACGAGGCGTCGCGGCGGCGGCGCAGCAGGAACAGGGTTTACTGTAGCTTGTCAGTAAACACTGTAGAGGGTCCTAAAAATTAGAAGAGCAATGATGAGGTGACACGTAGGACGTGGCGTACGATGGAAGGGACAAAGAGACCTCGGACGATGCAATAGCTCAGAAACAAGACTGAAGAAAGCGATGAAGCTGATATAACCCGGCCAAAGCTATTGACAGGGCCACACCAGCTTCGGGGACTAATGTCGGGGGGTTAACCTCGGGTAGGTCAGAGACGGGGAAAGACAGAGGTACTGTCCTCGTCTGGTTTCCGAGCTACGGCTTAGGTCGGCCGAATCATGGATATGTCGGCCGATGAACGGAGGCAAGAAGCCCATGTAAAGGAATCAAGTGGATACCCGGCCGAGTAAATGAGAAAGTCGGCCGGGTTACCCAAATGATCTTCATGCAGGTGAGGAACGAGCCGAATAACACTAGGTAAGGCCGAGTGATACGAAGCTTGCAGGAGAAGGAGAAGCTCAGGGTCAAACCATAGCTGCAGGCTAGAAGGAATCAGAGCAGGGCCAAGTGCAAAAGACAAGGATGCGCAGCGTCAGAGGGGCAGAAGGAGGTCACGGAGGTGACAGTCCTGGAGCCCGAGGCACGCAGAAGGGGGGCCACTGGAACCTTGCCGTCATTAGAAGAGCCGCAGGGAAAGGAGGCCGCCGAACTACTATCTTGGGACAAGCATATTCCACGAATATGCTTGCCTCGTCAGCCCTAAGGGCACCCAAGGCACCCCTTTATAAGGGGAGGTTGGGACCCTGAGGGGGGGATCGATTCTTTGAGCACCGTTAGGCTGGGGAGATTCACATTGTCCCCCTGTATACAGCTTAAGGAGCACTTGTAACCCATCAAGAGAGAAATAAAGTTCATCACTTTGGCATCTTGAGTGTAAAGACAGTCGCATCTTCCCTCCCCAGATCCCACTAGCATCCATTGGCCCCGTACTTTAGCCTACCCATGGCATCTGCCGTGCCACCACCACGACAGGTACTCATTAGCTTTGAGCTCTCATTGCCCCTATCATAGGCATCTTCATGTGGTTAAGGTGAAAGTGAGGTCCACTCTGAATTATATGCTTGACAGACCATAGACTGGAAATCCCAAGTCCCTTGAGTACGAGGGTCGCTCCGCATGATAATCAACTTTGGTCACCTGAAAGTTCTTGTCATTGTAAATACATGCATATCATCGAGAACCGCCAACGGGGTACCCCTTGCACATGGTACAGGAGCTTTCCCATAACCAAAATGACAAGGCAAGCAGACAATGAGCATCTCAGCAATCTTTTTATTTACCATATGCATAGCTTTTTATTGAGGAAGCTTCATAGATGCTCATTATGGTGATGCTGCAAGTTTCCACCATGATTAAGCATGGCTTAGGCTAGCGGCCCAGAGTTTCTCTAACACAATGTATAAACTCCATAAACTAACAACTTCCCCTTTTATTTCACATCGTCAACATCCATAAACAAAAGAGCAAAGTATCAACTGGATAAGATATCCAACAGGTGTTGAAAGCGTTCCCCGTGACAACACGGTTTTGCTGACTCCCAGTATATAATAAGCAAGAATATAACTTTCATGGACTAGTCATAATGGTTCAGAATTATTAAGCGCAAAGAATAAAGTGTGCCATCAAGTTCGTGAGAGCTTTACTAACTAACTTTCTCAAAACAGAAACATTTTATTTTGGAATAAAACTAGGCATATGGAATATGCACTGAAATAGTAAATGATGCTAATAGGTAGGTATGGTGGACACAACTGGCAATATTGGTTTTGGGGAGTTGGAAGCACAGGTAGAGCACATCCTCAGTGCAAGTGAAGGCTAGCAATAGAGAGAGAGAGAGAGCGACAAACGAGAGAGCAATAGCTGTCATAATCATGCTTGCAACAAAATAGGACTAATTATGGCATGAAAGTGATACAAGAACTCTGAGGCAAAATAAATCATCGAGGCTTACTGACTATTGATTAGTCATATGCATGCCTGAGCATGTGCCAAGTCGATTCACATGAACAATCAGAGGAGGATACCACTATATCATACCAAAGTATGAATAAAACAATGCAAGCAAACATTCATATGACATGCTACAAACTATTAGCAAGCTGGAGCAAATCATAGACAAGCAAGAACTACTAAGCATCTATAATGACATACACTTTACACAAACATGCTAAGCATGCTCACAATGATGAGTATATGTACAAAAATGAAACAAATAGAGTTCGTTACCAGCCTCTTACCACACCTCGAGTTATCTTAATCTTCATTATTGCCCTTCACTTGTGTGACTTGAATAATTAACATGAAAACCAATATGCACTAAGGACGGCTGAACCCTGCGAAGAACTCACAAAACCAAAGAAGAAGAACAAATATTTTTGGTGTTTTCGATTTTTTTAGAAACAAGCAAACAAAGAAAAACCAAACAAAAACAAAGCAAACCAAACAAAGCAAAATCTTTTTGGATTTTTATTTTAAGGCAAAACAAAGCAAAGAAACAAACCAAGATAAACAACGAAAATATTTTTGTGTTTTTGAGAAAGAAGCAACAAGAACCAAAAAGAAAGCGAAACAATGGATATACAAAGAACCGACCGAACATGATATATAGATGAGTGTGACGTCGGTGTACCTCCTCCCAAGCTTAGGCTTTTGGCCTAAGTGGGTCTCAATCCCATGGTGCCCAAGTAGATGCACCTCCGTAGTAAGTCGAGGAAACTCTCTCGTCCTGGTACGAGCTCAAGGCCTCCCCTGTATAATGTAACGCGGGGTCATGTGCGGGCGCTTCCTCCTAATAGTGCCCGTGGAAGTTGAGAGAGTGCAGATTGTCATCCATCTCCCCCTTCGTGCGTGACCAAGGTCCCTGAGAAATACTGAGCAAAGTGGTTTTGGGTAGAGGGATCTCTCTCTTCCCCGTCAGTAAACAACATTCTATAAACCAAGTTCTCAAGAGTAGAGCTAGAGGTGACAAAGTTGTGCGCCTTCATGGCAGCAATATCAAGCCTTAGAGGAGACAAAACTGTGTCATATGGATCAACAACAATGCCCAAGGCAGCAGCGATACGAGTAGCAATAATTCCCCCATAAATGGGTCCCCTAGCAGCTAAACGACGAGCAATGAGGGAACCAAGATTATACTTATCCTCACTGTAGAGCGCAGCAGCTAAGAAGGCCAATTGATAGTTGGATATATTACTAGTGTTCTCTCTACCAAGAACACTGGTGGTAAGATAGTAGGTGAAGTACCTGATGGCTGGAAGTTGAAAGTTTTTGAAATTCCCTCGTTGATCTCTGCGGTCATCATCATTGGTTATTCCTCGGTATAGTTCCAACAAATCAGCGGGAAGAGCTGTAATCTTCTTTGATGACCCATTGGTACCAAGTCCCAGGGCCTTGCAAAATTTCTTCAAAGGCATAGAATGAGCCCTGTCATAAAGTCTGAAAGACATAGAAGGTTTGAACAAACTATTGGTGAAGGAGAAACTCTACACAAATGTTTTAGTAAGTGAAGCATATTGTGCACTCTCATCCTGCATGAAACTTGTTAGACCAGCCCTCTCAATCAAAGCCATGAAATCATTAAGAATCCTAGCAGCTCGCAAGAAAGTTTGACAAGGAAAGGTGGAGGGGTGAGCATCCCTTTCATCTCCCTCGTCACCAAACCGCGGAGTGATGAGATCCTCATTGTATGAGGGTCTGGAGCTGGTAGATGACCTTGGGAGCCTTGCCCTTCTAGGTGCATCACTCTCAAAAATGTCACCAAAGGTGTGGTGGTCCATGACTTCCGTATTCTGAAATTTTTAGACAACCATCAAACCAAGTGATTTCCAAGTTGATAAATGAAGAGCAACTACTATAGGAACTTGCTAGAGGACTACATATGCATTAAAACAAAGTTTCTAAACATAGAACAAGCATGCAAGATCAAACAACCTGTCACCTACAGTATCAAAATACTCAAGATACAATCTACCAATCACAAATCTAATTGGACAAGTGGAGGAGGCACATACCAAGTTGCAAACCCTCCAAAAATCAGCACTTGAAATGGGCTGAACAAGGAGATCGAAAATCACGAGCAAGAACAACAAGAACTCGAGCTTGAGTAAGTTTTCCGGTGTTTTTCGGGAGAGAGAAAGAAGGTGGCTTTGAGGAGGCAGCCTGGAGGGGCCTAGGTGGGCCAGACCCCCCTAGGCGCCACCACTAGGTAGGCCGCGCCTACCATGGGTGTGGGGCCTAGGGGTGGCCCCCTGGGTCATCTCAGGTGCCACTCTGCCCCTTTTTCGAGGAAAAATTTATTTTGAATTTTCTGGGATTTTTCGGGGAACTTTATTTTTGGCCAATTTTCAGGGTATGAAAATTGATTTTCTCGGAGAAACAGTTTTTTCAGAAGAAGCAAAAGCAAACCAAAAGCCAAACTACAGGAGCTCTAAGAAACTCAAACAAGCAAACTATTAGCAAAGCTAAAGCTAAAGCATAGACTAGGAAAAGAGAAAGGAAGAAGAAAGCAAGTATAACCACAGTGGAAACATTATTTTGTTCATTAAAATCCTTTTGTTAACAAGGTTGATCAAGTCTTGTTACCAAAACAATCTTATATGAAACAAAAATTTGCATTCCATAAGGTGATTATGTTACCTCATACTTGATAGCAATGGTCCCAATCATAATAGTTTCAATATTTTCTCATGGAATGGGACAATATATTTCTCCAACCTTGATGCCTTTAATATTTTCAATAGAATTCAGGCAATATCTTCTAACAACCTTCTTGGGGAAATAGACAGTGTGCTCTTTGTCATTAATATTGAATGTTACTTTCCCTTGATTGCAATTGATGACAGCACCTGCAGTATTAAGAAAAGGTCTCCCAATAATAATACATATTATCATCTTCAGGCATTTCAAGCACAAAAAATCAGTTAAAACCATGCAATTATGAGCTACTTGAACATGAACATCCTCACATATACCAACAGGAACAGTAGTTGACTTATCAGCCATTTGCAAAGATATATCAGTTGGTATCAACTTTTCTAGCTGGAGTCTTTTATAGAGAGAAAAATACATAACACTAACTCCAGCTACCAAATCACATAAAGCAGTTCTAACATAATTGTTCTTAATAGAGCAAGTAATAGTTGGTATACCTGGATCACCAAGTTTCTTTGGAACCTTACCATTGAACGAGTAATTAGCAATCAAAGTAGAAATCTCCTCATTAGGAATCTTCCTTTTATTAGAAACAATATCATTCATATACTTTGAATAAGGAGGCAATTTAATAGCATCAGTCAAAGGAATTTGCAAAAATAAAGATTTTATCCACTCACAAAACTTGTTGTAGTGTTCTTCCTCCTTTGACTTGTGTTTCTTACCTGGAAAAGGCATAGGTTTCTGCACCCAAGGTTCTCTCTCTTTACCATGTTTATTAGAAATAAAGTCTTCCTTAGTGTACCTAGTGTTCTTAGTGTGTTTCTCAGGTTCTTCATCAACTTCCTCCTTATCAAGAGATTCATTATTATTACCACTCTCAGTTTCAGCATCAGAGACAGATATACTGTTAGGATCTACAGCAGGTTCAAGTGGTTCCTCAATTTTCTTATGTTTCTTTTTCTTCCTCTTACGAGGACTACCACTATCCTCACCTTGTTGGGAATCCTGCTCTATTCTTTTAGGGTGTCCTTCAGGATATAAAGGATCTTGAGTAGCTGCACCACTCCTAGTTCTAATTCCATAAGCATGTTTATCTCCTGAAGCATTAACTAGCATATCCTTTTGTACCTTATCAAGTTGATCAAGTTGGGTTTGAACCATTTGAAAGTGTTTACAAAGAATTTTAATATCATTAGAAGTTCTTTCTACAATATCTTTCAACTCATGGATAGCTCTAGAGTTCTCCAATAAATGATTCTGAACTTGTTTATTAAAATTACCTTGTTTAACAATAAATGTGTCAAGTTCCTCTAAGCATTGATCAGGAGGCTTACCGTAAGGAATATCACCTTCATTAAATTGGAGAGAGTGTACCTCAATAGTAGATGAGTGGGGAATTAGCTTACATAATTCTTCTATAGGAGGTAGATTCTTCACATCTTCAGCTCCAATACCTTTCTCCTTTAGACACTTTTTAGCTTCCTTCATCACTTCATCATTTAATACAATAACTCCCCTCTTATTTGTTGTTGGTGTTGGAACTGGTTCAAGAACAACTGGTTCAGGAGTAATAGGCTCAGGTGTATTCAGCTCAGTTGAAGTCCAATCATCATAATTCTTGCTTATCTTGTTCATTAATTCTTTAGCATCAGTAGGAGTCCTTTTCCTAAAAACACAATTAGCAAATCTATCTATATAGGTCCTAGAATCATCAGTTAGTCCATTATAATAAATATCAAGAAGCTCATTCTGAGGTAATGGACATCCAGGATATGCATGAATCAAGGACCAAAATCTTTTCCATGACCCAGTCAATTTCTCTTCTTCTCCCTGTTTAAAATAAAAAAGTCTCTACAAAGCAGCATGTCTAGCACTGGGAGTAAAATATTTATGAAAGAAATAAGCAATCAAGCAATCAGGGCTATCAATGGAACCATGAGGTAATCTATTAAACCAAGCCCTAGCTTCTCCTTTTAGTGAAAAAGGAAAGATCTTAGCAACAAAGTACTTGCGCATTTTAAAATCATCAGAGAACAAAGCACTCATAGTAGAAAGCTCATTCATATGAGCCACAACACTCTTATTTCAGGACCATAAAAGGTTCCTTCTCAACAATATCTAAATAAGATAAATCAAGAGAGAAATCATAATCTTTATCTTTAATATCTATGGAGAGGTGGCAAACTTAGGATCATAGGACTTTTTAGGCATAATAGTACGTATAGCAAGAATATTCTTAATAGCACTAGCACCATGTGTGTTTCGGCACTCTTCAACAAATTCATCAGTGAGCTCTATGTAAACATTATTAATATCAAAACTCTCACAAGACTCAGGTGAGCTAACATGTGTAATAGTGTCTTCACTAGGAGTTTCGGTATTTCTTAGACTAGCCATAGTAGCATCTAGAAAAGTACCTAATGAACTCGCATCAAGCATAGTAGAAGTAACATCATGAGTATCAAAAGCAGTTTTAGACTCAGTAGTAGTAGCAGTGTGTGTAGCATGAGCATGTGGTGGTGGTGGTGTGACAAGCTTACTTATAACAGACGGTGAATCAAGAGCAACAGAGGTGTTTAGGACTGTACCTCTTCTTATAGTGGGTGGTAAAATGTAACATCCCAAAAATTATGATTTATAAAGTTTACATATCATCCATGCATTCATAAGCATTTGGTTATTTTCAAACAAAGATTTCAAAATTAGAAACCATTTGTATGCCTATTATTTTATGTAAGAAAGGCAATGGTTTTATTTCTACTATCAAAGTATGAGAATACCTTGATTTAACCAGAAATGTTTAAAAGTTGATTTCAAAGCTTGCACAAAGTTTCCAAAACAAAAATCTAAAATAAAACCATTTATATGCCTATTATATATATGTAAATAAGGCATGATTTTATTTTATTTTCAATGAGCCAAAGTACTTCGGAGTAAACAATAGTGTTTTATACACAATTATGTGCTTGGTTCACACTACAAAAATCCAGAGAAATTTAGAATTCAAACTCATTTGAATTTGAATTGAATTGCTTTTCTGAAAATCAAATTGAAAAAAGAAAAAGAGAAAAGAAAAGGAAACATGCCAGCGCCACCATTCCAGCCCAACAACAGATGCGGCCCAAACTCCATCCCACCCGGGAGAACCACCCCCTCGCTCACTCTTTGTTTCTCACCCGCGCACACACCCTCCCTCTCACTGTCAAGTGGACCCAACGCCAGGTCAGCATCGTCGTTCCCAAATTCCCGCGCGACGATCCGCTCCACCGTGTCTTCCTCACAGAAACACCGCGATTGATTCTCGCTTAATTCCCATTGATTCCTCGTGTAATTGTCGCCCTCGATCTGGCTACTTAACCACCTCGCCTCCCCGCATCTTTCCCTTCACTCACCACTGCCTAAGCGCCACCAGGATGTTCGTATTGGAGCTCGCACCGCCACTGCTCGACGCACTCCGATGAGCTATTCCGGTGAGTCTAGAGCGCCCCCTGTATCTCGTTCACACGAGCGTGTCCCTCTTGTCCTTGTTCATCTTTTGACACCTCTGGTTTTTCCTACATTGCCCCAGGTCGCCGTCCCCGTCCACCCCTACAAACAATCGAGGCGCCGCTCGACTCCGACGAGCAATCATGGTAACTACAGAGCACCCCTTGACCTCTCCTGCATACGACTAGGTTCGTCGTGTCCTTGTGCAGCTACTGATGCCTTGCGTTTTCCCTATGGTTACCTAGGTCGTCACCTTTGTCTTCGGCAGTGTGCACCCGACACACAACACAACTCCGACGAGCTCTAGCCACCGCTACAACACGCCCCTGTCCTCGCCAGCGACTCGTTGAGCTCCCTTGCAACCTTGCAACGCTGGTAAGACAAACCACAACCCCCATCCCCCTCTGCAATCGCCGGAATGCCACCGCCAGTTACGCCGCTGCCGCTGCAGCCACGCGCGCCGCCAGTTCTTGGTCAAGTCACTGTGAGCCATTAGATCTAGATCCAGCGCATCAGATTAGATCATTTAACGAAGGGGTACGGGTAGATCAGAGCCGCTAGATTTCATTTAGATCTAACGGTGCAGGAGCGTGATCCAACGCGAACCGGTACGCGCGAATCAGATGCTGCCGCGTGTCAGGGTTTTTCTTTTAAAATTCAGATTTGATTTAATTAGATGATTAAACTTGTAAATTCAATAACTTTTGTTATGTTTATCCAAAAAATGCAAATAATATATCAATGGAATCACAAAATTAAATCCTACACATCTGTAGGCTTGGTTTTTTATTTTGATTCTGTTAAAATGGAATTTTATGCAGTGACTTTTGTAGGCTTATTTTGTGTATAAAATTATTTAGAAAATATTTTAAAGGCTATTTTGAGTCTATTTAGTCTATAAAAGTTTAGTTTAATGTTTAGTACTGTTTACTTGCCTTGTTTGGTTTGAGAAAAATGATCAGATGGCATTTGCATGCATTCATATATTTTTGCTTGATTGTTTGGAATAGAAATTTGGTGCTATCATTTTATGTGTAGATTTTGGTGCTAGTGGTGATTGTGATTGTGAGGATTGTTGCTAATCGACCAACTACCAAGGCAAGTGGTGCTTCATATTTTTGTCCCAATATTTTTACTATGCACTAGAGACATTTTGTATAGGGCTTGCATGATATTTTTGCTAATTATCTATATGCTATGCTATGGGAAATCCTAGTAGTTGTAGAATTGGTAGAAATATTCTCTAAGTACTTGTTATATTATCATGCTTAGCCTAGATAGTAGCAAACAAGGGTGGTATATACATATACATGCTATGGAAAATTTTACTAAGTCTTGTGACATATGTTTTTGATTAATAAAACAACTAAGTGAATGAAACACCTGGGTGGAATGGTAATTGCATGGATGGATTTTTGTTGAGTGGTTACCAGGGCCCATTTTCATGGCCTACCCTGTGTATCTCACTTGTGGAATGCCACCCAGGAATAAAGGGATTTGAGATGCCATATGTTAAGAAGCTTCTAGTGCAGCCACTTGGCAATATGGGCTCTACCTGGATCATATAGGTTGCAATAACTTAGCCAAATGGACAGAAGGTGGTAGGGGGTGATAGGTTAGGAACGCGTCCATTTGGTCTAAGGGAAGGCTTCTGAAAGATCTTGTCTCGATGCATGTCGGGTCTTATGGGGAAAGTGCACCACCTCTCGAGAAGGAAGAATCTAAGTACTTAGCCGTGTCCCCGAAAATGGACAATTTGAGCATAAAGACATGGAAGCTATCAAGGATCTCCTCATTCCAATTTCCAAGTTAAAAACTTGTGGTTGGACAAGGGTAAAGGATCACCAATGTTCATTGGTTGATGCCTCGGGAGTTTTTGTCAAACAAAAACTTAGTGTTTTCAACTAATAGGCAAAACCTATTTTGAGTAAAGCAATCCTAAGCTACACTTAGCCAAATTCATATAGAAGCTAGAAACTATTATTATACTAAGGTATCAGTTGCCAATACTATTCCAATGTATTGACCCACTGTGGCTGTAACTTGTGATGTTGCAGGTTACTCTGATGAGGATTAGGGTTATGAGTCTACACTCAACATGTTTTCCTGTGGCACATGAAGATGAAGACTTTACTTTATTTTGTTATGTTGTACTAGACTATGGCTATGGAGTTGTAAAAGACTATGTTATCTCTGGAATGACGATGTAATAATGACCTTTGTTTCTATGTACTTCATCTTAAACTGTGGATGCTAGCAATTGATCTAGGGACTAGCATTGCAATCACAGGGACCTTTACCTTTTAAAAGGTGGGGTCTTACATAAAATAGGGAACTTTCCATCATGAGACTTCTCCATGATGAAAGGAGTAGCAGTGAACAATAATAGATCCAAGTGAACTTACAAATAAAGCTATGATCCCCGGCAACGGTGCCAGAAAATAGTCTTGATGACCCACAAGTATAGGGGATCACAATAGTCTTCGCGGGTAGTATTACCCAATTTACTGATTCGACACAAGGGGAGCCAAAGAATACTTGCAGGCCTTAACAACTGAGTTGTCAGTTTAGCTGCACCTAGAAATAGTTCTTTCTCACAGAAGTTTATCAGTAGCAATAGTTTGTAGTAGCAATAGCAAAGCAACAAGAATAACAATAGTAATAGTGAAACAGGAGCAATAGTAACAGTAACGGTAAGAGTAGGATTCGAGTTCGATAGGCATAGGGATGGATGGATGGGCGTTGCATGGACGAGTCTAAACATGTAACTTCAAGACATAGGGCATTGCAGATAAATAATAACAAGCATCCAAGTATTAAACAATCCTAGGAATGTGCTCCAAATATAGTCATACGTGCTCACAATGAGAACTTGCACAACATCTTCTGTCCAGCCAGCCCATGGTAGTGGGGCCTCTAGGGAACTAGTGGCAATTAAGGTGCTCCTTTTAATAGAGCACCGGAGCAAAACATTAACACTCCATGAACACATGTGATCCTCACACCACAGCCATCCCCTCCGGTTGTCCCAATTATTGTCACTTTGGGTCTTTTGGATCCGGACAATGATATGTGTACACAACTTGCAGATAAGATCATAAACAATACTATCATAATGATTCGATAATAAGTTTAGATCTGAGATCATGGCACTCGGGCCCTAGTGACAAGCATTAAGCACAAAAAGTTGCAACAAAGTCAAATAGCACTAATAAAGATACTAGGCACTATGCCCTAACAGATCTTATTCGATTACATGATAGAGCTCATCCAATCCCTACCATCCCCAAGCCTACAGCGGGGGATTACTCACTCATGGATTAGGGAAACATCGGTGGTTGATGGAGATGCGTTAGTGATGATGATGGCGATGATCCTCTCCAAATTCCCCGTCCCGGCAGGGTGCCAGAACGGAGTTTCTGGATCCGAATCTTGGTTTCTCGTGGCGGCGGCGGAGCGGAACTCTTTCTGGAAAACTATCGCCCCCTGAGTTTTTAGGTCAGAAGGCAACTTATAGGCGCGAAGGGAGGTCGAGGAGCTGCCTGGGATGGCCAAACCTCCCCAAGGCACGGGGTCAATGGGCCCACGCTTGGGTTTGGTCTGGGCCCTCCAGGCCTCCTCTCTGTCTCCCCTTCTGGATCCGTGGATCTTCTGGTGAAATATAATTTTTGGCATATTTTCCGGGATATTTCCTGATAGTTCATTTTCTGCACAAAAACAAGACACCAAGGTAATTCTGTTGAAAACAGCGTCAGTCCGTGTTAGTTGTATCCAAATCACACAAGTTTAGAGGAGAAACAATAGCAAAGTGTTCAAGAAAGTAGATACGTTTTGGACGTATCAATCCCCCAGCCTTCTACAGAATATTATAACGGTGTAGCACAAGAGAGAGCGAGAGAGATAACTCTCAGGAGTTGTGGTGTACTTTTGAGAAGGGGGCTTGGGGCCTTTATATATTAGGAGGGAAGGGGGTGGTGCGCCCTAGGATCCCTCCTAGGGCCGGGGGCCATGGAGGTGTCTCCCCGCATATGGTAAGCATCCGATCTCCCCTTGATGGGAGATCATCCCCTTCCTAGTGTAGGATATATTCCAATCTTTACAATCAAGTAATATCGGAACCTTCCTAGTTTAGAAGATATGATTGATACTTTCCATAAATAGAGATGTGATTGGATCATTTCCTTTTTTATGCAATGCACAAAATACGATTCCTTTTGTATCACGATATATTACTTGCTCGAGATCCGACCGTCGGTATCACTATACCTAGTTCAATCTCGTTAGCAGCAAGTTACTCGTTCTGTGGCATATGATCCCCGTGAATAAACACATTAGTCACATTCTTGAAAGCTCTTAGGATGATATACTACCGAGAGGGCCTAGAGATATCTTATACTCTATCACGTGGAGGAACAAATCCTAGTCTTGATTCATGCAACCCAATAGATACCATCGGAGATACATGAAAGCCACCTTTATGATCATCCAGTTGTAGAGTGTCGTTTGATGTGCACAAAGTATTCCACTCATGCCCGGAAGTAACATGATCTCATGGTCCGAGGAAACTATACTTGACATATATAGAAAGCGATAGCAATCAAACCAGATGACACAGTCAGAAGCTATGCTTATATTTGGGTATATCCATAACATCATATGTTATGATCTCATTATTAATCAATATCATATGTTCATGGTTAAGAATCCTTAACCGTCATTTAATCAATGAGCTAGTTGAGTAGAGGCTCACTAGGGACACAATGTTATTTATAACTCTACACATGTATTATGAGTTCAGTTAATACAATTATAGCATAGAAAATAATACTTATCATGAAAAAAAAGAGCAATAACAACTTTATTATTGCCTCTAGGGTATATTTACAATAGGAGGTGCCTTGATGGCGCCTCTCCCATATGTTAAGTATCCGATCTCCCCTTGATGGGAGATCATCCACTTCCTAGATTAGGAGATATTCCAGTCTTGGCAATCTAGTAATATTGAATCGTTCCTAGTTTAGAAGATATGATTGATGCTTTCCATAAAAAGAGATGTGGTTGGATCCTTTCCTCTTTTACAATGCGCCAAAATGGGAAACTCGAGGTGGCACCCTTGGCCCATGTGCCATCACCTAGAAGGGATGGGCATCAACCATGGGTGGGTACTGGTGGCCCAAGCACCACCCCTTGGGTGCCATGCCACCTCTTATCCACTTCGACCACCTTAACCCCTTTTGGCACTCCGTATTGATTCCTGTTTCTGTCAGATGCTCCTGCTATCTCGATTCTATATATATTTCGGAATGTTTCTGAAAGCTCTCTGATATAACCGTTGTCTCAGGATGGTTACGATGAACCTTGGAATCACCATCAACAACTTTGGAACAACCTTCCCAAATTAGATAATATCACTGAAACAGTTCCGATTCCTCTCCGAGGTGTCTCAATGAATCCCGAGACTATTTTGGCATGTACAAAAACTATTCTGGACATCTCTCTCTACTACCTACCATATAGGTGACAAGTACAACTTGATCATAAGACCTTAAGCTTATGATCCTATCGGGTTCGGTAGTAAGTGGACATGATTCCGAAAGACTGTCGGATCAATAACCAACTACAACCTAAGCACCCATGATGGTTCCCACTTCACTACGCAAAGATCACATCGAGTGAACCCGCTCATTATACATATACTAATCCTTCCACTTCGCGATATTCGTGTGACAATCTAAGGCGATATATTGGTATCCTCGTGAATCAACTCTTGATCATATAACGATTATCCTCGGTATTATTTCACTTTCTTTAACTTGAATATGTATTCCAGTGTCCTTTATGATCTAATCATAACCGTGTCTACGCAGACGATTGGGTGACATCGTAAACAACACAGACGATTGGGTGACATCATAATACTAAGTGGGCCAAGAAAATATCTCTCCATCTCTAGGAGGAGCGAGGTCCCACTTATTGAACTATCCAAGTCCCCGGTCATACTTTCGTGCTTATCTTAGAAAATTCGTTATTACTAGCTTTGTAGTATGGCGTTAGGACAAGTCTAAGTATAAACCTTATGGTATGAGGATGCTTGTTAGTCTCATGGTCTTGAGGATTCATGCATAGGATAATGGACGGATGATATTAATATTAACAACATGATTCTATCTCATAGTAAATCATCTTGTGGAAACTTGATCATCACTCAACAACATGAGCTAGTCCTAGAGACTGGACTAGGAACATCTTGGTGCGTTCATTTCTACTACACCTACATGTGATGCTTCCTTTGATTCTCACAATCAAGGTTC
Organism: Avena atlantica; assembly: GCA_910589765.1. Taxonomy (NCBI): domain Eukaryota; kingdom Viridiplantae; phylum Streptophyta; class Magnoliopsida; order Poales; family Poaceae; genus Avena; species Avena atlantica. The sequence goes on from OU342735.1 coordinate 478,394,025, forward strand.
ACAAAAGTTCTAGCATAGTTCGATGAACCTATATGTTTAACATGAACTTATATGTTGAACATGAGATTATATAATAATCATTATTATTATTACCTCTAGAACACAATCCTAACACAAAGGACAAAATAATATGACAACAACAATAATATACCAACAACTAAATGACAATGTTTATGTTTTAGTAGATCATTTGACTTGGGTTGATTTAGCATTCTTGCTAAGCTCAACAATATGCCCTCATTGTTAAGTGGTATTACCGTTACAATAACTATACCATGATCTACAAAACTTGATCATATTTTACAATGAGCTAGTCATGTCCATGAGATCAGGAACACTTGGTGTTTATATCTTCACATGTGCTTATGAATTTTCTATTAATTCTCACAATTAACACACATAGAAGTTATAACATAAATAATAAACTACAATTGTGAATACATGAAATAGCTAATAAATATTTACTTGCCTCTACTGCATATTCCCAACATTAATGTTTCGACGCCGCTAGGGTTTGATGAGATAATAGACGGTGTTATCAATTTTTGATAAGGAGTCTCGGATGAGATCCTAGATATGACGAGGAGCTTCGGGTAGTATGGAGATAAAGAAAAAGTATATGGAAAGTTATTTTAGGGTTTTGAAAAAAGTTTAGGATTTTTAGTATCGTATCAAGAATGTTCTAGAAGGCTCTATGGTTCCACTTGTGGGGCCCACTTGCAAGGTGGGTCCACACGGACCTGAGAAGGTGGCACCCCATTCTACATGGACCAAGGTGCCACAGCCCTCAGAGGCCCATGCGTCCAAGGAGGAAAAACCCTAAAGGGGTCCCCTCCCTTTGGTCGTCGCCGCCCCATAAACTTGGAGAGGGGCCAAGTAAGGCTGCCCCCACGCCTATATAAAGAGGTAATGGGTTGGAACATAGCACCCCATGTCCCTAGCGCTGCTTCCCTCCCACTCTCCCATATACTTTCCCTCCTCCCACAAAGGTTTAGCAAAGCTCTGTCGGTTCTCCACCATAAATCGTGCACAACATCGTCGTGCTTCCAGGATCTCACCAACCTTTCCCCCTCTCTTTCTGGATTAAGAGGGAGGAGATGCCATCAAACTAAACGTGTGAAAATCTCGGAGGTGCTTCTCGTGCGGTGCTGCATCGAATTGATCCGATGAAATTACGACTGTATCCTCCATGATCTTTAGATCGTTAAACAAATGTGTTCTTCAAGGGTACGTAGATATGCCCCCCCTCTCTATTAGCATCTATAAATTGGATTTTGGGTTTTCTTCAGCAATCTCGCATGTATTGTTTTGTTTTTCCTGCTACAAACCCATAAGTTTTGGGGTTGTACAATGTCAATTTTTCCTTTTTCCTGGTTGTATAATGAGGGAAACTAGGAAGGTATGGCTAGGGTCCATAACATGTTGTATGTTCAGTTTTGTAGCACGATACCAATAACAGAACTAATTTTAGGCTAACTATGCGTGTACATGTGATCCATGTGACGCCACTATGGAGCACGGTCCTTATTTTATTAGCACCAGTTAGTACTCTATCCTAATACTCTACCCAAATTAACAATGCTCTTTTGAGTACAGATTGAGTGCAGACTTTTGGCTCCCGACCTTGTATAACCACTTAAGCCTATTGTTGAGCTTTTTATTTCCTCATCTACTCAGTCAAACTTATCACTACTCCAAGTTCTCAAAACTTTCATGGTTTTCTGGAGTTTGACCTTGATATCCGCCAGGTTATGGACCTGATTACTACTATCTGAGGCTTCATTTATTTCAACATGTAGCATGGTTTCCTTTTGTTAACCTCCAGCTTACTTAGCTGTAGGATTAGTGGCAAGTGGTCAGACCTTGAGGACATCACGTGATTGAATTCAACATATCATTAAAAATAGTGTGCCAAGCTGGGTTTGCAATAGCCCGATCTAGCCTCACTTTAACATTCTTTCTCCTTTCTTGTTTATTATTATATGTCCATGGCAAGCTAGAGTGTCCCAGATCATGAAGGTCACAAACCTGCAGGGTTTATCTAAACTCATGCATTCTTCTTTCCCCTCTTACATTATGATAAGTGCTCACTTTGCCACATAGCTTCATTGAAGTCGCCAACCATCAGCCACGAAATTTTTGCTTCATAATTTGGTTTTATTCTTCTTATCAATTTTCCATAGACAAAAGTGCTCCTCCATTTTATTTCAAGCTCATCATGGATGGGTACATCAATGTGGTCCTCACTAAAGCTTTTTAGATCTACTGTTAAATCAGAATTCCACAGTGCTAAACCACTACTCTTACACGACAAACTAATAAGAAAACAATAGCTATATAGCCCAATCGTTTACTCAGAGCTTCAACTAGATGTTTATTCTGTCTTGTTTCGGAGAGGAACACTAAGAGGGGATGATATTATTGCACCAGGCAAGACAACTACTAAACTTTCCAAGGTTTCCCCAAACCTCGACAGTTCCAGCATAGGAAAATCATTGATCCTTCCAAGCACCATTATCGGTGGCTTGAAGTGGGCTGGCATCCCCAAGGCCAACAGCTTCCTTGTTGTCCATCCTAGCCTTGTCTTCTTCCTTCTTCTACATATCCTCTCTTTCTTCTCATGTCATAGCTGACGCAGTCCTTTAGTACCCAGGCACTCGGACAAAGATGGCACTTGGTATTGTCCCCTTTTAGCCCACATCATTATCACTTATTTCTCATTGTCCCCCTCCTGACCTTGATGAACATTGCTACTAAGTTATAGGTTCACATATGTCAGCTCTTCAGGTTTGTGGTTTACCACCATGTACCTCTTCCTCCTATTCTAGGTGCATGTGGTCTTGTTCTCCATGTTGGTGGAGTTCTATTCTTTTCCTACAGCTGCATCTTTGCTCTCATCTTGCGCCTCAGTGTGTGTTCAGGGAGATCCTGCCTAATGTTGATGTCGGCCTTAGCCACCCTCTGAACCTCACCGGTCGCCATCTCTGTTGCCTCCTTGTTGACAAAAGGGGCGCTAGCTTCTCCCACTTGTTCAGATCCTCCCTGGACCAAGACTCCTTTCTTGTTGTCGAGGGATTCATTCATGGCCAAAACAACATGGTTAACACCGTCTATTGTGACCCAAAGGTTGGTGTTGAGGGTCACAACACCGCTGACCTATGCCAATCCTTCATTGGTAGTTTTGTTGGTGTCGACCTAGATGCACAACTTCTCCACCGCGTCAGTCACCTTCTCCATCGCAGGTGTTCCCTTGATGGTCCTTGGAACACCAGTGACGTGGCTCAATAGTAGAGCTTCGTTGGGAGACCCCAAGAGGAAGGTATGATGAGCATAGTGGAAATTTTTCCCTCAGTTATGAAACCAAGGTTATCGAACCAGTAGGATCAAGGAAACAACTCCAAGGTGTTGCTATCAACTTGGAATCCTGCACAACACAAACTCAAGACTTTTCCCCAACTTACAGTGAGGTTGTCAATCTCACTGGTTTGCTGAAAACAAAGGATTAAACGTATGGTGTGGAAGGTAATGGTTGCTTGCAGAAAGTAAACTGTAGCAGTAGATGATGTAATAATGGTAAAGATTGGACCGAGGTCCACAGTTCACTAGAGGTGTTGTCCTTAAGATAGATAACATAACATGTTGGGTAAACAAATTACAGCGAGGCAATTGACATGACTGATCAAGGCATAAGAATGCAATACTAGACATTCATGATCCTATGAGATTTGATTGGGCATTACAATGATATACATAGACCGCCATCCAACTACATCTATGACTAGTAATCCACCTTCAGGTTATAATCCGAACCCCCTCCAGTATTAAGTTGCAAGCAACAGATAACTGCATTAAGCAATGTGTGTAAAGTAAACAATACAATTGTTCCATGAACAAAAGATTGTTGTTTTCTCCCTAGTGGCAACAACACATCTATAACCTTAGAGATTTCTGACACTTCCCTAGATTCAATAGAGGCATGAACCCACTATCGAGCATAAATACTCCCTCTTGGAGTCACTAGCATCTACTTGGCCAAGATAGCTACTAGAAACAGAGATTATGCAAGATCTCAAACAACACAGACATGATAGAATCAATAATCATAAGACATGATAGAATAAATAATCAATCTGACATAGTATCTCAATATCCATCGGATCCCCGCAAACACAACATGCACGATTACAAATAGATAACTTTTATCATGAACGGAGCTCACAAGATCTAAACATGATAGCACAAAGGAGGAGAAACAACTGAAATTACCGACTTTATACGACTAGAGGGGGGGGGGTTGAATAGGCATCTACCCAATTTTAATTTGTTTCTCACTTTTAGGCTCAACAAGAAAGGAAGTTATCTAGAGATGAAACTAAGTGAACAACCTAAATGCAAGGAAACAAACACCAACAACAAAAACAGTAAATAGCAAGGAGTAAAGGAGGGGAACAAAGTAACCGGAGAGGGGACACGGAGATGTAATTCCCGTAGTTCACTCCCAAGGAGCTACGTCTATGTTGGAGAGGTGTCGGGGCCACACAAGGTCACCCGAGCGCCACAAAGGCCTCACCTTCTTCTCCGATGAGCTCCCCCACAAAGGAGGCCGCACAATCCACTAGCCGGTGACCTTGAAGGTGCCAACCGAAACCTTTACACCAAGGTTGAGGGGGGAGGCTCCACAACTCAATTGGAGGCCCTCAACGACACCTCGAAGCTTTACAACGCAAGCCTTAGCTCCGAGGATGCCCTACACCGTCTAGGGTTCCAAGAAACCCAAGAGCAACAAGATCCACAAAGGATGGGTGGGGGAAATCAAATCTTCTTTGGTGGAAGTGTAGATCTAGGTCACCTCCCTCACCCCCCAAAAGATCAAGTCTTGAGTGGCTAGAGAGAGAGATCTAGTGAGGTGAAGCTCAAGCATTAATGGAGGAGAGAGAAAAATTCGAGAGGGAGTGGGAAGAAGAAGAGGGGTGCCTTAAATAGGCCCCCTCGCGCTAAATCGTGACAGCCCCCGCGACCTCACCGGAAGTTCCGCCCAGCCTGGCTCCAACGGTCATCAGATCGTTGACGCCCGCTCCAGAAGCGCAACCAGAAGTTCCGGTCAAAACAGACCGGAAGTTCCGATGAACTTCCGATGCTAGTTCCGACCAAGTTCCGGCAAATAGAACGCTTCAAAACAGAAGGTTACTGAGCCGCCACCGGAACTTGGAGCGGAACAAGGGGCGGAACTTCTGGGTCGCGAACCGAGTCTGGCCGGAAGTTCCGGCGTCTGGGCGGAAGTTCCGCTCAGGATCTTTTGGCAGGACAAGTTCCGATGCAAGTTCCGGCCCAAGTTCTGGCAAATAGAACACTTCATACAGAAGGTTACTGATTCACCATCGGAACTTGGGGCGGAACTAGCGTCGGAACAAAGTGTAAAATAGCCCGCAGAAAAGAATCTGAGCGGAACTTCTGGCCTAGGCCGGAAGTTCCGGTGAGACACAAAAGGCTCCAACAGAACAGGAAAAACGCTCTCTCACGGGATAATGGGATGGCTGTGGCGGTGCATATAGGTTTGTGCAAGAACAAGTGATTTCCCACAGCCTTCCAAAATGGACCCCCTCTTAATAGTACGGTGACCTAAAAACAACAACCGGAGAGAAACTAGGAGAAGACTAAAAGGCCACCGTCTTCATGAGATCCCAAGAGAGCATCCACCACTATAGAAGGAGACATCAACAACATTTCCCCTGAAACTCAAGCGCACAATTAAAAACACAGTTGGGATTATCATTAACACCAAAAACATCATGGGAAGATATAGTCCTTTCAATCTCCCCCTTTTTGGTGTTAGATGACAATCCCAAAGATTTGCATAGAATCAAAGCAATCTTTGCAATGTACGGGACAAGCTCCCCCTGTATGTGTGCAAGGTAGATAAGAAGAACTCTAAGGACAAGACTGGCACACATACACGGAGGCTCCCCCTACCAATTGCAAAGATAGCACAAGTGCAAGGTACAAGAAAGGATAGAGCTCATACCAGAACCAACCAAATGTGGTGGAGACAAAGGGAGTAATAATAACAATAAGAGCAATGAGGCTCCACCACCATATGCATGAGCTCATAAGATGACAACAAGATACCACACTCACGACATTGTATAAGATACCACAAAGATACCACATAGTCTCAAACATAACATACCACATGGTCCACAAGCACACGTAAGTTCACAGACATAAAACCACAAGCACACCAATAAACTAGAGAGTTCGCGAGCAAGAAAAGATCAAAGGCAAGAACATGCTCGCGACTCAACCCATGCAAATCCCGTAGACAACCTAATAGACATCTTTCTCCCACTTTGGCATCGAGACACCAAAAAGGAAGAGAAGATCAAGCTAATCGTCCCAGCCACGAGAGGGAGAAGGAGCAGACTCAGGGACCAAAGGACCCCACTCAGGCGGACCAGTGACCTCCTCCTCAGACTCATCCTCAGACCAGTGGCAGTTGTCGCGAATCCAATCATCCTTGGGAACAGCGACAGAGCTATAGACCGGTGAGCTAGGAATGTTGAGAGCGGTCATGATGGCCTTCTGGCGCTGAACATTGTGACGTTGATCAACATAGGCCTGATACTCGTGGTCCTGCAGAAAGCAGAAAGTTTTCTTCACTTTCCCAAGCAGCTTCTTTGCCCAAGACGGCTGCCTCTGGAGAGAAGGACCACCAGCACTAGAGCCACCAGGAGCAGAGGAGGGACCACCAGCAACATCTCGAGCCTTCTTGAGTGCAGCTTCCTTTTCTTCTTGAGAACGAGGCTTTTGGTGCTTCATCACACGTAGCTTCTTCTCCTCATGAATGGTGATGTTGTCTTGAGGAAAGCGGGTGCCAGTCGTCTCAAGCCACTTGTGATTGATGAGAGTCTGTATGTAGGGAGCATAGATGCAGGAGCGCTTTTCAATGAGAGCCGCCCACATCTCTGAGTAGATGAAGTGCATAATATCCATTGACATGTCAGAGTCCCGGCGAAGATAAGTCTGATGCATGAGGTCAACCTGATAGCCATGAAACTGATCAAAGTTGCCAGCCTTGGGAGAGATGGTGTTCAAGTACACCCTGCGCATGATGTCAAAAACTAGCAGCAGATGATTCACAAACCCAACAGTTCCCCACCCTTCAATGTAGAGAGGCTCCAGGACCTCAGGATCAGCAGCTTCAGGACCATGAACACGCCAACCATTTACCCCGCGGCCAGGCTGAATGGGATAGCCAAGAAGCTCAGCAAACTCAGACCAAGTGGCGGTAAGCAACACGTCCCTGTTCATCCACTTCATCACACCTTCAGTAGAGGACTGCATGTGAATAAACAGAGTTGAGTAAAACTGAGCAATAGCAGTAACATCAAAGTTCTGACGGTGCTCCATGAGGGGAACCAGCCCAAACTTCTGGCAAATATCAAGAGCCTCGCCAAAGTAAACTTGCTTATCTTCCATGTGAGCCACATTGATGTACTTTTGAGGAGCAACCACGAACTTCTTCTTCGATGCATAAATTTCTTCATATATCTGTTCCTGACGGCAGGTGTGGAAGTGAGGGTCCAAGCAAATACGATCACGAGGAACGAGGTAGGGATCTGTAGCCCTGAATGCAGAGTAAGCTTTCTGAGACCACTTGGAAATCTTGGCTTTGGTCATGTCTGGCCCAGCAGCAGTGGCCTTCTGAGCAAGAGCAGGCCTTTTCCCTATAGCAGCAGCACGGTGAGCAGCAACAGCCTTCTGACGAGTACTCTGAGTGGTCAGACGCACAACCTCAACATCTTCTTCATCAATCTCAGGAGGAATGTCAGAGGATGGTCAGCGGGCACACTTTCCTTGGCGGGTATCTCCTTGCCCTGAGAGGAAAGCAGAAGAGTAGGGAGGGAAGGTGGGGTAAGTGCACAAGTTCGGAAGAGGAAACAAAAGAGATAGATTGGAAAAATACAATCAGGAAAACAAATTGCATTGTTGCCGGAAATTCCGCTGAATTGTCGGAACTTCCGGTGAAAATAGTACACCGGAAGTTCCGGTCGTGGCTCACCGGAAGTTCCGGTGAGACCACGAACTGACAGTTCCAAACAGCAGTTCACTAGATCTAGATCTAAAAGCCACAAGTGCAAAGATTTTCAAGAATGTATTGGACCAATCTAATATAGCATGATACCCTAGGCCTACCAAGATCTTCCAACAAGTTCTAGCCAAAGAACTAGCCTAGACAAGGTGTTCCCTAACTCAAGCCATGGTGAGAGCAAGATCTCCATTAATGGAGGGAGTTGAGGGCAAATACCGGAGTCCATGGCGGGAGATCGAGGTGGGGAAGGATCCCACGGAGCAGATCTGCGGAGGAGTGGTTGGAGATGAAGGGGCCGGAGCACCTTCGTGGAGAGGTCCTGGCCGGCGGCTGCTCCAAATAGAGGATGGGTCTTGGGGGAAAAAGGAAGAAGATCCCGTTTTCCCCCAGGGCCCACCTTATATAGGACGGGGAGCACCACCGGAAGTTCTGGTGGACCGAAACTTCCGGGTCAGACTGACCGGAAGTTCCGCTGACGCCAGGAAGACCATCTCAGGTTTGGAAGATAACAAGGAAGAACTTGTGCAGGGAATAGAGAGGGCTTGAGGTAAGGAAAGGCTTAGGATAGAGGACTCAAACTGTGAAGAACCAAAGCCAACAAAAAACAAGAAAAACAAAAAGGTCAAAGACACAAATAAAAACGGGTCGGTGGCCGAGGCCACCTTATATAAGAGTAAATGGCTTGACACCGCGAAGAGATATCTTGGATTCATTACCAACACTCATCATGAAGCTCAAATGGTCTCCTTTAGAGACTATAGAGTATGAAAACTTTAATGTGCGCATAATAGGGATAGCGTTTGTTCATAAGAGGAACTACACTCTCCCTAAATCCATGCCTACATCCAAACAAGATACATATTGAGACGCGGGTAGGTGTGCAAGGTACTCAAGCAACATTGCTTGAATCAATGATATTTAGCTCATGCCTTAACTCCTGGAACCTTGCTTCATCAAGAGGCTTCATGAAAAGATACGTAAGATTTGCCTTGGTGGGAACATACTCCAAAGAAATGTCTCCTCTAGCAACATGGTCCCGAATGAAATGATGACGAATCTCAATGTGCTTGGTCCGGTTGTGTTGCACGGGATTGTGAGCAATAGCAATGGCACTCTCATTGTCGCAAAGAAGAGGCACCTTGTCAAAAGATAGTCCAAGATCCTTCAAAGTTTGCTTCATCCATAGCAATTGAGCACAGCAGCTTGCGGCAGAGATGTACTCAGCTTCGGCAGTGGACATAGACACACAGTTCTGCTTCTTCGAGGACCAACAAACCAAAGATCTTCCGAGAAACTGACAAGCTCCGGAGGTTGACTTTCTTCCCACTTTGTCGCCAGCCCAGTCCGAGTCCATGTAACCAATGAGATCAAAGCTGGCTCCCTTGGGGTACCACAACCCAAAGTTTGGGGTATGAACTAAATATCGAAAGATTCTCTTGACCGCCACCATGTGACTTTCCTTTGGTGCGGCTTGAAATCTTGCACACATACCCACACTCAACATAATATCCGGTTGGGATGCACAAAGATAGAGCAAAGAACCAATCATAGATCGATAGAGTTTTTGATCCACCTCCTTACCCTTGGGATAGAGATCAAGATTAACCTTAGTTGGCATGGGAGTCTTGGCACCTTTGATTGATCAAACTTGAACTTCTTGAGCATGTATTGGATGTACTTGGCTTGGTTGATGAAAGTCCCTTTCCTCAATTTCTTGACTTCAAACCCAAGGAAAAACTTCAACTCCCCCATCATGGACATCTCGAAGCGATCGGTCATGAGCTTGGCAAAATCCTCATTAAAAGTTTTGTTAATAGACCCAAAGATAATGTCATCAACATAGATTTGGCATACGAACAAGTGGCCTTCAACTTTCTTAGTAAAAAGAGTGGGATCAATGAGGCCCACTTCGAAGCCACGGTCTAACAAGAGCTCCCTAAGGCAATCATACCACGCACGTGGGGCTTGCTTGAGGCCATAGAGTGCCTTATTGAGCTTGTAGACATGGTTCGGAAAAAGTGGATCCTCAAAACCCGGAGGTTGCTTGACGTATACCAACTCTTTCAAAGGACCATTAAGAAAAGCACTCTTAACATCCATTTGATGCAACTTAAAGTTATGATGGGTAGCAAAGGCAAGAAGCATACGAATGGATTCAAGGCGAGCAACGGGGGCGTAAGTCTCACCGTAGTCGATGCCCTCAAATTGTGAGTATCCTTGGGCAACTAACCTTGACTTGTTGCGCACGACAATTCCATTCGCATCGCACTTGTTCTTGAAGACCCACTTGGTTCCAATAACGTTTTGACAGTCTTTGGGCCGCTCAACCAATGTCCAAACATTGTTCCTCTTGAAGTTGTGAAGTTCCTCGTTCATAGCATCAAGCCAATCATCATCTTCAAGAGCTTCGAAGACTTTCTGTGGTTCCACAAGAGAGATAAACGCGTGGTGAGAGCTAAATGAAGCTAGTTGCCTCCTAGTAGTGGAACCTTTATTGAAATCTCCATAGACATTATCAAGGATATGACCATCTCGAACAAGCTTGGCGAGACGATAGGCTTGACGGCGGGATTGTGCTTCAACTCAAGATTCTTGAACTACCACTTGGTCATTGCCACCAATTGAGACACCGCCTTGACTATAAGCATGAACACGAGGGTCATCTTCATCAATTTCCACTTCAGGGGAGTCATCACTTGGAGAGGATCCTTGAGGATCATTGACTTGCTCTTGATCTCGACGAGCTTGACCTTGGGGAGAGTCGTGATCTTGAGGAGGAGCCCCATCTTGGGGAGGTTGATGAGGTTGATGAAGAGCTTGTCCGTGGGAGGTGCCTTGAGGAGGAGCCCCATCGTGGGGAGGTTGATGTTGTTGATGAAGAGCTTGTTCTTTGGAGCTTGGAGAGTCATGAGCATGGGAAGCTTCGGAAGAGCTTGAGGGAGCTTGTGCCAAGAAAGTAGGTCCATGAGGGGCAAGATGATCTTGTGAAAGTGAGGGCTCCACTTGAGTAGAGCTTGGTCCTTCTCTTTCATCCATAAGGGGATCCTCAATGGGGAGGTGGAAGCCCACACCCATTCTTCTTATGGCCTTGGGAGGAATTTCATCACTTGGATCACAAACACCATCTTGCCTAACAAGAGACTCATGATTTTCATCAAACTTTACGTTGCTCGTTTCTTCAACTCTTCCATTGGCTTTGTTGTAGACTCGATAAGCATGGGACTGATTTGAGTAGCCAACGAAAATTCCTTCTTGAGCCTTGGATTCAAACTTGGACAAACAAACTCCTTTCTTGAGAATGTAGCACTTGCAACCAAACACCCGAAAGTAGCTAACATTAGGCTTTTTCCCGGTGAGAAGTTCATAGGGGGTCTTGTTTTTTTCTTGCGGAGATAAAGCCGGTTGGTTGCATGGCAAGCGGTGGAGATGGCCTCGGCCCAAAAGTTGTATGGAGACTTGAACTTAGCTAGCATAGACCGAGCCGCATCCATCAATGTGCGATTCTTCCTTTCGGCAACTCTGTTTTGTTGAGGGGTGTAGGGAGTGGAGTATTGATGCTTGATTCCTTCATCACTGAGAAACTCGTCCAAGGTATAGTTTTTGAACTCGGTTCCATTGTCACTTCGAATTGAGAGAATAGTTGCATTGTGCTTCCGTTGAACCTCATTAGCAAAGTCAATGACGGTTTGTTGAGTCTCACTCTTGTACTTGAAAAAGAACACCAAGTGTATCTTGAGAAATCATCCACAATAACCAAGCAATACTTCTTGCCTCCAAGGCTATCATGAGAGGGAGGACCAAAGAGATCCATATGCAAGAGCTCCAAACACCTCTCGGTAGTGATCTGATTGAGTGCTTTGTGAGGAGTTTCATGCATCTTTCCTTCAATACAAGCCCTGAAAACATGATCTTTGGCAAAAGAAACATCGTTAATTCCAAGGATGTGGCCCTCAGAGTGAAGTCTTTGCAAAGTTCTCATGTTAACATGGGCTAGGCGGCGATGCCACAACCAGCCCTTATCGGCTTTAGCATAGAGACATAGAGCATGAGGAGTAGTGGTCCCTGAAAAGTCCACCACATACAAGTCATGTTCTACATATCGTACAAAAGCCACCTTGAGAGACTTGATCCACATGAGGACCACGGTATGATAATTAAAGAAAGAAGAAAGACCCATAAGAGCAAGAGCACGAACTGAGAGTAAGTTGTAACCAAGAGTTTTTACAAGCATGAAGTCAACCAAGGATACATCCGGGGTTACCACCACTTTGCCAAAACCCAAAACCTGAGAGCTTGTTTTGTCACCGTAGGATACCATGGTGTTGGCAATATTGGGCCTCAATTCGGTCATGATAGACTTGCTTCCGGTCATATGACTCGTGGCACCAGTATCAAGCACCCATTTTGATCCACCGGAAGCATAGTCCTACAAGAAAATCAAGCCTTGGTTTTAGGTACCCATTTTGCAATGGGTCCCCTTTTGTTAGTGACAAGAGCCTTTGGCACCCAAATGGCCCAATGATAATCATGTGTGTAAGACATTCCCACGTATCTAGCATATACATGACCATCATAAGATTTGCAAAGAATATAAGAGGGATTGTTCTTTCCGGCAAAGTTGTCACTTTGCAAGAGGGTTAGGCCATTTGGTACCCCTTGGGCCATGCCCTTGTTCTTTTTCTTCTTCTTGTTCTTCTTCTTCTTCTTCTTCTTCTTCTTAGTCTTGGCAAGTTGATCCTTCAACACCTTGACTTCCTCTATGAGATGCTCATGCTTGCAACAAGGGTTAGGAGAGCTAGACAAGTCTATAATTTGCACAGCGGAATACTTAGAGAGATCACAAGTTAATTGAGTTTGAAGCTGTTCATGGGCTTCAAAAAGATTTGATAATTTACTCTCCAAGGCTTTGTGTTCCTCTTTGAGTTTCTCAAGATCCTTTTGAGTCCTATCATGACCACCCACAAACTCAGCATTTTCTTTCTTGAGAACCTTAACCAAAGCAAGAGCATGGTCACGTTCTTTAATTGTAGAGCACAAAGTGTTGTTATGATCATCTACAAGCTTAGACACATTTTATTCAAGATTAATTCTCATATTTTGTTCATCCTCAAGACTTTGAGTGAGAGAGGCAATTTCATCGGCGGCATATCTTTCATTTTTACATAGCAAGTCAAGAAGTTCTTCCTTTTCATGTAAGTCATCTCTAGCATTGTCAAGTTGTGTAAGTAAGGACTCAAAGCAGTTTTTAGTTTCTTCATCTAAGGTAGCAACAAATTCACACATGTCAATCATATCTTTCTTCACCTCTAGACCAACAAGATCAAGAGAGGAAGGCTCACTAGAGATAGGTTGAGGAGTGGGTTTCGGTGTTACCTCGGTGGCCTTGGCCATGAAGCACTTTTGGTTGGAGAAGATGACATTTTCATTTGGCGAGTCGAAGAGGGATAGACGTGGAGTTGAGGTAGTGGCAATAGCAGCAACTCCCACAATCTCTCCACCATGAACTTCATCATCATCATCTTCATCCGTGCCCGAAAGATATTCTTCATGGACCACAATTGCTCATTCCTTGTTAGTGGCGTTCTTGACGGCGTAGTTCTTGTTCAAGGGATGAGGAGGTCTTGACTTGATCTTGCGAATGAGACAACCACCATTGTCTTCACGGTTCTCAAAGGGACACTTGGCCATGAAGTGACTCTTGTCGTTGCAATTGTAGCACGACCTTGCCTTGGGAGACTTGTTGGGTGAGTTGAATCTTGAGTTGTCCCTTGATCTTGACTTGAATCCGGACTTGTTCCAAAAGGCCCTTGAAGCGAGAGCAAGATGTTCGTTGAAGGCACATTTGAGGTCCTCTTGAGACCACTCACTTGATGTATCATCATCATCAACTTCAATAGCCTTGGCCTTCAAAGCAAGATTCACTTTGGTTGACCCAATGGCTCTAGCTCGAGCGGACTCCGCATTCTTCTTGGCAATAGTCATGGCAATTACTTCACTCAAGACTTCTTGGGAGGTCATTAGGTGAAAGTTGGTTCTTCCCTTGATAGAGTTGAGATTTTGTTCTTCAAATGGGAGGAGAGCTTGAATGAACTTCCTCTTCATAAACTTGTCATCAACATAGTGAGCCCCAAGGTCCCTCATAGTGGAACAAAGGACCTTAAGGCGCCTATACATGTCTTCGGGGGTCTCATCATCTTGCATTGCGAAACCATCACACTCATTGTTGATCTCATCAAACTTGGAGCTTTGGATGCTTGCATTCCCAACAAAGAGCTCGGTGAGTTGATCCCAAGCTTCCTTGGCGGTGTCAAATTGGCGAATGTGAGCAAAATCCTTTGGAGTCAAGGCCTTTTGAATCATTCCCAAAGCTATGGCATTGAGTTGCTTGTCCACCACTTCACCTCGTGTCAACTTCTTTGGGTCATATGGAGAGAAACCATCCTCCACAATCCTCATTAACTCAATAGACGAGCTGGAAATATGTGAGCGCATTAGATATTGCCAATTGGCGAAATTAGAAGTATCTAGCATGGGTGGTGCTCCTTGAGGTATAATGTGTGGCATGGGGATGGGTGGATCCGGAGTGTACTTCGGCGGTGGGGGTACCGCCGAGTAGTCCTTTCCTCCATTTTCCTCTTTGGAAGTTGGGTTCTCGGGCTCCTCGATGTTCTCACTTGGAACCTTGGTAGAGGTTTGAGCAACAAAACCAAGTCCCAAGTGAGTGGTGGTAGCCGCGGGAGTTACCCCGGGGGCGGACACTGTAACGGTGGGAGGAACCTCGTTGGGTTGAGGTGTGTCAATAGCAACCATGGGGTTTGGCTTGAGAGACTGCAAGTGAGTCATCATTTCCTCGAACTTGGACATCATGGATGACTCCAATTGCTTGAGGTCATCCATAGTGGCCAAGTTCTTGGATTTTTTGGTTTCACTACCCCCTTCGTCGGCCATAGTCTCTCAGGCGATAAATCCTGAAATAAGAGCCTTGGCTCTGATACCAATTGAAAGTACCGACTTTATACGACTAGAGGGGGGTGAATAGGCGTCTACCCAATTTTAATTTGTTTCTCACTTTTAGGCTCAACAAGAAACTAAGTTATCTAGAGATGCAACTAAGTGAACAACCTAAATGCAAGGAAACAAACACCAACAACAAAAACAGTAAATAGCAAGGAGTAAAGGAGGGGAACGAAGTAACTGGAGAGGGGACACGGAGATGTAATTCCCGTAGTTCACTCCCAAGGAGCTACGTCTACGTTGGAGAGGTGTCAGGGCCACACAAGGTCACCCGAGAGCCACAAAGGCCTCACCTTCTTCTCCGGTGAGCTCCCCCACAAAGGAGGCCTCACAATCCACTAGCCGGTGACCTTGAAGGCGCCAACCGAAACCTTTACACCAAGGTTGAGGGGGAGGCTCCACAACTCAATTGGAGGCCCTCAATGACACCTCGAAGCTTTACAACGCAAGCCTTAGCTCCGAGGATGCCCTACACCGTCTAGGGTTCCAAGAAACCCAAGAGTAACAAGATCCACAAAGGATGGGTGGGGGAAATCAAATCTTCTTTGGTGGAAGTGTAGATCTAGGTCACCTCCCTCACCTCCCAAAAGATCAAGTCATTTGAGTGGCTAGAGAGAGAGATCTAGTGAGGTGAAGCTCAAGCATTAATGGAGGAGAGAGAAAAATTCGAGAGGGAGTGGGAAGAAGAAGAGGGGTGCCTTAAATAGCCCCCCTCGCGCTGAACCGTTACAGCCCCCGCGACCTCACCGGAAGTTCCGGTGAGAGGCCGGAAGTTCTGCCCAGCCTGGCTCCAACGGTCATCAGACCGTTGATGCCCGCTCCAGAAGCGCAACCGGAAGTTCCGGTCAAAACAGACCGGAAGTTCCGGTGAACTTCTAATGCTAGTTCCGACCAAGTTCCGGCAAATAGAACACTTCAAAACAGAAGGTTACTGTCACATCCCAAAATTTTCCAAATTTTGAAATGTGAAAAATAAATAAACAAAATAAACAATTGTTGATTTTTAGGGTGAGAAGAAACTTTTTGATTCCAATTGGAAATATCAAAACCTATTTTGATCAAATCAAATCCTAAAGGGATTTAAAAAGATAAATAAACAATAAAGTTAAAATATTTGGAATTACTATTTTTGGATCTTTTAATAAAAATATTAGGTTTTCAAAAGAAAAGGTAGAATAATAAATAAAGATTATTTTATAAAGCCAAATTAAATCTTGGCCAAGCTTTTGAAATAAAATATTTCTATTTGATAAAAAGAGTAAAGGTTTATTTAAATAAAATAATGAGGATTTATTATTATCCAATTTATTTAAAGTAAGGGCTTTTCCAATTTAAATAAACACTAAAACTTGTTATTTTATTTTAAATAAGTTTTCCAAGTGTTTTGTATTTTCAAATAAAACCTACTGAAATGGTTTTTGATATTATTTAGATTTCAAATGGAGATTTTAATAAATCAAATCCTATTTGAATTAATAACTAAGGACTATTTTATTTAATTATTAAATAGATCCTAGAAGAATAAAAGTATTATTTTATTTTGGACTTTGGTTTGTGTTGTTAAACAGAATTAAAATCTACACAAAGTTTGGTGGAAGTTTGAATTCATTTGGGGTTTGAATTGTTTGATTGAAAATCAAAACAGAAATTCAAATAGAAAAAGAAAAAGCATTCTGTATAAAAAAAATGAAAAAGGCTCAACCTACTAAGCAGGCCCAGCAGCCCACTCGCAGCCCAACTCTCCTCCCCTAGCGAAACATTTTCTTTCACTCAACCTCGCACCCGCAGAGTCACAGATAGGTGGCCCCATCTCCCTCTCTCTCCCTCACTGACAAGCAGGCCCCACGCCAGCGTGTCATCGTCTTTAACCCACGACCGTTCTTCCCCTGCCATTGCTGCCGATTGAATGCGGCGTTGAATTCGCGTAAATGACTGCGTTAATCCTGCCTGCGACCACGCTCGTTAAACCTCCCGTTCCTCCTCTACCATTCCCCCCAAACAGCACCTCCTCTCTGCCCCAGGGCTGCCCCAATTGAGAGCTCGAAACCTTCTGTCACCGACAGCTTCCCCGGCCAATTCCTGCGAACCACGGCCACCCCTCGCCTCCCTCTGCACGCTAGCACATTCCCCATCGCCAGGCACACCTGCCCATAGCACCAGTTCGCTCCCGCGCACCCTAGAAGCTCGGCTTCGTCATCAACTGAGCGCCACCGCGTCTGTCCCTTTTCCGGCGACCTCCCCTGGTAAGTCTCGACCGCCCCGGCACCTCCTGTTGATCCTCACATCATCCCCAGCTCAGCCCGCGTCTAACTGTTCCCCTACCTTGCCTCGGCACGACCTGCAGCCCCATCCCCGACGACCTCCAGAGCCGCCAGTCGCCAGGAGCTACTCCGACGAGGAATTGCCGCCGTTCTCGTGCGCCCCTTGCCTCCTCGATACCACCTTGAGCTTCACCTCGATCACGCGAACACGTTGAGCCACTTCCTTGTCTTCTTTGCTTCCTGGAATCACCGCGACGCCACCGCTAGAGCGTGCTCTGCCGCTCGCCGCCACGCAGCGCCGCCAATCTTTGACCCAGCGTCTGTGACCGTTAGATGTAAATCTTGCGGCTAAGAATAGATCTTGGCAAAGGGGTATGAGCGCATCTGAGCCGTATGATTTAAATGAAATCTAGCGGTCCAGAGAGCTCAATCCACCCGAAGCGGTACCGGCCAATTAGATTGCGCCACGTGGACATAGTTTTGTTTAAAACAGAATTTTGAATCAGATTGAATTGCAGACTTGTAAATTGCATAACTTTTGATCCACACGTCCAAAATTTGCAAATTTTATATCAATGGAATCAGCAGAACATGTACTTTTCAACCATGCACTTTGTTTAATGATTTTCTTCGGGAAAATTGGTAGAATTTGTAGAAACATGTGTAGGCTTAATTTGAATATAAAAATTCTTTTAGATATAATTTTAATGTGAAATCTTTGCAAAATGGTTTGTTGTGAACCTACTGACCTTAGGAACCAACTCATGGATTTAAAAATGAATTTTGTGAAGTTTAGGAATAAATACTTGAGTTAGCTCATTTCTAGTCAAATAAAAATATGGATTTTGATATGGAAATGATTTTTGAGTAAAACCTTTGGGAAATGACTTGATTCAAACTTTCTGACCCTAAACACCAAGTTTTGTTAATTAACAACTTATTTGATGAACAATATAAAATTATTGCTTTGATAAAAGCATTTTCAACCACATAAAATATTGATTTGATTTAGAAATGGTCTATAGATAAAACCTTTTGCAAATGGTTTTACCACTTTAGAAAATGACCTCTTTGAACTTTATAATGTTTAGAGCTTAGTAGAAACCACCTTTGCAACTAAAACTATCCTTTGCATGCTTGCATGCATGACCTTGTTTCTATTATTTTATGTGTGATAAATTGTTTGAATATTGGTTGGAATGCTAGTTGAATTGTGTTTGCTTGATTGAATTGTAGTGGAATTAGAAGAGTGTGATATTTGCAAGATCAAGAAGTGAACCAACATTCTCTACTAAAAAGGCAAGTGACACTATCATCCAAGTCCTACTATTTTCATTATACTTAGTGGATTTTTGAAACATGCATGATAAAGCTTACTATATTTTATGCTATGATAAAATCCTAATAGGATACCCTTATATATTCCTTAGTGGAAACATTGTAGTTGTAGTATGCTTAGCCCTGCTATATAATGGGATGGGATACATGATATGATTACATGAAGAGTTGAAAAGACTTATGTTTTATATAATAAAACAAGTACTCAATGAACCACCTGGGTGGACAAGGATACTCAAGGTTGGACAAGGTGGCAACAAAAGGAACCATGTTTATGTGGCTATCTCTTTTGTTGTGCACTAGAAGAAAACCACCCAGGGACTTAGAGATTGAACATGTTTCTCGTACAGTGGCTTCCGTGTACAACCACATGCTAAATGGGCTCTGGCTTAGTCAACTACATAGTGGAAGTCCCATGCATTAGCATCTTCAGGTTAACTAGATTTGTGCTAGGGAACTTGAAACCCTACATTGGTGCCTGGATGACAAGGTAGCATTGTGTATTGGGAGGACTCCTATGGAAAGACTTTGTCACATTCTCAATCTGCCAGTACTCCATCTTGGTGAGTACTTATCCAGCGGCCACTGGTGGCATCAAGATGAGATTGTGTCATGTGGGTAAAGTGTACAACTTCTGCAGAAGATCAAAATTCTAAGTACTTAGCCGTGTCCCCGGTTATGGACAATACTGAGCAACTAAGGCCTGAAGCTATGGAAGATCTTGACATTCCAATTTCTCAAAGTAAAACTTGATGGTGACAACAAGGGATTTGAAGCACTTGGAGTTTTCCAAGAAGTTCAGAAAGATTTGACAAAAGATCAAAAACTATTTTGAAAAGATAGGACAAAACTATATTGCTTTCTGCAAATGAGCCTAAACCCTACTTAGCCAAATATGCATGTAATGATAGGATCCATTTACTTCTACATAATAGTGAAACTTGCCAATACAATTCAAATGTATTGACCCTTGTGGCTGCAACTTATTATGTTGCAGGTTTGTTTGATGTTAGTGAAGTGTGTTGAATAGGATTACAAGTCTACAACCAACATGATTGCCTGTGGCACTTTGAAGATGAAGGACCCCATGCTTATAGATATTTTGCTGCAATGTAATGTGATAGCCAAATGAGCTATGTAAGATGTAATGAATTATTTTATTCCTGGTTATAAAGTTGTATTATGACCTTTGTTTCTTGATATTACATCTTAACTGTGGATGCTAGCTATTGATCCAGGGACTAGCATTGTAAACACAGGGATCTCTACCTTATTAAAGGTTGGGAACCTTATAGATGGTATCAGAGCACTGTGTTGCCTGTAGGATTGTAAACCTAGGATTGGACAAAACCCCTTAGAAAAATAGGAGTTATTTTTCCTAAACATATTTACAAACAATCTTGTAAACCCTTTCCTCAACCTTTTGGTTTTGATTCTACACCTCTTCCTTTTCAACTTGATGGACAAAGACTTCACCATGACTAATGACTTTAACTTTAGTTTCACCAAAGATTTCATCAACTCTAATGACTTCAACATCTTCAAGTGATTTCAACTTTAGTTTCACCAAGGACTTCAACTTAGACATCACTAAGGACTACAAGTGAAAAACCAAGAGACATTAGATTGCCTACCAAAGACATTGATATCAGTTAGAGTATGGATCATATTGACCTATGAGGTATGATTATACTATGTTATTGTTTTCAATAAAACTTGTTGTTTCCTTCAACTCATGAGTTAAGCTCATAAGTTGTTAAGTGGATAGTTGCTTGTTGATTGTTTGATTGGTTGATTGTTTGATTGAACTTGGTTGTTTTTTAGTGGTGTGTTAAAACTTCTTAAAAATCTATCCACCAATACTTATCCCTATCAAACCAATAGATGCCTCCTCGTCGTGCCAACCCCAACCAAAACAACAACATTCCCCCTGAGATACAGCAGATGTTGGCAGTTCAGACACAGTTGATGCAGGAGATGACCACACTCATACAGAATCAGAACAACAACAACAACAACAACAACAACAACAACAATCATAATAATCCTCTAGCACTTCATATGCTCACCAAGTTTCTGAAACTTAGGCCTGCAAGGTTCTCTTGAACAACTGATCCAATGGAAGCTGCTGATTGGTTACGTTCGGTAAATAAGGACTTAGTGACTGTTGGCTGCACTGATGAAGAAAAAGTTAGATTTGCAGCATTTCTACTTGAAGGACCAGCAGCAACATGGTGGGACAACTTTCAGATCACCACTCCCCTTGAAGATGTGACTTCGGCTATTTTTGAAGATGGATTCAGAACAAATCACATCTCACCTGGAGTGATGTACTTGAAGAAAAAGGAATTTCACAATCTGAAAAAGCGTCACCTCAGTGTGGCTGAATATATTGAAGAATTCAACAATCTGGCACGCTATGCACCGGATGAAGTTGATACAGATGCTAAGAGAAAAGAAAATTTTCTTGAAGGACTTAATGATGAGTTGAACCTGCAGCTAGCTGTTGCCTATGTTCCAACTTATCAATCACTTTGTGACAAAGCCACAATATTGGAAAACAAGATGAATCAAGTTGAGAATAGAAAGAGGAAGCATAAACTCAAGAATCATTCAGAATCATCAAAAAATAAGCATTCATTCAAAAAGAGCAATGAAGATTCTGAACCACATCAGTATCACTACAACAACAATGGAAGTGATAATAATGGAAATGATACTGACAATGGAGATGACCTTGGTCAGAACCAACATGACACTTCCAGGAAGAAAGACATTAGCCAGTTGCAGTGCTATAATTGCAAGGAACTTGGACACTATGCATCAGACTGTCCTGAGAAGAAAAAAAAAGGATGCTAGAGGAGCCAATGGAAATGACTCCAATGTGACCCAGAAAGGACATGTGAACCACATTGACATGGATGGAAACTTTGAAGATATAGAAGAAGTGGATGTCAGAAACTAGTTAACTCAGTTGAGTCAAATAAGGATTCCTTGACAGGATATTAAGTGTTGAACCCATAGTCAAGTGAACCATCAATGTAACCCTATGAGACTTTATTTTTAAGGGTGGTAGTACCCTAGTTGCCTTGAAGCCAACTTTTAACCTTTAGCCTTCCCAAATCTCGGGACGATATTTATTTTAAGGGTGGTAGCCTGTCACATCCCAAAATTTTCCAAATTTTGAAATGTGAAAAATAAATAAATAAAATAAACAATTGTTGATTTTTAGGGTGAGAAGAAACTTTTGATTCCAATTGTAAATATCAAAACCTATTTTGATCAAATCAAATCCTAAAGGGATTTAAAAAGATAAATAAAAAATAAAGTTAAAATATTTGGAATTACTATTTTTGGATCTTTTAATAAAATGATTAGGTTTTCAAAAGAAAAGGTAGAATAATAAATAAAGATTATTTTATAAAGCCAAATTAAATCTTGGCCAAGCTTTTGAAATAAAATATTTCTATTTGATAAAAAGAGTAAAGGTTTATTTAAATAAAATAATGAGGATTTATTATTATCCAATTTATTTAAAGTAAGGGCTTTTACAATTTAAATAAACACTAAAACTTGTTATTTTATTTTAAATAAGTTTTCCAAGTGTTTTGTATTTTCAAATAAAACCTAATGAAATGGTTTTTGATATTATTTAGATTTCAAATGGAGTTTTAATAAATCAAATCCTATTTGAATTAATAACTAAGGACTATTTTATTTAATTATTAAATAGATCCTAGAAAAATAAAAGTATTATTTTATTTTGGACTTTGGTTTGTGTTGTTAAACAGAATTAAAATCTACACAAAGTTTGGTGGAAGTTTGAATTCATTTGGGGTTTGAATTGTTTGATTGAAAATCAAAACAGAAATTCAAATAGAAAAAGAAAAAGCATTCTGTATAAAAAAATGAAAAAGGCTCAACCCACTAAGCAGGCCCAGCAGCCCACTCACAGCCCAACTCTCCTCCCCCAGCGAAACGTTTTCTTTCACTCAACCTCACACCCGCAGAGTCACAGACAGGTGGCCCCATCTCCCTGTCTCTCTCCCTCACTGACAAGCAGGCCCCACGCCAGCGTGTCATCGTCTTCAACGCACGACCTTTCTTCCCCTGCCATTGCTGCCGATTGAATGCGGCGTTGAATTCGCGTAAATGACTGCGTTAATCCTGCCTACGACCACGCTCGTTAAACCGCCCATTCCTCCTCTACTATTCCCCCCCAAACAGCGCCTTCTCTCTGCCCAGGGCTGCCCCAATTGAGAGCTCGAAACCTTCTGTCATCGACAGCTTCCCCGGCCAATTCCTGCGAACCACGGCCACCCCTCACCTCCCTCTGCACGCTAGCACATTCCCCATCGCCAGGCACACCTGCCCGTAGCACCAGTTCGCTCCCGCGCACCCTAGAAGCTCGGCTTCGTCATCAACTGGGCGCCGCCGCGTCTGTCCCTTTTCCGGCGACCTCCCCTGTCACATCCCAAGATTTTCCAAATCTTGTTATGTGAAAAATAAATGAATAAAATAAAACTTTGTTGATTTTCAGGGTGAGAAGAAACTTTTGATTCCAATTAGAAACCTTCAAACCTATTTTTGATCAAACAAATCCTAAAGGGTTTTGAAAAGATAAACATTTAATAAAGAAATTTTTAAATAAGTAGAATTACTATTTTTGGATCTTTTAATAAAAAGATTTGGTTTTCAAGTGAAAAGGGGAGAAATATAAATAAAGATTATTTTATAGAGCCAAATTAAACCTTGGCCAAGCTTTTGAAATAAAATATTTTGTTTTGAATAAAAAGAGGAAAAGTTTATTTAAATAAAATAATGAGGATTTATTAATATCCAAATTTATTAAAGTAAAGGCTTTGCCATTTTAATTAAACATCAAAACTTGTTAAATTATTTTAAACAAGTTTTCCAAGTATTTTATATTTTCAAATAAAACCTACTGATTTGGTTTTGATAATATTTAGATTTCAAATGGAGTTTTTAATAAATCAAAACCTATTTGAATTAATAGTTAAGGTCTATTTTATTTAATTATTAAATAGATCCTAAAAAGAATAAAAATATTATTTTATTTTGGGACTTTGGATTTGTGTTGTTAAACGGAATTAAAACTCAATACAAAGTTTGGAGGAGGTTTGAATTGTTTTGGGTGTTTGATTTGTTGTTTGAAATTCAAAACAGGAAAATCAAATAGAAAAAGGAAAGCTTTCAGTACAAAAAAAAGAAACAAACAGCAACCCAACTGGCCGGCCCAGCAAGCCCAGCTCCAGCCCAACTAAACCCCCCCATGCGCGAATCGTTTTCCACCGAAAAATCCACCCGCGCAGTCACAGACGAGTGGACCCCTCTCTCTCTCTCTTCCTCGCTGACAAGCAGGTCCCACAGCGCCACCTCAGCGTCGTCTCCCTCGCGACCGTTCTTCCTGCCGTTGCTACCTTTCATTGCGTCGTTGAATTCGCATTACTGCCACGGTTATACCTCGCCGTGACCACGCCCATTTAATCGCCTCTGTCTCCTTTTCATTTCCCCTCAAACCCCGCTGCAAGGGAGCCACCAGGCTGCCCCCAATTCCCTTCGCTTTGCCACTGCTCCGACGACGTCTCCGACAAATTCCGGCGCCGTCCAGCCTCGCCTCGCCTTCCCAAGCACACGAGCTCGCTCCTCACCCCCTGGCACATCTCCGCGTGCCACTCATTCGCTCGCGGGCGCTCCGCAACATCGACTTCGTCATCTACTGAGCGCCGCCGCATCTGTTTCTTTTTCCGGCGACCTCCCCTGGTAAGTATCGACCGCCCCGGCACCTCCTATTGATGCTCACATCATCAGCAGTTCAACCCGCGTCTAACTGTATCCTTGTTTTGCCTCGGAGTGAACCGCAGCGTCGCCCTCGACGACCTCCAGAGCCGCCTGACGCCACCACTCACTCCGGCGAGCAATTGTCGCCGTCCCTGAGCACCCCTTGCCTCCTCGCGACTACCTTGAGCTTCACCTCGACCTCGCGAACACGGTGAGACCCTCCTCTGTCTTCCTTGCTTCCTGTAACTGCCGCTAGCACACCGTCTGACCGCGCGCCGCCGTCTGCCACCGCCAGCGCCGCCAGTTCCTGGTCGAGCTGCTATGGACCGCAGGATTTAGATCCAAGCGTTGAGATAGATTGACTAATCAAAGGGGTATCATATGCTCAGAGCCGCACGATGTTATTTAGATCCAACGAATCATAGAGCGCAGTCCGCACGAACCGGTACGCGCCAGTAGGAATAGGACACGTGTCCAGAGACTGTTTAAAAAACAGAAATTTGATCTATTAGATTTGCAAACTTGTAAAATCCATAACTTTTGATCCACACGTCCAAAATTTGCAAATTTTATATCATTGGATTCAGAAAAAAAATCCCTAGCCAACTATGTATTTTGTTTAATGTTTTGCTTCTGGTTAATTGGTTGAATTTGCAGAAACTTGTGTAGGCTTGTTATGAATATAAAAATTGTCCTAGTTATGTTTTGGAGTTGAAATCTTTGCAAAATGGTTTGTTGTGAACCTACTGACCCTAGGAAACAACTTATGGATTTAAAAATGTATTTTGTGAAGTTTAGGAGTAAATACTTGAATTAGCTCATTTCTAGTCAAATAAAAACATTGATTTTGATATGGAAATGATTTTTCAGTAAAACCTTTGGAAAATGTTTTGATTCAAACCTACTGACCCTAAACACCAATTTTTGAGAATTAACAACTTATTTGGTGAACAATATAAAATTATTGCCTTACCAAAAGCATTTTCAGCACATGAAATAATGATTTGATTTAAAAATGGTTTATAGATAAAACCCTTTTGCAAATGGTTTTGCCACTTTAGAAAATGACCACTTTGATCCTTACAATGGTTAGAGCCTAGTAGAAACCACCTTTGCAAATAAAACTATCTTTTGCATGCTTGCATGCATGACTTTGTTTTTATTATTTTATGTGTGATGAATTGTTTGAATATTGGTTGGAATGTTAGTTGAATCTATGTTTGCTTGATTGATTTTTAGTGAAGTTAGAAGGGTGAGATATTAGCAAGATCAAGAAGTGAACCAACATTCCCTACCAAAAAGGCAAGTGACACTATCATCCAAGTCCTACTATTTTCCATTACACTTAGTGGATTTTTGAAACATGCATGATAAGGACTACTATATTTTGCTATGCTAAATCCTATTAGGATACCCTTATACATTCCTTAGTGAAAACAATGGAGTTGTAATATGCTTAGCCCTGCTATATATATTAAGATGAGATACATGTTGAGATTATATGAAGTTGGGAAAAGACTTATGTTTTATATAATAAAACAAGTACTCAATGAACCACCTGGGTGGACAAGGATACTCAAGTTTTGGACAAGGTGGCAACAAAAGGAACCATGTTTATATGGCAATCTCTTTTTGTATGTGCACTAAAATAAAACCACCCAGGGACTTAGAGATTGAACATGTTTCTCGTACAGTGGCTTCCGTGTACAACCACATGCTAAATGGGCACTGGCTTAGTCAACTACATAGTGGAAGACCCATGCATTGGCCTCTTCAGGTTAACTAGAATGTGGGAACTAGGAACCCTACATTGGTGCCTGAAGACAAGCTAGCATTGTGTATTGGGAGGACCCTATGGAAAGACTTCCTCACATTCTCAATCTGCCAGTACTCCATCTTGGTGAGTACTTATCCAGCGGCCACTGGTGGCAACAAGATGAGATTGTGTCATGTGGGTAAAGTGTACAACTTCTGCAGAAGATAAAAAATCTAAGTACTTAGCCGTGTCCCCGGTTATGGACAATACTGAGCAACTAAGGCCTGAAGCTATGGGAAATCTCGACATTCCAATTTCTAAAAGAAAAACTTGAAAGTGACAACAAGAGACTTGAAGCACTTGGTGGATTCCAAGGAGTTCAGAAAGATTTTTTCAAAAGATCAAAACTATTTTGAAAAGATAGGATAAAACTATATTGCTTTCTGCAAATGAGCCTAAACCCCACTTAGCCAAATATGCATGTATTGATAGGATCCACTTATATTCTTCATAGTAGTGAAACTTGCCAATACAATTCAAATGTATTGACCCTTGTGGCTGTAACTTGTAATGTTGCAGGTTGGTTTGGTGTTAGTGAAGTTTATTGATTAGGATTACAAGTCTACAACCAACATGTTTGCTTGTGGCACTTTGAAGATGAAGGACTCCATGCTTATAGATATTCTGCTGCAATGTAATGTGATAGCCAAATGAGCTATGTAAAATGTAATAAATTATTTTATTCGTGGTTATAAAGTTGTATTATGACCTTTGTTTCTCGATATTACATCTTAACTGTGGATGCTAGCTATTGATCCAGGGACTAGCATTGTAAACACAGGGATCCCTACCTTATTAAAGGTCGGGACCTCTACATCCCCTGGTAAGTCTCGACCGCCCAGACACCTCCTGTTGATGCTCACATCATCCCCAGTTCAGCCCGCGTCTAACTGTGCCCCTACCTTGCCTCGGCGCGACCTGTAGCCCCATCCCCGACGACCTCCAGAGCCGCCAGTCGCCAGGAGCCACTCCGGCGAGGAATTGCCGCCGTTCCCGTGCACCCCTTGCCTCCTCGAGACCACCTTGAGCTTCACCTCGATCACACGAACACGGTGAGCCACTTCCCTATCTTCTTTGCTTCCTGGAATCACCGCGACGCCACCGCCAGAGCGTGCTCCACCGCTCGCCGCCAATCTTTGACCCAGCGTCTGTGACCGTTAGATGTAAATCTTGCGGCTAAGAATAGATTTAGGCGAAGGGGTATGAGCGCATCTGAGCCGTATGATTTAAATGAAATCTAGCGGTCCAGAGAGCTCAATACACCCGAAGCGGTACCGGCCAATTAGATTGCGCCACGTGGACATAGTTTTGTTTAAAACATAATTTTGAATCAGATTGAATTGCAAACTTGTAAATTGCATAACTTTTGATCCACACGTCCAAAATTTGCAAATTTTATATCAATGGAATCAGCAGAACATGTACTTTTCAACCATGCACTTTGTTTAATGATTTGCTTCTGGAAAATTGGTTGAATTTGCAGAAACATGTGTAGGCTTAATTTGAATATAAAAATTGTTTTAGATATAATTTTAATGTGAAATCTTTGCAAAATGGTTTGTTGTGAACCTACTGACCTTAGGAACCAACTCATGGATTTAAAAATGAATTTTGTGAAGTTTAGGAATAAATACTTGAGTTAGCTCATTTCTAGTTAAATAAAAATATGGATTTTGATATGGAAATGATTTTTGAGTAAAACCTTTGGGAAATGACTTGATTCAAACTTTCTGACCCTAAACACCAAGTTTTGTTAATTAACAACTTATTTGATGAACAATATAAAATTATTGCTTTGATAAAAGCATTTTCAACCACATAAAATATTGATTTGATTTAGAAATGGTCTATTGATAAAACCTTTTGCAAATGGTTTTACCACTTTAGAAAATGACCACTTTGAACTTTATAATGTTTAGAGCTTAGTAGAAACCACCTTTGCAAATAAAACTATCCTTTGCATGCTTGCATGCATGACCTTGTTTCTATTATTTTATGTGTGATAAATTGTTTGAATATTGGTTGGAATGCTAGTTGAATTGTGTTTGCTTGATTGAATTGTAGTGGAATTAGAAGAGTGTGATATTTGCAAGATCAAGAAGTGAACCAACATTCTCTACTAAAAAGGCAGGTGAAACTATCATCCAATTCCTACTATTTTCATTATACTTAGTGGATTTTTGAAACATGCATGATAAAGCTTACTATATTTTATGCTATGCTAAAATCCTAATAGGATACCCTTATATATTCCTTAGTGGAAACATTGTAGTTGTAGTATGCTTAGCCCTGCTATATAATGGGATGGGATACATGATATGATTACATGAAGAGTTGAAAAGACTTATGTTTTATATAATAAAACAAGTACTCAATGAACCACCTGGGTGGACAAGAATACTCAAGGTTGGACAAGGTGGCAACAAAAGGAACCATGTTTATGTGGCTATCTCTTTTGTTGTGCACTAGAAGAAAACCACCCAGGGACTTAGAGATTGAACATGTTTCTCGTACAGTGGCTTCCGTGTACAACCACATGCTAAATGGGCTCTGGCTTAGTCAACTACATAGTGGAAGTCCCATGCATTGGCATCTTCAGGTTAACTAGATTTGTGCTAGGGAACTTGAAACCCTACATTGGTGCCTGGATGACAAGCTAGCATTGTGTATTGGGAGGACTCCTATGGAAAGACTTTGTCACATTCTCAATCTGCCAGTACTCCATCTTGGTGAGTACTTATCCAGCGGCCACTGGTGGCATCGAAATGAGATTGTGTCATGTGGGTAAAGTGTACAACTTCTGCAGAAGATCAAAATTCTAAGTACTTAGCCGTGTCCCCGGTTATGGACAATACTGAGCAACTAAGGCCTGAAGCTATGGAAGATCTCGACATTCCAATTTCTCAAAGTAAAACTTGATGGTGACAACAAGGGATTTGAAGCACTTGGAGTTTTCCAAAAAGTTTAGAAATATTTGACAAAAGATCAAAAACTATTTTGAAAAGATAGGACAAAACTATATTGCTTTCTGCAAATGAGCCTAAACCCTACTTAGCCAAATATGCATGTAATGATAGGATCCATTTACTTCTACATAATAGTGAAACTTGCCAATACAATTCAAATGTATTGACCCTTGTGGCTGCAACTTATTATGTTGCAGGTTTGTTTGATGTTAGTGAAGTGTGTTGAATAGGATTACAAGTCTACAACCAACATGATTGCCTGTGGCACTTTGAAGATGAAGGACCCCATGCTTATAGATATTTTGCTGCAATGTAATGTGATAGCCAAATGAGCTATGTAAGATTAATGAATTATTTTATTCCTGGTTATAAAGTTGTATTATGACCTTTGTTTCTTGATATTACATCTTAACTGTGGATGCTAGCTATTTATCCAGGGACTAGCATTGTAAACACAGGGATCTCTACCTTAATAAAGGTTGGGAACCTTACAGTTAGTGAGCCACCATCGGAACTTGGATCGGAACAAGGGGCAGAACTTCTGGGTCGCGAACCGAGTCTGGCAGGAAGTTCCGGCGTCTGGGCGGAAGTTCCGCTCAGGATCTTTTGGCAGGACAAGTTCCGATGCAAGTTCCGGCCCAAGTTCCGGCAAATAGAACACTTCATACAGAAGGTTACTGATTCACCATCGGAACTTGGGGCGGAACTAGCGTCGGAACAAAGTGTAAAACAGCCCGTAGAAAAGAATCTGAGCGGAACTTCCGGCCTAGGCCGGAAGTTCCGGTGTGACACAAAAGGCTCCAACATAACATGAAAAACGCTCTCTCACGGGATAATGGGATGGCTGTGGCGACGCATATAGGTTTGTGCAAGAACAAGTGATTTCCCACAGCCTTCCAAAATGGACCCCCTCTTAATAGTACGGTGACCTAAAAACAACAACCGGAGAGAAACTAGGAGAAGACAAAAAGGCCACCGTCTTCATGAGATCCCAAGATAGCATCCACCACTATAGAAGGAGACATCAACAACGTTTCCCCTGAAACTCAAGCGCACAATTAAAAACACAGTTGGGATTATCATTAACACCAAAAACATCATGGGAAGATATAGTCCTTTCAACAACAATCTAGCTACTGTATGTACCCATAGTCCAAGGTGGAACTACTCATGCATCATACCGGAGGCTAGCATGGTGATGAAGAAGGCCTCCAGGATGATCTCTCCCCTCCGGCGGGGTGCCGGGAAGAGCTTAAGATCCCCCCGATCTAGGGACTATGGTGGCGGTGGCTACGAACTGTTTCATGGAGATATGATTGTGGTACTTAGGGTTTTGGCATCGGGGGTTTATATAGGCGAAGAGCGAAGGCAGGGAGGCACCCGAGGCGGCCACACCTGGTGGCGGTGCGCCCTAGGGTGGGCCCGCGCCACCCTAGGGTGTGGCGGCCTCGTGGCCCTCCTCTGGTTGCCCTTCGGTCTCTGTGTTCGTCTCGGTGAAATATTGACTTTGGATTTTGTCCCGTCCAATTCCGAGAATATTTCCTTACTAGCTTTTCTGAAACCAAAAATAGTAGAAAACAGGCAACTGGCACTACGACATCATGTTAATAGGTTAGTCCTAGAAAATGTATAAAAATACCTCAAGGTGTAGACAAAGAAAAGCAAAGTGGATACTAAACAAGCATGGAACATAAAAAATTATATATACGTTTATGACGTATCAAGCATCCCCAAGCTTAACTCCTGCTCGTCCTCGAGTAGGTGAGTGATAAAAAGAATAATTTTTGAGGTGACATGCACCATCGCAATCTTGATCAAACTATTTGCAAACATTGAAAGCTGGGATCAAGGTACTCTAAACATTTGCATGAAAGATGAGGTTCTGACAATAGGACAAATTAACTATGCTGCAACATGAAAGGATACAAACAAAGATCATGAATAACAATGCATTGAAAGATATTTGTTTGTACATAAATAAAACATAGCATAGTGGCATTCAGCTTGTCCCTCATGGAGTAGCAAAACATAAATGCATAGGACACCTTCAAAGTTCATAAGGGTGACTAAATACAAATAGTTTAAGAATAAGCAATATCAACATTATGAAGCAATCAATAAGTTTTGGGACAATGCACATAGAACTAAGAATGACAACTATGCTCTCCTAGTTGGTGCATAAAGATAGAAGGTGGAGACTAAATATAAAAGGCCCTTCAAAGGGAAGCAAGGATTTCAAGTTTCATAAAGAGCTTCCAAAAATTATGGTACTTGTTAGCTTTAATCTCTCATTGCCCCTATCATAAGCATCTTAAAGTGATTAAGGTTAAAGTGAACAAAATATGGAGTATATGCTTGACAAAGTATAAGTTGGCAATCTCATGTACCTTGAGTACGAGGGCCGTTCCTCATGCTACTCAACTTCAGTTACCGGTATAGTTGTTGTCATAGTAAGTATATGTGTATCATAGAGAACTGCCAACGGGTACCCCTTGCCCCATGACACAGGAGCTATCCCATATCAAAATGACAAGCCAACGGACAATGAGCATCTCAGCAATCTTCTTATTTACCATGGGAAAATGGTGCTTTTTTCTCTTCTTTCCTCTTTTTTTTCTTTTTTTCTATCTCTTTTTTTTTATAAAAAGAATGCTTCATAGATTGCTCACTATGGTGATGCTGCAAGTTTCCACCATGATTAGGCATGGCTTAGGCTAGCGGCCCATGCGTTTCTCTAACACATATACATAACTCCATGGACTTACATGCTCCCCTTTTATTTCACACCGCCGACATCCATAAACAAAAGAGCATGATATCAACTGGTAGATATTTACAGGTGTTGAAAGCGTCCCCCGACAACACGGTTCTGCTAATTCCCAACTTATAAGTGCAAGCATATACAACAAAGATGACACAATGGTTCAATTTTATTAGGGGCAAGAAAAAAAGTGAGCCATCAAGTTTGTGAGAGCTTTAATCACTAATTTTCACATAACAAGTTTAATTTGGAAGATAGATAAAATAAGAATATACTTGGAATGGTGTAACACACCATGCATAGGAATTTATAGTGGACTCTTTGGAATAACTTGGTTTCTTGGGATTTGGATGCATGAGTAGAGCTTACTCAATACAAGTGGAGGCTAGCAAAAGACTAGGAGCGACCAACTAAGAGAGCAATAATGGTCATAATCATGCAGAGCAACAAAACATTATCAACTAAAGCATAAAGTGGTATCACAAGTCAAAAACTAAATGAACATAGAGGCTAAGGTGACTGGTTAATAGTCATAACATGGTGTGAGCATGTGCCAAGTCAACCCAAACAAAGCATCAAAGGAGAATACCACAATATTATGCTTTTGTATGCTAAAACAATGCATGATTCTTTCAAGGCACATTAAGCAATCCCAATTGTTTGGAACAAGTCATGCTACAACAATAATCACTAAGCATAAGGTCAAAACAACATCTAGCATGACATGATAAAGTCTAAGCCATAGTCAAAGCAAGCTCTCTCTTATACCACTACAAGCATGAAACTTTCTACTCTTTTCCAACACCAATCAACTTATTTGAAACAACACAGTGAAAGCGGGGGTCCAACTACTTTATTCAAGCAAACTAAGCAAACGAAAAACCAAAAACGAAAACTAAGACGCTCCAAGAACAACACAACAATGCATGAAACAATATAAACAAAGTGTCTAGAAAGAGACCTGAGATTTTTATTGATGAAGAAGGGGATGGCTTGGGCATCCCCAAGCTTTGTCACTTGTACCTCTTAAATGTTTCTTGGGGTGACACGGGGTGGCATACCCAAGCTTGAGCTTTTGTCCATTCTTCATCTCATTACATCATTCTTCCCCTACACTTGGAAATTTCCTTCATACAAAACTTCATACAATCTTCATTAGCAACATTAGTGCATTCAAAAGTAATAAACCTTTGGGTTTAGTTTAAAAACATCAAAACTTTCATTAAAACCACAAGCTACCGTAGCAATTCCTTTTTTTAAAGCTCAATTTACCAAAGAGAACACTAAAAAGAAATTGATAAAGGTGCAAATGCAAATAATGGCAGAAATTTATCAAAATAGACCAGCAGGTAAAACCCGATTTGTTCGAAGACCTTCTGTTGCTCAAATAAAAAAGTGTCAAACTAAATAAAGTTAGCTAACAACCTAGGGATTTATTCATAAAATTACAGCACAATCCGACGTACAGAGATTTTTCACGAATTTTTACAGTGAAGCACAAAAATATATTTCGGGATAGCAACTTCCCCAAATCTTACTTCCCTCTCATTAGAGGTTATTCTTGGTACAAAAATCAAATAAAAAGGATAAGGAGAGGTTATTACAGAAGTAATAACTTCCAAGACTCAAGAAAATTATTGGGTTATCTTCTTAGAAGTACTTTTCTTTAACGCTTTTAAGTTAGGCACAAGAAGCAAGAATCAAGTATTTTCAAATGAAGAAGCATTAACATCAAATTTTGCTTTAAAAGGAGGAGCAAAAGGTAACTTATCTCTCCTCATAGGGAAGTGTTCAATACCTTTCTTGAATGGGAATTGATATTTAATGGTGCCTTCTTTCATATCAATGATGGCACCAATAGTTCTAAGAAAAGGTCTTCCCAAAGTAATGGAACAAGAAGCATTGCATTAAACATCCAAAACATAGAAATCAATAGGGACATATGCATTGTTAACCATAATAAGAACATCATTAACACTCCCCATGAGTTTCTTCTTAACATTATCATCAAGTGGAACATCTAAATAGCAATCTTCCAAAGGTGGTAAATCAAGCATTTCATAAATCTTTATAGACATACTAGAGACACTAGAACCAAGGTCACATGAAGCTTTGAGATCAAAGTCATTCACTTGCATATTAATGATGGGTTCCCAACTATCTTCTACTTTCCTAGGAATAGAAGCTTTGTGTTTCAATTTTTCTTCCTTAATTTTAATGAGAGCATATGTGATGTGTTTTGTAAAAGCCATATTCATAGCACTAGCATTAGGAATTCTAGCAAGATTTTGTAGGAACATAATCACTTCAGAAATATTGCAACCATCAAGATCAAAATCAAACTTAGCATCACAGGTAGTATACTTATTGGGTTTAGGCATTGTTGTAGGAGGAATGGGGACTTCTTGTGGTTTGCTAATATCAACATTAGCAGTGGTAATAGTACAAATACTATTGTTTCTAGCAATTTCAGCTTCTCTTTCCCACTTAGTATGCAATTTAGCTATCAGTCTAACATTTTCAGCAATAGTAACTTGTACGGCATGAGTAGAAGCAAAGGTACTTTCCAAGGTTTCAGGTTTAGCAGCCATTTTATTAATCAAAGAGGATTGTGCTTCAGACAAAGATGAAATATTTTTCTAAACATTCAAAAGCTTTTTCTCCACAGTCTTGTTGAAAGTAGTTTGTTTACTAATAAAGTCTTTAATCATGACTTCAAGTTCAGTCTTCTATTGTTGTTGTAGGAATTTCCATAAGTATTACCATTATTGGGAGGATAAGGCCTATAATTATTATTACCAAAATTAGTCCTATAGGCATTGTTGTTGAAATTGTTGTTTCTAATGAAGTTCACATCAACTTGCTCTTCTTGAGCAACCAAAGAGGTTAAGGGAACATTATTTTGATCAATATGAGCTTTCCCATTAACAAGCATAGACATAATACCTTCAATTTTATCACTCAAAGAGGAGGTTTCTTCAACAGAATTTACCTTCTTACCATGTGGAGCTCTCTCAGTGTGCCATTCAGAATAGTTGACCATGATGTTATCAAGGAGCTTTGTTGCAGCACCCAAATTAATGGTCATAAAGGTACCTCCAGCAGCAGAATCCAACAGATTTCTTGAAGAGAAATTTAACACTACATAAAAAGTCTGGATAATCATCCAAGCAGTCGGTCCATGAGTGGGACAATTCTTTACCAAAGATTTCATTCTTTCCCAAGATTGAGAAACATGTTCATTATCAAGTTGTTTAAATTTCATTATTTCACTTCTCATAGATATAATCTTAGCAGGAGGATAGTATTTTCCAATAAAAGCATCTTTTCATTTAATCCAAGAACCAATACTATTTCTAGGCAAGGATAGCAACCAATCTTTAGATTTTCCTCTCAAGGATAAAGGAAACAATTTGATCTTTATAATATCTCCATCTACATCCTTATATTTTTGCATCTCACAAAGTTCAACAAAGTTATTGAGGTGGGCAGCAACATCATCAAAACTAGGACCAGAAAATTGCTCTTTCATCACAAGATTTAACAAAGAAGGCTTAATTTCTTAAAAGGTAGCATTAGGAGCAGGTGGAGCAATAGGTGTACTCAAGAAATCATTGTTGTTTGTGCTAGTGAAGTCACACAACTTGGTGTTCTCAGCAGAATTCATTGTTGCAAGGGTGAAGCAAGCCACCAGCAGCAGCAACTAGAGAAAAAACTATTTTATGTGTTTTTATAAGAAAAAGCAAACGAAACAAAACGATTTTTTTGTAATTTTTTTGTAAAAGTAAGCAAGCAAAACAAGGCAAAAGGAACTAAGAAAAAAAACAAAGTAAAGAGAATGGTTGTGAAAGAATCCCCTTGTGAAGCTGTCCTTAACTCCCCGGCAACGGCGCCAGAAAATATCTTGATGCGGCTCAATAGTAGAGCTTCGTTGGGAGACCCCAAGAGGAAGGTATGATGAGCACAACGGCAAATTTTCCTTCAGTTATGAAACCAAGGTTATCGAACCAGCAGGATCAAGGAAACAATTCCAAGGTGTTGCTAGCAACTTGGAATCCTGCACAACACAAACTCATGACTTTGCCCCAACTTACAGTGAGGTTGTCAATCTCACTGTTTTGCTGAAAACAAAGGATTAAGCGTATGGTGTGGAAGGTAATGGTTGCTTGCAGAAAGTAAACAGTAGCAGTAGAAGATGTAACAATGGTAAAGATTGGACCGGGGTCCACAGTTCACTAGATGTGTTCTCCTTAAGATAGATAACATAACATGCTGGGTAAACAAATTACAGCGGAGCAATTGACAGGACTGAGCAAGGCATAACAATGCAATACTAGACATTCATGATCCTATGAGATTTGATTGGGCATTACAACGATATACATAGACCGCCATCCAATTGCATCTATGACTAGTAATCCACCTTCAGGTTATCATCCGAACCCCCTCCAGTATTAAGTTGCAAGCAACGGATAACTGCATTAAGCAATGTGTGTAAATTAAATAATACAATTGTTCCATGAACAAAAGATTGTTGTTTTCTCCCTAGTGGCAACATCACATCTACAACCTTGATATTTCTGTCACTTCCCAAGATTCAATAGAGGCATGAAACCACTATCGAGCATAAATACTCCCTCTTGGAGTCACTAGCATCTACTTGGCCAAGATAGCTACTAGAAACGGAGAGCATGCAAGATCTCAAACAACACAGGCATGATAGAATCAATAATCATAAGACATGATAGAATCAATAATCAATCTGACATAGTATCTCAATATCCATCGGATCCCCGCAAACACAACATGCATGATTACAAATAGATAATCTTCATCATGAACGGAGCTCACAAGATCTAAACATGATAGCACAAATGAGGAGAAACAACCATCTAGCTACTACTGACGCATCATACCGTAGGCTAGCATGGTGATGAAGAAGGCCTCCGGGATGATCTCTCCCCTCTAGTAGGGTGCCGGGAAGAGCTTCATGTAGGGTTCGCAGCATAGAAAACAAAAAATTTCCTACGATGGGAACAACTGTGTACCAAGATCTATCTACTAGATACAAACAACATGCGGATGTATATCCATAGAGAATATACCCTTGAAGACCGACAAAGCTTAACGAGTCCAAACTCGTGGTTGATGTAGACGATCTCTTGCCGATCTCAAGATCGAGAGGAAGCCCTAGCGCCGCAAAACAGCAGTGCATCCGTGCTCGTACACACGTTCGAGGCACCGAGCAACCTCCGCCTCCTCGATCCAGCGATGCAGCGGAAGCACAACTCTTTCTTGCCGAAAAGCCACCGGGAACATGTATCTCGCTAGTCCGAGACCATGGGGAATAAATACTAGAGGGGGAGAGAGATCCTTCACGAGGAGGTGTGAGTGAGAGAGAGGGAGGTGGGCTCCTTTTATAGGGAGAGGGGGAACCCAAGGGGCCATGCGCCCAGCCATGGGGCTGCCCCCACCTCTTCCACATTCATGTGGGTGGACACTCCACTCACTCAAATGCCTTTCAATTCCATCCACTCAAAAACCCACTCAAATTCCCATTAAATTTCCACCAAATTTAATGCAAACTCTCATTAAATAAAACTCCTTTTATTTATTCAGAATTTTGTCAATTAATTTAATGACAAACATTCACATATAACCCCTTGCTAGTATTTCATTTCACATGCAGAAACACTTTCTGCAATTTCACCCGAAAACCCGTTTCGGTATCTAGTGAAATAAATTCCTGCGCTTGTTATTCTTTTAGGTATGAAACTTTTGCTCCAAATGGATGTCGGTGTCTCTTAAGTGTGTCACCCTATGGTTCACGAATAATGCGGACATGATCCAGACACCTCTCGGATCAATAATCAGAAGCGGGATCTGGAGACCCATACTAACTCCCACACATTCAACGATGACTTTCTTGTGATCGTCGGAACCTTTTATGCTAGTATCTTAATCCCTTTGTTTCGCGATATATTACATGTCCGAGATTCGATCATCGGTATCTCCATACCTAGTTTGATCTCATTAC
The DNA here is from genome assembly GCA_910589765.1 of Avena atlantica. Taxonomy (NCBI): domain Eukaryota; kingdom Viridiplantae; phylum Streptophyta; class Magnoliopsida; order Poales; family Poaceae; genus Avena; species Avena atlantica. The sequence goes on from OU342735.1 coordinate 478,432,109, forward strand.
TGACATGCACTCTTTTCTCATTCCCGTGATATAACATTCTAGTGATCAAATCACTTGCTTGCAAGCTAATCAATGTGATATCACCAAGAGGGCCCAGAGCATATCTATCGGTCATCGGGATGAACAAATTCCACTCTCGATCCATGGGACTCAACATAACACTTTAGTAGTTCTGAACCCATCTTTATAATCACCCTGTTATGGTGTGACGTTTGATGTTATCAAGAAACTCTTCCGGTGTTAGTGATTGACATGATCTCATGGTCTAAGGATTAGGATCACTTCGTAAGTTGTTATAGCAATATAAACTCAATGACTTTGATCGTAATGCTATACCTCGGATGAATGTTCATCACACCATTACACTAATGTTGTGATCTCGTTATTAACAACATCCAATGTCTATGATCAGGAAACCTTGATCATCTTGTTAATCAACGAGCTAGTTTATGAGAGAGGCATAACTAGGAACTTCCTTTTTGTTTATTAAACACACATGTATTAACGTTTCTGTATTAATACAATTATAGCATGTAAAATAAACATTTATCATAAATAAGGAATACGATAATAACCACTTTATTATTGCCTCTCGGGCATATTCCCTTCAGTCTCCCACTTGCACTAGAGACAATAATCTAGTTTGAAAACTTTGCGTATTGAACACCTATGGCTTTCTGGTGTTCCATATACGCAACTGCAAGTGGTTAACATAATCTACGGATCTGATGCTTTCAGGTCCGTGTGTATTTGCATGTCTTTGCGTCTCCACGCATCACTCATTCTCTAATGAGATGGCATTGTATAAATTTGGTCTTTTGGTGAGACCTTTAGTTCCTTGGGGTTAAAACACGTCGATACTATTGTCACACAATATATCTTTAGTGTTAGCCCGTTGCGAACCACACCTTAGTTTGATAACAAACTACTTGACACAAATTCCCTCCTTTGCCGCTACTATAGCAGCCATATACTTAGCCTTTTTGTTGTAGTATTCGTCACAATGTCTTAACTATGGATTTCATCCAAATCCATCATGGAATCTTCTTTCCATTACATTGTGCCACCCATAGTTTAAATTGAGATAAACTTAATTTTTATCTTGTGACAAAACTAGTATCAATGTAACGCTTTACAATGAACTATTTGTAATTGTTTGCCACCTATACATAAATATATTCTTAGTTCTTTCAAAAAGATCATAAGAATATCCTCACTATCGTCCAATGATCATTTTATGATTCATTCTGGTATATGCTCATAACACTTAGAGCATAGGACATATATGGATGTGTACATATCATGGTATGATTGATCAAAACATTCTCGTGATTTCAGTCATCAAGTGTCAAAGCACTTGAATCTTGTTTCACTTATCAAGTGTCGATACACTTGAATCTTGATTCAATTCCTTTCCATGCAACAAGAACTGTTTCTTGTCGTTTCTATATTGAACTCCTTCAATATCTCATATATGTACGTTTGGCACAACCATATTGGCGTCACAGTCTATCCACTATAGACATTCACGCTAAATATTCGGGTTTTGCCTAAGTATTTCATCGAAATGAAATTCTTAACCTTTGTCAATAAAAGATACATCATTTCTAATCAACAAGATGTCATCCACATAATGTATTAGAAATATGTCTCAGCGCTCCCACTTAATTTCTTGCAAATGCAAGCATCTTCATCGTCTCCTGATGAAAACTCCTTTTCATTAAGGTGAAGATTCCAGCTCCGCGATGCTTACTTCAACCATTGAAGTTTGCATGCCCTTTTAGCATCCTTTGAATTTTAACAAAACCCTTTGGATCGTGTCATGTACACGTCCTAGGTAACCATTCTATTAGAATAATTTTGTTTTGTTTATTCATCTACCATATACCAAATTATATGTAGTGGTTACTACTTTAATCCATCCAGACTAAATATCGCTATGAAAGATCAAATCTTGTCATAGTCAACTCCTTGAACATTGTCATAAAATACTTTACGACATGTCGACTATTTCATAGATGTGAAACATCCATGTCTGTTTCTTTATAGATCCAAATACGATCGATAGGTTTTTACACCTTTCCGGAGGGTCTTCCAAGTTCAAAACTTGATTTCTCGTGTATGGAACTATCACGGATTTTATGGCGTCAAGCCATTTGACGGAGTTAGGGCCCATCATCGCTTCTTTGCATGTAGTCGGTTCATCATTTTCAAACAATAATGATTTACTCTCAAATCTCAGTATTTGATTGTTTATCCGACTGACTTGGTTCAATAAGAACTTAGACCTCCGTGAACACAACCTTTGAGGCACATAAGCTATGAGCATTATGGCAGCCTCCAGAACAATTTCCGGCGCTGCGCAACTCAGCACATTTAGCTAAGGTTCGTTAACCTTATCAAAGTTCTATTGTCCTCCCACTTAACTTTTATGAAAAATTCCTTCTTCAAGAAACTTCACATTTCAAGCGACGAACCCTTTTTTCCTCGGTGTTATGGAGGAATAACCAATTGTTATTCGAAATAACCTACAAAGACATGCTCATTGGACTTTGGTTGTAAACATCTTACTTATGTTTAGCATACCAAAATTTAAGAAATGACAACTTGGGTTTTCACCCAAACCATAACTCATATGGTGTCATTTCAACGGATCAAGATGGAGCTCTTTTCAGTGTAAAAGTGGTAGTCTCTAAAGCTTTAATCTTTTAAAACATAATGGCAGTTTTATAAATAACACCTTTGATCAAACCATGTCACACAAGGTTTCATTACAAATCTCAAACACTCCATATTCCTATGGTGTTTCGGGATATGTAAATCTAGGTGTTTTGCTAAACTTGCAACTCAAATAAATCCCTTTATGATAAAATCATAATTCATTTATTTTCTTGTTACACTTGTAACTCAAACAAATCCCTTATGATAAAATAATAAACCATTTTATTTCTTGTTACAATGATTTTCCACTTCATCTTGAAAGTCCTTGAAACATTTTCAAATATATCATACTTCATTCTCATTAAGTGAACATTCACTCAAATTTCCGGAGAAAGTGTATGAAGTTGAAACCCATCGCTTACGACTATACATAATGGACTACATACATCGATATGTATAAATTCCAATATTTTAGTCGGTCGTTCTTCTTTGGCCTTTGAACGAAGTTTTAATTATCACGTGGAAAGTCTCACAAGCTTCACTTGATCAAATCAAAGACTCCAAAAATCCATGAATATGGATATTCTTCATGTTTTCTTTCCAATATAATTTAAACAGCGATGTCACTTCATAAGTGATCTTTCAACCATTTGTCTTGCGACATTTTAGTATTAGGTTTTATGGATGTGATTTCTCCAACTAGATTTGTAAATCATCCATCTTATATGGAATAGGTAATTATTTGAACAACCTTTGTTCTCATAATACCTGATTTAAATAACAATTATTAAAACAAATCTTGAAGTCAAGCTTTGATGTCAACAAGAAATACAAACAAAGGTTTGTTTGTTTTCGATGAACATCATCACATATTCTCTTGCTAGTTACTTAGGACATTGTGGTTCATGAATTGTGTTGTTCCGTATGAAATTTCATACTAACCAATTCGGTATCCAATACCCAAGAACCACATTGTTTAACAAGCAAAGAATACAACCATAACATGTATATCATATATATATATACCTAAATTGGATATTTCCAATATTTTATTTTCTGCCAAGTATATTTTATAGATTCTCTTTCAGCATTTCCTTTTCCTTTTTAAAAGAATCTATCAACATCAAAAGTGGCGCCATATACATGACACATAGTCCAAAGCGTGTATATTCAAATAATAATGCCTTTGGACTTGCACTTTGAAGTAGATCACCATCATCAAAATGATCGGTATTCTTTCAAAATCCATTCTTTAGTAATCTTTTAGTGTAGTAAACACTTTACATACATCTTCTATTCATCCATATCATGACAACTTTCATGATCAAGCTACTGTAGCTTATAAAGGCGAATCGTGAGTACACCATTACTTTCCAAAACCCTTTTGGATGATTAGGATGTCTAGCATCTCCAACCTTCGTAAATTCTCATCCAATATGAGAACATATATTATACTCTATCATATTGCAACCAAACCATTGTTTCAGATATCGTTATATCTGTCACACATGATGGTTTCTGAAACAATTCTTTCAGCTCCTAGATAATCTTGATATTTAAATCAAGAATCATGGAGGCAAATATGATACTTAAGATACTAACACTGGAATGTAACTCTCGATTTAATACCAACTATTAAATTTCACGGAGTAAATAGAGTTTGCTGAAAGTTTGCAATAGGACTTTAAACTTTAGATTGACACTCAACTCAATACGATACCAGTTCGTAAAGTATATATCCAGAATTCTTTAGTTCTATTATCTCAATTACAACTATGCATAAGGTGGTGAACGAATGCCAATGACTACAAAAAATTATGCAAATTCACTTTGATTTAATTTATGATAAATTGAGTTCTACTAATCCAAATTAGAAATTAACTCCCACTCAAAAACGACATCGCTCGTGTCTTTTTGGTGTACATGAACAAAATCCACTACACCAAGTCCGATCATCACGTGAGTCGGTGTATCTTCAAAGGAGAGCATCCATATGGTCATCATATCAAAAACATATGACTCATGCTTAACCTTGCGGTCCGTGTTCCGAGGCCATGTATGTACATGCTAGGCTCGCCAAGTAAGAACCTTAGTATTCGCGTGTGTAACTGTCTTACACCCGAGATATTGTAACATCCCTAAAATCATGTTTTAAACTCATGCATATCATCCATGCATCCATGATCATATGAGTTTCATTTCAAACAAATCATTTCAAAACAGAAGCATATATGCTCATTATTTCATGTAAGTTTGCTCTAGCCCTAGTGCTATCTTACAATGAGAAGAGTACTTGTTTTGGTTCAGTAAGGTTTGAAATTCAAACTTAGGCACCATCAAAAGTTTGAACAAAGTTTCAAAACAAAAGGAGTTACTAAAACCAATATTATGCCTATTGTATATATATCATAAAGGCTTGGTTTTATTTTTATTTTCATTTGATCAAAGTGTTTTGAATAAATAGTAGTGTTTGACACACATTTGAGTGCAAGGTTGCTGAATAAAAACCTAGAGAAGATTTGAATTCAAACTTATTTGATTTGGATTTGAAAATCATTTCAGAAAATCAAAACAGAAAAAGAAAAGGAGAAAAGAAATAGAAAAAGTCCAGCGCCACCTATCTGGCCCAACTAACGAATCCAGCCCACTAAGCCCACCCGGGTTCCCCCTCTCTCTCGCTCACTCGCGGACAAACCCCCCAGGTCACTGACCACGCGACCCCACCTCCTCTTTGTTTAACTCGCTGACGAGTGGACCCTGCGACCACGTCGTCTTCGTCGTCAATCATGCGCGGCCGCGACGCTCGCTCCGCCGTTACCTCGCCGCAATTAGTACGCGCTTAATTTCCCTTGATACCGCGCGCGATCCTCGCTCCCGCTCTGGCTATAATACCCCCGCTGCACCGCGGCCATTTCCCCCAACAAAGCCAGACAGATACACCCCCAGGCTGCCCGCAATTGCTCTCGCGCCGCGGCAGACAGACGCACTCCGGCGACGAATCTCGGTGAGTACAGACCGCCCCTCCGCCTCTAGTTCAAACCACTGTGACCAGCATGACCTTGCGCATCCGCTAATTCCCTCCGTTTGCTTTATCATGACCCAGAGCGACGTCCTCGTTCTCACCCGCGAGCACCCGAGCCGCCGCTCAACTCCGATGTGCGATTCAGGTAAGATGAGACCGCCCCTTGCCTCCCCTTTGGTACTGTCTTGATCGCCAGGACCTTGTGCATCTCCTGAACCATCTGGCTTGTGCTAGGTCGACGCAGAGCCTCGGCAACGTCTTCGACAGCAAGCAACTGATGCCGCCCGCAACTTCGACGAGCTCCAGCGACCATCTCCGTGCGCCCCTTGCCAAGCCGTCGCCAGGTTGAGCATCAGTGCATCGCCACGATCCTGGTAAGCATATCCGACGACCCCAGAGCCACCTGTAGCGCTGCGCCGCCAGTAGCCACCGCCAGCGCCGCCCAGCTATGGTCGTTTGATCTAGGACTGTTGGATCTGGATCCAACGCGTGAAATTAGATCACTTAACGAAGCGGTATAGGTAGATCTGGGCCGTGCAGATTAAGTAGATCTAACGGCTCAGAAGCGTGATCCAACGCGAAACGGTACCGGCCAATCAGATTAAGACGCGTGGCAGCTGTTTAGGTTTAAAAACAGGATTTAAATCTATTAGATGTTTGAATTTGTTTTGGCTATAACTTTTGATTCCCACGTTAGAATTTGACAAATTTTATATCAATGGAATGAGGAGAACAAGCCCTTTCTAAATATGCAATGTGTTTAATGTTTTGTTTCTGTTAAAATGGTTTTATTTGCAGAAACTTGTGTAGGGCTATTTTGAGTATATGAATTAATTAAGAAATGTTTTAAGGTTTAAACAAATGTTGTTTGGAAAGTTTTTAACTTGTTTATGAACCAGTACTGTACACTTAGTTTGTTGAGTTTTAAAATTCAACACATATCATATTGCATGCATTCATATATTTTTGTTTGTATATGTTTTGTATGTGATTTGTGGCTATGATTCTTTGTGTAGATTTTGGTGCTAGTGATTGTGATTGTGAGGAGTGTAACTACTCTCCAAACTACCAAGGCAAGTGGTGCTTCATGAATATTTTTATCCCTATGTTTTCTACTAATCATTAGAAATATTTTGCTAGTCTTGCATGCTATATTTTGCTTATATGCCATGTTGGGAAATCCTAGTAGTCGTAGAATTGCTAGAAATTTCTAAGTTAAGATGCTTATCTATGCCATGATTAGCCTAGCTAGTAGCAACCAAGGGTTGGTGAAATATACATGTTATGATGAAAATATTTCTAAGTCTTTGGACTTGTGTTTTTGCCTAATAAAACAACTAAGTAAATGAAACACCTGGGTGGAATGGAAGGAATGGTTTATGTTGAGTGGTTACACAAGGCCCATTTCTATGGTTTACCTTGTGTATCTCACTTGTGGAAAGCCACCCAGGAACAAAGAGATTTTAGAGGCCAAGTGTTGAGAAGCTTCTAGTGCAGCCACTTGGCAATATGGGCTCTGCCTGGATCACATAGGTTGCTAGAACTTAGCCATTTGGACAGTTGGTGGTATTGGGATGATAGGTTGGAACGCGTCCATTTGGTCTAAGGGAAGGCTTCTGAAAGGTCCTGTCTTGGTGAAAATCAAGTCTGGTGGGGAAAGTGCACAACCTCTGCAGATGGAAGAATCTAAGTACTTAGCCATGTCCCTGGAAAAGGACAACTTGAGCATCAAGACATGGAAGCTATCAAGAATCTCCTCATCCCAATTTCTAAGTAAAAACTTGTGGGTGAACAAGGGTGAAGGACCTTAATGTCTATTGGTGGTTCCTTGGGAAAAGTTTTGACAAAGAAAAACTTAGTGATTTCAACTAATAGGCAAAACCTATTTTGAGCAAAGCAAGCCAAGCTACACTTAGCCAAATTGCATATAGTATCTAGTCCACCAAAATTATACTAAGGTATCACTTGCCAATACTATTCCAATGTATTGACCCACTGTGGCTGTAACTTGTGATGTTGCAGGTTACTCTGATGAGGATTAGGAGTCATGAGTCTACACTCAACATGTTTGCCTGTGGCACATGAAGATGAAGACTTTTATTTATTTACTTATTCAATCTCTTGTACTAGGCATGTGGCCTTGGAGTTGTAAAGACTATGTTTGTCTCTCGAATGACTGTAATAATGACCTTTGTTTCTGTGTACTTCATCTTAAACTGTGGATGCTAGCAATGATCCAGGGACTAGCATTGCAATCACAGGGATCCTTTTCCTTTATAAAGGAGGGATCTTACAGATGGTATCAGAGCATTGTGTTGCCTGTAGGATTATGACCCTAGGATTGGAAACCACTAAGGAGAAATTTTCAACAACTTCTACACTTGTCTATTCTTCTCGTAAACTTTTCTAATCTTCTTTCTCATCTCTATTTGTAGATGAACTCCGTCAACGAAGCTGTGAGGAAAGGACCACTCATGACAATGACTTTGGAGTGTGAGACAGAATTTCCCAAGGCTCTCAAGGACCTCATGGTTGCAATGGAAATACATGGTGGAGCTGTGTACAAAGGTTTTCCTGTGATGGATGAAGGAGTTGAGTACTGGTGGGTGCAACTTCACTTGTATAAAAACAAGGAAGACAACCACAAGGAATCAGGATTCTGCATGTTCACCAATTCAGTGGTGCACACTACATTCTTTGATTCAGCAAGGGATGCAGCTTGGAGGACCATCAAAGAACTTGGTGATAGAGTCAAGTGCAGAATGCTCAACCTCCAAAATGGCCTAAAGGAAGAGAAGAAACATACCCAAGAGTTGGAGGCTACCAACTAAACCTTAAGAGGAGACATTATAGACTTAGTGATGGAGTCATGTGAGCAAGATAGAATAATTGCTTCTAGAAACATTATGTTAGCCAACAGATCCAGTGAGATAGGATTGTAAACGTACTTCATTAGTTGGACCACCACTTATCACCTATTTTCCAAATGTTGTTTAAAATAAGTTGAACCTTGGTTGTTGTAATGGATCCATATATGCCATGACTTGTGTGTTTTGATTTCCAAAGATGTGTATGATGTTTTGCCTTGTGTTTTATCTTAAGTTGTGTTGTTCTAACTTTTTCTATCTTATAAATAGATGCCTAATGTTACCATCAACACTGTTGAGGAGTTCCAGGGAACTCGCTTTGGTCCTCGTATTGTTGAGCTCACTACTTTGCTCAATCTCCCTCTTCCTACCATCATGGTGCTTCCCCTCACCAAGTTTGAGAGGAAAGACCTTTGGGGTTTCAAGGTCAATCAGCACGGACGCCAGACTGAGCCTACCACGGAGGCTATCATCTTCAAGCTCATGCACGATGACAGGGAGAGCGGCCTTGAGGTAGTCATGCAGGATCTGATAGGACGTCTGCTAGGGAGACACTCTCGACAGGTTAGAGGTACTCACTTTCACGTCTTCGGTAGACGTGATGAGGATGGAGAGTCCATCGACTTCGAGGACACTTCAAGGGAGACAGCGGAGCTGATTCGCCTATACCTCCAGGACTTGGAGGCTCTCATTAGGCACGTGGACTCTGATAGGACCAACGTCATGCTCAACAATGACGAACTCCAGGTGCAGCTTCGCGAGAAGGACAAGCTCTTCGTGGAGCAAGATGAGATAGTCAAGGAGATGGAGGCAAAGTTCGAGAGCCAGGATAGAAAGTTCAAGAGTCAGGAGAAGCGAGTCCAGGATAGGAACAAGAGGATTCGGGACATGACTGAAGAACTGCAGGCCAAGGACTTCGAGCTCGAGCATCAGCAGACGGTGATTGAGAGGCTTCGTTCTCAGAAGAGGGCTCTCAAAGCCAAAGTAGAGACCTTGACCGCCAATGTCGAGGAATACAAGACCGCAATGGAGAATGCAGGTCTTACCTTTGTTGAGGAGGAGGTCGATGCCGAGGAGTAGATTTTACTACTGATTTATCATTTATCTATCATACTTTATTTGTGTCACAATGACCATCCAACATGTGGATGGCTTGTTATTTGTGTGTTTACTTTGCGAACTTGTCGTTTTTATTGTTGAACTATTATTGCTATGATGTATGTTTTTGTGATTGTTTATGTGATGTATTGTGCATGAAAGCATCTATGGGTATCTCATTCTTATCTCTATTGAACAAACCACAGATGCCTCCCCATCGTGCCAATCCCAACCCCAACAACAACATCACTCCAGAAATGCAGCAAATGATGATAGCTCAGACTCAGCTGATGCAAATGATGACGACGTTCATCCAGAACCAAAACAACAACAACAAAAACAATAACAACAATAACAACAACAACAACAATAACAACAACAACAACAACAACAACAACAACAACCCACCGGGTTTTGACATGCTTACCAGGTTCTTGAGATTGAGGCCAGCAAAGTTCTCAGGAACAACTGATCCCATGGTGGCCAATGATTGGCTACGCTCTGTGAACAAGGACTTCGTAACCGTGGGCTGTACTGATGCAGAAAAGGTCAGATTTGCAGCACATTTGCTGGAAGGACCAGCCGCCACTTGGTGGGATAACTTCCAGATCACCACTCCCATAGAAGATGTGACATGGGCTATCTTTGAGGATGGCTTTCGTACTGCTCATATCTCATCTGGAGTGATGAGTCTGAAAAAGAAAGAGTTTCATAACCTGAAGCAGCGCCACCGCAGCGTGGCTGAATATATTGAGGAGTTCAACAATCTGGCGCGCTATGCACCGGATGAAGTTGACACTGATGCTAAGAGGAAAGAAAAGTTCCTCGAAGGGTTGAATGATGAGCTGAACCTGCAGTTGGCTGTGGCATATGTTCCCACATACCAGTCTCTTTGTGATAAGGCTGCTATTTTGGAGAACAAAATGAAGCATGTTGAGAGCAGGAAGAGAAAGCACTCGGACAAGCACAGCTCGGGATCGTCTCACAAACGTTCCCATTACGATGACAGTGGAAGCTCAGGATCCCACAAGCATGGGAAATTCAACAAGCACCACAACCACAACCATCATGACAACAAGCATCACCGTAGTCATGACAATGACAAGTACAAGAACCACAATGGTGGATATAAGAGCCACCACAATGGTAGTGGAAGTGGTAGTGGAAGCCAACCTGTCAAGAAGGAAATTAGTCAGGTTGAATGCTTCAAGTGCAAGAAGATGGGGCATTATGCAATTGACTGCCCAGAAAAGAAAGTTGAAGGACCCAACAAGCCCAACCCTTTTTAGAATGGACAAGTGAACCACATCAATGTGGAGGAAATTTATGATGAGCCTGATGCTGTTGCTGGTAAGTTCAAACTCAATTCTGTTCCAGCATTTGTTCTCTTTGATACTGGTGCATCTCATTCATTCATATCAAGAGCATTTGTTGAAAGAAATGAACTGCCGGTAGAAACTATTGGGTGTCCTATAAAAGTAAGTTCTCCTGGCGGAGAAATGATAGTGAATTCAGGATGTCATGATTTAGTCATAGAATTTGGGAAGTATAAGTTTCCCGTTAACTTGATAATCCTAAATTCCCAAGGATTGGATGTCATTTTGGGAATGGACTGGATGACTAAGCACAAGGGAGTGATAGATTGTGCCAACCATACTGTCTCACTCACAACTCCAGAAAATAAAAGGATCAGATTCAAGACCAACTTTGAAGCAAGAAAGAGTATGCTAAATTCTCTTAAGGGGGTTAGCATAGACAGTGTGCAAATTGTGAGTGAATATCTGGATGTGTTTCCGTAAGAATTATCGGGAATGCCACCAGATAGAGATGTGGAGTTCCTTATTGATTTGCTACCAGGATCTGGACCAATAGCAAAGAGACCGTACAAGATGTCAGTTGATGAACTGAAAGAGCTCAAGAAACAACTTGCAGAGCAGTTGCAGAAAGGATTTATTCAACCAAGTTCTTCATCTTGGGGAGCCCCAGTTTTGTTTGTGGAGGATAAAGATAGAAGTCAAAGGTTATGCATAGATTACCGTTCACTCAATGAGGTGACTATCAAGAACAAATACCCTTTGCCTAGAATCGATGACTTGTTTGATCAGCTTGAAGGAGCTTGTGTGTTCTCAAAGATTGATCTCCGGTCAGGTTATTTTCAGCTCAAGATAAGAGAACAAGACATACCTAAAACAACTTTCACTACAAGGTATGGATTGTATGAGTATACCGTGATGCCATTTGGTTTGACCAATGCTCCAGCATACTTTATGAATATGATGAACAAGGTGTTCATGGAGTTCCTTGATAAGTTTGTTGTCGTTTTCATCGATGACATTTTAGTCTACTCCAAGAGCAAAGAAGAACATGAAGGACATTTGCGATTGATACTTGAGAAGCTTAGAGAGCATAAACTGTATGCCAAATTCAGCAAGTGTGAATTCTGGCTAAATGAAGTTGGATTTCTTGGAACGTTGTGTCAGGAGATGGTGTAGCAATTGATCCTGCTAAAGTTTCAGCTGTAACTGAATGGGAATCTCCCAAGTCAGTGAAAGAAGTTCGTAGTTTCCTTAGCTTAGCAGGTTACTACAGAAGGTTCATTGAGAATTTCTCCAAGGTAGCTAAGCCTATGACTGAATTGCTAAAGAAAGACAAGAAATTTGCTTGGTCTGAAGGATGTGAACTCAGCTTCCAAGAATTGAAGAAGAGACTTGTGATAGCACCAGTCTTATGTCTGCCAGATTTGGAGAAGGATTTACAAGTATATTGTGATGCATCTCATCATGGTTTGGGTGCAGTACTTATGCAAGAAGGGAAAGTTGTGGCTTATGCCTCGAGACAACTCAAAACTCATGAAGTGAACTATCCTACTCACGATTTAGAGTTAGCCTCTGTTGTCCATGCACTCAAAACATGGAGACACTATCTTTTGGTAAAGCGTTGTGAAGTGTTCACAGATCACAAGAGTTTGAAGTATATCTTCACCCAGAAAGAAATTAACATGAGACAAAGAAGATGGCTAGAACTCATCAAAGACTATGACTTAAGTTTGCAATACCATCCTGGTAAAGCAAATGTTGTAGCGGATGCTCTAAGCCATAAGGTTTTTGTGAATGGCCTTACTAAAGGAGAATTGCCAGATGATTTGTGTGCCCAATTTAGAGATCTCAGATTGGAGATTGTGCCCGAAGGACATCTCATGTCTTTGGATGTTCAACCCACTCTGTTGGACAAGATCAAAGAAGCCCAGAAGACTGATAAGGAAATTGAAGAGATTAAGGAAAAGATTGGCAAAGGAAAAGCCAAAGGATTCCATGAAGACGAACAGGGTACTTTATGGCATGGGAAACGTATCTGTGTTCCACAAGATCCGGAGCTTCGGAAACTGATTTTGCAAGAAGCACACAACTCTCCGTATTCCATTCATCCGGGTAACACCAAAATGTACATGGACATGAAGGAAAGATTTTGGTGGAATAATCTCAAGAAGGACATCGCCGAACATATTGCTTTATGTGATGTGTGTAGTAGAGTGAAAGCGGAACATCAGAAACCAGCAGGTTTGCTTCAACCACTACCTATTCCTGATTGGAAGTGGGACAAGATTGGTATGGATTTCATTACCGGATTACCAAGGACCCGGTCAGGATATGATTCTATTTGGGTAGTAGTGGATCGCCTAACTAAAGTGGCTCATTTCATACCCGTGAAGACAACCTATACAAGTGCTAAGTTTGCCAAGATCTATATGAGTAGAATCGTGTGTCTACATGGAGTGCCCAAAAGTATTGTGTCTGATAGGGGAACTCAATTCACTTCCCATTTTTGGAGACAGCTACATGAGTCATTGGGAACAAGGTTGGAATTCAGCACTGCCTTTCATCCTCAAACTGATGGACAGACAGAAAGGACTAATCAGATTCTTGAAGACATGTTGAGGGCATGTGCCCTAGACTATGGAGCCAGTTGGGATGAAAGTCTGCCTTACGCAGAATTTTCTTATAACAACAGCTATCAAGCCAGCATTGAGATGGCACCATTTGAGTTTCTCTACGGGAGAAAGTGTACCACCCCATTGTTATGGAATGGTGTGGGAGAAAGAAGTTTGTTTGGACCAGAACTTATCAAAGAAGCCGAAGAGAAGGTCAAGTTGGTTAAGGACAGATTGAAGATAGCACAGTCCCGACAGAAAAGCTACACAGATCCTAAGCGTAGAGAAGTCACCTATGAAGTTGGTGATAGAGCTTATCTTAGAGTGTCACCACTTTGTGGAGTGAAGAGGTTCGCAGTCAAAGGAAAGTTGGCCCCAAGATATGTTGGACCATTCAAGATTCTGAGTCGTAAAGGAGAAGTTGCTTATGAAATTGAATTGCCAGAGTCTCTGTCAGCTGTCCATAATGTATTTCATGTGAGTCAGCTTAAGAAATGTCATCCAGAAATGGAAGAAACTTCTTTGAAGGATACTATACCTTTGGAAGAGGTTCAGTTGGAGAGTGATCTCACTTATGAAGAGAAGCCTATCAAGATTCTTGAGACTTCAGAAAGAGTCACACGGACTAAGACTATCATGTTTTGCAAAGTGCAGTGGAACCATCATTCCGAAGAGGAAGCAACATGGGAAAGAGAAGATGATCTTCGAAAAGACCACCCTCACCTATTTGCTAGCCAATCCGAATCTCGAGGGCGAGATTCACCTTAAGGGGGTTAGATTTGTAACATCCCTAAAATCATGTTTTAAACTCATGCATATCATCCATGCATCCATGATCATATGAGTTTCATTTCAAACAAATCATTTCAAAAAGAAGCATATATGCTCATTATTTCATGTAAGTTTGCTCTAGCCCTAGTGCTATCTTCCAATGAGAAGAGTACTTGTTTTGGTTCAGTAAGGTTTGAAATTCAAACTTAGGCACCATCAAAAGTTTGAACAAAGTTTCAAAACAAAAGGAGTTAATAAAACCAATATTATGCCTATTGTATATATATCATAAAGGCTTGGTTTTCTTTTTATTTTCATTTGATCAAAGTATTTTGAATAAACAGTAGTGTTTGACACACATTTGAGTGCAAGGTTGCTGAATAAAAACCTAGAGAAGATTTGAATTCAAACTTATTTGATTTGGATTTGAAAATCATTTCAGAAAATCAAAACAGAAAAAGAAAAGGAGAACAGAAATAGAAAAAGTCCAGCGCCACCTATCTGGCCCAACTAACGAATCCAGCCCACTAAGCCCACCCAGGTTCCCCCTCTCTCTCGCTGACTCGCGGACAAACCCCCCAGGTCACTGACCACGCGACCCCACCTCCTCTCTGTTTAACTCGCTGACGAGTGGACACTGTGACCACGTCGTCTTCGTAGTCAATCACGCGCGGCCGCGATGCTCGCTCCGCCGTTACCTCACCGCAATCAGTACGCGCTTAATTGCCCTTGATACCGCGCGCGATACTCGCCCCCGCTCTGGCTATAAGACCCCCTCTGCACCGCGGCCATTTCCCCCAACAAAGCCAGACAGATACGCCCCCAGGCTGCCCGCAATTGCTCTCGCGCCGCCGCAGACAGACGCACTCCGGCGACGAATCTCGGTGAGTACAGACCGCCCCTCTGCCTCTAGTTCAAACCACTGTGACCAGCATGACCTTGCGCATCCGCTACTGCCCTCTGTTTGCTTTCTCATGACCCAGAGAGACGTCCTCGTTCTCACCCGCGAGCACCTGAGCCGCCGCTCGACTCCGACGTGCGATTCAGGTAAAATGAGACCGCCCCTTGCCTCCCCTTTGGTACTGTCTTGATCGCCAGGACCTTGTGCATCTCCTGAACCATCTGGCTTGTGCTAGGTCGACGCAGATCCTCGGCAACGTCTTCGACAGCAAGCAACTGACGCCGCCCGCAACTTCGACGAGCTCCAGCGACCATCTCCGTGCGCCCCTTGCCCAGCCGTCGCCAGGTTGAGCATCAGTGCATCGCCACGATCCTGGTAAGCATCTCCGATGACCCCAGAGCCACCTGTAGCACCGCACCGCCGTAGGCAGATCTCGCCGCCGCCAGTAGCCACCGCCAGCGCCGCCCAGCTATGATCGTTTGATCTAGGACCGTTGGATCTGGATCCAACGCGTGAAATTAGATCACTTAACGAAGCGGTATAGGTAGATCTGGGCCGTGCAGATTAATTAGATCTAATGGCTCAGAAGCGTGATCCAACGCGAAACGGTACCGGCCAATCAGATTAAGATGCATGGCAGCTGTTTAGGTTTAAAAACAGGATTTAAATCTATTAGATGTTTGAATTTGTTTTGGCTATAACTTTTGATTCCCACGTTAGAATTTGACAAATTTTATATCAATGGAATCAGGAGAATAAGCCCTTTCTAAATATGCAATGTGTTTAATGTTTTGTTTCTGTTAAAATGGTTTTATTTGCAGAAACTTGTGTAGGGCTATTTTGAGTATATGAATTAATTAAGAAATGTTTTAAGGTTTAAATAAATGTTGTTTGGAAAGTTTTTAACTTGTTTATGAACCCGTACTGTACACTTGCTTTGTTGAGTTTTAAAATTCATCACATATCATATTGCATGCATTCATATATTTTTGTTTGTATATGTTTTGTATGTGATTTGTGGCTATGATTCTTTGTGTAGATTTTGGTGCTAGTGATTGTGATTGTGAGGAGTGTAACTACTCTCCAAACTACCAAGGAAAGTGGTGCTTCATGAATATTTTTATCCCTATGTTTTCTACTAAGCATTAGAAATATTTTGCTAGTCTTGCATGCTATATTTTGCTTATATGCCATGTTGGGAAATCCTAGTAGTTGTAGAATTGCTAGAAATTTCTAAGTTAAGATGCTTATCTATGCCATGCTTAGCCTAGCTAGTAGCAACCAAGGGTTGGTGAAATATACATGCTATGATGAAAATATTTCTAAGTCTTTGGACTTGTGTTTTTGCCTAATAAAACAACTAAGTAAATGAAACACCTCGGTGGAATGGAAGGAATGGTTTATGTTGAGTGGTTACACAAGGCCCATTTCTATGGTTTACCTTGTGTATCTCACTTGTGGAAAGCCACCCAGGAACAAAGAGATTTTAGAGGCCAAGTGTTGAGAAGCTTCTAGTGCAGCCACTTGGCAATATGGGCTCTGCCTGGATCACATAGGTTCCTAGAACTTAGCCATTTGGATAGTTGGTGGTAGTGGGATGATAGGTTGGAACACGTCCATTTGGTCTAAGGGAAGGCTTATGAAAGGTCCTATCTTGGTGAAAATCAAGTCTGGTGGGGAAAGTGCACAACCTCTGCAGATGGAAGAATCTAAGTACATAGCCATGTCCCTGGAAAAGGACAACTTGAGCATCAAGACATGGAAGCTATCAAGAATCTCCTCATCCCAATTTCTAAGTAAAAACTTGTGGGTGAACAAGGGTGAAGGACCTCAATGTCTATTGGTGGTTCCTTGGGAAAAGTTTTGACAAAGAAAAACTTAGTGATTTCAACTAATAGGCAAAACCTAGTTTGAGCAAAGCAATCCAAGCTACACTTAGCCAAATTGCATATAGTATCTAGTCCACCAAAATTATACTAAGGTATCACTTGCCAATACTATTCCAATGTATTGACCCACTATGGCTGTAACCTGTGATGTTGCAGGTTACTCTGATGAGGATTAGGAGTCATGAGTCTACACTCAACATGTTTGCCTATGGCACATGAAGATGAAGACTTTTATTTATTTACTTATTCAAACTCTTGTACTAGGCCTGTGGCCTTGGAGTTGTAAAGACTATGTTTGTCTCTGGAACGACTGTAATAATGACCTTTGTTTCTATGTACTTCATCTTAAACTGTGGATGCTAGCAATGATCGAGGGAATAGCATTGCAATCACAGGGATCCTTTTCCTTTATAAAGGAGGGATCTTACAGATATGTTCATGGATTCAAGTACACCCGATCATCACGTGATGTCATTAAGCGACGAAACATTGTCGGTGCATACTTAAGGAAGACCACATTCTTATCTTGATATCTAAATGAGGGATCATCTTATTATGCTAATAAAACGCCAAACAAGCAATATAAGATGCAATCAAAACATCACATGTTTATTAGTGAAATGATATGGTTCCCGCATATGATCTCCATCATGTGCACCGTGGTATGATCTCTATCATACCTTTATGTGTAAGGCCAAGGTCTATGGAACTTACACGCTATGTGTGTTATAAGAGTATCATCTCATACTTCTACTTACAACATCACCATATCATAACACTGGCCCAGCAACAATCTAAACTAGACGCCTCTAATTTATCCATTGCAAGTTTTACGTGGCTTAGGGCTTTCGAAGATAGAACCGTTCTTACCTACGAACATGAACCACAACGAGGATAACCAAATTGTTGAAAACTCGTTGCAAATTAGATATTGACTATAGTAGGAGAGACAGACGCCCGCTAGCCACTTATGCAAAACTAGTTGCATGTCAAGCGTGGAACAGGTCTCATGTGAGAGGACATGTAAAGTTTGTCCGGGCCGCTTCATCCCACTATGCCACCAATATCCAAAGTACAACTAAGAAGCAATAAAATGATCATCATCGCCCACATACTCATATGTGTACTATCCATGCAAAGTATCTACGCATAGATCCGGCTCTGATACCACTATAGGGTTCGTAGCATAGATAACAAAAAAATTCCTATGATGGGAACAACTATGTACCAAGATCTATCTACTAGATACAAACAACGGGCGGATGTATATCCGTAGAGAACATACCCTTGAAGACCGACAAAGCTTAACGAGTCCAAACTCGTGGTTGATGTAGAAGATCTCTTGCCGATCTCAAGATCGAGAGGAAGTCCTAGCGCCGCAAAACAGCAGCGCATCCGTGCTCGCACACACGTTCGAGGCACCGAGCAACCTCCGCCTCCTCGCTCCAGCGATGCAGCGGAAGCACAACTCTTTCTTGCCGAAAAGCCACCGGGAACATGTATCTCGCTAGTCCGAGACCATGTGGAATAAATACTAGAGGGGGAGAGAGATCCTTCACGAGGAGGTGTGAGTGAGAGAGAGGGGGCTCCTTTTATAGGGAGAGGGGGCACCCAAGGGGCCATGCGCCCAGCCATGGGGCTGCCCCCACCTCTTCCACATTCATGTGGGTGGACACTCCACTCACTCAAATGCCTTTCAATTCCCTCCACTCAAAAACCCACTCAAATTCCCATTAAATTTCCACCAAATTTAATGCAAACTCTCATTAAATAAAACTCCTTTTATTTATTCAGAATTTTTTCAATTACTTTAATGACAAACATTCGCATGTAACCCCTTGCTAGTATTTCATTTCACATGCCGAAACACTTTCTGCAATTTCACCCGAAAACCCGTTTCGGTATCTAGTGAAATAAATTCCTGCGCTTGTTATTCTTTTCGGCATGAAACTTTTGCTCCAAATGGATGTCGATGTCTCTTAAGTGTGTCACCCTACGGTTCGCGAATAATGCGGGCATGATCGAGACCCCTCTCGGATCAATAATCAGAAGCGGGATCTGGAGACCCATACTGACTCCCACACATTCAACGATGACTTTCTTGTGATCGTCGGAACCTTTTATGCTAGTATCTTAATCCCTTTGTTTCGCGATATATTACATGTTCGAGATTCAATCATCGGTATCTCCATACCTAGTTTGATCTCGTTACTGACATGCACTCTTTTCTCATTCCCGTGATATAACATTCTAGTGATCAAATCACTTGCTTGCAAGCTAATCAATGTGATATCACCGAGAGGGCCCAGAGCATATCTATCCGTCATCGGGATGAACAAATTCCACTCTCGATCCATGGGCCTCAACATAACACTTTAGTAGTTCTGAACCCATCTTTATAATCACCCTGTTACGGTGTGACGTTTGATGTTATCAAGAAACTCTTCCGGTGTTAGTGATTGACATGATCTCATGGTCTAAGGATTAGGATCACTTCGTAAGTTGTTATAGCAATATAAACTCAATGACTTTGATCGTAATGCTATACTTCGGATGAATGTTCATCACACCATTACACTAATGTTGTGATCTCGTTATTAACAACATCCAATGTCTATGATCAGGAAACCTTGATCATCTTGTTATTCAACGAGCTAGTTTATGAGAGAGGCATAACTAGGAACTTCCTTTTTGTTTATTAAACACACATGTATTAACGTTTCCGTATTAATACAATTATAGCATGTAAAATAAACATTTATCATAAATAAGGAATACGATAATAACCACTTTATTATTGCCTCTCGGGCATATTCCCTTCACTTCAGATCCCCCCGATCTAGGGACGATGGTGGCGGCGGCTACAGACTGTTTCGTGGAGATCTGATCAGGGTACTTAGGGTTTTGGCATCAGGGGGTTTTTATAGGCGAAGAGGCGAGGCAGGGAGGCACCCGAGGCGGCCACACCTGGTGGCAGCGTGCCCTAGGGTGGGCCTGCACCACCCTAGGGTGTGGCGGCCTCGTGGCCCTCCTCTGGTTGCCCTTCGATCTCCGTGTTCTCCTCGGTGAAATATTGACTTTGGCTTTTGTCCCGTCCAATTCCGATAATATTTCCTTACTAGCTTTTTTGAAACAAAAACAGCGGAAAATAGGCAACTCGCACTACGACATATTGTTAATAGGTTAGTCCCAGAAAATGTATAAAAACACCTCAAAGTGTAGACAAAGCAAAGCAAAGTGGATACTAAACAAGCATGCAACATCAAAAATTATACATATTTTTACGACGTATTAGCCAGCTACACGCATCACACCCTCCCATGGAGCAGGCTATGGTGCTGGTTTGGAGCACGCCATAGTGCCGCTGTAGAATTATGGAACTACGGTTGTCCCATAGCCTCAGGTAGAAATAGGTGCATGGATCTTCAAAGTGCAACGGGGGGACACACATCTCATGACTTAAGCTCAACTTCCTCTCCATAGCATAAGTACCACACCTTGCCTTCATGTGCCCAATATAGCCACAAAAAATACCAAAAATGGGAAGCCTTTCATACCTTATTTGCATATCGACCTCTTCATCGGTTATTTTGTCCATTAGCGTGATCATCTTCTGCAGGGCCATGTACAGTGGCAGTTGAAAGAGCATTTCCTATCCCAAGTGATTTTGGTGTTTATAACAACACACATATCGGACTAATTATTTGTCACGTGTACCACAGGTTGTATCAAGAAATCCTTGGCTTATTCCTCCCAAAGAGGGGTCCCTTGCTGAACTGCATTTTGCCTCTGTGATGTACGGTAGTACCAGAAAAATCATCCGGTACTACCGCATAGGACCGACAGTACCGGAATTTGCTACTGGGCATGGCAGAGGGTTTGGGAGAACTGCCCAAAACCTTCTGTCGCGTTAGGTACCAAAAAGCGGTAGTACCGCATTTTGATACCTGTCAAGACAGAAGGTTTGGGAAAGTTTGCCAAATGCCTCTGTCTTCACCGGTACCAAAATGCGGTTGTACCGCATTTTACTACCTAACACAACAGAAGGTTTTGGCAAGTTGCCAAATGCCACTGCCCTCCTCGGTACCAAAATGCGGCACTATCGCATGTGTCCGGTAGTACCGTGCCCTAGAGCCGGTACTACCGCTTTGCGGTAGCACCCCGTTGTGGTACCGCTGGATTCTAGGGCTGTTGTGCCTTAATAGCGCATCTCCGGTACCTGGCCGGTAGTACCGGTGTTTTCAGGTACTACCGCTTGGAGATCCGGTACTACCGCTGCAATAAATGCTCAACGGTCAGATCTTCTCAGTGGACTATAAATGCACCCTCCACCTACCTTGGGAAAGTTGCTCGTCTCACTCAAGAACACCACCTCCATTTGAGCCACCAAATCGCCAAGATCTCTTCACTCAACCATCCAAAGTCATTGATCTTTCGAGGATTGAAGGAGGATCCCTTGATCTACTACTTCACCAAGAGAGATCTTCATTTCTCCCTCATTCACTTGAGGGCCCCTTTGCTCTAGTGTTTTGTTTGGAAACCCTAGTTCTAGATTTGGTTCTTACAAGATTGTCTTTGATTGTTTTGACAGCTTGCTTGTATTTGGGAGCCTCCAATTAAGTTGTTGATGTGTGCCCCGAACTTGTTGTAAAGGTGCCAACTTCCACCTCGAAGGTTGCCAATATAGTGTGTCATGGTATTGGACGGCAGATGCTACTGGGGGTAGCTTACGTAGAGGGAGCAAGGCGACGTAGGAGAATCCGGGAGCGAGATTGGCACACGATGTACCCAGGTTCACGTACCCTCGGTGGAGGATCACTACGTCCTGCTGTCAATCCAGTATATGTTCATAGATTGGTTTACAATAGAGCCGCCGTAGGCGGAGGGAGAATAGATCTAATGAGATATGTGGGAGAGGATGTAATATGATCTCCCCGTGGGTGTTCCCCTGGTGGCTTTATATATGCATCCAGTTAGGGTTTACAAGTATTTGGTGGGCTTTGTATTGAAGTCGCCATCTTGGGCCTCCAGTCAGCGCCAGTCGCCTGGGTCCAGCATGCGCCAGTCGCCGTATCCGGCGAGTCGACCCGCTCTGTGTTTGGCGATCCAGCTGGCGATTCCTCCTCATGGGTGTACCCCGATTGGTATTCCCCCATCAGTAGTCCCCGAGCGCATTGTCGATTCGACGCAGGCATGAGGCAGGTCACGGAGAGTCTTGACGATGGGTCGTGGCGAATCGGCGACGAGCTCCTAAACAGAGAAAAGAACCGTGAAGCGGGAGGCGGTCGGCGTGAGCCAGTCGGTGATGGCCAGTTGGCGAAAGACGAAGGGTGTCGGTGAAGCCGCTAGTTGCGGCGAGTCCCCAAATGTGGAGCGTGTCGAGATCGAACGACCGGCGAGTGCTGAGTCCCCGAGCGCGGCGAGTGGCAAGGTCGAGCGACCGACGAGTGCTGATTCCCCGAGCGCGACGAGTGGCGAGGTCGAGTCGACCGGCGAGTGCTGATTCCCTGAGCGCGGCGAGTGGCGAGATCGAGCGACCGGTGAGTGCCGATTCCCCGAGCACGCCGAGTGGCGAGGTTGGGAGACCAGCGAGTGGTGATTCCCTAAGCGCGGCGAGTGGCAAGATCGAGCGACCGGTGAGTGCCGATTCCCCGAGCGCGCCGAGTGGCGAGGTTGGGAGACCAGCGAGTGGCGCTGTCTGTAGCGCGCCGAGTATCTGAGAGTGTTGAGTACGCGAGGGAAAGTCCACAGTGGGGAGTCCCCGAGCGCGTTGAGTACGCGAGGGTGAATCTGTGGTGGCGAGTCTCCGAGCGTGTTGAGTACGCTAGGGCGAGTTCGCGGCGGCGAGTCCCCGAGCGCGTTGAGTACGCGAGGGCGAGTCCGCGGTGGCGAGTCCCGAGCGCGTTGAGTACGCGAGAGCGAGTCCACGGTGGCGAGTCCCCGAGCGCGTTGAGGACGCGAGCGTGAGTGTTTGCGGTGGCAAGTCGACGAGGGCGAGCCGCGGTCGCGGAACCACGCGTACACGCAGCATGCCTAGGAGTAGTCCCCGAGGCTCGAGTTGGCTTGTAGAGGCGACTTGAGGCTCTTTTGAGATGCATATTCTGAAAATAGTAGTGGTTGCTGCTGATCATGGAGAGTGGCAAGGTCGAGCGACCGGCGAGCGCCGAGTCCCTGAGCGCGGCAAGTGGCGAGGTAGAGCGACCGGCGAGCGCCGAGTCCCCGAGCGCGGCGACCGGCGAGTGCCGAATCCCCGAGCGCGGCGAGCGGCAAGGTCGGGGGACCGGCGAGTGGCGCTGTCTGTAGCGTGGCGACCGGCGAGTGCCGAATCCCCGAGCGCGGCGAGCGGCAAGGTCGGGGGACCGGCAAGTGGCGCTGTCTGTAGCGTGCCGAGTCCCCGAGCGTGTTGAGTACGCGAGGGCGAATGTAGCGAGTCCGTGATGATTGCGAGTCCGCGAGGGGAGAGTCCCGAGTGTGGCGAGTCCGCGATGATTGTGAGTCTGCGATGATGTTGATTATGCTGTTTTGTTAGCGGGTCTCTCGTCTTGGCCCGGGGGGGCAGTCGCATGGCGACTCCAAAGATGGCTCCCGACTTGGCGTTCTTTCTAGACGATCCGAGGCTCGGTTTGCGAGTCCTCGTCCACAGTACTTGGCCGTGCGAGTCGCACTATCTAAGGTTGAGGAGGACATGGTGCTGTTTGTGTAGCACTGCCATTTGTCTTGGCCCGGAAGGCCAGTCGAGCAAGGCGACTCCAATGATGACTCTCGATTAGCGTTTTTCGTGGACGAACCGAGGCTCGGTTTGCGAGTCCTCGTCCGCACTACTTGGCCATTGCGAGTCGCTCTTTCAAAGGTTGACAAAGGCGAATTGATTTTTTCCGAGGGGAAGAGACGCCCAGTGGTGAGTCCATGCAGCGTGGCAAACGACCCTCTCTGGCGACTCGGACGATGAAGGTCCCTTAGCAGGTGCGGCATACGCATTTGTCATAGCGGACAGGGTCGCACGGCGTTTAGCCAGAAAAAGTCGACGCGGTGGACACGGAGTCGACGCGGCGGACGGAGGTCGCGCAATGGCGAAGTCGACGCGGCGGACACGGAGTTGACGCGACGGATGGAGGTCGCGCAATGGAAAAGTCGACGCGGCGGACACGGAGTCGACGCGGCGGACGGAGGTCACGCTATGGCGAAGTCGACCCGGCGGACACGGAGTCGACGCGGCGGACGAAGGTCGCGCTTATGGCGATGTCGACGCGGCAGGCGAATCCGCACTGGGCGAGTCCCCGAGCCTAGCGAGTCCGCGTTTAAGCATGTCCGCGTTTAGGCGAGGTTCGGAGCATGATGAATCCGCGATGGATGAGTTGTCGGACATGGCGAGTCCGCGGCGGGAGGATCCACGAGCTCCATGACTGGCACGGTGATTTTGTGATGGGTGATTTCCCGGGCTTGGCGAGTCCGCGGCGGCCGAGCGACTTGAGTTGGATCCTTCCCGACTCCATCATTTCAAACGGGATGTCATGCGTATACAAGTAAACAACATATACGATTGATGATTAGATCAAATAATAATCACGTGAGAGAGAATAATCACTAAGAGAGGAAAACGTATGTGATTGTTACACCAGTCCTGGCAGTATGCCCTCGACGCTTGTTAGTTTACACCAAAGCTTCTGAGAAAGAATGCGTATCTGATCGTACAGCTTTCATGCCCTTCAATATTTTCCGAGCCGATATCTGCAACAAGTGTGTCTTCGCCGCATTGGATAACAGTCGAGATCGGCTCACAACCACGTGCCCCCGGGTCGTGAGGAAGCGTGCTGCCGAGATGCATGGAGATGTCTCCCAACGAGCCGAGTCCTTGGACCTGCTGAGTTGCCCTGTAATCTTGACATAAGAAAATACCTTATTTTGATTCCCATGCCAGCAATATTGTCTTGGGGAGGTCGTGATGTTCACGATTATCACAGCAACAAGATTTCGGTGCAATCTCCGGTTGGCCACGCTAACCAAACGGATCACACCGCCGCCGCCATGAATTGATTCTCCCAATGTGCGTACCAGGAACATGCAGACAAGTCGTTAGATCAAATAGATAATCAATTAACTAAATAATTAATTAGAAGGAGAAAACATCAGATCGAATAGAAAACTGATCAAACATATAGCCTGGAATTTTCTAAGTCGGACGCATGGGGCGGCTGCCGTATCTAGCCGACCGGCCTTTTTCAGACGACGCGCCAGATGCAATCTAGCCGCCGGTGACGGTGAGGGATCCCGCCCGGATTATCACCCTCCAAGCACCGCTAGCCCCACGGTGGGCGCCAACTGTCGTGGTATTGCACGACAGATGCTACTGGGGGTAGCTTACGTAGAGGGAGTAAGGCGACGTAGGAGAATCCGGGAGCGAGATTGGCACACGATGTACCCAGGTTCACGTCCCCTCGGTGGAGGATCGCTATGTCCTGCTGTCAATCCAGTATACGTTCATAGAGTGGTTTACAATAGAGCCGCCGTAGGCGGAGGAAGAATAGATCTAATGAGATATGTGGGAGAGGATGTAATATGATCTCCCCGTGGGGGTTCCCCTGGTGGATTTATATATGCAGCCAGTTAGGGTTTACAAGTATTTGGTGGGCTCTGTATTGAAGTCGCCATCTTGGGCCTCCAGTCAGCGCTAGTCGCCTGGGTCCAGCATGCGCCAGTCGCCGTATCCGGCGAGTCGACCCGCTCTGTGTTTGGCGATCCAGCTGGCGATTCCTCCTTATGGGTGTACCCCGATTGGTATTCCCCCATCATAGTGGAAGGTGAATCGATCCCGTTGGGGTGAGATTCATCGGAGAACAAGGGAGGCCTCTCGTGGCGTTGGTGGTTCGAAACCACCCCCTGTCCAAACGTAGATGTACTTCCCCTCAAAAGGAAGGAACTACGGGAAACAAATCCTTGTGTCTCCTTGTCCATCATTTTGGTTACTTCTATCCTTTACCGCACTTTACTTACTTGTCTTGCTTAGTGTTGTGCTAGTTATTTCTTGTTTGACATATAGGTAAATTCACCTTAGTTGCATATTCTAGAGAATTTACCTTTCTTGTCAAACCCTAATTTGAAAAAGAAGAAAATTTGAAGTAGAACCTATTCACCCCCCCTCTAGGTTCCCATACGATCCTTTCAATTGGTATTAGAGCCTCGGCTCTTTATTCGGGCTTTACCACCTAAGAGTTTATGGGTAGTAATGATGGGGAAGGTGGTGGTGAGCATACGACGGTGACCATGGATGATCTCAATAACTTGGAAACAAGATTGAGCTCCTCCATGGCAAACAAGATCAAACAATTGCACAACTTACTTGAGCAACTTGTTAAATACAAAGGTGGCTCATCATCCCCTTCTCCTCAAGAGGAACTTCCACCTTTACCCAAAGAGAATGCCCCGGCATATCCCATGGATAAGGTGGTGGGGGATAATCAAGACAACATTAATTCCTCCAAAAAAAGGGTTGGTGAGAAGGCAGAGCACCATGACTCTCATGGATGGTACACTCCCGACCCTCCAATTCCTCACCCTCATGTAAACAATAGAGGAGACCCACCAAAGCTTGAAGCATCTACTACTTTTGCTCAATGGCAATCTCTAATGAAAACTCATGTGCGCAGCTCTTGCATTGAACTATGGAACATCATTGAACAAGGACTCTATATTGGGGATCCAAACAACTTGACAAGAAGAGAAGTTGTCAATAGTAAACTCAATGCCACCGCCTTGCACATGATTCAACAAGGATTGGGTACAAAGGATTACCCACACATTGAGCACCTCAACACCGCCAAGGAAGCTTGGGATGCTCTCACAGTGTTGTTTGTTGGGAATGAGAGCATGAGAATGAACCGGTATGATGCACTAAGCAATGAAGCCGAAGGCTTCTACATGAAGGAAGGTGAAGATCATGAAGACATGTACCGTAGGCTCAAGACCACCGCCATCGCTTTTAGGAATGTGGGTGGCTCACATGTGGATGATGCTTGGATAAAAATGAAATATGTGAGTGCACTCATGCCCTTTGATCCCACTGACTTGAAGAGCCTACAAGGAAGACACAACTACCACCTCATGACCTCCAATGAAGTTATGCAAGAGATGGCCTCTTTCAAGGTTACCGCCAAGAATGCCAAAGATGCCCGTGCTCGAGCCCTTGGAATGAGTAATGTTGTCAACCTTGCATTGAAGGCCAAAGTTGTGGAACATGGGGATGAAGATGATAGTGATGAAGGCCTCTCCATGAGCCACCCCGATGACGTCAAGATTTCTCATGGTCAATATATGGCTTTCTATGCAAAGAACTTTTGGAAGAACCCCGCCAAGGCCAATATGGAAATGCAAAAAAGAAGCAACCCAAATGGAAGAAGAGAAAATGTCACTAAATTGAGAACTTGCTTCAATTGTGGTGATCGCTATCACTTTGTGGCGGGATGTCCATATAAGAAGAGAGAAGATCATGGGGGTAAACTTGTGCCAAATAAAACTTCCAAAGCTCCTTACAAGAAACCCTTCATCAAGAAGAATCCCATCAACAAGAAGTCGGGCAAAATTGTATTGATCACTCATGAAGAATTCTCCTCCGACAATGAAGATGATGAAGATGAGGAAGAGGAAACATCAAGTGGTGTGGCTGCTCTAGCCACTACGTATACTCCGACACTCTCACTCTTAGATTCTCCAAATGAGAATACTCCCAACAAGAACGTCACTTGCCTTATGGAAAGAGGAACGGAGGTATCCTCATCATCTCACTCCACTCCCTTAGCTAATGATGAAATTAATGATGAGTTGTCTCTTGAAGTAAAAGGGAATTAATTGCTTTTGATGAGTTTGTGACTAACTTACAAGGGGAGGCCAAGATACATTTTGGGAACATCTTAGATCAACTTTCCCGCACACAAGAGCTTCTAGATGTAAGATGTAAACTTGGGAATGAACACATGATTGAGATAGAAGCCCTAAATAATGCTCTAGAAGAAGAACAAGAGACTAGGATGTCTCTTGAACTAAAACTTGAAGGGCTTGATGAGGCCAATGACATAATTGTTAATAGACTCATCAAGGAATGTGATCGTGCTATTGCTAAATATAAAAGGGCTAAGAAGGATAAGATGGAGTTTGGTGTGGTTCATGAAAAACTTTCTGAGGACTTTAGTTTACTTAACAAGGCTCACACGGCATTGTAAAGTGAACTCTTGTCACTCACAAAGTCCCATGAAACGCTTCAAACTCAATTTACCAATATTCCTTCACCTAGTAATTTCATTCCTTCTAGTAGTACAACTATTCTTGAAGAAAATGCTAGGTGGAAGGGGGAGTTTGCCAAGGCCACATTTCCAAAAGGTAACAAATCCATTGATGACCTATTGAGTAAGAAAAGGTCAAATGGTGAGAAAGGGGGCATTAGTTTTGTCTCCAAAGCCAAGAAGAAGAACAAAAACAACAACAATAATAACAACAACAACAAGAATAAGAAGAATAAGGCCAAACCCGCCCAAGAGAAAAACAAAGCCATTGTGGATAGTAAGACCACAAGTGGTAAAACTATGTCTCATGATGATTTTGCGGGAAGTGCTAACCCTCATTATGTTCTAATGCGTGATTATTATGGTGATGTTTATGCACAATATGTTGGCCCATATGATGGTTATATTGCTTGGTCTATCTGGGTCCCCAAGACCCTTGTTGCTAACAAAAGAGACCCATTGAAAAATGGGTACCTAAAAATTAGCTTGATATTTTGTAGACATATGCTTTCAGAGGGTCAAAGTGGGTGCTTGATAGTGGCTTCACAAGTCATATGACCGGAAGCTCGTCTATTGTCAAGGATTTAAGGCCAAATGATGATCAAATATCCGTGACATATGCCGACAAGTCAAAGTCTAAGGTAATGGGTTTCGGCAAGGTAGTGGTTACTCACGATATTACACTCGTGAACGTCATGCTTGTTGAGACCCTTGGATAAAATTTACTTTTAGTCCATGCTCTTGGAAAGATGGGTTTTGCCGTCTTTGTTGATGATGATATAGTGGTCCTCAGGTGGAGCAAGTCTCTCAAGGTCGCTTTCGTTGGGTACGTCGAACATGACTTGCATGTGGTGGACTTTTTGGGGCAAACCACTACAAGTGCGATGTGCTTATTCGGAAAGGCCGATGTGGGTTGGTTATGGCATCGCCGACTAGCCCATGGCAATATGAGAACTTTGCAAAGTCTCCACAAGGAGGGCCATATTGTTGGACTAAAATAAAATGTTTCCTTTGCCAAAGATCGTGTTTGCAGGGCTTGTGTTCTAGGAAAGATGCATGATGCTCCCCACAAGCCAAAGAACCGCATAAAGTCAACAAAGATCTTGGAGCTCCTTCATGTGGACCTATTTGGTCATCCATCTCATGCAAGTCTTGGTGGGAAGAAATATTTTTTGGTGATTGTTGATGACTTTTCAAGATACTCATGGGTATATTTCTTCAAGTTGAAAAGTGAGACCCAAAAGACCTTCATCGACTTCATCAACTTGGTTCAACGTTAATATAATGTCCCCGTGTTGATAATAAGAAGCGACAACGGCACCGAGTTCAAGAACTACACCTTGAATGATTTCCTTAGTGATGAGGGGATAAAACACCAATATTCCGCTGCGTATACCCCTCAACAAAATAGTGTTGCTAAGAGGAAGAATCAGACTCTTATTGAGATGGCTAGGACCATGTTGGTGGAGTTTAAATCTCCATACAACTTTTGGGCTGAAGCCATCTCCACCGCTTGCCATGCATCAAACCAGCTCTACCTCCGCAAAGAAATCAACAAGACTCCATATGAAATACTTACCGATAACAAGCCCAACATATCTTACTTCCGGGTGTTCGGTTGTAAGTGTTTCTATCTCATAAAAGGTGTTCGTATGTCCAAATTCGAGTCTAAAGAATTAGAGGGTACTTTTGTTGGCTATGGTCTTGAATCTCACACTTGTAGAATCTATGATAAGCTCTCCGGAGCCGTCATAGAATCTTGTAGTATGACCTTCGAAGAATATGATGGTCCCCAAGGGGGGCGTGTTGATGCTTGTGATGCAGATGATGAAATGCTTCAAGATGCCATAGGAAGAATGGGTGCGGGATATATCCGCCCCGTTGAGGAACCCCCTATGGCGGATCGACAAGAACTATGCTCTACTCAATTGGAGCCCTCATCTTCACAACAACAACATGTTCCATCTACCGAGGTGGACAATGAACCAAGCCAAAGACAAGCTGCAACATGTTGATCAAGGCGACATCTCTAGTGAGGAGGAGCTTGATTCATTCTCTAGGATGTCAAGTGGTGCCAAGTCAATTACTCAAGGAAGATCCATACAAACTGCCTTGAGACAAGCTCAAATCAATGCTAGAAGAGTGTCTGATCAAGATCAAGGTCAATCTTTCCCTCTTCATGAAGAGAATGATTTCGGTGATGATCAAGGTCAAGTTAATGGTCAAGACGAGGACCAAAATGATGAAGAGGGTCCTCCAAGAAAAAACAAGGAGATCCACACTCGTCGCGAAGCTAGAACGGATAGGATGTTGGAATTAAGAGACCACTCTCTAGAGAATGTGGTTGGTGATCTAAGGAGAGGCATTTCCACAAGAGCACAATTGAAGAGGTTTAGTGAACACCAAGCACATATATCCATGATTGAACCAAATAAAGTGTGGGAAGCCCTTGAAGATTCGGATTGGTTGGAAGCAATGCACAAAGAGCTCATCAACTTTGAGAGAAACAAAGTATGGAAGTTAGTTGAGAAGCCAAAGGATTG
This sequence comes from Avena atlantica, assembly GCA_910589765.1. NCBI lineage: Eukaryota > Viridiplantae > Streptophyta > Magnoliopsida > Poales > Poaceae > Avena > Avena atlantica. The sequence continues at coordinate 478,463,062 of OU342735.1, forward strand.
CCACAATGTTATAGGCACCAAGTGGATATTCAAGAACAAGCAAGATGAGCATGGAATTATAGTAAGGAACAAGGCATTATTGGTTGCACAAGGGTTCTCTCAAATTGAAGGCATTGATTATGGAGAAACATATGCACCGGTGGCTCGCCTTGAGTCCATCTGTATGCTTCTTGCTTATGCGGCACATCATAACTTTAAGTTGCAACAAATGGATGTATAAAGTGCATTTATTAATGGCCCCTTAAATGAGTTGGTATATGTAAAGCAACCCCCGGGATTTGAGGATGCCAACTTCCCCAACCATGTCTACAAACTTGATAAGGCACTCTATGGGCTCAAGCAAGCCCCACGCACGTGGTATGAGCACCTTAGAGAGTTGTTGTTTGACCGTGGATTTGAGGTTGGGAAAATCGATCCCACTCTTTTTACTAAGAAGGTCAACGGGGAGCTTTTTGTATGCCAAATATATGTTGATGATATTATCTTTGGCTCATCTAACAAAGCTTTTAATGATGAATTATCAAAGCTTATGACTAGTAGGTTCCGAATGTCTATGATGGGGGAGTTGAGGGTATTCCTCGGCTTTGAGATCAAGCAAGTTAGAGGAGGGACATTATTAAACCAAGCCAAGTATACCCAAGATATGCTCAAAAGATTCAAAATGCAAGATTTAAATGGAGCTCCTACTCCCATGGCTACAAAGACTCACCTAGAACAAAATCCAAATGGTAAAGATGTGGATCAAAAGGTATACCGGTCTATGATTGGTTCTTTGCTTTACCTTTGTGCATCTAGACCCGATATTGTGTTTAGTGTAGGTTTGTGTGCAGGATATCAAGCGACTCCTAAATAAAGCCATTTGATGGCGGTCAAGAGAATCTTTCGATATTTAGTTCATACCCCACATTATGGTCTTTGGTATCCTCGAGGGTCAACATTTGCTCTTTGTGGATACACGGATTCAGATTGGGCTGGTGATAAGGATGATAGAAAATCAACATTTGAGGCTTGCCAATTCCTTGGTAGGTCCTTGGTATATTGGTCTTCTAAGAAGAGAAATTGTATATCTCTCTCCACCGCCGAAGCCGAGTACGTGGAAGCTACTAGTGCTTTCACTCAATTGCTATGGATGAGGCAAAGTTTAAAGGAATACGGTGTCCATTGTGACAAAGTGCCTCTTATATGTGACAATGAAAGTGCTATCAATATTGCCTACAACCCGGTGGATCACACAAGGACAAAGCATATTGAGATTCATCATCACTTCATTAGAGATCATGTTGCTCGAGGTGATATTGATCTATCTTATGTGTCAACCAAAGACCAACTTGCTGACATCTTCACGAAGCTACTTGATGAAGCAAGGTTTTGCTATTTGAGGAATGAACTAAATATCATAGATTCAAGGAGCTTTACTTGATCACCTTGCATACTCACCTATTTCTTAACTCTTATTTGGTTTAGGTGCAGGCATGGATATAGGGGGAGTGCGGTTCTAATTGATTGGACTATCCCTCCCCCCATCATGCCCAAAGCGATAAAAAATCATTCCTCTTAATATCATTTTATGATATGTGAGCTTAAATGATGAGTTTCGATAATGGACCCAAGATATATCTTCGTGGTGCCAAGCCGAGTTTACTCAAACATGGTGGCCTAGGCCACCGCCCTCTCACATTCGAGAGGTTGGTGCTTACTCGTGTTTGTCATTTGTTGAGTTGTGTTAGGCCTTAAGATCATGCACTCTCATTTGGTTCTTGCTATGTTTTTCCTATTTTAGAGTGCATGTATCCATATCAGTGTGACTCTCTTAACCTAAGCCTTATCCTTCGACAAACCTCATCTACTCTGCACAAGAACCTTCCCATTTATACCTGGCTTTCTGTTCTGGTGTAAATGGTACTATCAGGTAAGGGAGCGGTACTACTGGCCGTGGTCAGTCTCTAGGTCGACCCCTGGAAACTTCCCAGGTATGGTACTACCGGTCAATTACGCGGCACTACCGGTAACTGGTACTACCGTGAAAACAAGAGCTACTACCGCTCAGGGGTCAGTTTCCAGGTCGTTTTCTGGAAACTTCCTAGGTGCGGTACTACCCGGTCATTTTCGCGGTACTACCAGCAAGCGGCACTACCGTGTGTATGCGCGGCAGTACCGCCCAGCGGTACTACCATTCATACACCCGGTACTACCGTTCGGCATCCTGGTTAAGGGTGCAGACGCGGGGGGCACCTCTTAGTGCCTCATTGTTCCCCCATCTCCACTCCTAACCACCGCCGCCACCGGAGCAAAAATCGTCGCCAGATCCCCGCCCTCTACTCCCTTCACCGGATCTGCACCAGATTCGACCTCCCCGCGGGCTCCTCCTCAATCTCCACCGCCATGGACACCGGTACTACCGCCCTCTTCTTCTTCTCCCATGTTTTCTCCATTGAATCTAGTGCGACTTTGATTCGTGGTCAAAACAGCTGTTTTTGAGGTTGTACCGTGTGCAATTTACCAGATATTACTCCTTGCCCGAAGAAACCCTCATTTTTGAATAATTTTTCTGCCTGTCCATGGATCGATTCTACCAGATCTACACTGTAGTCGCATGACCGGTAGTACCGGATTTTTTTTGCAGTACTACCGCCTCTGAGATCCGGTACTACCGACCATTACTGACAACAAAAGTTTCTCCAAACTTGAATTTCATCGTGCTTTCGTTTTGGGGCTCTTGTTCCCTTATCACACTGCTATATCCCTCTTTCTTTCACAGGTGCAGGGGGTTCCCAGGGTTCACGCAAATGGTCCAAAGCTCATCATGAAATCGAGGACTTTGAGTCAGAGTCCGAGTCAGAGACAGAGTCAGAGGAAGAGATCATGCCTCAACCTAGCAACCGTCTGAAGCTGAAAACCACTCGGGGCCGACGTGGAGGGGCGTTAAGCAAAGTGCTAGTTGTGATAGTGCTCCTCCTCCTCCCCCTTCGAGTCGTCGCAAGAGTCAGAGTTCTAGGCCATCTGGGCCAAAGAAGTTGTCTGATTTGTCTGAGGTTGAGTTTCATGCCTTGCAGTCCATCAATCCATATGTTGTTGCTCGCTCTCATGCTAGGGAAAATAGTTTCTTTTACATAGACTTCCAAGAGCGTGTATACTTTGAGGTACTCATGAAGGATGAGAAGCTAGTGGTCCCTCAGAAGTGGATTGAGATGAATCATGTGAAGAAGAACTTGAACTACTTCGGTGAAGCCCTTGAGATTTGCACAAACATTGGCTTGCTTCCCATTATGAAGTTCTGGTGTGACTATGACCCCATGCTCATTACTTAGTTTTATGCCACTGTTCACTTTTCCAAGAACCAGTCTCGGACTATCACCTAGATGACGGAGGGCGTTGTCAAGCAAGCAACTTTGGCTGAGTTTGCGGCAATTCTTGGGTATGAGGACCGTGGCAAGAACACTCATATTGGCTACCGCTGTCACAACAACGATCGTCCCATGAAGAAGGATGTTCTTTCTCCACTGTACATCCGGGGGCATGGGGTTTCTAGGAAGATCAAGAGGCTTCTCCCCACGTATGATATCTTGCACCGTATATTCCATGAGACCATTGCCCCCCGAGCTGGCAATGTTGATGAGATGCATGGGTTCATGGTGGATCTCATGATCACCACTTTTCACCACCGTGATTTCGGCCAACCACTTGATGTGATGGATGTTATTTGGAATGAGATGGTTTATGCTACCTACACTCGGAGGGTGCCTCCTTTTGCCCCTTACATAATGGCTCTCATTCTTAGCAAGTGTCCATCGATTGCCCGAGACATTTCTTCTCAACGCCTTGTTACACAACGGCACAAGAATCTGTTGATCAAGACCCATCCTAAACCTCGCAATGCGGATGGTCAACTAGTTGATGAGGATGGGAACCCACTTGAGGAGGGGTCCGGTGATGAAGATGATGCCTAGGATGCTGATTTTGTGGTCTCACGCCGCAAGCATGCCCAACCATCATGGTCCAAGAGGATTGATGCTAAGCTCAAAAAGGTATTTTGCTTCCAAGTTGACAATCAGAAGCGCATGTATGAGGCTCATGTCTATGTCAAGAAAGCCTGTGATCGTGAGAAGTAATTGATGGAGGATCAAGGGTTAACCATCTCCAAGGGCTCCAAGAACAAAATCACCCCTGAAGACCAATGGATCTCCAAGCACAGCCACTGGGATGATGATGCCACCTCCTCTTTCCGTGCCCCGCCAACTCATGAGGATTCCTCAGATGATGATGACGCGTGATATCCGGGACGTTAGTGTTGCTCTTGTCCCTTTTTGGCGTCTTGATGCCAAATGGGGAGAAGTTGCACATTAGGCATGCGGGATTTGCATGGGAAAAGTCACAAGCTCGTTCTTGCCCTTGATTTTTACTCGCTTGTGAACTTTATTTGCTTGCCTCTTATTATGTGTGAATCTTATGAACTAACTATTTGTGATATGTATGTTGAGACTATGTGGCTATCTTATGGATCCATCATTTGTGTGGTATGGTTATTCTCATATGGATCCATCTTATGTGATGTGTGATGATGTTATCTATTCTTTATCAATATGTTTATCATCACACTTTATTGTGTAAAGGTATGTGCTCTAAGTGCGACTATACACTCCCAGATATCTTGTAAAATAGATGGGGGGCTTGATTCTACTTATTTAGGGGGAGCCCCATCTCTATTTTCAAAACCTTCTTTGTCATCACAATATTATCATGCAAAATGTGTGTTGTCATCAAACACCAAAAAGGGGGAGATTGAAAGAGCATTTCCCATCCCAAGTGATTTTGGTGTTTATAACAACACACATATCGGACTAATTATTTGCCAAGTGTACCACAGGTTGTATCAAGAAATCCTTGGCTTATTCCTCCCAAATTGCTGATCTGCATTTTGCCTCTGTGTTGTCCGATAGTACCGGAAAAATCAGCTGGTACTACCGCACAGGACCGACAGTACCGGAATTTGCTACTAGGCCTGGCAGAGGGTTTGGGCGAACTTCCCAAAACCTTCTGTCGCGTTAGGTACCAAAAAGCGGTAGTACCACATTTTGATAGAATGTTTGGGAAAGTTCGCCAAATGCCTCTGTCTTCACCCATACCAAAATGCGATAGTACCGCATTTTAGTACCTAACACAATAGAAGGTTTTGGCAAGTTGCCAAATGCCACTGCCCTCCCCGGTACCAAAATGCGGCACTACCGCATGTTTCCGGTAGTATCGTGCCCTAGGGCCGGTACTACCTCTTTGCGGTAGCACCCCATTGTGGTACTGCTGGAGTCTGGGGCCCTTGTGCCTTAATAGCGCATCTCCGGTACCTGGCCGGTAGTACCGGTGTTTTCCGGCGCTACCGCTTGGAGATCCGGTACTACCGCTTCAATAAATGCTCAACGGTCAGATCTGCTTAGTGTACTATAAATGCACCCTCCACCTACCTTGGGAAAGTTGCTCGTCTCACTCAAGAACACCACCTCCATTTGAGCCACCAAATCGCCAAGAACTCTTCACTCAACCATCCAAAGTCATTGATCTTTGGAGGATCGAAGGAGGATCCCTTGATCTACTACTTCACCAAGAGAGATCTTCATTTCCCCCTCATTCACTTGAGGGCCCCTTTGCTCTAGTGTTTTCTTTAGAACCCCTAGTTCTAGATTTGGTTCTTACAAGCTTGTCTTTGATTGTTTTGACAGCTTGCTTGTATTTGGGAGCCTCCAATTAAGTTGTGGATGTGTGCCCTGAACTTGTTGTAAAGGCGTCGGCTTCCACCTCGAAGGTTGCCGATATAGTGGAAGGTGAATCGATCCCGTTGGGGTGAGATTCATCGGAGAACAAGGGAGGCCTCTCGTGGCATTGGTGGTTTGAAACCACCCCCTCTCCAAATGTAGACGTACTTCCCCTCAAAAGTAAGGAACTACGAGAAACAAATACGCGTGTTTTCTCGTCCACCACTTTGGTTACTTCTATCCTTTACCGCACTTTACTTACTTTTCTTGCTTAGTGTTGTGCTAGCTAGTGCTTGTTTGACATATAGGTAAATTCACCTTAGTTGCATATTCTAGAGAATTTACATTTCTTGTCAAACCCTAATTTGAAAAAGAAGAAAATTTGAAGTAGCACCTATTCACTCCCCCTCTAGGTGCCCATACGATCCTTTAAGCAGTTGTACTCTTGTCCTAAAATTTTTGTCACAGATGTTCCCACTTGAATTATCATCGATCTTGATCAGCGTGCCCACCTGGTCTCCTAGGTCCCGGGCAAGATTATTCATGAGGAGATAGAATGGAATATTACGGAACTGAATCCACATCAGCAAGTGCGTGAAGATTATTGATGCAGGATCAACACCAACCTTGAGTCCCTTGACAAGGAATGCATCTCCTTTGTACTGCCCTGGTCCTTCGCACACGATGTGGTCCCTGTCCCCCTTCTCGGAGAATTCAAGGATGAACTTGTGTTGCCCGTCTTGAGCATCAATTTCGTTGGCCTCCATCTAGCCTCTTACCTTCGACAACCTCTTCTACACTCGATGACTTGCTACCAGTTGGCGAGTAGGACCGAGATCAACAGTCCTACTACCGGAAAGCAAGCGTCCATGGCTTAGCGAGCGCCAGTCATGTCCACGACGGATGTTCCTCATGAGGAGCTCGATCCCGCCACCTCCTTGACCGTCCGCCAGAGGGAAGGCTGCATCCTGGGATGCAGGAGCATGAACACCCTAAACACTTGGTTCTTTAGGGGACTTGACACGTTCACTCGCCATCGCACCAAAACACAAACACCTTGTGGGCACTCTACTGGTTGGTATGTAGAGCAGGTTGCTCTCTTGATGAATCTCCAATCCCCTCCTCCCTTGAAATAGTATCATCTTAGGACTTGAGTAAGCCCTCATTAAGAACCTATTTAATTCCTCATAATGGCTTGCAATTCCTCCTCATGTCCGTTGCCAGAAGTTCCTCCTCCTCTTCACTCTATCTCTTTACGACCTACGGTTTGTACTCATACTTGGTCGCTAGTAAATACATGGCGGGCGGCCCTGATCTAGTGGCTCATCACGATCCTGCTTCAGTAATCTCCTACTTCGCTCTCAAACTGCTTCTAATCGACTGATGAGAATCCTCGAGGTTTGGTTGGGTTTTGTGACATAGGTTTTTTTCTAGCCATCTCACGGAAACCCAATTGGATGTGGTTGGTGTGCGGCGCATCGTGGTTGATATCGATAGCAGAGGTCCTCACTGATATTCGGGTTTCAACGGATCTTGGCTGGTGGCGGTGTGTCGGGGAAACGCCGCCTCCGCAGGGTCGCAGGAGGAGAATCGACATCACGATTTTTGTACCGAGTCATGTCTAGTTTTAGAGATTTTACTGGATTTGCAAGAGATGCTCTTATGCTTATAGCATGCTTCTCTCGTATCAAAGGATGTTTCCGATTCTCTTCGAGAGTGTATACGAAAAACTCTTTGTGTTAATGTTATTTGACCAATAAAGCGTTATTTTTTGTCAAAATAAAAATATATTCAATTGTCAACCATCACATGAAACAAGCACATAATTCAAACAACACAAATTTAAAAATTAGAATTGTGAGTGGCAACCGAAAGGTATAAAGTTACTATTGTACCTCTGATCCTTAATAAGGCCGTCTTTATCTTATGGAAAATGATTCCCCTCTCCCGCGGATATGACACACCGATCGCCCGGGTGAGGCGGTCAGCGTCTCGTTCGGCTCGATACCGTGGTAGTACCGCACGTTGTGCGTTTGTCACGTGTTCAACACGGGCCCTGATGGGGATATGCCCACCGGGGTATACCCAGCAGGACATTTCCGACTGGCCCAGGAACTGGCGAGTGGGCCTGCAAGACGGCGACTGGATCAAGGCCCGGTGTGGATCCAAGCGACTGGAAACTGAAGGCCCAGGCGAGTAGATAGGCCCAATCGAGTTAGGTTAAACGATTACCGAAGCCTTAACTGATTCGGTTGAGATATGTAAACCCTAGGGGAGGTGAGTCTATATAAACCTCCCTACAGGGCGTGTAGAGATACGTTCCATCATACACCCAAGCGACTCGCCGCCTAGCCGCCGAGCTCGCCCATTGTACCACCATCGTAATACAATCTAGCAGGAGTAGGTCTTTACCCTCCGGGGGGCCGAACCTGGGCAAAACCTTGTGTCTCCGCCCTCATCTCGCACCGCAGATGGCTGGCCGCCCTTGCCCCTCGTTCTACTACTCGCTGCCGATTGCAGCATCTGCCGTGACCATTCCCACGACAGTGGCGCCCACCGTGGGGCCTGGCCGGTCTGGCCGGTGTTCTGCGGCGAGATCCAATCTGCCCATCAACGAGACGGTGGCCACCGGCCGCATGATAGCGATCGGCGAGATGCTCCAAATCTTGCCGAGCAGCTACGTCCCGGCGGCGCGACCCATCACGCACAGCGTGATCCTGCCGGTCGGCACGATCAGCCTCTTCGTCGGCCTCACCGACGTCATCGTCTCGGAGGACTCGGCTCGCATCCGCGAGTCGCCGCCATGCGATCGACTCTCCGAGAGCCAGATCCGCACGATCCATCGCCTTGCCTCCGAGTACAACTCGGCCCACAGTAACGTGGCCGAAAACTCAGCGGCCGCAGAAGACGCGGCCCTCAACGACGACGCCGGCTCGGCGGCCCCGGCGTCACTCGCCGGATCCATCACCGCGGCTTCACCCGCGGGCTCCATCACCCAGGTCTACAACGTGGGAGACTTTGAGGATCCCTCCATCCTTGGGATCTTCGACTTCGACTCCGGGTGTCACATCCCAAGATTTTCCAAATCTTGTAATGTGAAAAATAAATGAATAAAATAAAACTTTGTTGAATTTCAGGGTGAGAAGAAACTTTTTGATTCCAATTGGAAACTTTCAAACCTATTTTGATCAAATAAAATCCTAAAGGGATTTAAAAAGATAAATAAACAATAAAGTTAAAATATTTGGAATTACTATTTTGGATCTTTTAATAAAAAGTTTTGGTTTTCAAAAGCAAAGGATAGAATTATAAATGGAGTATTTTATAAGCCAAATTAAACACTTGGCCAAGCCTTTGAAATAAAACATTTCTATTTGATACAAATAGTAAAGGTTTATTTAAATAAAATGATAAGGATTTAATATCCAAGTATATTAAAAATAAAGGTTTTACTATTTTAATTAAACATCAAAACTTATTTATTTATTTTAAACAAGATTTCCAAGTATTCTTTATTTCCAAATAAAACCTACTGATTTGGTTTTGAAAATATTTAAATTTCAAATAGAGATTTTAAATAAATCAAATCCTATTTTGATTTAATAAACAAGGTCTATTTATTTAATTAATAATGGACCCTAAAATAAAAATATTATTTTTGTTTGTGGGACTTTGGTTATTGTGATTAAACAGAACCAAAACCCAATACAAGTGTGGTGCATGTTTGAATTGATTTGAATGCTTGATTGGTTGTTTGAATTTCAAAACAGAAAATAGAATTGGAAAAAGCATTCAGGAAGAAAAAAAATAGAAATAGACACAGCCCAGCCGGCCAACCCAATAAGCCCAACAACCAGCCCACTCCCTCTCTCCCGAGGAAAACGATTCGCACCTATTAACTGACCCGCACAGACACTGACCGGTGGCCCCTCTTTCCCTCTCACTTCCTCGCTGACAGCAAGGTCCCACACCACTATTCATCGTCTTCAAACCCGTGTTGAATCCTCCTCGCCGTTTCCTGCACTTTACTCCGGCGATCAATTCGCGCTGTTAACGGCCATTACTCCCCCTGCGACCATGCGGTATTAAAATGCCTGCGCCTTCTCCTCCTTTCCCCTCAAACACTGTTGCACGAGAGCCCCCAGGCTGCCCTTAATCGAAGTCGCACCGCCACTGCTCCGACCACCGTCCCGAGCCAATTCCGGCGAAACCAGACCTCCCCTTGCCTCCCCAAGCACACTGGCACATTCCCCAGACCTAGGCGCTTCTACCCGTGCCTTCCGTTCAACCGCGGGCACCCCAGAACGTCGAGTTCGACAATCTCCGAGCGTCGCCGCGTCTGCTACCTTCTCCGGCGACGTCCCCTGGTAAGCACAGACCGCCCCACGCCCTCTCACTCATGCTCCTACACTCGCCACACTCGACTGAATCTAACCGTGTCCTCGTTTTGCCTCGGAGCGAACCACAGCGTCGCCCCCGACAACGACCAGAGCCGCCTGACGCCGTCCCCTACTCCGGCGAGTAATCCCGCTGGAACCAGAGCGCCCCTCGCCTCCTCGCAACCACGTTGAGTATACCCACGTCGCTGCAAACACGGCGAGACCTTCCTCTGCCTTCTTTGCTTCCTGTAACCGCCGTTAGCTCATCGCCAGAGCGTGCGCCGCCGCGCAGCGCCGCCAGTTAGTGGCAAGTAGGGCTGTCAAAAAAGTTCGGGCTTGACAAACTGTGCGAGTTCGGCGCGTTAACAGCTCGGCTCGAGCTTGATTCGTCTCTCTAACAAACCAAACTCGAGCCTGTTTTCGAGCTCGCGAGCTTAGTCGAGCCGAACTCAAACAGTTCGATAAAGCTCGTGATTTTTGTACAGCCGCAAAATTGAGCCTACTATTATTCCATCTGTTGTAAGACCGCTAAAATAATTATGCAGGCATGTTGGCACTCTATTACTATTATATGAAACTCCAAGCCATTTCTGCTATTCTGTTTTCAAGCTTTACTATTTTCTTGCTATGTAGCTGCATGTTGATGTACTAAAATTTTCTTACCGAGCTTCAACGAACCGAGCTCAAGCCTACTCGAGCTTTGGTCGAGCCGAACTCGACCTTAGATGTAGGCTCGAAGGCCAACCTAGGCTCGGTCGAGCTCGGCTCGAGCTTCTACCGAGCTCGAGCCGAGCCTAACAATGTTCGCTCGAGTTCGGCTCGTTGACATCCCTAGTGGCAAGATGGTTGTAGCCGTTAGATCGATATCGGGTGGCTGTGATAGAACATAGACGAAGGGGTATCATGTGCCTCTGAGCCACTCGATCTAAGTTAGATCCTATGGTCCAGAAAGCACGATCCGACCGAAGCGGTATCGGCCAGTAATATTACGACGCGTGGCCAGTCTGTGATTTAAAACAAATTTTGAATCTGATTTAGACGCAGATTTGAAAACCTTATAACTTTTGATCCACACTTCCAAAATTTGCAAACTTTATATCAATGGAATCAGTAGAACAAGCCCTAGCCAACCATGAAATTTGTTTAGTAAAAAGCTTCTGGTAAATTTATTGTTTTGCAGAAACATTTGTATGCTTGTTTAGGTTATAAAAATTATTCCAAAATGATTTTGGGGTTGAAATCTTTGCAAATTAGTTTGTGGTGAACCTACTGACCTTAGGAACCAACTTGTGGATTTAAAAAGGTATTTTGAAAAGATTAGGATGGATTAATTGAATTAGCCCATTTCTAGTCAAATAAAAATATTGATTTTACTATGAAAATGATTTTGGAGTAAAAACTTTGGGAAAATGATTTGAAACAAACCTACTGACCCCAACCACCAGGTTTTGAAAATTAACAACTTATTTGGTGAACAACATAAAGTTATTGCTTTGATAAAAACATTTTTCACCACATAAAATAATGAATGGATTTAAAAATGGTTTATAGACAAAACCCTTTTGCAATTGACTTTGCCCCTTTGTAAAATGACCACCTTGATCCTTACAAAGTATAGAACCTAGTTGAAAGAACATTTCTTAATCCCTAGTGTTTTGTGTGTTAGATAACAATACCAAGGATCATTTAATGTGTGTTGAAGTGTTGCAGCTCAGAACTCTGCCTTTGGGGCGGATAATCCGGCCCCACCAGGGGCGGATAATCCGGCCCAACCAGGGGCGGATAATCCGCCCCTCCCTCTGCCAAAGCAAGCGCAAGCCCCAGAAGGGGGGGCGGAATTGTGGCCGGATTCTCCGGCACCGCCGGATAATCCGCCCCTCAAGATCTTCTCCAAGTTTCTCCAAGGCGCAAGCCCTAGAGAGGGGGCGGAGTTTCCCCCGGAGAATCCTCCCTTGGGGCGGAGTTTTCCCAGGGGGCGGATAATCCGCCCCAAGTGGGGGGCGGATAATCCGCCCCCAAAGTTGTGCAACGGCCAGATCTGGGAAAGGGTATTTAAGACAGCCATCCCCCTCCTGCCAGAACTCTTGATTCATCTCGAAAAAGAACAGATCAGATCTAAAAGCTTCATGCAAGAGTGCTCCACCTAGATCCACCCAAAGGCCCCATCCCTTGGGGAATCGAAGGAGGAGAACTCGATCTTCATCATTAGCAATCAAGCACTTCATCTCCTCTCCATTCATTTGGAGAACCTCCGATCTAGTATTTCTTGCAAATATCTAGATCCTCGTTTTTGTTTATATTGATAAACCTTGTTTTTGTGACAGCTTGTTGTCATCCCGGGAGCCCCCAATTCGGTTGTGGGTGTGTGCCCCGATAGTGTTGTAAAAGGCACCAGTTCCCGCCTCGAAGGGATCCAATAGTGGAGAAGGTGGATCAGGGCTCTCGTGGCGAGATCCATCGGAGAATAGGGTGAGGCCTATTGTGGCGTGGTGGTCTTAGAACCGCCCACCCCTCCAATGCAGATGTACTTCCCTTAACAAGGAAGGAACTGCGGTAAAACAAATCCCTGTGTCTCCGCGTGCTCCACTACGGTTTCCTCACTCCTCTTTTACGTGCTTAGTAGTTAGGGTTACATATAGGGAAATTCTCGTAGTTGCATATCTAGAGAATTTACTTTGTGTCAAGCCTAAAATTGAAAAAGTATTAAAAATTGGTTAGCACCTATTCACCCCCCCCTCTAGGTGCCTATACGATCCATTTCAATTGGTATCAGAGCCTCGGCTCTTATTTCGGGCTTAACCGCCTAAGAGAAGTATGGGTTCCAAGGGAGATGGGAGTGATGCTCCGGAGGTAGTCACCATGAACGATCTCAAGACGTTGGAAACAACCTTGGTGAGTTCAATGGAGGCTAAGATGGAAGAGATGCGTCAATTGATAATGCGTCTCTCCACATCCGCAGCATCACCTCCATCTAACTCTGAGGATACCACTCCGCAATCCAAGGAAACGGGTAAAACTGTTTCCAAAGATAACGAAGTGGTAGGTGATGATACTAGTAAGAACTCCTCCTCGAAAAAGGATAGCGGTAAGGATGGATACAATGAGGTTTCTCATGTGTATTCCCCTGATCCGCCTATTCCTCACCCACACATACATAATAGGGGTGATCCACCCAAACTGTCAGCTTCTACTTTCTCTCAATGGCAATTTTTGATGAAATCTCATGTGTGCAGTTCCTCCATAGAGTTGTGGAAGATCATCGAAAATGGTCTTCACGTTGGAAATCCTAACAATCTCACAAGGAGAGAAGTGGTCGATAGCCAACTCAATGCTACAGCTCTACACATGATACAGCTTGGTGTGGGTGATAAAGACATGCCACACATTCAGCATCTTAGCACAGCTAAAGAAGCTTGGGATGCTCTCACCGAGCTCTTCATCGGAAATGAAAGTATGAGAAGGAATAGATATGATGCCTTGAGCAATGAAGCTGAAGGATTTTATATGCTGGATGGAGAAGACCACGAGGACATGTATAGGAGGCTCAAGGCAATAGCTACAACCTTCAGAAACCACGGTGCAGCTCATGTTGATGATGCTTGGATCAAGCGCAAGTATGTCAGTGATCTTATGCCATTTGAGCCCACAGATTTGAAAAGTCTCCAAGGTAGGCATAATTATCACCTCATGTCATCCAATGAGATAATGCAAGAAATGGCCGCATTCAAAGTGGCTGCCAAGAATGCCGAAGATGCTCGTGCTCGAGCTATGGGGATGCAAAAGGGGGTCAACATGGCTTTGAAGACTAGTGTGATTGAACATGATGAATATGCGGTAGAAGGCCTGGACTGTCCCGAAGATATAAAAAGGATCCACGGACAATACTTGGCTCTTTATGCAAGAAACTTTTGGAAAGATCCAGCCAAGGCTAAAGCTGAACTAGATCGCAAAAGTGGAGCCTATGGAAGAAAAGAAAATGGTCCCAAGCTGAGAACATGCTTTAATTGTGGTGACCGGCTGCACTTCGTAGCTGAGTGTCCATATCAAAGTAGAGAGGATAATGGAGGAAGACTCATTTTCAAGGACAAATCAAAAGCTCCACGTAAGAAACAGTTTGTAAAGAAAAATGCTCCTTTCAAGAAGCAACCAAAGATTGTTCTAGTAGCTCAAGAAGAATATTCATCGGGGAGTGAAGATGAGGACGAGGACGATAGCTCTCAAGAGGTGGCTGCTATAGCCACCACATCTACATCAACATCACTCTTCGACTCTCCAAACGAAAACAACATCAACAAGAATGCTACTTGCCTCATGGCAAGAAGCTCCGAGGTAACTTCTTCTAACTCTTCCTTTCCCAAGGCTATGATAGACATGGATGATCCTGCTAGTCTTAAGGTTAAAGAAGAGATTATTGCCTTGGATTATTTCTATACTAACTTGCAAGGTGAGCACAAAGTTCATTTTGAGGCTCTTATGGATCAGCTGGCCCAAAACGAAGCACTCCTCGAAGAAAAGGGCAGAATTGAAAGGGAGGATGCAATGGAAAATGCATCCCTAAAAAATGCTCTTGAAGAAGAAGAAGAAGCTCGGGTCTCTCTTGAAGAGAGGCTTGAGTCTATGGAAGAGTCACATGAAGAAATTGTGACTAAACTCGTTAAGGAACGTGACAATGCGGTCACCAAGGCAAAGAAGTTAAAGAAGGAAAGGATTGACTTTGGGGCTGCTCATGATAGACTCTCCGAGGAATTGGAGAAACTTGACAATGCTCACAAGGCATTGAAAAACGAGTTCTCTATTCTCAATGAGTCACATGATTAGCTTCAAAGTCGATTGGCCAAATATGATACTCCTAGCTCGTCCAACTCAACATATAGTAACAAGAAAAATGCTAGTGTGGAAAAAGGAGTGATCAAGGACATCACTACAAAGGACAAAGGTGTGCTTGATGAAGTCCTTGACAAGCAAAGGTCAAATCGTGGTAAAGAGGGACTTGGGTATGTCACCAAGTCCAAGAAGAAGAAAACAAAGAAGAACAAGACCAAGAATGTGCAATTAAAGACAAGCACTGCTGAGAAGGTTATCACAAAAGACAAGACTAATAATATTGGTTTTGCAGGGTCTCACAATCCAAATTATGAACTCTTTTGTGATGATTATGGCGATGTTTATGCTTATTATGTTGGTCCTTTTGATGAATATATTGCTTGGTCTATTTGGGTCCCAAAGACCCTTGTTACTAACATGAAAGGACCCATTGAAAAATGGGTACCTAAAACCAAGAAGTAATTTTCTTGCAGGGCTATGCTTCCGGTAGGTCGAAATGGGTGCTGGATAGTGGCTGCACTAGTCATATGACCGGAAGCAAGGAGATCATCACGGAGATGCGTCCAAATCTTGATAATATCACAGTCTCCTATGGTGATAAGTCTAAATCTCAGGTATTGGGTCTTGGCAAGGTTGTGGTTGCCCACGATATCTCTCTCGTGGACGTCATGCTTGTTGAGACCCTTGGCTACAATCTTCTTTCTGTTCGTGCCCTTGGCAAGATGGGTTTTGCTGTTTTTATCGATGATGATTTGGTGGTACTCTTATGGAGCAAGTCTCTAAAGGTCGCTTTCGTTGGATACGTCGAAAATGACCTGTATGTGGTGGACTTCTCGGGGAAAACCACTTCGGGTCCGATGTGTCTATTCGGAAAGGCCGACGTGGGCTGGCTATGGCATCGCCGTTTAGCCCATGTCAACATGAGAACTTTGCAAAGTCTCCAAAAGGGTGGCCACATTCTTGGACTAAAAGACAATGTCTCTTTTGCCAAAGATCGTGTTTGCAGGGCCTGTGTTGAAGGAAAAATGCATGATTCTCCCCACAACAAGAAGACTATTGTGTCATCGAAGAGGATCTTGGAATTACTCCATGTGGATTTATTTGGTCCTCCTTCTCATGCAAGTCTTGGTGGGAAGAAATATTGCTTGGTCATCGTCGATGATTACTCAAGATATACATGGGTATATTTCTTCAAGCTGAAAAGTGAGACTCAAAAAACTGTCATCGACTTTGCCAATGAAGTTCAACGTCAACACAATGTTCCCATCTTGGCAATTAGAAGTGACAACGGCACAGAATTCAAGAACTACACTTTAAACGAGTTTCTTAGCGAAGAGGGGATTAGACACAAATATTCCACTGCGTACACCCCTCAACAAAATGGTGTAGCCGAGAGGAAGAACCGGACTTTGATGGATATGGCAAGATCTATGCTAGCTGAATTTAAGTCTCCTTATAATTTTTGGGCTGAAGCCATATCCACTGCTTGTCACTCATCAAACCGGCTCTACCTTCAGAAGATCTTGGACAAGACCCCATATGAAATACTTACCGGCAACAAACCCAACATCTCATACTTCAGGGTATTCGGGTGTAAGTGTTTCTTTCTTATTAAAGGTGTCCGTTTTTCAAAATTTGAATCCAAGGCTTTAGAAGGTATTTTTGTTGGTTACGGTGCCGAATCCCACACTTATAGAGTCTACAACAAGCTCACTGGGATTGTTGTAGAATCTTGTAGTGTGGAGTTCGATGAAAATAACGGCTCCTTTGTAGGGCAAGTTGATGTTTGTGATGCAGATGTTGAAATACCCCAAGATGCCATAAGAAGAATGGGCGTGGGATTTTTCTGCCCCATTGAGGAACCCCTTGTGGCGGATCAGGAAGGACAATGCTCCACACATGTGGAGCCCTCATCTACACAAGATCAACAAGCTCCTACTGTTGGAGACAATCCTGCACCAACACCACAATCTACTGAAGATCATTTGTCCTCTGGACAAGCTGGTAGTCCCAGGCCGGACTATCCGCCCCCTCCAAGGGGCGGACAATCCGCCCCTGGCACTCCAACTCGTACCAGGGGATCCGAAGGAGAAATCAACATCTCTGAAGCTCCCAGGCCGGATTCTCCGGCCCCCAGGGGCGGATTATCCGGCCCTGGATCTCCAACTCCAGTCAGGCTTTATCAGGAAGATGGTTTTGGTACTTCTCCTCCCAGGCCGGATAGTCCGGCCCCTCCAAGGGGCGGATTATCCGGGTCTGAAGAAAATGTTCAGCAACAATATTCTGGCAGTACCGGTGACCAAGATCAAGGGCAAGGCAGTAATCAAGACAAGGATACAACAATTGAATCCACTCCTCCAAGAAACAATAAGGATATTGAGGCTCGTCGCAAGGCTCGTGCTGATCGCAACCTTGAACTAAGAGGTCACACTCTTGACAAGGTAGTTGGTGATCTACGACGAAGGGTATCCACTCGAAGAGAGCTTGCTAGCTTCTGTGATCATCAAGCTCACATTTCCATGGTTGAACCAAAGAAGGTTTTTGATGCTCTTGAAGACCCCGATTGGGTTGTTGCAATGCATGAAGAATTAAACAACTTCGAACGCAACAAAGTTTGGAAGCTCGTAGAAAAGCCAAAGGATTGCCGCAATGTTATCGGCACCAAGTGGATCTTCAAGAACAAACAGGATGAAAATAGCATTGTTGTAAGGAATAAAGCACGACTCGTGGCTCAAGGATTATCTCAAGTAGAAGGAATTGATTTTGGCGAGACCTACGCTCCTGTAGCTCGCCTTGAGTCCATCCGTATCCTTCTTGCATATGCAGCCCATCATAATTTTAAATTACAACAAATGGATGTTAAGAGCGCTTTCCTTAATGGTCCTCTACATGAGTTAGTTTACGTCAAGCAGCCCCCGGGGTTTGAGGACCCCAAATTTCCGAACCATGTCTACAAACTCGATAAGGCGCTCTATGGCCTTAAACAAGCCCCACGTGCGTGGTATGAGCACCTTAAAGAGCTTTTGCTAGACCGTGGATTCGAAGTTGGGCAAATCGATACCACTCTATTTACTAAGAAGGTCAATGGGGAGCTTTTTGTATGCCAACTTTATGTAGATGACATTATTTTTGGCTCTACTAACCAAGCTTTTAACGATGAATTTTCAAAGCTTATGACTGACAGGTTTGAGATGTCCATGATGGGTGAGCTCAGGTTTTTTCTTGGATTTGAAATCAAACAACTTAGAGAGGGAACCTTTATTAATCAAGCTAAGTACATCCAAGACATGCTCAAAAGGTTCAAGATGACGGATCTCAATGGCGTTGCTACCCCAATGCAAACAAAGTGTCATCTTGAGCTCAATCCCAAGGGTAAAGATGTGGATCAAAAGGTTTACCGATCCATGATCGGCTCTCTCCTTTACCTCTGCGCATCTAGGCCCGATATCGTGTTAAGTGTAGGAGTGTGTGCAAGGTACCAAGCCGCTCCTAAAGAAAGCCACTTAGTGGCGGTCAAGCGAATCTTCCGATATTTGGTTCATTCCCCAAATTTTGGGTTATGGTATCCCAAGGGTTCAAGTTTCTCTCTATGTGGTTACACCGATTCAGATTGGGCTGGTGACAAAGATGATAGGAAATCAACCTTTGGTGCATGCCAATTCTTGGGCAGGTCTCTAGTGTGTTGGTCATCAAAGAAACAGAATTGTATTTCACTCTCAACCGCCGAAGCTGAATATGTTGTTGTTGCAAGTGCTTGTACTCAATTTTTATGGATGAGGCAAACTTTAAAGGAATATGGTGTCAATTGTGACAAAGTGCCTCTTTTATGCGACAATGGAAGTGCTATCAAAATTGCTTACAATCCCGTGCAGCATACGAGAACAAAACATATAGAGATTCGCAACCACTTTATTCGGGATCATGTTGCTCGTGGAGATATTGCTCTATCCTTTGTGAGCACCAAGAACCAACTTGCTGATATTTTCACGAAGCCCCTCGATGAAGCAAGATTTTGTTATTTGCGGAATGAGCTAAATATCATAGATTAAAGGAGCTTGGCTTGACTATTCTTGCACACTCACTTGCTCTTATTCATGTATTTGGTTTAGATGCGGGCATAGACATAGGGGGAGTGTGGTCCTAATTGATTGGGCCAACCCTCCCCCCATAATGCCGAAAGCAAGTAAAATCATTTCCCTTAATATCATTTTGTGATATGTGGGTCATCGATGAGCATTGGTTTTGAACTGAAGATACATCTTCGCGGTGTCATGCCATGCGCTCCAACATGGTGGCTTCGGCCACCGCCCTCTTCCTCGAGAAGAGTTGGTTTTTCATGGGTCTCGTTGGATTTTCTTGCATACCTTTGGTTCTTATGCAAAACACACTCAAATTTGGATTTTGGTTGATTTGATTCTTGCAAATTTGGGTGCGTAGTACCATCTCCGTTTGATTCTCTCAACCCAAGCCTTTCTCTCCCTCCTTGAACCATCTATTCTTGCACACAAGTCCTCTAAAACACCATCGAGAGATTTGCTAGGGTGCTCTGGACTGATTCTGTTTTCCAAAATTTCTGGGGGGGGAGGATTCTCCGCCCTAAGTGGGGGGCGGATTATCCGCCCCGGGAGAAATCAGCCCCTTATAGGTTGGGTCGAGGAGGGCAGACTCAAACAGAGCAGCCAGTCCTCCCCTAACCCTACCTCTGCCCCCAGCCGCCGCCGGAGCATCCGCCTCTCCCGGAGTCGATTTGACCACCGGATTCTCCGGGCTCTCCCCGGATCTTCTTCACCTCGCCTCCAGGTATCTTCTCCTCCGCGATTTTCCTCCAATGAGTGAGGGTAACTCCCTCATCTCTCTCCTTTTGTATGGGATGTATTCTATTTGGTGGAAATCTCGTTGTAGAAGGTTCTTGGTGTTGTTTCTTACATGCTAGAATCAGTAGCCTTGCAACCCTAGTACTCGATCTGTTTTGCCATGGTAGATCTGAGCCAATCCAGAATTTTATTGCGGGGGGCGGATTATCCACCCCTGCCAGGGCCGGATAATCCGGCCTGGAGAGTTACACTCTGGTCTATTTTGGTTCTGGTTCTGCTCATGCACATCATTGGTTATGGGGTTGCATTGCTACTCTTTCTCCATGTTTTCTTTCTCCTGGACTTGTGTGTATGCTCATCTCCTTGCTACCTCTCTCAATGTTATTCACAGGTGGTTCCAAGACGACCAAGACCTTCGTCCGTCGTCCCCGTCCCCGTTATCTCAAACCCACTGCAGAAGGGAAGTTTATTGACGAAACAGAGGTCCGCAGGGCAGCAAGAGAGGCTGCAAGGATGGCCGAGGCAAGTAAGAAATCTAAGCGAACCGCTTCTCGCAAGGGCAAACAGTCTCGGCCCAATTACAAGTCTATGGACAGCATTCAGTATGCCACCATCCGCCAGACAGACTACTATGATGATGTTGACAGTGATGGCCAACCCGAGGACAATATGTTTTGGAATGCTCACTTTCGGGCTATCCATGATGATGTCTATGCTACTCTCAAGATTCGCCCCATGCGTCCCATTAACTTGACTGAGGCTCAATCCGGGGCTCGGCTCCTTGAGGCATTGGATGTGACCAACAAGATGGGGCTTCACCACCTCATGACCATTCAGTGCGATTATGACTCTTCTGTGGTGCGCCAGTTCTTTTCCACACTTGTGATCTGCGGTGATGAGCGCCGCACTATGAAGTGGATGACCTGGACTACCATGCTTCAATCAGACTTTCGCACTTTTGGGCAGGTTCTTGGGTATGCTTTCCATGGCCGTGACACTCCCGCTGGTCACCGCATCATTACTCCCTTGAAGCCATCCAAGGACACTGCACTGGCTCCCTGTCTTTCTCCTGATGGTGTTGCTGGTACTTTCGCTGGTCTCTCTCCCTTGTATGCCTCTCTTGTTGGCATGTTTCGGGACTGCATCGCGCCTAGTGGTGGAAACAATGACAAGATCCGTGGCCACCTTGTTCCTCTCCTTGCGTTTGCTCACGAGTGTGCCACCAACTCTGGATCAGCCACTGGTTACAAACTGGATGTCATGGACTATATTTTTCATGAGATGACGGATGCTATGATCAACCGGCTCTCCATTCCTTATGCTCCGTTCATTATGATGCTTGTCAAGCATATGTTACCCCCATGGAGAGTTTGGCACTGCTTTGGATGGTGTTCATAAGCCCAAGAAAATCTACAACAAGGCTCAGAAGACTCATCACCCCTCCACTGCCCCGGAGTCCTTCATGCGTGATGCTCGGGCTAGTGGTCGTCGTTCCACGGTGTCCCTAATGGCACGTGAGGTCAAGCAGCTTAATTGGTTCCAGCGGAACATTCTTTGCATGGGTATTGACATTCACAAGGGCCAATATGAGGCGTACCGCAGGGATCATGAGAGGGATCACACGCAGCAGATTATCCTCCACCATGTCTCAGGTGCCACTGGCAATCCACCTCCTCCCACTGCTCCGGATCCGTACGCTCAGTGGAACACTTCAGGGATCAACTATGGCGAGCTCGAGAGTTGTCTCTTTCCTCCTCCACCGAGGGCACCCACTCCTCCAGCTGATGACGATGATGATGAGTATGATGAAGAGGAAGGGGACGGGAATGACTACGACGAGGATGAGGAGGAGTGATCTCCAGGGACGTTAGCATCGCTCTTCTTCCTTTTTGGCGTTTCGATGCCAAAGGGGGAGAAGTAGTTCTATTAGGTCTCGTGGATTTGCAAGGGTCGGGCACAAGCTCTTCGATTTTAGTCGTTTTTATTTGCTTGCTTGTGCCTTTTCTAGCGTGAACTTGTTTGCTATATGTGGTTGTTTGTGTAAGACTATGTCGTACTCCACAGTTTGGTACTATGTTTGGTATTCATGGATTTCTGGATTTATCTATCATGGACCCCATGGAATTCTGGAATTATGGAGCATATTTGATGACATATGGATTCATGGGATTATCTATGTATGCCTTGGCTATATATTCCGGTGGTATGACATTTTTTCCAAACCTTAAAGTAGTGTTCTACCTAGTGTGTGTATTTGTATTCAAATGCAAATCTTAAATATGCACACATCTAGGGGGAGCGTCTTTCATTATATAAGGTGGCACTTGCCGGTTTTATTGCAAATCCTAGTATTGTCATCTAACACCAAAAAGGGGGATATTGAAAGAACATTTCTTAATCCCTAGTGTTTTGTGTGTTAGATAACAATACCAAGGATCATTTAATGTGTGTTGAAGTGTTGCAGCTCAGAATTCTGCCTTTGGGGGCGGATAATCCGCCCCTCCCTCTGCCCAAGCAAGCGCAAGCCCCAGAAGGGGGGCGGAATTGTGGCCGGATTCTCCGGCACCGCCGGATAATCCGCCCCTCCTGCTCATCGCCAAGGCGCAAGCCCCAAAGAGGGGGCGGAGTTTTGGCCGGACTTTCCGGCCAGGCCGGATAATCCGCCCCTCAGGGGGGCCGGATTATCCGCCCCCAAGATCTTCTCCAAGTTTCTCCAAGGCGCAACCCCAGAGAGGGGGCGGAGTTTCCCCCGGAGAATCCGCCCTTGGGGCGGAGTTTTCCCAGGGGGCGGATAATCCGCCCCCAAAGTTGCGCAACGGCCAGATCCGGGGAGGGGGTATTTAAGCCAGCTAGCCATCCCCCTCCTGCCAGAACTCTTGATTCATCTCGAAAAAGAACAGATCAGATCTGAAAGCTTCATGCAAGAGTGCTCCACCTAGATCCACCCAAAGGCCCCATCCCTTGGGGAATCGAAGGAGGAGAACTCGATCTTCATCATCAGCAATCAAGCACTTCATCTCCTCTCCATTCATTTGGAGAACCTCCGATCTAGTATTTCTTGCAAATATCTAGATCCTCGTTTTTGTTTATATTGATAAACCTTGTTTTTGTGACAGCTTGTTGTCATCCCGGGAGCCCCCAATTCGGTTGTGGGTGTGTGCCCCGATAGTGTTGTAAAAGGCACCGGTTCCCGCCTCGAAGGGATCCAATAGTGGAGAAGGTGGATCAGGCCTCTCGTGGCGAGATCCATCGGAGAATAGGGTGAGGCCTATTGTGGCGTGGTGGTCTTAGAACCGCCCACCCCTCCAACGCAGATGTACTTCCCTTAACAAGGAAGGAATTGCGGTAAAACAAATCCCTGTGTCTCCGCGTGCTCCACTACGGTTTCCTCGCTCCTCTTTTACGTGCTTAGTAGTTAGGGTTACATATAGGGAAATTCTCGTAGTTGCATATCTAGAGAATTTACTTTGTGTCAAGCCTAAAATTGAAAAAGTATTAAAAAACGGTTAGCACCTATTCACCCCCCCCTCTAGGTGCCCATACGATCCATTTCACTAGTAGAACCCATCTTTGCAAATAAAACTAACTTTTGCATGCTTGCATGCATAACTTAGATCCTATTATTTTATGTGTGTTTGATTGTTTGAATATTGGTTGGAATGCTAGTTGATATTGTGTTTGCTTGATTGATTTGTAGTGAAGTTAGAAAAGTGTGAAACTAGCAAGATCAAGAAGTGAACCAACATTCCCTACCAAAAGGCAAGTTACACTATCATCTAAAGTCCTACTATTTTCATTATATACTTAGTGGATTTTGAAACATGCATGAAAAGAATTTCTATACTTATGCTATGCTAAATCCTAATAGGATACCCTATATATTCCTTAGTGAAAACAATGTAGTTGTAAAATGCTTAGCCATGCTAGATATTTTGAGAAGAGATACATGTTAAGATTTTATGAAGTTGAGAAAAGGACTTATGTTTTATATAATAAAACAAGTACTCAATGAACCACCTGGGTGGACAAGGTTATTCAAGTTTTGGACAAGGTGGCAACAAAAGGAACCATGTCTATGGCAATCTATTTGTGTTGTGCACCAAAAGAAAACCACCCAGGGACTTAGAGATTGAACATGTTTCTCCAACTGTGGCTTTCGTGTACAGCCACATGCTACATATGGCTCTGGCTTAGTCAACTACATTGGGAAGACCCATGCATTTCCTTCAGTTACTGAAAATGAGGGAACTCGAAACCCTACATGGGTACCTGAAGACAAGATAGCAATGGTGTATGGGAGGACCCTCTGGAAAGACTTCGTCACATTCTCAATCTGCCAGTACTCCATCTTGGTGAGTAATTATCCAGCGGCCACTGGTGGCAACAAGATGAGGGTGTGTCATGTGGGTAAAGTGTACAACTTTTGCAGAAGATAAAAATCTAAGTACTTAGCCGTGTCCCCGGTTATGGACAATACTGAGCAACTAAAGCTTGAATCTATGGGAAATCTCGACATTCCAATTTCAAAAAGAAAAACTTTAAAGTGACAACAAAAGACTTGAAGCACTTGGGGGTACCAAGGAGCTCAAGAGATTTGGATGAAAACTTGAAGCACTTGGGGATTTACCAAGGGGCTCAAGAGGTTTTGATAAAAACTTGAAGTACTTGGGGTGTACCAAGGAATTCAAGAGATTTTGACAAAGACACTTGGGGATTTACCAAGGAGTTCAGAAAGATTTGACAAAAGGAACAAAACCATTTTGAAAAGATAGGATAAATTATTGCTTTCTGCAAATGAGCCTAAAACCCTACTTAGCCAAATATGCATGTAATGATAGGATCCACTTATTATTCTACATAGTAGTGAAACTTGCTAATACAATTCAAATGTATTGACCCTTGTGGCTGTAACTTGTAATGTTGCAGGTTTGATTGTTTTTTAGTGAAGGTTGATTGATTAGGATTACAAGTCTACAACCAACATGTTTGCCTGTGGCACTTTGAAGATGAAGGACCCCATGCTTATAGATTTCTGCTGCAATGTAATGTAATAGCCAAAGGAGCTATGTATGATGTAATAAAATTGTGTTATTCCTGGTTATAAAGTTATATTATGACCTTTGTTTCTTGATATTATATATTAACTGTGGATGCTAGCTATTGATCCAGGGACTAGCATTGTAAACACAGGGATCTCTACCTTATTGAACGTTGGGACCTCTACACCGGGTCGGAAAATTCCGCCGACCTCCGCGACGGGACCGGTTGCCAAGCCGCGACCTACATGGCGACCGGCACCGATCCGCCGGAGGATCCCTTCTCCACCCCGATCCCTCCTAACGCCACGGCAACGGAGGTCGAGGAACTCCGCCTGAAGCTGGCGGAGGCAGTGCGCAAGGAGCAAGCCGAGCGCGAAAAATTTCGCCTCGAGCAGGTGACGGCGCAGGAGCTATCGCGCTACCACCAGCAGCGAATCAGGTCGCGCCTGAACCCCACCGTCCAGGGGCGCGCCCTGAACTTCGGCGACGAAAACGACCCGGCCCGCGTGGCCGAGCGCGCGATCTACGAGAGCGCACCACCAGGAGGAAGCGTCCGGCCCTCGCCAGGGTCGACGGCGATGCGCGCCCCACCTCCACCCAACCGCACACCCCCCAGGGATCAGTCGCGGATAGTAGTCTCCTCACGGGAGCGGGACATGAACGGCCTCCCACTGTTCTCCACCCCGATGGACAACCTCGTGGCGGGCCGAGCAGCAGCCGACAACATCACGACCACCGGCGACGGCGCCCTACAGATCCAGTACGTCAGGGCCCTGCTCGCAAAGGTCGTTGAGCAGCAAAACGCAGGCGCCGACTCGCAGGGTCGACTGTACTCGCGTTCTTCGTGAAGCAGAGCGGCCTCAAGCGGCCGCCCAATGGCGGCCAACACCCTCAACTGCCCGCCACCAGAGCCATTACAGCTCCAACACCGACCCACGAACGCGGCACTCTCCACCAACGACCCCAGGCCAGCGACCAACTTCGTCGCCGCCAACGGTCAACCCATCGACGCCCGCACCCACATCATCAACAACCAAAGCTGGCGCGCACGCCAACCCGACGACCTGCGACACACCCTAACCAATCGCCGCGACGGCGAGCCAATGGGGTCGCTAAGTCGACTCGGCCCCAAGTGCTTCGGACCGATGATCTGAGGCGAGAAGTACCCGCCAAACTTTAAGGCGCCAAAGGAGATAGAGAAGTACGACCCTTCGTATGACCCTGCCGTGTGCCTCAATACATACCTCATGGCGATGGGGATCGCAGGCTACACCGACCTTCTAGCCGCACGTTACCTCCCCTTGATGATGGAGGGGACGTGCAGCCAATGGATCAACACCCTCCCCCAGGATAGTATGGACTCGTGGGAGGAAATGCGCGACGCTTTCGTCAGGCACTTCGAGTGCTCCTACACCCGCGCCACCACCATTGAGGACCTGGAGCGATGCGTCCAGGGACCCCGCGAGTCGAACCGCAACTGGGTCCAGCGGTGGCAAGAACTCTGGTACAACGCGGTCGGCATCCACCCGGACACTGCGATCCATTGCTTCAAGACCTCGTGCCGCTACGAACCCTTGGTCGCCAAGCTCAAGCGACACTCTCGCACACTCGACAACATACCGGACCTCCTCGAGATCGCCAAACGGTATGCAGAGGAAGACCCAAACCAGGAAACTGACGACGAGTCGGGAGGCCAACGCCGCACGAGCGGCAACGACAACGGACGACGGTCCGACCTACGCTACAGCAACACTCGCCTCACCGGCAAGCGCCGCAGTGACGGGCGATTAGACTTCGTCGCCAACGCCGGGCACGCACAACGCGAGCCCAAAAGCTTCCGCCGTGACGCAGGACAACGCCGCGACGGCGGCAACTACAAGGCCAAGCCAAGGTTCGACCCCGCGGCCCTCCTTAACCAACCTTGTGCGTTTCATAGCAGGGAAGGGAAGCCCGCAACGCACATAACCGGCGACTGCCACACCCTCAGGGAGATCGAGAAGGCACGGCGAGCACGGGAGGACCCCGACAACGACCCGCCAAACGGCGGAAAATTCGGCAAAGTGGTCGGCTCGCTCCATACCTTCACAGGCTTCAACACGAAGCGCGAGAAGAAGGTCATCACCCGCGCCGTCGCCTTCAACGCGGTGGCTCAGGTGGACGTTCCCCAGTTCCTCAACTGGTCGGAGCAGCCCATCACCTGGAGCCGCCAGGACCACTCGCCACGCATCGAGTACCCAGGCCGAGTCGCCCTGGTGGTCAAGCCTAAGGTCGGCGACTACTGGCTCCCCAAGACATTGATGGACGGCGGCAGCTCCATCAACATCCTATACCTGGACACCTTCAGGTGGCTGCGGCTCCCGCAGTCGATGATCGAGACAACTCACACCATGTTCCATGGCATCGTCCCCGGTCAGAAGGCGTACCCGATTGGCAAGGTCACGCTGCCCGTCACCTTCGGCACACCAGCAAACTTCCGCACCGAGCGGATCGTCTTCGAGCTGGTACCCTTCGACAGCCCCTACCACTGCGTCCTGGGGCGCCAGGCGTTTGCCAAATTCATGGCAGCGCCCCACTACGCGTACAACGCGATGAAGCTCCCCGGGCCGTGTGGCGTCATAACCATCAACGGCGACCCCGACATGGCCGCCGAGTGCGAGGCCAAAGGAGCAGAACTCGCCGGCGCCGTCATCGCGGCAGAAACCAACCATGCCGATGAGCTCGCCAAGTACGCGAGCGGGGTCAACAACGACGACCCCACCATACTCAAGAAGCCCAACTCGGAGGGCGCAAACACCTCAACCTTCAAGGCAACGACGCACACCCGCACCGTCGAGCTGGTCCCAGGCAACTCCAGCCAGACGGTGACGATCGGGACGGGCATGAGCCCAGCCTAGGAAGGCGCGCTCATCGAGTTCCTCCGTGAGAACAGGGACATCTTTGCATGGAAGCCTTCTGACATGCCTGGTGTCCTAGGGAGCTCGCTGAGCACAAACTAAACGCCGACCCCAAAGTGCGACCCGTCAAACAGTCGCTGCGGCCCTTCAATGAAGAGCGCCGTCGAGCCATCGCCGAGGAGGTGCAGCGTCTACTCGCTGCAGGCTTCATCCGTCCAATCAAGTACTCCAAGTGACTGGCAAACCCAGTCCTGGTCGAGAAGAAGAACGGGACCTGGAGGATGTGTATCGACTACACAAACTTGAACAGCGCCTGCCCGAAGGAGCAGTTCGTCCTCCCACGGATCGACCAAATAATCGACTCCAACGCGAGCTCGGTGTCGCTATGTTTTCTTGACGCCTACTCTGGATACAACCAGATCAAAATGGCCGTCGAGGACGAGGAGAAGACGGTGTTCATCACGCCATTCGGAGCCTTCTGCTACACCGCCATGACCTTCGGCCTCAAGAACACTGGGGCGACCTACCAGCGATGCATGCAAGAGTGCCTCGCGAGCCAAATTGGCCGCAACATCCACGTCTACATCGATGACGTGGTCGTGAAATTCGCTCGCCAGGGCGATCTACTCGCCGACCTGGCGGAAACATTCGCCAACCTGCGAAAATAAAAGATAAAGCTTAACCCAGGTAAATGCACCTTCGGCGTACCAGCAGGACAACTACTGGGGTACGTCGTCTCCAAGCGAGGTATTGAGGCGAACCCCACCAAGATCGACACGATCGCCCGACTCGGCAAACCCGAGTGCCTGCGCGACGTCCAGAAGCTGGCTGGGCGAGTAGCGGCTCTCAGTCGCTTCATCCCCCGCCTGGGCGAAAAGGCGATGCCCCTATACCGCCTGATGCGCAAGAACACCACCTTCCAGTGGGACAAGAAGGCAGCCGATGCGCTCCGCGACCTCAAGAAGGTGCTACTCGCCGCACCACTACTCGCCGCCCCCGCCGACAAAGAACCCATGCTGGTCTATGTCGCGGCGTCCGAGCGCGTCGTCAGCGCCGTCATGGTCGTCGAACGGCCGGAGGAAGGAAAGGAGCACCCAGTACATCGACCGGTGTACTACATCAGCGAGGTCCTCACCGAGTCGCGCCAGCGATACCCGCAGTACCAGAAACTGGTATATGCGGTCTTCAGAGCACAGCGGCGCCTGCCGCACTACTTCCAGGAACACCCAATCACGATCGTCTCCTCGGCACCGTTGCAGGACATCATCCGCAACCGCGAGGCGACCGGGCGGGTCGCCAAGTGGGCCGTCGAGATCGGCGTCCACAACATCAAATACGAGCCATGAAAAGCGATCAAGTCGCAGGCTCTAGTGGACTTCATCGCCGACTGGGAAGAGGCCCAGCAGCCAGAGAAGCTGCCATACCTCCATTACTGGAGCCTGCACTTCGACGGCTCCAAGAACGCGGACGGCGCAGGAGCAGGGATCGTGCTAACTTCACCGAAGGGCGACAAACTCCGCTACGTCCTATGCCTCGACTTCACCCCCTGCACCAACAACATGGCCGAGTACGAGGCATTACTCCACGGCATGCGAGCTGCCAGTGAGATGAACGTCAACCGCCTACGCTGCTACGGAGACTTCGACCTCGTCGCTGGACAATTCGCTGGCACCTGCGACACCGTCTCCCCCACCATGGCGGCATACCGCCAAGCAGTGGACAAGCTGGGCGGACACTTCGCAGGCTACTCCGTCGAGTGGATTGACAGGCGGAAGAACGAGGAGGCCGACGCACTCTCTCGCATTGGGTCGGCTCGACTCGCACCACCCGCCGGCGTCTTCCTCGACACGATCACCAAGCCATCAGTCTCTCCCCCAAGGGAGATCGACATCGGAGTCCCGTTGCAGCCGGAGGCAGCCCTGGTCGCACTGGTCACCGAGCCATACGGCTGGACCAAGCCCTACATCGCCTACCTGGAGGCCGGCACCTTGCCAGCAGACGAGACGGACGCTCGGATGATCGCACGCCGATGCAAGTCCTACACCATCATCGACGGCGAGCTCCACAAGCGCAGCGTCACCGGCGTGTTCCAACACTGCGTCCAACCCGCTGAAGGACGCAAGATCCTCCACGACATCCACTCCGGCGACTGCGGCCACCACGCCGGCGCCCGCTCTCTGGTCGCCAAGGCTATGCGGACTGGCTTTTACTGGCCCACCACACACGCCGATGCCGTCGACATTGTCCAGCGGTGCGCCGGGTGCCATAAGTACGCCAACCAGACGCACGTGTCGAGCTCAGCGCTCAAGACAATCCCCATCACCTGGCCATTCGCTGTGTGGGGCATGGACATGGTAGGCCCCTTCAAAAAGGCTCCCTCCGGCTACACCCACATCCTGGTCGCGGTCAAAAAATTCACAAAGTGGGTGGAGGCCAAACCAGTCACGGAAGTGCGACGGGAAGACCGCCACAAAATTCCTACGCGAGCTCATATATCGCTACGGGTTCCCAAACAGCATCATCACGGACAACGGCACCAACTTTGCCAAAGGAGCCATGGCCGAGTTCTGCGAAGAACACCACATCCGGCTCGATCTCGCGTCAGTCGCCCACCCGGAATCCAACGGCCAGGCGGAACGGGCCAATCAAAGCATCCTCCACGGCCTGAAGCCGCGACTCCAAGTACCACTCGAGCGCACCGCCGGGTGCTGGGTCGAGGAGCTACCCTCCGTCATCTGGGGCATCCGCACCTCGGTCAACAGATCGACAGGATTCACCCCCTTCTTCTTGGTGTACGGCGCCGAGGCAGTCATGCCCACCGACCTCGAGCACGACTCGCCGCGGGTCGTCCACTACACGGAGGCTGCAAACGAACTCGCCCGCCAGGACGGAGTCGACCAACTCGACGAGGCACGCGACCTGGCTCGATCACGCACCGCCATCTACCAGCAGGGACTCCACCGCTACCACAGCAGGCGGGTGAAAACTCGCACCTTCCAGGAAGGCGACCTGGTGTTGCGCCTCATCCAGGACAAGAAGGGCATGCACAAGCTTTCCCCTCCGTGGGAGGGACCATTCGCCATCGGGCGCGTACTCGGAAACGATGCCTACTACCTCATCGACGTCCGCATGGACGGCAAACTCGACGTCAAGCGACCATGGAATGTAAACCTCCTACGGAAGTTCTATTCCTAGAACTCCACATATGTACCCTCCAGTCGCTATGAAATAAAAAGAATTGGTTACCGCAAATTGTGCCTACTCTGCGTGACTTGTGCCACTCGCACTCGTAATAACAGCGTCAAGCTAACCGCAGAAGTCAACCTTTGGTACAACGATCGACACGGCCAAGTAGTGTGGTGCAAGAGCACTGGGTCACCTCAGGTCTTGCATCGTCCAAGAAAAACGCCTACCCGGAGCCCCATTGGAGTCACCTAGCCCGACTGGTTCTACGATCCAAGACAACTGCCTTCGCTTCTCACAGCGACCACGATCCTCCGCATCCTCGGCATAGCGACTCGAACGGCCAAGTACCACGCTCAGGGACTGACGACCAGCTCAGTGCGAGCGGCTCGGGAAAACGCCAAGTATGAGAGCATGCCCAGGACTCGCCATGCGACTGACCCAACGGGCCAGGCAGGAGTGATGCTCTCAAACTAACGCGCCAAGTCCTCACCCACCCTCGAGTCACGCCTAGAACAACCAAGTACCACGCTCGGGGACTCGGCCACCCGACCCCGTTCGCGCAAGGGAAAATGGTGAAGTACAGAGCGCTCAAGGGAGTCGCCTTGCGACTGGCTCTCCGAGTCCGGGCGAGTCGACCACAATAACAAAACATTCAAAAACCACAAACACATCACACACGAGGTAAACCCCACAAAAAGGGCGGACGCGCTCGGGGACTCGATCAACCCTCAATCGGAAAACACATGACAAGTCACAAAACAAACACGATATCTCATTAATAGCATGTGCAGTCATCTCAGAATACAAAATATGCCCAAACGGCAGATCTGCTACTAACGCCCCAGGGCAAACTATTCTATTCCACATGCTTCGACGACGACTCGCTAGAACCCTTGCGATTGCGGATGAAGGGAGTGTACGGGTTCGACGGATACGTCGTCAGCTCACCCGCCATCGCCGCACGAAAGGGCTGCTCGACCTTGAGGTCCCGATGCTGCGGCTCGGGGTCGTTGGGCGCGACGACCGTCTCCTGGTAAGGAAGGAGGTCGCCCATCGCCCAGACGCGCTCGGAGTACACCACGGCGCGACCCGTCAACTTGAGCACCTCTGAGATCTCCACCGCGCCAGTCGATGACGGGTAGCCACTCGTCACGTCGTCCAGATCGAAATCCTCTGGAAAGTGAGCAAGCCCAAGGCTAAGCGCCGTCGTCGCTCCGCGCCGGAACGCCGATCGCGTCATGAATTCAACGACCGACGGCGCCTTCTCCAAGTACTTCCACACCTCGACGAGGTCGCTGGGAATTACTTCCGTGGGGGATATCTCCTAGAGGTAGGCTCGGATGCATGTCGCTGACAACATCGTCGAGTCGACGAGCGTGGCCACACATTGCCGCGCGTCGAACAAGCTTGCCTCCTCCGCGCTATCAAGGATGCGACCTGCGAATAGAATATAATAGTGAGTACGTTGGATATCACAAAAAGGCACATGCAATAGGCAGGGGCAGACACACTCACCAATCAAGGGACGGGAGAGATCCGTGATGAAGCTCTGAAGAGAAGTGTAATCATCCTGAAGCCCAGTACCAAGGGCATCAGAAACCTTACGTTCTTCCGCGGCGGCCATAACGGCGGCCTTGGCTCGACCATCCGCCGAACTCGCTTCTTCTTTCGCCTCCCTCAGCTCGCGCTCAAGGTCGGCGATCCGCTTCTCAGCCGAGCTCAATGCCGATTGCACCGCTGACAACTCACCCACTGGGACAAGTCCCTGGCGAGCCTCCTATGCCTTCGCGGTAACTGCCTGAAGCCCCTTATTCACCTCTTGGACGGTGGCCAGTTCCTTCTCCGCACGGTGTTTCGCTGCCAATCGGTCAGCTGACTCACGTTGCAGACCCTGCACACAATTCAAACAGTTAACCAAAGCGAAATCCTAAGTGCCCACCCGCTGAAATTCAGCGAGTACGCACTCGGGGACTGGCGATCAAAAAAATCCTAAGTGCCCACCCGCTGAAATTCAGCGAGTACGCACTCGGGGACTGGCGATCAAAAAAATTCTAAGTTCCCACCCGCTGAAATTCAGCGAGTACGCACTCGGGGACTGGCGATCAAAAAATCCTAAGTGCCCACCCGCTGGAATTCAGCGAGTGCGCACTCGGGGACTGGACGCGAAAAATAACAACAAGACACTAAAAGAATCAGACCGCTGCAACACACCGGCCTGAACCTCGGGGACTGGACATACCTGGATGGCTGCGCCAAGCATGCCATGAAGTTGTATCACATCCACGGATGCAAGGAGAGCCGGCGTGTGCCCACGACGCTGATCGACCTCCGCGTCAGCGACCCCAGGTGCACGGCTCGAGGGCGAGGTCCCACTCGCTGTAGCCGCTCTGGCCATGAAGCGCGAGAACGTTGCGATAGAGGCACCGGCACCAAAGGAGGCCGGCTCGGCCACCCCAGGCAAGGGAGCACCCTCCTTCGTGGGTACGGCCGCCTCCGTTGCGGGTTCATTCGGCGCGACCGCCGTGTCGTCGGAGATCGTGACGACATCGTCGCCCTTGGCTTTCTTGGCGCCATCCGCAGGGACGACGACTTCGTCCGCCTTCCTCTTCCGGGAGGGATCTTCTTCACTGGCGACGGGCAGCAACTTAGCCACGGTTGGATGGCCTATTTTCTTCGCTCCGGTCCTGCAAATTGATTGCGTGAGCAAGACAATTCAAGTACAATGAAAGACGAAAGAAGGTGATCAAACTCACTTAGCGACTGGAATGAAGCGTAGCCCGGTGCGGATGCCGGCCGGCTTCTCCAGTTCGGGGCCCAGTTGGCGACTGAGGCCCATTTCCAAGACGTCGTGCGCCCAAGACACGGATGGTTTCTTTGTCGTCGAGGCCGCGACGGGAGCTTCTGAGACATCTCCAGCGGGAGCTTCCTTGCGAGGTGAAGTCGCCGCGACCGGAGCGGCCCCTAGTCCAGAGACTAGGGCAAATGGCGGAGGTATCGAAACCAGTGGCACCTCGCTCAGGACAGCGGCCGTGTCCAGTGCGGTTACCATCGACGGCGCCTCGCCCTTGGCCAGACTGGTGGCGTCGGAGCTGCTCTCCGAGTGCGGCGGGGAGGCCGGTCTCACCGGCTTTGTCTTCTTCTTCGGAGGGACCTTCACCTCCTTCTCTGTCTTCTTCTTCTTCGACGGAGTAGCTTCTCGGCGTGAGGTGGTCTCCGGAAGTTCATCATCATCATCATCATTATGACGCTCAAGGCTTTTACTTGCCTCAAGCTCACACTGACGCTGCCCGCGGGTCTTGTGAACCAACGGGGCGACATCCTCCTCGGATTCGTCGTCGTCGCTGTTCTCGTCGCTCTCAGTGTCACCCTTGGCGGGAGGCGATTCGCCCAGGTCCTGGACGGACGAGCTCGAGTTCTCGTCGTCTGAAGGCGGGAGCCATCCTTCCACCACTTGGAATAGCTGCAATGAGTACAAAATGAAATTAGAATGACCGCGACTGCATAAATTGTGACTGCGAATGATGCGAGGTGACTTACCATTGGGGCTGGATGTTTCGCGGTGTAGGGGGCGACCCCGGCCTTTGCGTCCAGGTACATCGCCTGGGTGATCTTCTTCAGTGCTGGGGTGTAGTCCTCGAGCTTCCACTCGGCGAGGCAGGACTTCGTCGACTCCTCCCGGCTCGTGTATTGGTACATATAGTGGTCGCGCCGAGCCAGAGGAACGAGCCGCCGCCTGAGCCAGCAGTTGTATAAGTTGATCGTCTGGAGGCCCTTCTTCTTCAGACTGCGGATGGTATGAAGCATTTCGTCCATGGCCATCCGCTGGTCGGTGGGGAGCTTGCCGACTTGGAGTCGGCGCGGTTCGGGCCGGTCGGCAGAGTATCGTGGGATCGCCGTCTCGCACTCCGGGGTCGCCTCGGCGACGTAGAACCAAGAGTTCTTCCATTGGCTCGCCGCCTTGGCGGGTAGCATCAGATCGAAGAAAGAAGCCTTCGATTTCAGTTGGAATGTCAGGCCGCCCGCGGCGAGCATTGGGCCGCCCGCTTCCTCACGACTGATCCATCCGTGAAACAGATCTTGCCATAAAGGGAAGTAGGGCCGGCAGCCCAGGTAGCACTCGCAGAACGCCATGAAGATGGCGAGATGCTCGATGCTGTGCGAACCTGTTGCCTGTCAAAACCCACCGGCGAGCAGCGACGAACAACACGAAGAGCCGGGAGGCTCCCAGAACTGCTGGTGGGCCCTGGTCCCTCGGGCAACGGCCCGCAAAACTCCGGCACACGTCCTGGCGGATGCGAGGGCGTGCCACCTGACCTATACCTGGTCAGGAAGGTGATGGGTTGCTTCGAGTGGTTTCCTGCATGGCAAACAAACACACGTAAAATTCAAGCCGCAACCGGCTCCCAGGTTTCCCTGTGAATCGGCTCCTGGAGCCGATTATCCCATGGTTCTACATTAGATCTACGATAACATGGGGTTTTGCTTCATCAATACAAGTTAAATCGATCTACGAGAGTTTAACGTTTTCACCACATAATTAGAACATCCTACACGTAATTGAGCCTGGTAGATACGAAAGATGATAGAAAACTAACCCTAGAGAAGGCCTAAAAACCAACGTAAAGTCAATTCCCGGAACAACTCCTCTCGGATTGGCAAACCATATCTTGCATATTACTGGATCGTTCAACCCGTTTGCAAGGCCTGATCATGTGGATATCAAACTAAACCTTGGAGAACAAGGCACAACTATAACAGATCGAATCGACTTAAATAGAGATCAAGCAAGATGCCACCCTTTCACCCGGGAAAAGGTGCAAAGGCGGCGAGATAACTAAAGGTAGCATAACTAAACGATCATAGCAAAAAGGTACCGATGCTAGCCTAAACAAATCTATGATAATAGTGTTACTCGCCATCGACAAGGCTTCAGTACGAGTAACACCAAATAACGCATAAGTAGATACTGCCTAGATCGCAAGATGCGATCTAGGCAGCATGGCACTTACCCGAGAAAAACCCTAGAAACAAGGGGTGGCGATGCGCCGAGATTGTGTTTGTCGTGAACGTGATCGTCCTCCTTTCTCAATAACCTTAGGTACATATTTATAGTCCGGAGACTTTCTATCTTTGGAATAACTCTAACAACTCTATCTCTTACCTAAACCGAAACGGTACCTATTACAATATAAGATACACGGGCAATTTAGCCCAAATCAACGCACGAGGCCGATTCAACAACACGTTGCATATACGTATCTTCTAAGCCCATCTTGATTACGGCCCATCTCCTCCTTTGGCCAAAATGTGGCGATAACACATGCCCCCCTGGTTTTGGCAATAATAATTCCAAAACCACTCTGTTTTTTCCCTCTCCTCTTTTTTTCGTATCGGGTTACGTGTTGCCAGAATGCGTTGCAGAGCAGAATCGTCACGCCACCCCCTCATCATGATGCCCTGTCTTCTCCACTTCTCCGCAGTGCATGATTTGACAATTTCGGCAGCACATTCTGGGAAACCGCTATAGCATTGAACCACCTCCCACTATTCCCCTTATTTAAATTCATCTGAGCAGTTTGCAGCCCCATCTTCCTCCAGCAGCCAAAAAACCCTCTTCCTCCGCCGAAAAAACCCTCTTCCTCCGCCATGGCCTCCTCTTCTTCCACCCTTTCCTCCCAATCTTCCAACACGATTAGCGACCGGGAGCCGACGCCGGAGCACCCGCCAACGGCGGCGTACGAGACTCTCGCCCCACAATGGTGGGACGAGAGGGATTGGAACTTCGCCGCCTGGTCGGAGGACGACGAGTCCTTGACCGACGGCGAGGAGGGCCTACAGTTCCTTGTCGACGGGGAACTGGAGGCGGAGAGCACCGACGACGCCTGGTCCTGGGATGGCGTCGAATCCTCCGATGAGGAGGAGGAAGCGGAGGAGGACACCTCCTCCGACGAGTACCCGCCGGTGAAGCGCTTCCGCGCCAGGTCCAGCGAGGACACCGAAGACGACGACGAGGACGAGGAGGCCCCCGCTGGCATCTTCATCAGCAGCAGCGAAGACGACGCCGGCAGCAGCGCTGATGACAGCGAACAAGACGACGGCGAAGACAGCGCGACGACACCGGCCTCTAGATTAGGAACTAGTAGTAGTACTAGTACTAGTAGTAGATTCCCTTTTGTAAGCAATCAGCTCCATTGTAAACAATCGTCTTTTGAATGCACAAAGATTGCTTTTTTCAACTCGAAGATTGCTTTTCCAACTTAATTTTGCCGATAGTCAAAATAGGTCGATGCTTCAGAAGCCGATAGTAATGTATCGGCTTTCACCATGCTACGCTCATACAGTCAACCAAGTCACAGCCCAAAGAGCCGATGGTAAAACATCGGCTTTCCCAAAAACGTTGACAAGGTCAAATTTGGTCGCATACTTAGACAAATCTGAGCGGCCACTTCCCAGTTTCAAACGGTAGCCTGCGACCCTCTTCAAAAAGGGGCGACCCAGATCTCCAATTGCTCACCGACCAGATCGAGCTCACAGCGCCAAGAACCCTCGATCCCCAATTGCATAGATCCATCTCCGCCGGCAAACTAGATGGCGGAATCGTCCAACACCAACCCAGCGGTCTCTGGTCTGAAGGTACGCCTACTCCTCGCAGTCTGAACACGATGTTAGAATTAATGGCAAACACCTGAATTAATGCTTTATTCCACCATTAAAATTTTTTAGGTTTCATACATTCTGCTGCCGCATCCTTCTTTCCCAAATTCTCTCTGTCTTGGCCCCCGTACAGAATCTAGTCCTGCCCATCTGATTTCTTGCGAAGCAAACAGAATCCCCTTCGTAAGCCAAGACCTAGATTTGAACTCTTGGGCCGACTGCTTGCGAGCCTGGCCTAATCCCCCTGAACATTGGGTCTCTTGGTTCAGCAGGGTAGCTAGAGCTTACCAATCCCAATGGGAAACCACGGGAATAGCCGATGCCTTGCATTTTTCATTGTCTCCCCTTGAAAAACACGAAAATCTTCTAAAAACCATCGGCTATTTCTGGTCCGATGCTCTGAACTGTTTTATGTTCGGTCATGTCCCCATGACACCAACTCTGTTAGACGTGGTGATGATTACTGGTCTGGATGTTACATCACCCAGCCCCTCTGCTTTTAAACTGACCAAGGTCCCCTACAAGCTGTCTTCCAAAACAGACTGCACGAACTGGGGTGCCTATCTCCAACGCCATATGAAAACTAAAGGCCCTGTCACAGAGAAAGAACACACAGCTTTTCTCAACTTCTGGCT
Organism: Avena atlantica; assembly: GCA_910589765.1. NCBI lineage: Eukaryota > Viridiplantae > Streptophyta > Magnoliopsida > Poales > Poaceae > Avena > Avena atlantica. The sequence continues at coordinate 478,501,231 of OU342735.1, forward strand.
GGAACATTTCATATTCTGTGGCCCTTCCCTTGCTCCAACCAAGAATTATCTCTCCTTAGCCTACGAGCTTGCCAAAGGCACTCAACTTGGCATCGGCAAACTGTTCCTTGGAGAGGTCTATCGATATCTCCAGTTGATGTCTGTCAAACTATTCTCTGGCATAGCAGTCAAAACAGGAGGTCCTTGGTGGTTCATTCAACTATGGGCCCAGCTGTATTTTCAAAACCACATCCCAAACTTCCCCCTTTTGGCGATTTGCACCTTTCCAGATGTCAAAGGGAAGCAGATCCGATGCACCAGCTACGGCCAAGCTTTGTATAGACTGCCAGGTAGTAAACTGATCCCTCAGGAAGCATCCAAGTGGTTCAGCACTTTCTTTCAAGGCCTGGACAATCCTATCTTCTTTCCTTACATGGAAGAATCGGAACATTTTGAAAATCCAATCTCCTTCAGGCTAGACAACTTTGCCGATGACACCAGCACTCGGCAGCTCTTTTCCACTGTGATCCGTCCCTGTTTCCTTCCAGTTGGCATGAGTACATCCAACAGAATAATCAAGCCTGGGTATGAATTCTACCAGCCGGTCCTAGTGGCTCGGCAATTTGGCCTTGGACAAGTACCTCCCCATTTCTTTCTCCACCATCTTACAGAGAGCAGAGCCGACCTGCCCGATCCTCTCACCAGTCAAAGGTGTTATTCCTTCTTCGATGCTCTGACCATCCCAATTCCTAACGACCTCACCTTCGCTTCATCAACCGATGGCTTTGAAAACTGGTGGTCGATGTGGAAGACTCATGCCTTCAGGAGAGCTCTGGGACCGTTGCTGAAACAGCTCGATGCTGAATATGATATCCCCGTAGAACAGGTACTATTACTTGCAAATTTTCTTGATGCAGCTCATAAATGACTCTTCTAATAACCCGCTCTGTCTCCTTGCAGCAACAAGATGGTCCTGAACCTACCCACGATGATGGCTCCCCCTTCGAATTCTTCCCACCAGCTCCAGTGGTCCTTTTCTGCAAAAACTCGCCACCTTTGAAAAAGGTCGTGATGCAGAACCAGCCGATATCACCACAATCGGCTTCTAAGAACCAAGTAACTTCAAGGTCAGCTGCCCCTCGAGTTCCAACTAAAACAAGAACGGTGGTGAGGAAGGTAGCTGCCAGGAAGACTTTGAGGCGCCGGAGCCCTTCTCCAGGAAGTTCGCATGTACGCTGATCCATGCCTTGGTTGATCTCTCTCGTTCTTTCATTCTTGCAGACATGCTCGTGTTTACTAGCTCTCCTTATCTTGCAGGCTTCCGTCGAAGACACCTCCCATGAGGACACACAACCCAATCGAGGAGAATCGAGCCCAACAGACTCTGAGAGGACTGCCACACCAAACCAGCCAGATTTGCCACCATCGGCTCCCAGGAAAAGGCCGGTTCCTGAACCTACTGCCCCCCGAGCATCAGTCGAGGCGAGGCCACCTGTGAGCCCCAAGCGGGCTCGCAAGGGACTACAAACTTCTTCGTCGAGCCAAGAGGTTTCGAAAGTCATCACCCTTCATGTTCTTACTACTTGTTTCTTCATCTGCCGATTCATCACCATTCGCATCGGCTAAGCACTTTTCATGCAGACGACCGATGCTTCTGGTGGGAAGGCCGGGGCCGTGCCGACGCCTTTAGCCAAACCGGACCTAGCAATCCCCGAAGGTGCAGATGAAACGGCTACCACTTTGGCCGAGCCCCCAGCAACCACACACAAGCTGATTGTCTCGTCATCTGCTATCCCCTCGATCTTAGGAGAGGTACGCTAGCTTCTTTCGGCTCATCCTTCCATGTTGGACGCACACTGACGCTTTTCCGGGCTGCCAGGGTTGTGATATTTCAGGCTTGCTGACGTTCGATCCTGATTCCATCGAACCAACTCCCTCTGTTGCCAACGATGAACCACGAGCCAAGGCCGTTCTACCTCAATTCCAGCGTCTTAAAGCCTTGCTGTCCTCCCCGATCGAGGAGTTGATCGAGGGTTCTGAGGAGGTGAAGAGCGTTCTTGCCGAAATCAGGGACCAACTCCCAGTAGCATTGCAGGTGAAGCTTTGGCCAGTTGTAACTCTGTCTTTCTACGGGTCAAGGGTGAAGTTAGCTCGTGAAAGGATCAATCTGCGCCGCGCCCAACTTCCGCTGAAGGCCAATATTGCAGACAGATGTCAGCAGCTCAACGAGAAAAAGGCGTCTCTGTATGCCAAAACTGACACCTCTGTCAGTACCGCCGAGCTCGCATCCTTAAAAAGGGAATTAGAAGATCTTGAAGAGAAGGTCCGGGCGACTAAACAGCTCATTCGTGACAAGGAAGCATCCATCTCCCGCTCCCAAGACGAAGCAGAAAGCCTTAAAGCTCAACTGAAGACCGATCTGGCAGAAATACGTGCCCTGAACAAGTAGCTAGTGACGGGCAAGGATGAAGATGACGAAGCCGAGATCGCCGAGGTAGATCGTGTCCGTGCTGACGCCCTCCACGCCTTCGAGGCATTCCTTCAGTAGCTCGTTCATGTAAACTGGCACCTGCTTGTAACAGTTTGAACTTCTAGAGTCGATGGTTGTGCCAGAATGTGTATTTTTTTATTGGCCGATTTCATGTATCGGCCCCCATATTTCACTGTCCATCATCCCACATGCTTGGGAAATATTTCTTGAGATGCTGACCGTTGACAGCCACTGGGAATTTCACGCCATCCAGCTCCTCCAGCATGTACGTGTTCCCCCTTAAAACCTGATCGACCCTGTATGGCCCGTGCCAATTTGGGGACCATTTACCATATGTTGCATCCTTAGTCCCTAATGGCAATACAGCTTCCCATACCAGATCGCCAACGTGGAACTCCTTTGGTCTCACTTTCTTATTATATGCACGAGCTACCTTGGCCTTGTTCTCTTTGATTTTCTCAAGCGACCACAGCCTAAGCTCAGTCAAGTCCTCAATACTGTCACTCAGCAGGGCCGCATATTCTTCAGCTGTTAGATCGTTCTGAAAAGTGACACGTCTCGATCCAGCCGTAATTTCCCAGGGCAGTATGGCTTCTTGTCCATAGACTAGATGGTATGGCGAGGTTTTTATCGCTCCATGGCATGACATGCGATAAGCCCATAAAGCCTCTGACAAAACCTCGTGCCAACGCCTAGGGTGCTCATCGACTTTCCTCTTGATCAGCTTGATAAGGCTCTGGTTGGACGCTTCAGCTTGCCCATTTGCTTGAGCATAGTATGGAGATGATCGAATCAGCTTAATCCCCGTGTCCTCACAGAATTTTCTAAACTCGTGAGAAATGAAGACCGAACCTCCATCGGTCGTGATAGTCTGGGGAATCCCGAATCTATGGATGACATGTTCTTTCACAAAATCGATAACATCCTTCGAGTTCACTGACTTCATAGGGACGGCTTCCACCCATTTAGTGAGATAATCCGTAATGGCCAAAATCCACATGTGGCCTTTGCTTAATGGAGGATTGATCTTGCCGATCATATCCATGCCCCAACCTCGGAATGGCCACGGCTTGATGATGGGGTTCATTGCTGACGCGGGTACCATCTGAATTTTTCCAAACTTCTGACATGCTTGACACCCTTTGTAGTACTTAAAACAGTCCTCAAGCATGGTAGGCCAATAAAACCCCGATCGCCTGATCAACCACTTCATCTTGTGAGCCGATTGGTGAGTTCCACAGGCGCCTTCGTGTACCTCGTGTAGGAGCCGATTGGCCTCGGTTGGCCCCAGACATTTGAGCAGTAACCCTTCCAGAATCCTGTAGAACATGTCGTCCCCAATAAGAACATATTTCATGGCCTTGTACCTTATCCGTTTAGGTGCCCCCCGAGACGAATCCTTCAAGTAATTGAAGATATCGGCTCTCCAGTCGTCCGCCTCCAGGAACTGTACCTGAACATCAGCTCCATCTGCTACGTCCTTGTATCCTGAAGCCATTTGTGCGAGATCATTCGCCTCGATATTCTGCGATCGCGGGATCCAGTGCAAGTTTATGTCATCTGATTTGCATATAATGATAATCTCTGCTGAGAGCAAGATGTGGCGCAGCTTGGTGCAGGTGAAAAACAGGCAGATGCACAACTTATCAACCTCAGGATACCTTGTCTCTGCATCCAGCATCCTTCTGCTGATGTAAAACACAACTCGCTCCAGGCCATCGTAAACTTGCACCACCACCGAGGCGATGGACGTGTCAGCTACTGACAAGTAAATGTAGAATGGCCTATCTGGCTGGGGTTGAACCAACACTGGCGGCTTCGTTAAATATTCTTTGATCTCGTCGAAGGCTCGTTGTTGTTCTGTTCCCCAGCGGAACTCCTCATCAGATTTAATTTTTACCAGTCCCATGAACGGCTCTATTCTTCCTGACAGATTGGAGATGAATCTTCTGACGAAGTTGATCTTGCCGATGAGAGACTGTAGTTCTTTCTTCATGGTAGGTGGCTTCATTGTTCGCACCGCCTCTTGACTTTTCAGGCCGATCTCAATTCCGCGTTCATGGACCAAGAAACCCAAGAACTGACCGGCCGTTACCCCGAAGGCACACTTCTTTGGATTCATCCGTAGGCCGAATTTTCTTGTTCGGTCCAGGACGCGCTGCAGATCGCCTAAGTGTCCTTCTACTGAGGCAGACTTGACCACCACGTCATCGATATAAATTTCCACCAGCTTGCCGATCAGATCATGGAAAATGTAATTCATGGCTCTTTGGTACGTGGCGCCGGCATTCTTCAGTCCAAACGTCATGACTACGTATTCAAAAAACCCCACCGAGCCTGGTACTCTGAATGCAGTCTTGTGTATATCTTCCGGAGCCATAAAAATTTGGTTGTAACCGGCATTGCCATCCATGAAGCTCAAGACTTTATGACCAGCAGCTGCGTTGATTAATGTCTCTGCTACCGGCATCGGATACTCATCCTTTGGAGTGGCTCTATTGAGATCCCGAAAATCTATGGCAACACGCCAGCGGCCATCTTTTTTCTCTACAGGTACGATACTAGAAATCCACTCAGCATACCTGCATGGCCTGATCAACTTAGCTGTCAACATTTTCTCGATCTCTTTCTTGACTTCTTCCAAAATTTCGGCCTTCATCTGTCGTGCTCGCTGCTGGAACGGCCGAAATCCCTTTTTAAGCGGGAGTCTATGCTCGATGATGCTCCTGTCTAGCCCGGGCATTTCTGTATAGTCCCAGGCAAAGCAATCTGGATATTTTTTCAACAAAGCTATCATCGGACCCCGCAGATTCGGATCTAACTTCTTGCTGATAAATGTCGGTCGTGGCTTATCCCCGGGACCGATGTCAATTTCTTCTAGCTCATCAGCGGAGGTGAACCCATACCCTAGCTTTCCGTCACCTGTTAAATCGATGCTAAATACGGGGCAAACAGTTGGTGAGGGTAACAATAATAATTTGGGCCGATTGCCTGAATCGGCCCTCTTTTTTATCGCATTAGTCAAGTAAGGTTTACAACTTATTTGTGCTCCACAATGGCAGGGCATCTCCCTACTATGACTGCATGACCTGCTTGTCGCAAGATTACTGCTTTTTATTTTTTGCGGCCGATCGCGGGGATCGGCCGTACCACGTACGACCGTGGACTTTGCTACTCTGTCAGGCCGGTGGATAAGACCAGCCTCACCCCGTTTTTTGTAACTTCAATGCGATCACAGCCGTCTAGCCTGATTCCAGAGATCGGCTCTTGGTCGTCTGCTTCCCAGACGTTCATGCCAGCTATGGAGATCTCGATCGAATCATCTGCATGAATGACCTCCACTTCATCTCCATCCCACTGTATTAGGCACTGGTGCATCGTGGATGGAATGTAGCAGTTGGCGTGAATCCAATCTCTCCCCAGCAAAACAGCGTAGGTGCTTTTGCTGTCCATGACGAAGAATGACGTAGGGATGGTTTTTCTACCCATGGTCAGATCCACGTTTAGTACGCCTTGCGTTTCTGAAGTTTGGCCGTTGAAGTCGCTTAACGTGATGTTGGTTTTGATCAGATCTGCAGTGGAGCGTCCCAAACGCCGTAGCATGGAGTACGGCATTATATTGACTGCTGCTCCGGTGTCAACTAGCATCTTGCTGACAGGCTGCCCATTGATATAACCTCGCAGGTACAGGGCTTTCAGATGTTTGTAGCTCTTCTCTCGTGGCTTTTCAAAGATAACCGGCCGTGGGCCGCAGTCAAACTGTGCCACTGGTAGCTCGTTGGTTCTTGGAGCGCAAAACTCTGGCGGAAGTGTGAACACCATGTTTGTGCCAGCCGATGTCTTTGCGTCGGCTTTTACTGGTTTGGGGCGCCACTCCTTCTTTTTCGGACGAGCCTCCGTTTCCAAGGTTTGCCGAACTTTCACGGCCAGATCGGGCCGTGCTTTCCTTAAAGCGTGGAGGTACTGCGCCTCGGCTTCCTCCAAGCTACGCAGTCGCTGAACTCTACGCTTTTGGGTGTGTCTGAGCCCATCGGGACACCACCTTGGCCGGTGATATCTGTCTTCTTGTTTTTCACCCTTTAGCTCCTTGAGACCTTGTGCTCGAGATGACTCATCTTGCCTGTTCTGAGGTGGGAGGGGTCCTGGACGCTTGAACACTGAGACTGGACCTGTGTCATCCTTCTGCTGTCCACACTCCGGGCAGTTGTCGATCGTGAGCAATCGGCTCATTCCCGTGTCCCAGCAATACTTGAAGAAAGGACAATCCCAATGTTTATCCACGCCTTCTTTTTCCTTCGACTTTTTCCTAGCGAGGTGCTCATATCCTTCATTGTCCCTATCGTGCCGACGACGTCGGTCATACTGACGCTCATACTTGTTAAGGAGATGCGTGGAGTGTGGCTTCTGATATCGCACGCTTCTCACTTGCTCCTCGGTTAAATACCGCCTGTCATCATAACGGGGCCGGTCACGTGGACCAGCCTCCTCTCTTTCTCTGCCCCGAGAGCAAGCGCCTTCATCCTTATATGTGTCACGGTGGTACACAGGTCCTGCCATGTTAACATCGAACGAGAAATCCAACTGGCGCCTCGTGGAGTGGCTGTGTTCTACCATGTTGACGCCGGGAAATGGGTTTGTGTCTACTTTCATGGCGAATTGCCCAAGGATCAGACGGCCCTGTTCTATGGCCGTTTGGATATGGCGACGTAGCTCTTTGCAATCATTGGTGGTGTGGGTGAACGAGTGATGCCACTTGCAGTATGGTCTCCCGTTCATCTCTTGAGCCGTAGGGATTTTATGGCCTTCGGGTAACTTCAGCTGCTTTTCTTTCAGCAGTAAATCGAATATCTGCTCAGCTTTGCTCACATCGAAGTCGAACCCTTTTGCAGGCCCTTGCTGCTTTACCCATTTGCAGGACACGGGATCTGCCCCCCGAGCCCATTCAGCCACGGCCACCTCCTGGTCTTGTACAGGATCCTCTTCTTCTGTATCGACCAGGCTTATCGGACGTTTGAACTTGTCTTGGTACAACTCAGGGTGGCGTTGTTCGTACATTGTCAGCTTCTGGGCCATGTGCGCCAATGAATTGTACTCTACTTGGAAAGCCAGGTCCTTGATAGGTGCTGAGAGACCCAACACTGCCAGCTCGACTGATTCTTTCTCAGTTAAACGGGCCGAATAGCATCGGTTCTTGACAGTCCTGAAACGCTGGATGTACTCGGCCACCGTCTCTCCCCGCTTTTGCCGCACCTGCGCCAGATCTGCAATGCCAGCCTCGGTAGCTTCTGAATGATACTGAATGTGGAACTGCTCTTCCAGTTGCTTCCAGGTCTGGATCGAATCAGGTGGCAGCGAGGTGTACCACCCAAAAGCTGGTCCTGTCAGAGATTGCGCAAAGAACCTTACGCGCAACTGATCTGATGCTGATATCATGCCTAACTGTGCCAGGTATCGGCTCACATGCTCGATCGAGCTCGACCCTTCTGATCCGCTAAACCTTGAGAACTCAGGAAGCCGATACTTGGGTGGCAGCGGAATCAGATCAAACTCGTTGGGGTACGGCTTGGAATAGCCGATTGTCCTTCTCTTCGGCACGAAGCCGAACTGGTCTCTCAAGACAGTACGGATTTGTTCCGCCGTTTGAGCTGCAGGGGCTAAATTCTCATGACTTGTTCCGGTGGCATACTTGGCTAGCCATGCCTGTTTATCAGCGTCCATCCCAGAGATCCCTGCTCCAGAAACACCTGCTCCTGAAGCCCCTGCTCTAGAAACTCCTGTCCCAGCGATCCCTGCGGTTGCAATCTGGTTCGTGCGCGTCAGGCTATTGCAGTCCGGCACGTAGGTGCACACATATCCATGTGGGATTTCTTTAGGTGGTTCACACAGGAATTGGCAATCGCCAGGGTCACCTCCGATCTTGTAGACGACGTACGCCGGTGCCCCTGGTGGCTCCGGAGCTGCAAGCGTGAATGGCAGTTGTGGCCTGGTCTGGAGCGGTCTTTCTCCCTGGTGAGTCCCTAAAGTAGGCCCCGACGGAGAGTACTGATGTTTCATGATCTCCTGAACTACGCGAACCGCGACACGCTCGAAAGCGTTCACTAAGCTCTTTGAATGGCGGTGAAGAGAATGAGCTACCATGTAATTGACTTCCTGTCGCAGAGCTCTGGTGCGCTCTTCTGAAGGAACGGACAGATCCACCTCATCAAGAGCACCTTCGGGTGAGAACCCTTTCCACCTGATGCCATGTTTACGAGTCCTCTCAAAAGAGCCGATGAGATCGGCTTCGAAGAGAGCTTTGATATCATCGTACTTTGCCTTGTGCTCGTCAGGCAAATCGTCGTACGTGACCGGTCTGCCCTCCATCGCAGCGTCGGATGTTGATGCAGATGTTGTTGAATGTCCCACCGGGCGTGCCAAAATGTGTTGCCTGTCAAAACCCACCAGCGAGCAGCGACGAACAACACGAAGAGCCGGGAGGCTCCCAGAACTGCTGGTGGGCCCTGGTCCCTCGGGCAACGGCCCGCAAAACTCTGGCACACGTCCTGGCGGATGCGAGGGCGTGCCACCTGACCTATACCTGGTCAGGAAGGTGATGGGTTGCTTCGAGTGGTTTCCTGCATGGCAAACAAACACACGTAAAATTCAAGCCACAACCGGCTCCCAGGTTTCCCTGTGAATCGGCTCCTGGAGCCGATTATCCCATGGTTCTACATTAGATCTACGATAACATGGGGTTTTGCTTCATCAATACAAGTTAAATCGATCTACGACAGTTTAACGTTTTCACCACATAATTGGAACATCCTACACGTAATTGAGCCTGGTAGATACGAAAGATGATAGAAAACTAACCCTAGAGAAGGCCTAAAAACCAACGTAAAGTCAATTCCCGGAACAACTCCTCTCGGATTGGCAAACCATATCTTGCATATTACTGGATCGTTCAACCCGTTTGCAAGGCCTGATCATGTGGATATCAAACTAAACCTTGGAGAACAAGGCACAACTATAACAGATCGAATCGACTTAAATAGAGATCAAGCAAGATGCCACCCTTTCACCCGGGAAAAGGTACAAAGGCGGCGAGATAACTAAAGGTAGCATAACTAAACGATCATAGCAAAAAGGTACCGATGCTAGCCTAAACAAATCTATGATAATAGTGTTACTCGCCATCGACAAGGCTTCAGTACTAGTAACACCAAATAACGCATAAGTAGATACTGCCTAGATCGCAAGATGCGATCTAGGCAGCATGGCACTTACCCGAGAAAAACCCTAGAAACAAGGGGTGGCGATGCGCCGAGATTGTGTTTGTCGTGAACGTGATCGTCCTCCTTTCTCAATAACCTTAGGTACATATTTATAGTCCGGAGACTTTCTATCTTTGGAATAACTCTAACAACTCTATCTCTTACCTAAACCGAAACGGAACCTATTACAATATAAGATACACGGGCAATTTAGCCCAAATCAACGCACGAGGCCGATTCAACAACACGTTGCATATACGTATCTTCTAAGCCCATCTTGATTACGGCCCATCTCCTCCTTTGGCCAAAATGTGGCGATAACAGAACCCAGGTCCGACGGTTGGATCCCGTAGTAGGCGCAGAAGCGCCGGAAGAACAGGGACGTAGGGAATCCCAGCCCCCGTTCTAGGTGGCTGGTGAAGCAGATGAATTCTCCCTCGCGCGGGTTCGGGGTCACCTCTCCGGCCGCGGGGATGTGCCAACAGCCTGCACGCAGGATCCCGGCCTCCTCGAAGGACGCCAGTTGCGCCCTCGTACACTTAGATCTACCCCAAGGCTCGGTGGAGGGGGCCATGGCGGAAGGATTTGTGGGGTGTCGGATGATTTCGGGTCGGCTGGATCGCGATGCGAAGGAAGGCGAAAGTGCGCGCAATCGGAGGAAATGACGAGAAGGTGGTTCTCCGATCGCCTGCCATTTCCCTTATATAGCGGTTGTTACCCGCCAAATCAGGGAGCCGTTACTACGCGGTGATTACGCCAAAAGTTACAGTTGGATTACCCCAACGGCTAGTTTGACCACGTTAACGGACCAACTTCAGCCACTCGGCTCGCCGACCCGGTCACTACGACAGTGATTAAATATTTTCGCCGACTCGACTCGCCAAAGCTGCGATCAGGATGACTGGTATTTTCCTTTATTCAGGAGCCCGCCGGCGATTCGACTGGATGTCTGCTTTGAAGCCGTATACTCCGACTACCCGCAACCACCTGCGCCCAATCGACGACGGCCTCGGGGACTACTGATGGGGATATGCCCACCTGGGTATACCCAGCAGGACGTTTCCGACTGGCCCAGGAAATGGCGAGTGGGCCTGCAAGACGGCAACTGGATCAAGGCCCGGTGTGGATCCAAGCGACTGGAAACTGAAGGCCCAGGCGAGTAGATAGGCCCAGTCGAGTTAGGTTAAACGATTACCGAAGCCTTAACTGATTCGGTTGAGATATGTAAACCCTAGGGGAGGTGAGTCTATATAAACCTCCCTACAGGGCGTGTAGAGATACGTTCCATCATACACCCAAGCGACTCGCCGCCTAGCCGCCGAGCTCGCCCATTGTACCACCATCGTAATACAATCTAGTAGGAGTAGGTCTTTACCCTCCGGGGGGCCGAACCTGGGTAAAACCTTGTGTCTCCGCCCTCATCTCACACCGCAGATGGCTGGCCGCCCTTGCCCCTCGTTCTACTACTCGCTGCCGATTGCAGCATCTGCCGTGACCATTCCCACGACAGGCCCACATCTCCTCGACCCTCATCCGATCTCTTCCTTTGTCTGTTTGTTCCTCTCTTCCTCAACCTCTCGTTTCCTGCTCTCGTCTCCCAAATTCAGGCCGGCGGCTCCCCTCTAACTCCAGTGTTTCTTTCCAGATCCCCCATAGCTTGAGCTCCTAAGCATCTCCACATCAGCGTGCTGCCTCATTAGACCCCCTCGCCACTAGCACCGACCTCGCCATCTCTACGTGCGTGAGTCCAATCTCGCTTCACCGGCGTAGCAGGAGGGGAGGTGGAGAGGGGGTTGAAAGGACGGGCATCAGCACTTTCTACAAGCGGCGATTTTTATGCTACCATAGGCCAGCAGCGCTGCTACATGCGACGTTGGCATTTTCTACCATAGTCTGGCGGGATGGAGGATGCTACGTGCTGTCTTCGGGATTTGCTACCATAGGCCGGCGGGGTTGCTACTTGACGTTAGTATTTGCGGCCGGCGGCGTTGTTACTTGCAGCGTCGGTATTTGCTATTACAGGCCAGCGGCGTTGCTACTTGTGGCATCAGGATTTGCTACCTAGGCCCACGGCGCTTGCTACGTGTGCCTGTCGGCGATGCTACATGTGGCATCAGTGTTTGCTAGGCAGCCCGCGGCGACGCTACGTCTGGCCGTCGTGGTGGGGCTTTGCTACACGGGGTGGCAGGTGTTGCTGCAAGCGGCTAGAGGCGCTGCTACCAGCGACAGGGTGCCGGTGCTACGGCGGAACGACAAGTATGCAATACTGTAAGGAGCTTCCTCGCGACCGGCGGTTGTGGCTCACGGCGAGTTGCGAGCGGCAACAGAAACCTACGAGAAGTGTGCGGGAGTTTGGTATGGGATAGAATGAGGGATTTTTATTTTTTCTATTACCGGGAGGATATCGTGACGTCTCAAGAGTAAAGATAAGTTAGGATTTAATAACCAGGTAAAAGGACACCTGTTAGACTCTTTACCCGGGGATAGAGAGAATTTATTCTCCAGGAGACGCATAGCACAAATGTAAGGCTGTTTATAATGATTGCCATAAAAAGGAAAAAAAATCTTGCATGGAAAGCGCGACGAGTTCAGGCTCGGACCGCAGTACCAACGCACCCTGGAGGAACCCAGAACCTAGCCGTTCATCGTTGAACCTACGAGACAGTCCTCAAGACCGGGTCGAATCCAGTTCTCACCGGGCCCAACTCCTTACACTACCACGTGGCATGCATTCATTGGCTGGTTCACAGCGACCCTCGGACGCTTCGAGAACGTCCTGGAGCTCGTCGCCTGAACATTCCGGAAACCCACCACGAACCTCATAAAACCCACGCCCCCGTCCGCCCCCTCCTCAACAGTCCAATCAGCCATCGCGATTCCCAACTCGTAGAGCAAATCAAGCGATTCTTCTTTCGATCTCGAGTTCCAGTTTCGATTTCATCTTCCGAATCCCCTTTCCTCGATCGAGTTCAGAGAGATGGCGAAGAAGGGAGGAGAGGGCCCGGCGATCGGCATCGACCTCGGCACCACCTACTCCTGCGTCGGCGTGTGGCAGCACGACCGCGTGGAGATCATCGCCAATGACCAGGGCAACCGGACCACGCCGTCGTACGTGGGCTTCACCGACACCGAGCGGCTCATCGGCGACGCCGCCAAGAACCAGGTGGCTATGAACCCCACCAACACCGTCTTCGGTACGTGCACCGGCTCCTCTTTTAGTTCATCTCGTGCTCATGATTTGCTTGGTAACCAGTGATGCTCTGCCCTTGGCGTGTTTTAAGTAATTTTGTTCCTCGTAGCACGCTTGTATCGCAATGTAGATCCACGAATGTCAATTTTAGCGAGTAGCGAAGGGATTAACAAGGTTCTCTGATCGTTGATTAGAGATTTTAAGAAATACTAAGCAGCTCTGATTAGCTCTGATTAGTTTCAGTAAGATGTCTTTTGAAGATTTCTTATGCCAAAGTTGCATCTGTTCCCAGTCAAAAATCAGATGGAAGTTACCGAAAGAATTTCTTTACGGGTGGGAGAACGTTGTGGGTAATTTCAGACCAGATAACTCTGTTCACCCCTGTTTGGTCCTAGTTTGTCACCCTTAGTTTCAGTAAGAATCTGTTCATATTCCCCATTCAAAAATCAAAAGGAAGTTTCACATTTTGGGCTTGGTTGATTTCTGTATAAACAATTATTTTGGTTGATAACGTTGTAAGAACTATCAGATCAGATAACTCTCTTCCCTGTCTATAGAATATTATGCAGTCCTTGCTAAGCCTTGTTGTTCTGTTCTGTTTCCTTTTAGTTCCTGAATGTCATGCAGATCGAGCGCGAATTTTCTCAATCGAACGATTTGACTCACATTCTTAATCTATCTCTGTCGCAGATGCCAAGCGGTTGATCGGCAGGCGGTTCTCTGACCCGTCCGTGCAGAGCGACATGAAGCTGTGGCCGTTCAAGGTCATCCCCGGCCCTGCTGACAAGCCCATGATCGTTGTCCAGTACAAGGGCGAGGAGAAGCAGTTCGCTGCCGAGGAGATTTCCTCCATGGTGCTCATCAAGATGAAGGAGATTGGTGAGGCCTACCTGGGCACCACCATCAAGAACGCCGTGGTGACGGTGCCGGCCTACTTCAACGACTCGCAGCGGCAGGCCACCAAGGACGCCGGCGTCATTGCCGGCCTCAACGTGATGCGCATCATCAACGAGCCCACTGCCGCAGCCATTGCTTACGGCCTCGACAAGAAGGCCAGCAGCTCTGGCGAGAAGAACGTGCTCATCTTCGACCTTGGTGGTGGCACCTTTGATGTGTCTCTGCTCACCATCGAGGAGGGCATCTTCGAGGTGAAGGCCACAGCCGGCGACACCCACCTTGGCGGCGAGGACTTCGACAACCGCATGGTGAACCACTTCGTCCAGGAGTTCAAGCGCAAGAACAAGAAAGACATCAGCGGCAACCCTCGGGCCCTGCGGCGGCTGCGCACGGCCTGCGAGCGCGCGAAGCGCACCCTGTCGTCCACTGCCCAGACCACCATCGAGATCGACTCCCTGTACGAGGGCATCGACTTCTACTCGACGATCACCAGGGCTCGGTTCGAGGAGATGAACATGGACCTGTTCCGCAAGTGCATGGAGCCCGTGGAGAAGTGCCTGCGCGACGCCAAGATGGACAAGAGCACCGTGCACGACGTGGTGCTCGTCGGCGGCTCCACCCGTATCCCCAAGGTGCAGCAGCTGCTCCAGGACTTCTTCAACGGCAAGGAGCTCTGCAAGAGCATCAACCCCGACGAGGCCGTGGCCTACGGCGCCGCCGTCCAGGCCGCCATCCTCAGCGGCGAGGGCAACGAGAAGGTGCAGGACCTACTTCTGCTGGACGTGACGCCTCTGTCCCTCGGCCTCGAGACCGCCGGGGGCGTGATGACGGTGCTGATCCCGCGCAACACCACCATCCCGACCAAGAAGGAGCAGGTCTTCTCCACCTACTCGGACAACCAGCCGGGCGTCCTGATCCAGGTGTTCGAGGGCGAGCGCGCCAGGACCAAGGATAACAACCTGCTGGGCAAGTTCGAGCTGTCCGGCATCCCTCCCGCTCCGCGCGGCGTGCCCCAGATCACCGTGTGCTTCGACATCGACGCCAACGGCATCCTGAACGTGTCGGCGGAGGACAAGACCGCCGGGGTGAAGAACAAGATCACCATCACCAACGACAAGGGGCGGCTGAGCAAGGAGGACATCGAGAAGATGGTGCAGGAGGCGGAGCGGTACAAGGCGGAGGACGAGGAGCTGAAGAAGAAGGTGGAGGCCAAGAACGCGCTGGAGAACTACGCCTACAACATGAGGAACACAGTCAAGGACGACAAGATTGCCGCCAAGCTCTCGGCCGACGACAAGAAGAAGATCGAGGACGCGATCGACGGCGCCATCAGCTGGCTCGACACCAACCAGCTCGCGGAGGCGGACGAGTTCGAGGACAAGATGAAGGAGCTTGAGGGCGTCTGCAACCCCATCATCGCCAGGATGTACCAGGGCGCAGGCGCGGACATGGGTGGCATGCCGGGCATGGGTGGCATGGGCGGTGCTGCCGGCATGGATGAGGATGTGCCGAACGGCGGAAGCGGTGCCGGCCCCAAGATCGAGGAGGTCGATTAAGTTCGTCGCTGGGAGTTTGAAGTCTGAAGTCTGAACTGCAATTTTCGCGTCGTGTCATTGTTTTTAGTGTACTCTTGGGTGGAAATCTGTGTTGCTGTAGTCGTAAAACTTTGTTGAATTTGACCGGCATTGTACCGGTGTCCTGCTAAGAGTGAAGTTCGTTCCTTAATCGTTCTATCTTGTGTTGAAAGAAACGAGCAGATACACCTTTTTTTTTAATTATCTAGCACTAAGGTTTCCACGTTTTGCGCTCTCGCTATATGGGTGATCTCGTCCCGCCGCCACCGCCTTTGCGGGAGGCAGCTGCCAAGGATAGGGAGAAGACCAGGGTTCGTACGAGAGACGGAAAAGGGAACAGATCGAAAGGAGTCCGATCAGAACTCGCCAGGGACGGAAAAGGGAACTGATCGGGGAACTCGCCAGGGACGGAAAAGGGAACTGATCGGACTATCGAAAGGAGTCCGATCAGAACTCGCCAGGGACACGGCGACGGGGGCGTTAAAACCCCGAGTAGCCAAGGGCTTCGACAACCACAATCGCGAACAGCTCGGTCTGACGAAAACCCGTGAACTGGGAGCTCGATCGGATCTTGAAGGCACGTGCGAGATGGAATCTATGAAGGGAAGGGCAGACGAGGATAGAAACGCGCAGACGATGCAGTCTACTGGAGGCGAGGCCTCTCGGGGTAGGGATCGTACTCAGATCCTTATGAGGCGGGCTCATGATCGGGTCTCCCAGGCTGCTGGAGGGGTTGGTTCCGCCTTCGCTGTAATCCCGGCGGGATTGTCGGAGAAATCAATGGCTGGTTGGGGCGATCATGGGGGACTCGTTGAGAGACCTTCCCGCCCGACGCTGGCCGGAGATAAACCGATAGTGCCGCTGCTACGATGGAAGGCGGATCCACAAGAAGATGTACGGGAAACGGAGGAGGGCTGTTGGGATGACGAGGAGGGCATGGAACGAGAACCGGGGTTGCAGCAGGGAGTGGAGGCGCAGATCGGAGGAACAGTCAACATGGAAGATGATGTTGTTCTAGAATTTGACGACGCGGGAGAAGAGGAGGTGGCACCGGCGAGGCCGAACACATGGCAGCTCATGGCGAGATATATGGCGAACTTCAAGCCTAGCACAAAGACCATGTTCGACCGTCTCACCGAAGAAGCTTGGCATCTGCGCACAGGGATTGAATACTCGGATAAAGGGAAGAACTATTATATGATTACCCTATTCTCGCAGGGCGATTTCGACTATGTACGGCGTGGAGGGCCGTGGATTTATAACAACAATGCACTTGTGGTCAAGGCCCTAGATGCCTCTGCCCAGCCGTCGGAGACAGTTCTGGACTCGGTGCCAATCTGGGTACGTGTCTATGATGTTGCCTGGGACAAACAGACTAAGGCCATCGGCATGAAATTCGGCAATGGCCTCGGAGTGGCGATGGAGGTGGATGTCCCTAAGACAGAGCATGAGAAGAAAGAGTTCTTGCGAGTCCGTGTTGAGCTGCCATATAATCGTAGACTCCAAACTCAGATCATAGTTGGGGTGAAGGACAAACCTTGGGCCGTGTATAAGCTGAAGTATGAGCGGATCCCACATTATTGCTCACACTGCGGGTTCATGGGGCATTGGATGAATGAATGTGAGAAGAAATGACAGGGTGTGCCCTCCTTGGATTACAAGGCGTACGAGTTGAGATGTAGCCCATATAAAAAGTTTGAATACCGTGCGCATTTCATACCGCCACCGGGGCAAGCTACAGCCCGGAGGGGAATCAATTTTGCTAGCTTCGGTTCGGCTGAGTCACTTGAGTCTGCGCGTGGGAGAAGCTCCACACCGGTGCAGATGGCTAGGCAGCCTACCTTTATACCAGAACAGGTTGGTTCGCGTGATGACTTTGAAGAGGAAGAGATGCCACCGCTTGAGGACGATGTGGAGCAACAGCTCCTTGACCAGGTTGATGCCATGAAGATGCCCGATGAGGAGTGTCGGGACCTTGTGGCACAGCTAGATGCAGATGAGCATGTGGAAGAGGACGTTAGGGCTGGGGCAAACTCAATGCTGGCCACAAGCGGGCACCAGTACCGGTACCAAGGTCTGTCCTTTGATCTCAACACTAGTAGTGAGCAACTGTACCAGACCGTGGATGTGCATGTGCAGAATAAGGAGCAGGGCATTGCAGGAGGAGAGCTCAAACTCAACCTTGCACCTGGTATGCAAGAAAGCTGGGAACAAGCAGGACGTAGTCAAGGGGCAAGAAGTGGTCCGCATAGCAGCGACACGATACCTGTCATGCGTAACCTGTCAAACACCACGGTGTTCCTGGAGAGTGACTCCGACACGCGCATGACACACGCAGACTCTATTTTGGGCAAGCGTGTCGCAGGAGAGGAAGAAGAACAGGGGGAGAGGCTGGACCTAGCACTCGGACTGGAGTATGAGCAGCCTGCTGGTGGTGTGCAAAAGAGGGGGAAGAAAGCAACAATAAGAGGGGGGAGCAGCAAGGCGGCAACCGGTCGTGGGGCCTCCGGTCAACTGGCGAGACCAAATGTGTGGTCTCGCCAGCAACAATGAATTGTCTATCGCTCAACTGTCGGGGTGCTGGGAATCTTTCGACAGTGCGAGAGCTAGCTTCGCTTGCCCAGCGTTTTAGTCCTAAATTGTTTTTTCTTTATGAAACTAGGCAGAATAAAAATAAGACGCGTCGGCTAAGGTCTAGGTTAGGATTAAGAGGTTTTGCTGGTTTTAGTAGTGCTGGTTTTAGTGGTGATCTTGCCATGTTTTGGCATGAAAGCTTGCTTGTAGAGGTAAACAAAGTAAATGAAAGATTTATTGATGCTTATGTCTGTGTCTCTGCTAATGGCCCCTTGTGGCGTCTGACGTGTGTTTATGGTGAACCAAGACCGGAAAATCGACATCGCATGTGGAAGATTATACGAAACATACAAGCAGCCTCGGATTTGCCTTGGCTCTTAGTAGAGGATTTTAATGAGGCTTTATGGCAGGAGGAACACCTCTCTCATACCCCTAGATCAGAGGGACAGATGAGAGACTTTCGGGAGGTTTTGAATGAGTGTAACCTGCATGACTTGGGGTTTACGGGCACTCCTTTTACTTATGACAATAAGAGAAGTGGCCGGGCTAATGTTCGGGTACGTTTGGCAGGGCTGTCGCAAACCCAGCCTGGCGTGATTTGTATGGGGGTACCAAAGTTAAACATCTGGCCACACCCTGCTCTGATCATTGTCCTATTTTAGTTGATATTATGCAGGATGTGAGTCCATCGATAAGACAGCCAAGGAGACACTATGAGATTGCCTGGGAGCGTGCTTCTGAGCTTGCTGAGAAGATTACTCAAGCTTGGGAGAGGGCGGGTAGCAATGAGAACCTAGGTGATATCGCCACATGCTTGGAAAGTGTCATGGCTGAGCTGCAAAAGTGGAGCAAGGTAAAGTTTGGGAATACCGCAAGAGAGCTAGAAAAAGCACGGAAAAATCTAAAGGAGCTACACCAAGCAAATGCAGACCCGCATGAAATAAGGAAGGTAACATACTTTATGAATGAACTGTTGTATAGGGAGGAAATGCACTGGCTACAAAGATCAAGAATTACGTGGTTAAAGGAGGGCGATCGAAACACGAAATATTTTCACCAGAGGAGGACGACGGGGTGTGGCAAGTCACGCCAACAGCCATGGAACGGATGGCTACAAGTTATTTTAAGAACCTCTTCACACGTGATCCATCTTTGAACTCAAATGACTTGGTTAATCTTTTTCAGGAAAAAGTGACAACTCATATGAATGAAGCACTGTGCTGCGAGTTTACGGATGAAGATATCGGTGATGCGCTATTTCAGATCGGGCCACTGAAGGCTCCTGGGGTGGATGGTCTTCCCGCCAGATTTTATCAAAGGAATTGGGCCACTCTGAAAGCCGAGGTAACTAATGCCGTTAAGCTGCTATTTGTGAATGGTAAGATGCCAGAGGGGGTAAATGACACCGCCATTGTCTTGATTCCCAAAGTGGATGAACCGGAGACCCTGAAGGACTTTAGGCCCATTAGTTTGTGTATCGTGCTTTATAAGATTGTGGCCAAGTGCATGGTAAATAGACTCAGGCCGATCCTAGGGAAGCTTATATCGAAGAATCAGAGTGCCTTTGTGCCGGGCAGGCTTATCACTGATAACGCCTTTGTCGCCTTTGAGTGTTTGCACTTCATGGAGAATAGCAAGAACCGAACAAGGAACTTTTATGCTTATAAGCTGGATCTGTCAAAAGCATATGACAGAGTGGACTGGGGATTTCTAAAGGAAGCGATGGAAAGAATGGGTTTTACTCACAAATGGGTGGACTGGATAATGGAGTATGTCACCACTGTGAGGTACCAGGTTAAATTTAATGGAACTCTTCTGGATTCGTTTTCGCCTTCTCGTGGGCTACGACAAGGTGATCCTCTTTCGTCATTCTTGTTTTTGTTTGTGGCTGATGGGCTTTCAGCGTTAATTGAACGGGCGGTGCAAAATAATAATCTGGAACCTGTACGTATTTGCCGAAGAGCACTAGGAGTGTCTCATCTTTTATTTGCAGATGATAGTCTATTGTTCTTTGAAGCATGCCTCCAGCAGGCGACAACAGTCAAGCAAATTTTGGACAACTATGCTAATAGTACGGGGCAGGTACTTAACTTAGAGAAGTGCTCTATCCTCTTTGGGAAACTATGTCCATACAACACAAGAACAGAGGTGAAACGGGTGCTTCAAGTGACAAGGGAAGCTTTTGAGGCAAAGTACCTAGGACTACCGACCCCGGAAGGGAGAATGAGTAAAGAAAAATTCAAAAGTTTAAAGGCCAATCTAGCAAATAAACTGGTCGAGTGGGATGACAACCACCTTACGCAAGCAGCAAAAGAAATACTTATCAAGGCTGTGGCACAAGGTCTACCACTGTATGTTATGGGGGTCTTTAAAATTCCGTTTGGGCTTTGTGATGAACTCACGCAAATGATCTGGGATTATTGGTGGGGGAAAGAAGATGAGAAAAGGAAAATGCCCTGGCTTGCTTGGGATCTAATGGGGCGACCAAAATGTCGGGGGGGCCTCGGCTTTCGGGACATGCGAGTCTTCAACCAAGCGATGCTTGCAAGGCAGGCCTGGCGCCTTGTCCACTCTCATGACACCCTTTGTGCACAAATTTCGAAAGCAAAATATTCCCCTCACGGTTCCTTGCTTGATACGGTCTTTGCAGGTGGTAAATCCCCT
The DNA here is from genome assembly GCA_910589765.1 of Avena atlantica. Taxonomy (NCBI): domain Eukaryota; kingdom Viridiplantae; phylum Streptophyta; class Magnoliopsida; order Poales; family Poaceae; genus Avena; species Avena atlantica. The sequence continues at coordinate 478,521,853 of OU342735.1, forward strand.
ACATGGAGTGCGATTGAATATGGTCTTGAGCTACTTAGGAAGGGAGCAATCTGGAGAGTGGGAACAGGTGCCAACATTCGAGCTTGGCGTGACCCCTGGATCTCGAGGAAGACTGTCTATCAACCCATCACTAAGAAACCACGTGACTGTAGGTACAAGTGGGTCTCGGACTTCATTAGGCCTGATAGCACATGGGATACTCAGCGCCTCGAGCGATATTTCCTACAGTGGACGTGGAGGCGATCCTAAAAATTAAGCCGTCGAGACACAATGAACCTGACTTCGTTGCTTGGCAGCCTGACAAGCGTGGAATATTTACAGTTCGCAGCGCTTACCACGTGGCGATGGAGGAGCATCTGAATGCACTGGAGGTCGGTGCTACAAGTTCAAGGCCGGGAGGAGAGCGGCTGTCCTGGAAGCTTATTTGGCAATGCCCGGTGCCGCCGAAGGTGAGAACATTGGCATGGAAAATTGCACGAAATGCGTTGGCGACACAATCCAACAAAAATAGACATGGCATCAACACCCCCACCCCCCGCCGCGATCTACCTCATCTGTGGGCAGGAGGATGAAGACACGTACCATGTTTCCATAAGATGCCCCCATGCTAGAAGTCTGTGGCAGGCAATGAGCCAGGATTGGGAACTCCCTGATGCTACGACAATAGTACATACAGGCACCGAATGGCTGCTACATCTTGCTACAAAGCCAAATGGAGACGGCGCGGGCTCGCATACTCATGATCTGTTGGCGCATTTGGTTTGTCCATAACGAAATCACACATGAATGACCCCATGTTGGCGCATTATGGTTCTAGCATTTGGTTCTAGCTGCTACATCTGCTCCATCGTTCTATTTGTGTTGCAACCGAGCTCGAATTTACGACTATTTGTCTCTGGTATTTTTCAGACAGAGAAGCTGGCATTTAATCTCTGAGTGCCTGACTTGAACGGTGATCTATGCGTGCACTTCAGAATTGGATTCTTGGTTGGAACAAAAACCACGAAATATTGGAGCCATCAATTTCTTATTATCCTGAACCTGCAAAAGTCGGCTGTAACGGCAACTATCACTCCATTAATGTTTCCTCGCAAAGAGGACTGCCATGCTCCATCACTAATTCCTGTGAAAGACGCTTGAAACTTGCATTCAGACACGGTGTTCTCCTGAACTGGCCGAGTTAGTTCCTTGGCCGCAAAGAACACCACCGTTAATTTGGGCAGAGTACAGACTTGTGCTAGTATGAACAAACTCGAGAGTCAGAGATGAAAACATGGAGCAGCAACTGCATTAATGGAAGATTTAGTGTGTTAACAAGCGCAGTACAGGTTCAAGGACATACAATCCCAACACACGCCAAAGAACATGAGGGTTAAGCAAATAGTACACTAGTCAAAGGTCTGTGGGAAACGACAGATCAGCTGCCTTGCGTAAATTGGGTTTGGAGTACAATAGTACCGCCAAAGCATCTCGGCGCAAGATGATCACTGAAAGCTGGGTTATTTTCTTCTCATCTTCAGAAAAAGATTTTATTTATTTATTTTTTACTTTTCTTCAGACCGAGAAGAAGCATGTATGCAATATGAGAGTGCCTTGAAAGGCGATCGACGCGTCCACTTCAGAATTGGATGCCTGGTTGGAACAAAAATCACGAACTACTCCCTCCGTTTTAAAATATAAGATGTTTTAGCTTTAAAAATATATCTAGACTTATTTTAGTATGTACATCCTACGTTTCAAAATATAAGATGTTTTTTTAGGTTTGTGAAAAAAATGAATCTAGACTTTTTTTTAGTATATAGATTCATCTCAAAATTAAGTGAATCTACATACTAAATTAAGTCTAAATACATTTGTTTCACAAAGCTAAAACATCTTATATTTTAAAACGGAGGGAGTAGGTTCATTCAACTTGATGGTGAATCTACACATTAAAAAAAGTCTAGATTCATTCTCTTCACATACCTAAAATATCTTATATTTTGTTTGAAACGGAGGAGTATTACTTAACCGTGCGTGCACGCTTGACAGTTCTGACACTATTATACTCGGTGTGTGTATGTTCCGTCGGAAAGAGAGGCATTGCGACTTGGATTCAGTTTTTTCCTGAACTGAAGAGCCGAGCTAGTTTCTTGACGGCAAAGAACATTGTTAATTTGGGCAGTACAGAGTGAGAGTGGTCCTAACAAAAGAATCATGCTCGAGATCCAAACGTAGAGCAGCAACAAAGCCTCACTACAGACAATTACAGCGTACGCCACACAACGTGACGGTTAATCTGGAACAAGCTAATCAAAGGTATCGGTGAAATGAGCTGCCGGAAGCTTAGATTTTGATGTTCAACCTCGCTATTACTTGGGTCCAAAATTACAGGCTATACCATAAAAGAACTCATAAGTTAAACAAAGTATGAAGCTCAAACGAGTAACTTTAATCGACCAAGACAAGCTACAGCGTCTTTAGAATTTGGATGCCTGATTGAAAGTTGAAACCATACCCCGAAATTCGCCATTTAGTATCGACTAGCAAAAGTGCCCGTGCGTTGCTACGGGAGAGAAAAGTCTGAGAACATGCCACTCGATGCCGCACTGTCCATAGTAATAATGATATTGATGAGCCCACATAACGGGTGTCAGAGAGTTAATTTGAAAGCACTTTGATCAAGATCAGAAGTATACTCATGCACTATGAAAGAAATTTTCTTCCGAAGCAATTTCAAAAAAAAATCGATCCAATAAGGATAACAATAAATTGATTGTGAGGTGTGTTTCATATGCTCCCTCCAACCCATATTAGATGACTTGAATATATCTAGATTAGAATGTGTCTAGACATGCTTTAGTGCTAAATACATCCGAATCTAGCCAAATCCAAGTCAACTAATATGGATCAGAGGGAGTATAAAATTTGATACTTCTACAAAACTCACTCTTTATACCACACTCACATATATATTAATTTTCTACAACTACCAAGTATTTCTCTTTCACAAACACAACTTTTGGAACTTTTGTATTTGTATATATTTATAAATGAAAAATGATGCATTAGGGAGTTTTCCCTACTGTTTTTGGTCCAAAAAAATCTCAAAATTCAATGTTGTTTCAAAAAATAAATTCGAGATTTGCAACAAAAATATATCATAAAATATATCGGCGGAATCCTATATGCTCACATCCAGACCTATTTTCTTAGCAATGTTTTCTCCATCTTGAATTCATCATATGATTATCACGTCAGCATGGCGGAATCCTATATGCTCACACCTTGTTCACCATTAAAAAAACGAGAATACCCTGACCTATTTTCTTAGCAATGATTTCTCCATCTCCAATTCACCATATGATCATCAGGTTATAGCATGAGCATGATGACATGAATAACGTGAGCATCTTGAACATGAATATCAGTACACAGTGAGAAAATACATCCATGAAAGCTCGTTCATAAAAATATTGTACGGAAAAATCTTAGAAAAAAAATTCAAGCTCACATAAAAAAAATGATCTAGAAAGATAGGGATCAAGAGAAAACATCATGAATTAGCCTTCGTAATTTTTTATTGATGTATCCAGCCCACCATGGCCATGCCTCACCGACACCTTCGAGGTAGCGGATTGTGCCTGATTCCTGAATTCATTGTAAGGTAACTAATCAGTATGGTGTATTTGATTATGTAACGAAACCGATTGCGTCATCGACTCCTATGCCGGGTGTGCTGCTGCTGCGTGTAGCTTTCTAAATCTGCCGCAACCATAGGGAGTGACCTGCATGCCCTGTCTAACTGCCGATCAGAGATCAAAAGGTTCTGCTAGAGTCATAGAAAATCGACGACGGTAAACACATGTCAGCCGACGGTGCTCCAGATTCTCACGGCCTCAATTTGATCACCCAGCCGAAGTACCAATGATGCGAGTTTCTCCAACAAACGGAATTCACACGACAGTAAACACATGTCAGACAACTCGCATCTCCTTTGTTGGAGAATCTCGACTGCAATCGATGGTTAGTCTCCTCGATCGCCCGTGTGCACTCGATGGAATCTCACCTCTATATATAGCAAACCAGCGATCAGAGCTATGACACACGCCGGTACGAAAGCCTAAATCCAATCGGAAAAGAAAAAGACGTGTAAATATATCTAGACTCTGACCGGATAGATATCGCACTTACCCCGTTTTAGCGCTGACACGGTGTGAACAGTTTTTTCCGACTAACCAATGGCATTGGTTGTAATATAGGGTTTGGTGGGAGACTAAATTTGTCTAAAAAAGAGTTGGACCGGAAGAAACACTTCGTCCTTTATTATTAGGGGTATAGATGAACTAGAGCCACGGTTGGAATCATCAAGACGCAAAGCTTCTGCTTTTTCTTGAAGAAAAAAAGGCATCAGCGGAACCAACAATTTGGACACTCGACACACCAGCAGGGCATGACATTTCTGGGACAAATAACAGCAAGTACCATTCAACGCACCGATATGCTTCATCAAAAGAGGAAGTTCAAGGAAAATGCAAAATTATGCAGTTACCCATTAATGCCAACCAAAGAATCATAATCCAGATCAAAAAATGGAGCAGTAACTCAGAAATAGGAACTTTATTCTGTTAACTGAACTTAGTACAGATTCAAGGGCACAATCCCACCATATGCTAAACGGAGAACATGAGGGTTAAAAAGACACCCCGCAACATATAAGCTAGAGCAAACTATTCTTCAGCAAACGCTTTGTTGCTGAAGAGGCCTAATGCAGTAAGCAGGAGCAACGCCCTCAGAACAGGATTAATACATGTAAACCTTTTCGCCTCTGATCTGGTGATCACAAAGAAGATACCAACATGATGGGGAGATCTTTCATTACCTAAGTCAGAAGTAGGTCGTTAACTCCAAGGTGAGGAGGGCGCATGGAGACCCTGACTTCATGCTCTTCTGGCTCGTTTCCTCTTTTGGGGACCATGATCTCAAGAACTGCAGCAGCCTCATCAAAGCATGCCTCCAGCTTAGCATCTTCAGGGATACGGGTAGCTAGAGGGATTTCACGGAGGAACTCCCCAGGAGGGCAGTGCTCGGGCGAAGCGTCAGTGAGCTTGAAGACCCTATCATGTCTTCTTATGTATGGCATCCGAGACGTACTCACACAAAGGATCTTAACTATACCATGAGTAAGAGTGTTCTTCCATGAAACCTTTACCCTCTGCTGATCAACAAATGGTAAGCTGACCATTATCAAGTAGCCATGATCATCCTCATAAATAGACTTTGCGGCAGTTGCTGGCCCACAAGACTTCCTCATCACCCCGGTGAACTCATGCAGCCATGAAGGCTGCACTGCTGAATGCATCTCGATATCTTGTTGTGTCCTCGCTGCGCTGGAGTTCAATGGCAAGAAGCACTCCTCATCCATGGTGTGTGGGAATGACTCCTTCCTGCGCTTGCTGCTAACAGGGGAGAGATCCATACCGTCTTCCCCTGAATGATTGGATGGTGATGACAAATTCAAGCCTGATCCATTTAGCAACTTCTTTGGGGGTTGCTGAACACTGCTCTTCATGGTAGGCTGTGGCCTTTCCAGCTCAAGCTCTGAGCTTGGCATAGTCCTCCATGTCCCAAAATCACTGGCCTCCTGTGGGATACAGAAATTGAGCTCCCTCCCTGTAAGCTCTGCCCACCTCCTCCGGTCCACCTCGGTGATGCCCACAAGATTCGGCGAAGTCACCACCTCAATCCCATGAATACACTGTGGGTTTGAGAGCCCCCGGTAGTGCTTACGCTGCATCCGGTGTGAACGGACGAATCCCCTGTCAACACTGAAAGGGAAATGTGGCTCACCAGGGCGTGAGTGCCCGTTCATGTAGCTCCTCAGCTGCATCTTGCCAAGGGCATTGTCCGGCCTCTCCTTGAACACCCACATGTACATGTTCTCCATGTCGTGCTGCACCAGGAACATGTCGAGGCGGAGGTCCGATTTGTCGAACCCCGACACGCCGTTGGCGTCCCGGACGACCTTGCTCTTACCCTTGTCCTGCAGCAGGGGCTTGAAGTAGAAGGTGAAGAAGAACCACGCCCCCCAGATGCTGTCCCCGCGCTTGGCGGTCTTCCGGCTCCCAGCCTTGGGAGCGGTGCTGAGCACGGCCTCGCCGTCGTAGACCTGCGGCCCGAGGCCGGCATCCAGCATGTCGCAGGCCTCGGTCAGCCAGGGCTGGTTGATGTCGGGCGGAGGCGCGCCGGAGAGGGACACGGCGTGGGCGTGAGCGTGGGCGCGCGCGCCTCCTCCTCCGATGCGGGGCTGCACCATGACGCCGACGGCGCGGCCGTCGAGGTGGCCGGAGGGGTCCATGGAGAGGAGGGTGCAGGGGCCGTGGTGGCCGCCTCCGACGCCGTTCTCCATGGACAGGGTGGTGACGAGGTCCTCCCCCATGGCTGGTGGTGACTCGGGCCTCGGGGTGGTGGTGGACCGGTGGTGCGCCTCCTCCTGATTCTCCTGTCCTCCCTCCTCCTCCCCGGCCGCTATCTAATCGGCGGCCTCCGGATCCCTCCGCATTCCAAGAAGGCGTCCCACAGCAACCAATCGTGCGACCACTCCATGTAACCCACCATCAATTCCCCCCGCAACCAAATCCACACACCCCGGGAGATTTTCCCACGCAACCGTAGGAACCAAGGATCCAGTGAGATGGGTTAGCCGACGGTTACCTCCATTAGGAAAAGCAGAGCAAGGTTCGCAATTAGCAACACGGACGATGGGGCGGGGAGGAAGGCGAGGACATCGGGGGGGGGGGTGGGGCGAGGTGTGGGAGGTGGGAGAAAGGGAAGAGGTGGTTGTGGGGGGACGGCCGATTTTATTGGCTTCCGGGGGGCGGAAGAGGCCTCCACCGGATACGGCTGAGACGGACGGTGCCGTCTGCTTGCGTTGCACGGCCACGGCGTTAGGGCACACGCCACCGCTGCGCTCACCCGTACCACGCCGTGTCGTCCATCCACCGTCCGTTTTTGCCTGATCGGCCGCGGAAAATTAGCGTATTATAAAGTGAGATTCGAATTCTTAAGAATACCCTAGAACTTCTCCCTTTTTTTTGCGAAGATAGAATTTCTCCCTTCAACCATTTGAACAAATAATTTTTTCTTCGAACACAAAGTTCAGACTTTGCAAAATTCGTTAATTAACAAGTAAATTCCCATGAGTAGTCACCCAGAGAAAAAAATGTTTCTTCCATCTCATTTCATGTGCATTTGCTTAGAACATCTCTAACAATCCTTTAAAAAGGCCAAAACTATAAATTTCGGCGTCTTTTCGGTTTTGGGCCATTTTTCAGTCCTGAACATGCGTCGCAACAGGTTTGGGTCCCCTTTTTTTTACTATGCATCAGAAATTCACTGGCGTAACCAGTATATGTACCCTTTCGGATACCACTATACATGTCTTGACCCGACAATTTCCCCTCGTCTCCTTCACGTCTTCGCCGCAATCCGCCATCGTCAAGCCAAATACGCCATCCCCGCACGCCGATCCGACACCCTTGCACCGAGATGTGGTCGACGAACTCCTCAATCAGAGTTAGGGGCGGCCCAGCCGCTCCGGGCCCTCGTGCGGCTGTGGTCATGGCTTGGTGAGCTCACGCGGCGCTGCTCACCGCTCTATCCCACCCTCCTCTTACTCCTCGGAGGAGTACGAGGCCTCCACTGACGAGTCGGAGGGGAACACGGTGATGCCGCAGGACTTCGTTGCCTTGAACAAAGCGGTAGCTCGCACTCACAACATTGATGCGCGCTCTCCGAGCGTGCTCTGGTGGCAGAGAATAAGCGACTTCGCGAGGAGGAGGAGCACACCATCACCATGGTAGAGGTGTTCCTCTCCAAGGAGAAGGAGCTCGCAACGCGCCGCATCAAGCAGGAGATCAACAACCTCGCCTCCGACTCCGACTGAGGAGCTTGCCGACCGCCTCGCTGCCACCTGGGGCCAATTTTGGGAGTTCCAGGGTTAGGGTTAGCGGCAGATGCTAGGGTTTAGCTGCATATGCATAATGCATCTTTTGATTTACCAGTAGCATGTAAATCGAATGATCCAATGTATGATCAATCCTATGTATAAATTTTTTCACGAAGACAAATTTATCAACTTTTTAAATTATTCAGTTTCAAGTTCGGTTTCTGTTATGTCCGTCTATTTTGCAAACTAAAAAACTGAAGTTTAGTTCCCTTTATATGCATTTTTAAAGGGCCCATTATAAGGGAAATGTTAAAGTTGCTCTTAGGAGGTGATGATTTTGACACCATGATGGATCCCAATAAGTTCATCTTCTTGGATATCTATCTTTTGCAGTTAGCAATACTTGCACAAAGAAACTAAACTTGATGCTTAATCAAGGAAACATTAAAATGTAAAAACCTAAATTGCCCTATGGTGGATTCTTGGTTTTAATGTGCTATGAGACTTGGTCAAAATTTACTAGAAAGATATAATATTTTTCACAGTAAAATATTTTATCACAACTTAGTCAACAACCAAAAATTAACTCTTACCAAATTGTAATAACTTGGTTGCTAGGTTCCTATATGTAACTGATGCATAATTTGTATGATGCTATTTTATGGATGATATATGTTGGTCAACACTTAAATATCTAATCTCTAGCTTTTCATAATAACACGTAAATTTCACTGTTAATTTGGTAACCATAATACTATACAATCTGGCAATTGATGCGTTGATGTTGTGGCAAAACAGCATGTGATCTAGTTGTGAAGTTCTTGGTGGTACGATGCAGCGGTGAAAACAATCGCTAATTGAATTAATGATTTAGGAAATAAATCATTTAAATAAAAAAATTTAGTAACTAATACGATGATATGAACATCAAGTTCTAAATTATTGTATACCTACATTGAGACATGGCCCAACATGTATAAGACCGGGCTCCCCCATCTCTCTCGCCCCTCCATCTTTAGAGTCTCCCGTGGGGCACTGGGCCAGCCCCAAGCCCTTCTCGTTGAAATAGCCGACGGGAGGCGGCGAAGGAGCAATGCCAGCGTATTTGTAGGTAGTTTAGGTTGTGTTGGGTCTATGGGTCGACGCTATGTCGCGGTCTAGTGACCTGCCAAGAGAAAAGTTGCAGAGCTTGACGGCTGGATCTACAGTGGTCTCCTCCTCCTTGTTCTAGTTGTGGAGCTCCTATGATCGGAGCCGGAGGCGATGATAGCAAGGTGGGAAGATTCTTCTTCAATAAAGACGTTGTCTCCCTCTCCCTGGTTGGCCATGGTGGCAGCAGGAAGGAGACAAATGGTGTGTGAGACGATGTGGTGCAGCGGTGGGTACATGAGTCGATGGGGGTGCATCCATATAGACAGTGGGAGTGATGGCTTGATGTCCTCTTTCTAATCGACCGTGGAGGCGAGGGAGGAGGTTCAGCGGCACATCGTTTGCTCCTCCTCGATGGTGGTTCGATCGAGTGCTCAGAGACACAAGCACTCTAGAAGCAGCAACTCCGACACTAGAGCCAAGGAGTTATCTTAGGCGTTGGAGCCTTCTTTGGCCGGGAAGTAGAGTTCTTCCCTGGTGAATCTTCCTCCGTCGGAGGATCTCCCCTGATCTCATCTTGGGATCCACGACTGGCGTTGTCCGAAGTGGAAAGTTCCCCGACAACGGTAGTACCCGAGCTTGGAGATCGACTAGTTGCGGTGGAGAAGACCGGGGAAGATTGATTTTTTCTTCTTTTCCCTAGGGTCTTTTCTATAAGATTTGTAGCCTTATCTATTACCCCTTAACATCAGGGGTCTATTTGCAAAATGTAATTCCACTGCTGAGTATTGAAATGCTTCCAGGGCCTTTGAGCCCTATCCAGTTCAGAAAAAAAACATGTATAAAACTAGTTTGCATATGTGTGCTACTTAGAGCATCTCTAACCCATCCCCTACATCTTAGAGGACTAAAAGTTGGAGAAAAAGGATTCCTATATTTTTTTCTCCTCTATACATTGGTCGTCGGATTTGATCCCCCAAAACTAAAAGGACTAAAAAAAATTAAGCATCATTTTGAAACCTCCATGACCATAGTTCAAATATCCATAATACAAACAATGCATAAATATTATCCAAAGTACATCACATCATCCAAAAGCACAACATTAGGCAACCACCATTTCGGCCACCACCATCTCGGCCACCTCAAAGACCACCTCGGCCACCACCACCACTATCAACTCGCTCCAAGATCCTCTCTCGAGCAATCTCCCAATATGCCTTAGCTTTGTCATCCAATGTGCTTGGGTTTGAACATGATGGCGCGGTCGGCATCCTCCCTCTCCTTGGCCAACTTCTCCACCTCAAGTTCTAGTCGTTGATCTTCTATCCTCTTATCCTTCACCATTCTTTCTTCTTCAAGTGCAATCCTTCGTTCCTCCAACGCCAACTTAGACCTCCACTTCTCCTCCTCCAACACTTTGAGACGACCCGGGAATTTCATCGATCACTTCGTGGGCACCAACTTGAGGTGCGACGGTGGCCATCGAGGAGGACGATGACATGGCCTTGGAGGTGGCAGATGACTTGCCCTTGGTCGTTGTGGTCGACGGCTTGGTTGCGGAGGCGGCAGCGACCTTCCTCTACTTCTTCTCCTTCGCTTCTTTTGAATGGGCGATCATGGCCTCTGTTGGCTTCCACACCCACGGCCCGCTCAACACCTGCGCAAGGGTGGACGACCCACCTTCTCCACCGTCGCCGCTAACTTGCCGGTGGTCTTGGTGGCCGCTAACGTCGACCACGCCACGCCAGTGGTGCCCAACTGATTTCACGGCATCAAAGGTGTCGCGGGGGCCGATTCCGGCGGTGTCGCGTCGGTAGGTAAACTCCAGTGGAGCTTCGGAACCAAGCTCCGGTGACATTTCGGCCGGGGAAGGGAAGAATGCCGATGCGGGCATCAACTGGCAGCGGTTTTGGGCGGGAGAGTTGGCGGCAAGGCGGGAAAGGTAATTTTTAGTCCTCGGGATGGCGGCCGAACATATTTGAGAGAGAGGGGGGGATTTTAGGAGTCGCTATCCTATATTAAGTCCTCTAACCAAATATACGGCTTCAGTTAGAGACGGTTTCGGCGGATAGAGGAGCAAATGATGCCATCCGGCCGCGGATAGGAGTTCGGTTAGAGATGCTTTTAAATTCCACCAACAATATATTATCAAGGTTGAGAGAGTCAACTCGTCTAGTCAAAGCCTAACTAGCTGGCCCATGGGCGAAGCTAGAGGAAAGAATCATTGGGGGTCAGCTCGTGTTCTCTTTCTTAACCTCCCACTAATGAGCCATGCTAAAGTCAAAATTAAGCAGTAGAGTCTGGTGAATTTCGTATGGTTCATATGAACCCAATGTTTCTATATATATCAGCTATGCTCCGTGAGCTGGCCTAAGCTTAGACTATCTTACCACCTAATATTTATCTTATTCCTCGACGTTTGTGACTAAGGACCAATTTGCGTAGGGTGTAAGGTGACTTCTAGTTTATTTATCAAAATCTAGTAAATTTTAAGCAAAAATTTACACTAGATTTCAACAAATGAACTAGACGTGGGATTTAGACGGGATCCCACTTAACACCCTAAATTTAGGTCTAAGATGTTCAAAGAGTTCTAACCCGGAGTGGACTTTTGGAGCCCCATCGGCAACACACCACCTGCTTCGTCTTCCGCTTGCGTGGGACAGAGATAAGAAAGCCTTGGATCTCCGGTTAGGTGCTTTTTCTGGAACAACATGATCGACCAGCCACAATTATGCGAGTTCTATTTTGTGGGTCAAGTGTGCGATACTTGTCCCCTCCCCATTACTTTCAGCAAAGCGTGATTCTGCTTGCGAAAGCTATCACTTTCTGGCGTGCCGTGACCAAAGCTGCATATCTGGTCTAGCAGGTTGCTTAGCCCCATGAACACCCAAAATGCATGTCAAATCAGCATAGCATTATTCAGATATCTTTCCTAGATCCCATGTGATTCTTCTGGTGGCAGAGTTGAATTTTTCACATGCATCTTTGCCTCCACTTTGCTACTTGCCAATTTGGTTAGGCCAAATATCATTTTCAACTATTTTGTGGGTATCAGTTCCACTGGTTATATGCCGGATATTTCTCTTGACCGGACAAACTTGCTACATTACATTTAGTCTTTCTTTCCATCCAGACCCTTTAACTCTATTTCGGATTAAAAACACTGAAATTTCTTGATCCAAATTCTAGGTCTTATTTGAAACGGGAATATTTTGCAATGTCCTGAACGAAGTATGCTATCTTCTCAGAGTGAATAAACCCGTGTTCCAGCCACGACTTCGGACCAACACTAAAAAAGTACATCATGTACAAATCAGCGACACTTATTGTTGATTTGTACCAACACTAAAAAAGTTTCATGTGTGTGGCATCATTTCTGTGGTTCAGGGCCAACAGATTAGTTGCTTATTGCTAATAGAGTATCACCGGCCAAGGCATTCTTGACACGGCTACGCGATAGGACACACAGAAAAGTCGTATTGCTCGGCTGATGGGATCTCTCTAGATCCAGTACTAAAAGTTTGAAAAATTATATTGCGACCAAGAGAAGCGCGTCCATCTTTGACTAGGTGTTCTTATCTCTTTGGCCAAGGCTGTGTAGCTGCTCGTTTATTTATCAAAGAGAAAAAACTAAAGCAACCTATCGCATCTCTCCTCTCTTATCATGGTGGTTGGTAGACTAGAGTTTGGTAGTGGTGGGCCTTGCCAAGATAGCACAATTTACTTGTGATACCAGGATTAAATTAAAGGGGTATAATGCTTACCTTTACTCAAAGCTGCCATTAGTCCATCTCCAAATTCTCATTGACTAATCAACTAGGAGCATGGCACAAATTCTCAATGACGCAGTTGATGGCGATATGTTGCTAATTCCATTACAGGCAATTTAGCAATATCTTATGCACTTATGAAGCTAGAGATGCCTTTTTGTAAGCAAAGACGCATTTGACAAAAATGTCATATCATGGATATACCCCTTCTTTTTTTGAACAAGGAAGGGGCCCGAAGACCCCTGAAGGTGTATTAGGCGTCGGTTAATTTTACATAGAGGACCCTTAAAAATATAAAAATAACAAATTGGTTATCGAGTTTTACAAGAAATACCTTAGATGCAACTGGGAAAACACAAACAAATTCTTATTCTCCATCGTAGCTCTGATGAGGCCTCGAGACATGGCCGTCGTCGATGACGTCGGGGACTATACCACTTGGGTCGCCGTCAGCATGGAGCGTCGCTCTGAGACCATAGTGTAGGGTTCGCAACATAGAAAACAAAAAAATTCCTACGATGGGAACAACTATATACCAAGATCTATCTACTAGATACAAACAACGGGCGGATGTATATCCGTAGAGAACATACCCTTGAAGATCGACAAAGCTTAACGAGTCCAAACTCGTGGTTGATGTAGACGATCTCTTGCCGATCTCAAGATCGAGAGGAAGTCCTAGCGCCGCAAAACAGCAGCGCATCCGTGCTCGCACACACGTTCGAGGCACCGAGCAACCTCCGCCTCCTCGCTCCAGCGATGCAGCGGAAGTACAACTCTTTCTTGCCGAAAAGCCACCGGGAACATGTATCTCGCTAGTCCGAGACCATGGGGGATAAATACTAGAGGGGGAGAGAGATCCTTCACGAGGAGGTGTAAGTGAGAGAGAGAGAGAGGGAGGGGGCTCCTTTTATAGGGAGAGGAGGGGCACCCAAGGGGCCATGCGCCCAGCCATGGAGCTGCCCCCACCTCTTCCACATTCATGTGGGTGGACACTCCACTCACTCAAATGCCTTTCAATTCCCTCCACTCAAAAACCCACTCAAATTCCCATTAAATTTCCACCAAATTTAATGCAAACTCTCATTAAATAAAACTCCTTTTATTTATTCAGAATTTTGTCAATTACTTTAATGATAAACATTCACATATAACCCCTTGCTAGTATTTCATTTCACATGCAGAAACACTTTCTGCAATTTCACCCGAAAACCCGTTTCGGTATCTAGTGAAATAAATTACTGCGCTTGTTATTCTTTCCAGCAAGAAACTTTTGCTCCAAATGGATGTCGGTGTCTCTTAAGTGTGTCACCCTACGGTTCGCGAATAATGCGGACATGATCGAGACCCCTCTCAGATCAATAATCAGAAGCGGGATCTGGAGACCCATACTGACTCCCACACATTCAACGATGACTTTCTTGTGATCGTCGGAACCTTTTACGCTAGTATCTTAATCCCTTTGTTTCACGATATATTACATGTCCGAGATTCAATCATCGGTATCTCCATACCTAGTTTGATCTCGTTACCGACATGCACTCTTTTCTCGTTTTCGTGATATAACATTCTAGTGATCAAATCACTTGCTTGCAAGCTAATCAATGTGATATCACCGAGAGGGCCCAGAGCATATCTATCCGTCATCGGGATGAACAAATTCCACTCTTGATCCATGGGCCTCAACATAACACTTTATTAGTTCTGAATCCATCTTTATAATCACCCTGTTACGGTGTGACGTTTGATGTTATCAAGAAACTCTTCCGGTGTTAGTGATTGACATGATCTCATGGTCTAAGGATTAGGATCACTTCGTAAGTTGTTATAGGAATATAAACTCAATGACTTTGATCGTAATGTTATACTTCGGATGAATGTTCATCACACCATTACACTAATGTTGTGATCCTGTTATTAACAACATCCAATGTCCATGATCAGGAAACCTTGATCATATTGTTAATCAACGAGCTAGTATAAGAGAGGCATAACTAGGAACTTTATATTTGTTTATTAAACACACATGTATTAATGTTTCCGTATTAATACAATAGCATGCAAAATAAACATTTATCATAAACAAGGAATACGATAATAAGCAATTTATTATTGCCTCTCGGGCATATTCCCTTCACATAGATCATTCGCATAAACACTGAGGCCTAGAGGAAGATGAACCCGTGGTGCCACCGAGACACCATAGTGAGAAGTGGCCTCTGGTAGCCACGAATCATGTCGGCGAGCTTGGCCTTCATGGATAAAATCCACGGAAGAGCTTCTTGATCTTTTCCCTCGGATCCTGCTTCGATGTCTGACCTCCAACCCCGCCTCCATGGAGAGCAAGCACATCAGGAAGAGGAGAAAGGGAAACACCAACCTTGACCTCTACAACAGAAGGCTGCACCTCGACCTTATTTAGTAGGGACACTGTAGCCCATCTCATTTCCATCTCCGGCTCTGGCCATTGAAGCACCATGGAGAGGATAAGCACCACCACCATCCAACACATATGCATCTCAGATGCATCAGCAACAGAGATCTCATCGCTAGGAAGCCAGACTCAACTAGGGAACAAACTCTAGACCTAGACTACCAGCTATACAGGGGGCCAGGCCTCCCCTTTACCAGTCCCTCCAGCTGGTGATGCCGCCGAAGGAGAGGGAAATGGGAGCTGGAGGAGGAAGGGTGACTCTCAAGACAATAAGGAGAGAGAGGGGGAGGGGTCTAGTATCCACCGAGGGGTCTAGACTCGAGACATTAGTTACCATTTTTTTGTGTGGATACGGTTGGTTCCTTTCTTTGTTCTTCTTTTCCTCCTTACTCATATTTCTACTTTTATAAAGTCCTCATTTAGAATTTTCCCTCCTAGTTATCCATACCTCCTTTCCTAACCATAGTCCCCTCCACCGCCTCCAACCTCCTCTAGCCATTGCACCCGCTAGAGGATTCCATGACCAAAGGTCCGTGGGAGCGATGATGACAAGGGTCGTCACTAATCTCACACATGGTATCTACTCACGACAATGATGGCAACCAATCACCTTTGCCCTCATTGAAAAATGTCCTCCATAAACTCTGTGGTGGACCGTGGCGGCGCAAGGGATCTCACAGTCCACCTGCCATGCATGTTGTCCGACCAACCATGTCGGTGGTAATTAATGATGACCGAGAAGCAGATGGGATGATAGGGCATGATCTAGAGTTTTTGAGCAGATGTGACATGTGGTGGCCTCCATACAACAAGAGGCATTATGGATGGTGGGCGGGGAATATCCAGACCAAGCGAAAGATACGGCCGCTCAACGATTTGTTCCAACAACGGCAAACCTGTGGTGTCATTGCACTCATTGGAACATCTTTGATGCCTTGTTTCCTACTTAAACCAGAGTAATCCATAGGTCCAACTCATTAGAATGTACATGGCACTTTTGGGTCATAGTATTCTTGGGAACAAGGGCCTACTAGTGATTTGTGCATGCTCGGAAAACTAGCAATGCCATGCTGTTTTTTCGAGGGACGACATCAGATATGTCTTAATGTCTTGAATACTTGATGACCACCAAGTGAGTGGATAGTTATAGCATGTTTTGATAAGTAATAAGAGTCGATCCCACGAGGAGTTCATGGAAATTTCAGAGTCCTACAAGTGATGAACTTGGTTAGCACACCTCACCATCTGTTGTAGAACATTTTGGTAAGTACTAAGAGTCGATCCCATTAGGAGTTTAAGGAAATTGCATCCTACAAGTGATGCACTTGATTAGCACACCTCACCACTAGCTATACACGTCACGTTAACAACTCATAACATGGATAGACAAGGTATCAAGAATAAGCAACTTGGTGATTATATATCCCCATGCCATATCCATGATCAATCAAGATGTTTAATAAGGCTAGATTAGACATAACACAAATATAAAGTCTAATGTTTCTTCTAGGGTGAAGCCCTGGTGAGCCATATGTATGTGCAACCATATCCATGAGCAATTCTAACTCTAGAGACTGAAATCAAGGCGACATCCATGAGCAGGAAAGATAACTATTAGGACAAGTATACAACTGCTTTATTAAGTTTCATGGTCTCCTCTGCTTGAACCCCTGCTACACACATGAAAGGTTCGGGCAACAGTTTTTATCATCTCCAGCCAACCATCCTCAAATCAACGTGGCATACTGAAAGCCTAATGTGATTCCTAATGTGTGCGTGCGTACATCAACACATAAGAACTTCATAGAAGATAAGATACATGCATGCTACTGAGAAATCAAACTATTTCACAAATGTTGTGAACAAGTTACCGGTCAAGACCAGATAGAGAGACACGGTAGACTTTTTGATTGTACGTACCCAATAAGGGATTTTACCGACAACAAAGAATAAGGTGATACACCTATAAGACCCTGATGGTAGCACTCGGCACAGACTTATACAAGTTCGGGTCTAGGAAACAATCGTCCAAAGAAGACCCTTACTCCTATTTATGGTTGGATCTATTCCCTATGCTCAATTTTGATTTCTAGAGGAGGTTTCGATCTAGTTGTAGTAGTGTTTGCATGATTGCAAGGATGGAGAAGATTTGTATGACTCGACAGGCCCCCACCCCGCCTTATATACACATCTAGGGATTAGGGTTACAAGGGGTTGCGCCGGTTATATGTGAAAAGATACCTCTTGGTTTGATCAGAGTCGGTTAAAGTGATAACCTGAGGATTCCTAGGCAAGTAATATAATTTTCTTGTACTCCAAGTTGATGAGGGCATCTCCACCGGCCGACCCATCCCATCCGAGCGTGTTCGAACTCGTTCGCACAGACGCGCGGGAAATGCGCGGCGCCCCAGCGGCCCGATCCATCCGGACAAACGCGTCCGACTCGACCATCCGTGCATCGAATCTAGGCAACAGTTGCGTCGGTCCGGACGCGCGCGGACAGAGCGGGTGTCCTGCCTGTTGGCCACTCGGGGCCCATATGTAAGTGGAACATTAGTGCTTAAGATAGCTATTCATTAGATTAAGCTCTGCCAGTTACAAAAAGGCCATTTGAACAAAATAGGGGAGAGGATGCTACTGCTGCTGCTACTACTGCTACGACTATGGCTGCTGCTAGAGGAAGACGTCGCGGCGGCTACTCACCGCCGTTGCCGCATCCGCCATTGTCGTGACCACCGTTGCCGCTGCCGTCGGCCCCGTCGATCGCCGCCCTAGCGGACCAGATGGCCCGCTGCCGGATGCGTTCGCGTTGACGGTCGCACGGATGGTCGCGAGCCACCGCCTTGCCCGCCGCCTTCCTGCGGTCCTCTGCCTCCTGGTTCTCCAGGGCCTTGTCCATCTCAGCGGCCCAGTGGTCCCTCGCCTCCTGGTCGGCGAGCTCCTTCGCCTCAGCCGCGAGCAACTCCGCCGGAGAAGGAGCCGGAGACAGAATCAGAGCACCATTGGGCCGAAGCCCAGTGCTTGCGCTATCTGCACGGGGACGGTGATCGCCGCCTCCAACTGATCTACCTCCCCCCCTCCTCATCGTCGTCCTCCGCCACCTCCATCTCGTCGCCGTTGACGAGACCCCACGCGACTGTTGCCTCAGCGGCCAGAGCCACGCGCTCCTCCTCCGTCGAGTCGGCGACGTGCTCGTGATGTGCCTCCTCCGCGTCGCTGCGCGCTTTGGCGGCATGGAAGAGCTCGCGGACGACGACCTTGGCGGCCTCCTTGGCCACCTCCTCCAGCGTGGTCATGGTCGCCTCGTGGTGGATCTCGCGAAGAACCGCTGATGTGGCCTCCAAGGCCACCGCGACGTGGTGTATGTCGCTCACAGCCCATTGGGCGGCCATCGTGGCCGCCGCCTCCACCACCCGCTGCAGCGCCAACTCGACGACATGGCCTTCCTTCTTGAAGGCCAACACATGCGCATCGCTCATGCATCGGGCCAGCAATGTGGAATCGAGGTGGACCTCGTCGACCTCCACGTCCAGATAGCGGGTGTGGTACATCTCCCAGATCTTCGTCAAGTTGGCGATCTTGCGGCAAGGCATGGCTAGTGGTGGCTGGCGCTTTTTCGGCCGCTGTTTTTTTCTTGCTTTGTGGCTTGTTATCTCCGTCGTGCCGACGTCCGTCATTTATAGACCGCAGCGTAGGCGGGAAACGGCCTGTGATGCGCGAGAAGTTTTCTTGCCGCGGAAAACGATGGCGGGAAACGCCGGTCGCGCGGGAAGCCGCTGACGCTGATGGCCGACATCACGTCGCCATTAACGTCCCATCGCGAGGGTGTCAACCGGTGATAGCGGGAGAGAGACAGACAGATGGGTCAGGCCGCTGAGCGCGGTCAGCCGGACATGTCGGACCATGACCCCCAAATCGACCGCAGCCCAATCCAAACAAACAGAAACGGACCGTTTCGGACGACCGGATGGGTCGGTCCAGGTGAAGATGTCCTAAGGCCGGATTGGTTTTTCCTTGTACGCCGAGTCCATGCACTGGGACGCCCTAGCGCCGGTGGGCCACTATACGTGTGTATGCTTATTTGTAGTGTGCATATAGATGTGATCACAAGCAGCACGGAGGTTTACGGTATGTTGGAGTTGTTCTAAAAAACTTCAAATGCATACCCCCCTCCCCTTGGCAGTTGGCACTAAAACCCAAAGTAAAAAAAAAAAAACCCGCTGTGTAGCTAGTTGAGTGAATCATTGTACCTGTGCGGTGGCACGATCGATATGACTGGACTATATCTCGGATGGGGATAGTAAATCATGGCCCCATGAGTCTCAGTTATGATGCCTAGCTAGCTAGCGAAGACCGACCATGCAAACACATTTTGGGGCGAACAGGATAGATATGTTGGTCGGTTGGTCCCGGCTGCACTCTCATCCACCCGATCCCATTCATTCACAGGGCTAGAAAAGTAGTGCATGCGCTTGAGCTCGCCTGCCACCTCGCGCGGCTAACAGTATTTTAGCGCATAATTGAGGCCATTACGGGGAATCATGGCAGCCTACATGTCTAATCTATCCAGTGTGCTGTTATCTGTTAGTCAACACAAGTTTTTGCATCTATGCATGGCGTCCACTGACGACGATGCCAGGAAACAGGCGTTACCTGAGCCCTGAGCCAAAAACGGCACTAGCAATATACTGACGTCGCGACTATATATATATATATATATATATATATATATATATATATATATATATATATATATATATATATATATATATAGCGGCAGGTACAGAACGCTTGTTAATCTAAGATTTCATGTGTTCGCGGGCTGGCACGTCTCGAGATTCCCGAGCAGTCGCAGCAAGCAGTGGGGGAGGGGAGACACCGTCAAGTTGCTCTCCTCTCGGATATATCAACAGCAAGTGGGACGTTAGCAGCCTACAACGTATATCATCATCATCATTCAGAGGTGCCGAGACGAGACGACGGACGGAGGAAGCACACCGCGCATCACCCCTTTCCACCTCCGCTAGCTAGGTGCCCCTTCATTACAACGATGGTTGAGGGAGCATGGTGTTGGATCATGGCGATGGCCGCCGTCGCGCGCGCGTCAGGACGACGACACATCGTCCACTCCGAATCCAAATAATGGAGCGGCGCACGCAGGCGCAGCAGCCAATTGGAGGCACGTTGTTTTCACTTTTCAGCCTCAACTAACCCCCGAGAGAGAATGATTGCCTGGAAAGCGCCCCAGCGCAAACGCAGCGCGAAAGGGAGAAGCGGCAGTGCGGATCCCTCTCCGACGACATTGCCCCCGAACAGACACTATGGCACGTTGAGGAAATAGAGACACTTTTCTTAGAGGCATTTTTTATAATTGCCTCTAATTGTAGCTATTTGTGGCACTTTGAATAATAGTGCCTCAAAATGTGAGATTTTAGAGGCAGTTTTTAAAATGCCACTAATAGTTTAGACTTTTAGGGCACTATTGATAATGCCTCTCATATTTTAAAAAATAAAGGCACAATTAGTGCCTCTATGCTAAACTATTAGTGGCACTTTGACATGTGCCTCAAAAAGACAAATCTTTTGGAGGCACTTTTTATAGAAATGCCACTAAAAATATAACAATTAAGGCACAATTAAAAGTGCCACAATTAGTTATCATTTAGAGGCACTAAAATATGCCTCTAATAAATGACCAATTGTGACACTATTTGTTGTGCCTCCAATGGACAGTTTTTTGAGGCACATATGATAATGCCTCTAATAGTTGGCCCTTCAAAGCATTTTAATATCTTAAATGGATGATTACTTGAGTCGACAATATGCCGCAAAAAATATGGGCAGCGCTAGGTCAGGTCAAGCTTTATGTGGATGTGCCCCCTCATTCTCTATTACATTTACACCCGACACCACCAAATCAGATGCATGCTCATTTGAATTATTGATACCACGTAAATTCATGTTTTGGTATTCCATGTATTATTTGGTAAGATATGCAAATGGTAGAACGTTTGTAAATTCATTTTGTATAGAGAACACTCCTTGACAGTACTCCACATCCACTGAAACTGAATGAAATTTTCTGGGACGTTAAGTAGCACCTGGAATATTATTTCCACTTTTTTCTTCTACCAAGGTGCAACCACTAGCCACCTAATCCTTAAAAAGTTCTATGAAACAGGTAACGTTTCGGTACTTTTTCACTTTGCGATGTACATCATTCGGCTCCCTTCTATGCATGTGCGGAGCACTCTGCACTAACTCATGATTAGTAGCTATGAGATATGATGCTCCGTTGATAAAAGTGGAACATCAACTCACCGTTAGCCTAGAAAATGAAACCCGATCTCAGATATTGGTGTTTTTCTGCCAATGTTTGTGTACACATTTGCATGTATAATTTGGATACTTATTTTGTAGTTCACTTTCTTATCTAATACATTATCTCCTTAGGTTTGCATGTAGCCTGCATATATCTTGTCTAATACCAAGCAGATATGACCATACTACCATGCAACTGTTCCTGCTACAAAATGTTTTCTCCTTTGATAATCTAAAAGTGTCCTATTCGGATTTTGATTATATGATTCCTTTGATTAGACACACCCTTATGGTTTTTAAGGAAGTAAGGATCTTTGGCAGATAACTGGCCATCGAAGTCTAGCTAGTTATGTAGTGGCTATGCATATCAAAATTTTAGATGTATCTACACTCTAAAATACGTCAAGGTATATGCGAATCTAGACATATCAAAGTCAGTTATTTCCGGACGAAGGGAGTACATGGTTGTCAACTTTACTCAGATATGTATTGTGTTAAATATATATGTGCATATTGCACTGCCCTGATCTGCTCTTCTTTCATTTTAAGGTTCAAGGAGCTCCTTGGTTGGACAATTTAGGTGGACCTACTTCTACTACTCAAATAAACTATTTTGAGGTCCTAGCCAGGTACTATGTTCTCAATGTGGAGCATATTGCTGCTACCATGATGCTATTGGTATTGGAAGAAAGGCCGTCCTCTAATGTGAAAGAAATTAGATCCTTTGCCACTTCTCTCAAGCTAAACAATAAAAAAGTTAAATTCAATGCGCCTTAATATCATCTACTGAAATGGAAATATCATGTCCATATTGTCAGTTTAAAATGTTTATTCTTGGAAATGAATTCATAGTTAGTAATCGGTTATATTAGTGAGAGGATAATCTGGTTGCAGAATGATGCAGAGACCGGACGTGTTGCTTCTTTTCGAAAAATGGTGTTTTACTAAAACTCTACACATGATTGATTATTATCACTACCATAGTCGAAAAATGAGTGAATATTCTACCAAAGTTAGTTTAAAATGTGCTTTTTAGAGTCGTTACTTTTTATTTTTCTCTTTATAGATATTTACACAGGGCGATGCTACCAAAATATACTATGAAAGTCAGTTTTAAAAAAGGTGCTTTTATAGAGTTCTGCTTATTATTCCATGTGATCTGTAATCTGTAGGGTGAAGATCAGAAGAGGCTTGCATGGATATTGCCCTATATCGCTGTAAGATATTGCTTGTTCATGAGTCGGGGTCTACTACATTGTCATTAGAGAAACACGAGCTTCTCAACAAGCAAGAAGATATCATCTCCTTTATTTTGAAAACGGATTTGTTTTACTCAGTACTGATAGCCTCGGTCTAATTGTTGTTGGACAGAAAAAAAATTTGTTTCTTATTATTATTATGCCAATTGTTACTTCATGGAATGAGCAATAAATGTCTAAGGCAACATGAAAAAGAATTGTCGCTGAGATTGCAGTGTTGAAGTAGATTAAGAACATGACTTGTAATTTGAGTAATCCAAATTGTATGATCTTCCCCTTGGTCTGACGGTATTATTGTTGAAATGTTGAATCAAAATCTGTATTTATTCACATATCTTACACTTCACAACGAATTTTACTTGCATTATGGTTACATGTGCTGTCAAAAAAGAATCATGAGAGCCCGTGGCAACACACGGGCATTTAACTAGTGCTCAATAAAAATTTGACGATATTTTTGATAAAATAATATTTATTCTAAATAAATAATTGTACAATTTTTATTGTAAAGATGTAGGGGTTCGTAGCATGGAAAACAAAAAATTTCTACCGCATGCAAACAAACAAGCCAAGATCTATCTACTAGATTGTAGCAACGAGTCGATAGAGGAACTGACTCTCGAAGATTCCAAAGCGGTTAACGAGAGCAGATTCTCGTGGGTGATGTAGTCGTACTCTTGCCGATCTCAAGATCGTGTAGACGATCCTTCCGGCGCCTACCTTCCAAACAATAGTTTTTGGACCGTATTTTTTATGTTTGTCGACAATGTTTTAAAAAGATTGGTCCCTATCCTTGCTGGTGATTTTTAGCGAGACTTTTTGGCTAAAATTATCGGCCCGCATTTAACTACGTCTACCTTTAAAACAATAGATTTTTTAGAGGATATTTCTTAACACTTGTCGACAATAGATTTTGTAGATAGTATTTTTTAACGTTTATCATTTTCTTAGACTGCTAAAAATTTGTAAGACGAAATGTACGATGAAACACTGCTGAAAATTTGGATATTAATCATCTAGGAATAAAATTAGATCTTAAAGATGAGATTATTCTTTTTGTAACGGAAAAATGGCCTTGACTACTTGGGCTTGGCCCATTGGCCCTAGTGGCCTAGCCCACCTAGTCCAACCGGACCAGGTCCTACCCGATTCCCCTCCTCTCTCTCTCCTTGCCCCCGCACCTCGCCATGCGCTGCTCCGCCGGCATCTTCGCGGGGCGCCCGACGGCAGGGAGGCCATGGACGCGGATGTGAGCGCCGCATCTAAAGACCGGGTCGGACGCGTCCACGATCTGCAGGAACTCGCCCCCAATCACCACCGCTGCCGTGCAGGAGAAGCTCCTCGTCGACATCAAGTCTAATTTTCCTCCTTCCTCACGCTCTAATCGACTCCATGCTCGCCATCCAGTCTCCTACCGAAACGGATCTCAAACTAATTAATCTAGAACCACCGACAGGAAGGGCGAATTTCGCGCACCATCTGCCCGGAGTGGTAGACCTTCTTCTGTCTTCGCATCGGTGGTTCATATAAAACTACTAAAACATTCACACCTTTTAGTGTCTAGATTTGTTTGAACCTATACACTAAAACATATCTAGATACATCTCCTTCATAAACCTAAAACATCTTATATTTCTAAAATTGATAATAGATGGATGGCGAGCAACCCTAAATCCCTACCACCGCCACCCTTCCCTGCCCGCTCCCTCCCTCGTCGCCCCCAAGGCCGCTGCCTGGCGAAGCCGGAAGCCGCCGGTGAAGGGGGCGGCGGGGTTCTATCTCTCTCGGTCTCCTAGCGCGCAGAGAAGGAGGGAGGCCGCCCTGCTGGTGACCGGAGGGCGTTGACGCTTGTCAGCGCGCGGAGCCCCGGGCGGCTGCCCCGGACGCTGGTGGTGCTCCGACGGTGTGCAGCGGAGGGTAGAAGGCGTAGCAATGGCCATCCGGTGCGAGAGGAGGCGTGATGGCCTTGTGCAGGGCGTCTAGGCCCTATGGGCTGGGTCCGCCTCGTGCGCCTGCGGGCTCGCTGGCTGGGACTTGTGGCTGCACAGGTGGAGGTCGCGCGCGGAGGTTGTGTGGGCGCTGGGAGCGTTGTAGCATCTGGTTTGAGGCTAGGCGGAGGATGGTTGTGGTATTTGATCCTGCTCGCGGTGGCGGCTGCCCGGACTCTCTTCTTTCTCTCGGGCAGCGGTGATGATCCAGACGGCAGCTTTCGTCGCGGCGACGGGGAGCCTAGGAGTGGCGGCGTGCGAGTTGCGGATCTGGATGCTCCTTTCTGAGGCTTCAACGACGAACGCCATGACGTGGATTGGTGTGGTGGTTTGGCCGGTCCTTGCGAGGCAGGCGCGTGGTTTGCGACTCATTGCTGGGCGAAAGCCTTGTCCTGGCGGCTGGCTAGGACCAACGACGACGACGCCTTTGGGCGTCGTGTGCTTCTTGAAGTCATCGTCGAAGCGGTGTGTTCTCCCCTCCGCCCGGGTTCTCCGGGGGAAACCCTTGATCCCTTGCGGGTTCAGGCGAGTGCGGCACTCTTGCGTCATTTTGCCTCTTGAGGTCTCGCTTTGGATGTTCCACCGGCCGAAGGGACCTATGGAGTGTGTTGGTGATTGGCGTTGGCGTTTTTGTCTTCAGTTAGAAGGAGCATGGCCCCGGGGTCGGCGTGGATGTCGGAGCGGCGGCTCCGGTCTTTGGGCCAAAGATCCGGTGGTGTAAAAACCTGAAAGGGTCCCAAAAGTGGTGGTGTAAAAATCTGTTGGTGGTGTATATTATACACCATCTGATCAAGATGCTCTTATGACACATGTTTTGTTAAAAATAGTACACTTACTCATTGGGACCAATTTGGTTGACGGTTTAATGTAGGAATGAACTATTCAACACGTCTTGTATACTATTGCAGCAGCTTTACCTCAGTTGTGATAAATCATGGGATTTTGTTACTCTCAAAGCTGAAATGTCTCAAAGTTCATTATACATATCTATTTCTTTGGATGTTTTGTAAGGATGTGAAACAGTAGAGTGGTGTAGAGGAGGAAGACAACACGCTCCTTGCAGTTTATGGGTAAAAATGGAGGAACACTAAATGTATGTGTTTTGCTTGATGTGTCATACTATCCAGTTCTACTTAATTTTGACCCTAACCCAATTTTTGTCTTATGTATTGTGTGAATTTCAATTAAAGAAGAAAAGACCAAGATAACCCCCAACCCCCGACGCCATCGCCTGCATCTCCTGATCCCCGCCGCCAGCAGCCTCCTCTCTCTCTCTCTCTCTCTCTCTCTCTCTCTCTCCGTCGGCCGCCTGCAGGGGCTCCTCGCCACCCTTCGATCCTCGCGCCGGCCCACGACCGCCGCGCCCCTCCCCTGCCGTCCGCTGCCAGGGATCCCTCCTCGCAGAAGCTCTGGCTCGCCGACCGTGCGCGCGCTGCCTTGGGACGCCGGCCTCCCTCACCAACCGTCGACCCTGCGCGTGCTCGTTACCTCCTCCCCGCGTCCGCGGCCCCCTGCTCTGCCACGCCGCCGTCGGCCTCTGCAGGCTCGACCGCCACCGCCGTGTCCCACCTCGCCGGCCATCCTCCCTTCCCCAAGGCTGATGCTGCGGCCGCCGCCGCTCCTGGCCGATGTCGCCTCCGCCGCTCGTCCCTCTCGTCTCCTCCCGTCTCGTCCCTGGCTCCCACCTCCCTGGATCGAGCGCCGCCAGGAGCCGTCTTCTCCGCTCTGCAGCGCCTCCCGACTCTGTCGTCGTCTGACGTGGCCGCCCTTCCGTGTCACTGCGCCGCGGACGTCCTTGGGTTGGGTACCTGTGTTTGCATCCCTCGGCTGCTGCTGCGAGTGCGTTTGCTGCCCGCGCGTCCCTGCAAGGTGGACTGCACAAGCCCTAGCACGTCTCCGACGCCATCCCGTCACCACCACCAGGCTAGCACGTCTCCTGCTCGAACCCTGCACAAGCCCTAGCTTGTGGTATACCCAGGCTACCTCAGGTATAATTTTCTAGTGTGACCAGCCCTCGAGCTGAGGAACTTCTATGTTTAGGATTTAGGTTTAGGCTTATGGTGCTGCTGTCCTGATTGGTGTTTGCCAATTGGATAGAGGATTTTGTCTATCTGTTGTGCTAGTTCTTAGTCTAGTATTATAGTTTTTATCTCATGAACATGTGCTAGGTTCTAGGACTTGTGTGGACTTGTGCTAGTTTTTATTGATGAATCCATGATATGATAATCCTTGTTTTCTCTATTTTCCATTTTTTTCAGAACAAGGGGAGCTATTGTTAGCTTGAGGAAGGAGCAACCATTCATTTGTACTTGTGCTGCTGGTAGCATATGTGATAGCAATGAGGGATCAAAGCAGGTTACTACACCTTCAGGGCACTTCGATTTTTCTGGTCTCTGTCACAAATCAATACATATCATCAAGGAAAGAAGAAATTCAGGCATTGTACCGATAGGGGCACTGTAGTTTGGTGTTTGTAGGCACAGAGCTGTCCTAATGAAGGTACCTTGTTGTTCCATTATCTGAACTTGTTTTCCGTGTTTGCTGTTTGAGGCTTTGACATGCAACCTTGTCTATTGTAGTACTTATGCGGCCGGGCAGATCCCCCAATTCCTTGTGAGCTTGTGAGGGGGCATCTTGACTACACCCCTCATGCTTGGAATGTTGTCCGTGTTAGACAAGGGGGCGACTGGTTAAGAATAGTAAAACCAGGTTAATAGTATCGGCTACAGCTTCCCTGCGGTGAGTATTCTCCTTCTCTCCATGTATCTCTCTTTTGCACAGCGAGGATCAGAGGTGTTGTGTTGTGATAGCTAGATTAATACATGTTGTGGCTTGACCGCTTGATTTTAGATTAATATATGAATAACAAAAAAAACATTCATGCTTAACCTCGTGTTAGTTCTATGATGAAATAGGACCCTATTCTAGATCGTGGTCTATTGGATATGATAACTAAAATAGGTTTATATTTGCATATTCTCTATGATAACTAAAATAGGTTTATATTTGCGTATTCTCTATACCAGAGAGGATTTTAAGGAGAGACCGCCGGTAGTGGAGTTTTGGCTCCCGAGTGTAGATAGACCTGTTAGCTGGACCATTGATTCATGTGTTGGGATTAACAATTCTGTATTTGTCAAGGCGGTAGTAAATGGGGAATACAGTGTCGGCTTTGCATATGATTTTGTTTCCAGTATTTAAGTACCACTGCATTTACATTGCTGATCCTTATTTGAAAACATATCGATCCTATTATATTTAACTGTGTACTTGTTCTTTAAACAAAATATTTTGTTAATGATGCACCGGTTTAGAAAGAACAATGAGGTTCATCCTATTAACAAGCTACTGCACAATCATGACATCTAACTATGTGCAACACAAGTGATTATAGAGTGTCTCCAGGAACATTTGAATTAAGGCCTTTCGACGAGTTTCGATCTTACTAATACTAATTGTTTTTTCCCTTTGTTTGTTTCCAGGGCACCGCCAAGGCACCGGCAAGGGACTAGATGCTGAATGTGGTGGAGCTGGTGAAGTGGGAGGACGCCAAGTGACAATTTTGCAAGATTCCATAATTGATGAATACATGACAGGTATGTGTCTTTTTGGAGCATCAAACGGATATGTCTACCGGTGGTGCCGTCATGTTTCTGATAAAAGGATTCTGGGTGGCCTCTAGACTGAAGCATAGCCATTCTGAACTTCATGTGTACAACACGTGGGTAGCATAGAGTGTAGATTGGGATATTAACATGAGAAATCACTGAAGGGTGTCACCTGCTTTAATGTGTAATTTGCTCCCAGTTTACTGCTTTACATGACATGACCTTATATTTTGCTCAGTTAAGAAACAACCAATATGCCTACAAGTATCCCAGACAAGAATGGATTATTTTAATTTGAAACTCATTATGTTAAATTTCTAGAAAACATCGTGTATATCTTTCCCTTTTGTTCATACTCACATATCTACTTATATCCAGGTACTTATATCTAAATATAGCAGCCGATTGGTATTTCCTTTTATTCATACTCACACATGTGCCTTCCAGCATGCAGGTAGCCGAATCTTATCAATACCCAACCATCCTCTCTCTCTCTCTGTGTGTATGGTTCACGCTCGGGAAGGAATGGTGGAGGCATTAGTCTTTTAGGGGTATTGTTTCCTGAATTTTTATCTGTCCTTTCACCTACTGATTTAATGTATTTGTCACCTACGAGTACCTTGCTGCAGGGTAGATGAACTTCATGTTGGATCTATGAACTCCTTTCACCTAGATACTCATATTACGTTTTCTGCAGAAGTTGATCAGCCCAACGGTTCAGCCCGTGTTTTTGTAGATTGTTGATTGTGGACAGCAGGCCAATCTGTGAATTTATAGCGAAATGTCACACTGATATTTTTGTCATAAGGTGTTACGATGTTGCATCATTTCACCTTTTCTTATGTATCCTTCATAAGAAGGATGGTGTAGATTTAGGTAGGAGGATCAGTGAATCACTAAAACGTTGCTTTGAAATAGGCTCTTACCAATGTGATCATCCAAACCTGCATTATCAGGAGCCGCTCTCCTTTATTTTCAGTTATTCCTTCACCAAATCTTTTCACTTCAACGCGTTGTATGATAGAGCGGTAAGCTCATTAATTGGCCATGACTAATTTGTGATATTGTCCTATTGGCTAGGTTTTTACGAGATTATTGTTCTGGTTTTCCATGATAGTGATAGCCCTAATTAAAGAGATGCCTGATATGTGTCTCTCCATTAATTATCTTATTTCCTGTTTTGAATTTTCCAAGGCACTTGTTTCATAGTTCATTCCAGTAGTTATTTTTTGGGTTTATTTTCTAAATTGTATACCTATTAGTAAAATATATATGTTTTTCAGATTTAATACAGAGTACTGCATCATTTCTTCCATAAAGGTATGCTCAGTATTTTATCAACAGGTTTAATAGAGTTGACGTGAGTATATATATATAATTTTTTGGGTGGTGCTCCTAATGGCCTTGGCCGCTCCACCCTTCTACCTCGACTTCGGCTACCACAACTACTTCCCTACCTCAGGTATAATTTTCTACTATGACCAGCCCTCGAGCTGAGGAACTTCTATGTTTAGGATTTAGGTTTAGGCTTATGGTGATGATGTCCTGATTGGTGTTTGCCAATTGGATAGAGGATTTTGTCTATCTGTTGTGCTAGTTCTTAGTCTAGGATTATAGTTTTTATCTCATGAACATGTGCTAGGTTCTAGGACTTGTTGTGTGGACATGATATCCTAATTATTGGGTGTTAGTGGAGATTCTGTGTTATCTATGTCTAGCAAGTGTTTGACAAAAGTCCTGCAAGGAAGGAATAATCTATGGCCAGTGGGGTGGGCTCCCATCTTAGAGCCAAGAAGGTGTGCACATCCTCTCTTATATATGTTTTCTTGTGCTCAGGTGCATCTACAGATTTTGAGCCCCAATGGTACACAGCTCAATAGAAGAAGCACGTTTATCGCTGCAGAGACAAACACGTATGTTGCTCCTGGGTGAGACGTTGTTGTTTCCATGATCTATAGTGCACGGAATACTCTTTTTGATCCATGCTTCTTTTGCTTCTGAATATCCTAGCATCTGCTTATCCAGTTATGCTGATGGTTTGACTTGTGGTAACCTCAAGTTTTTGTATTTCAAATAGGTGAAGATTTTTTGCTGGGCTCTACTTCATTATCTCAGTGCAGCTTATATGACCGGATGTCGTTAGTTTAAGTGTTGGGGAGGTGTTGTGTCTACAATGGATGCCTGTCAAATCTGCATAAAGATATTGTTGGCGAACGCCTTAGCAGTTTACCAGCATGAAAGAAGGCCAAGGTAAACTATAATAATGGCAAGCTCGAATAATAATTGCTTGTAATTGCATATCTTCTGTTATAGCTGGTTGGTTTTTAATAGGTTATTCAACAAATGGGGTAGTTCCTAACTGAAATGTGCTAA
This sequence comes from Avena atlantica, assembly GCA_910589765.1. NCBI lineage: Eukaryota > Viridiplantae > Streptophyta > Magnoliopsida > Poales > Poaceae > Avena > Avena atlantica. Next base: position 478,552,628 of record OU342735.1, read on the forward strand.
GTTAAGAACATTCTCAGTTAGTACCACTTATTAAACTCATGGTGTTGCATACTTGCAGTTAGCATCTGAACTCACGATTCAGCTTTCTCAACAAAATAATCTCCTTTACCCCAGATGTCTCGCTTGATTTTACATGTACAACGTGATGCTCCAGCTATGCTGCCAGACATGACTAGATCGCATTTAGGTCTTCTGATTTTGAGTTCTCTTACTCGACAAGGTTTCTAAATTTTTCCAACTATTCAGGTTTTTCTTGAAAGAATTTTGAGGAGACCAGAAATTGATGCATTTGCAGAGGAGCTGAGGCCGCATCAAGTAAGAACCTTCAATCATATGCACCTCTTTCCACATAAGATGTCATTTATGGTGTTCTTGACTGGAGTTTTCGACTGTTCAACAGAAAGCTCTTCTGCTAGACAAGTCTATTGTGCTTGACTGGGCGATGATTGAGCATAATCTTCTTGCTGCCAGCAAACTTTACACCAATATCAGGTCAATATTCATGGATAACTTTGTACAGCTCCAGTGAGCAGCAGGGAGCGATCGCTCGTGAACATATATAATATATGTTGCTGTAATACTTTTAGTTAAATTTGAACCTCTGCAATTTTTTGAACGAATTATAATGTCACTGTCAGTGTAATGTGGTTTGTATTGATTTTATTTGAGTGCATTACCTAATGTAATTCGATTGATGTGAGCCATTTTGAAAATGTTCACAGTTGGTTCTATATTAAACCTCTATGGTTGGCTTTTGGCTAGAATTTAGAGGCACTAGTCATAGTGCCTCAAAAAGTTGGTTTTTAGAGGCACTAGTCATAGTGCCTCAAATGGTTGGGTTTTAGAGGCACTAGTCATAGTGCCTCAAATAGCTAGAATTTAGAGGCACTCTAATTTGTGCCTCAAATGGTTGGGTTTTAAAGGCACTAGTCATAGTGCCTCAAATGGCTAGGATTTAGAGGCACTCTAATTTGTGCCTTAAGTTTGTTTTTGAGACACTAGTCATAGTGCCTCAAATGGCTAGGATTTAGAGGCATTAGACATAGTGCCTCAAATGGCTAGGATTTAGAGGCACTCTAATTTGTGCCTTAAGTTTGTTTTTGAGGCACTAGTCATAGTGCCTCAAATGGCTACGATTTGGAGGCATTAGTCATAGTGCCTCAAATGACTATGATTTAGAGGCATTTTTTAAAACTGCCTCAAATAACTTTTACCTACACGATCGTTCTCGGCGTTTTTTTAGTGCCTCAAAAACTTATTTGTGACATTAATTTAACTATTGAAGGCACTTTAGAGTGCCTCTAAATATTGTACCTGCCATAGTGAGAGCCCGGCACCAAGAGATGGACCGGAATGCGGGCGTCGCAAGACGTACTAGGTTCGGTGCACTACCAGACCACACGGACGGAGGGAGTATTATTTATCTGCCTGCCTGCCTAGTGTCAACGAGACAGACAGGCGGGATGTATTATTGGTGGTGGTGGCGCACCTCGACGGAAGCTTCAGAGATCAGAAGGGAGCTGCCCCGGGTACGAGCTGGACTGGAGAGGCGGCAGTGTCCAGCACTGGGACCTGTGTGATCTGGACTAGTACTAGTACTATTATAGTTTCTGTTTGATAGGTTCTCTGTTTTTCTTACTAGGGTCTCGCGCCTGCCAGCCAGCCAAGGTTGCAAATGGCATCTGCACAGCCTACGTATCTGCCGAACCAACGCTAACATCGCATCACAGGGTGGGTGGCGGCTACAATCGGCACTCTGAATCTCAACAGATGTCGTCTCTTCCAAAGATTCAGACGATAATAAGCATATACTACTAGTACGTTCAGACGCAAAGCTGCATGCACGGCCGCGTGGAACCAGCAGGTTCCACCACCCGACGCAACTGCTTATGTCACAGGAGGAGGAGGTCCTCCTACCACTACCAGCAGGCAGGCATGCAGAGAAGCAGAGCCAAAATGACTCACGTTTTGGGCGAAAGAAGCTGACACCGAAATGCACGTACGTAGCTCCCTCCCAACAGGGGAAACGAATGGCCATCGTCCGGGGGTCGCCGCGATCGTGCTCCGTCTTTTTCGCCTCCTTTGTGCCCGTGATCGGGGGTTTTTATATGGGCAATTATTGAGGGGCTGGGGGCGAGGAGAAGAGAGAATCCTCCTTGCAGTTTGGGTGTGAGGCGTCGACCGAAGGTGCAGTTGCAGCATGACTCTCGTCCGGACCGGAGCCAGTGTGATACTATGATAGCTACGCCGTCCAGGTGCTGCCAAAGCAGAGGAGACGAGGCAATAATTGCGTAGTATAATCGCGCCGGGCTGGGTCACACGAGAGTGTGAGAGGGAGACTCCGTATTCTATCGTCCCGGTAGTTTCCTGACCTCCTCTTCAACGCCCTCTCCATCACACGAAATGGCCTTTCTTTGTTTAGGATTTCAGCCAGATCCTGACGATTTATTTAGTGAACGGAGGAGGGACTAAGCAGGTTTTCCTTTCTCTGTCGATGAACCTCGTCAAGGGGGCGGAGGAAGCTTGTGCACATTCACATGGACGACCTGGCCCCCGGTTTATGAAGGACAGAAAAAACATACATATTGGGTTGGTTAGAACATGCAAAACCCTGACAGAGGGATGAACACGTACTACTAAGGGTTTGCTTGCCCATTTAATATACACAAAAACATTCAACAAAATAAAAAATTTACTAACAATTTTCGACACAATTTACGTCGTTGTCATTATGAAGAGCATTGGCATATATCAACACCTGTGCAAGCGGCTTTCCGCGGAGGAAAAGCAGCAGCTGAGTATTATATCCTGTGTACAACCTCGAGATACAGTTAGCATCATCTAGCCCCCTTATTTTAAGCAGCATGATTGAGGGGGGCACAGTAGCACGCACAAACTCCAGAAATGATGGAGATCTCAAGGAATCTCCGATGGGGACACTTCAATGGTCCACCAAGCTCTGTACAAAGCAGAAGCGGACGTACTATGGGTGCTAATTAAACAAACCTTCTAGTATCTTAACTTCTTCGGCCAGTTGTCGGCCCCAGCTATGATCCATGTGGTACCCTTCAGTCCTGTTTACGTTTTGGTGTCGTGCTGATGGAAATTTTGTTGTTTGTAACTTTGTAGAAGGAGCAGGGGGAGAGCACGTGCATATCGTCGCTAAATGTAACTTTGTTGTTCCTCCGCTCACTAATATACTTAGAAGTTTTGGTAAACATATGGGCCAATCTGAAAGAGCCACGCACTGCTCTGCAATGCCATAGCAGGAAGTATAGCAGAAGGTGGACATCACAATTACACTTTCAGATGTGGGGAAGTTGAGACCTTTTTGGCTCCGGTTTAGCTCATCGCCTGCACCTTCAAACGTGCGTGTCAGGACTCAGGAGAGAAGCAAAATACGGACGGATAATTAGGTTAGGTTCCCATCGCCATCGCCGCCAAAAGCACTTAGTTCCTTTAGCGTGTCAGTCTAACGGCGAGACATGTAGTATGCATCTCCACACAATGCATGCATGAAGAATCCCCGCGATCGATGTCAACAACCAGCCGTGGTGCCGCCGCAAACGACTCCCCCGACCCCAACTAGGCGTCGGCTAATAAGCGGGCCTCCCTTTCCGAGGATCCTATTTTTTCTTCACAAGTTAGAATCCAACACGTTCTAAAAGTGCAGTTCAAGAAAGTCCACACCGTATCTTCCTTCTGTGGATGCACATTCATGCATGACGACTGCGTCCCTATTCTGCTAGTTCCGTGTTCTACTTGGGAAATCTACAAGTGTTTCCCTCGAAGAAGGTACTGTAGTACGTACTGTAGATACTAAGAAGACGCTCACCCCCAGTCGATGTACAGTGCAGAATCTTCCTGCACCTGCAGCCATGAATTATTGGCTAACTAGTTGTGGACTAGTTCGGTCCATCGGTCTCTTATCCAATAACTTATCGCAACAACAAAATGGCCACACGTTTCAGCGGCTTGGCGGTTGGCATGTTAGGACGCAGCTAGGGAGCACCCGGGTGCTGGTTTGCTGTCCCAGCACTCGGCCCAAAAAAGGAAAGTATGACATCTCGTACGTGCCTTTTTCGGAAAAGTAAAAGGAAAATGATACTACTTCCCTGGGGGATTTTCCGTGACTTATCCCCCGGGTCGTACGCGCGTGAGGCTGCCTTATCTCTTCCCTTCCCACACAGCGCACGCAAAAGCTTGACCGCACATCCTTCTTCCACCTCCATGCCCGTGCGCGCTCTATCTCGTCGCGCCGCTGGGCCTACCTCAAACAAGCGGCGCCAGCTACTGCCCTCGTTTCCTCCGCCGCCGGCAAGCCTCATCTCCAGCCCGTCTCCTCCGCCGGCGAGCTCGCACGAGCAGATCGTGCGGCAGCTCATGTAGCTCGCGTCGCCTCGTGCGCCCCCGTCTCCTGGTGCTTCTCCGGCGGATGCGTCCCCTTGCCCCCAACAGCTTGAGCCCCCGGCCCGCCTCCTCCATCGGCGAGCACGGCCACCGTCTGCCATCCTAGCACTAGCAGCTCGCGCGCAACCCCCTGTAGATGTCGCCGCTGCACGCCCAACGCCTCCTAGACGCACCCCCTTGACACCAACTAATCGAGGGCGATGGTGGCGGGCGGAGCTGGCCGGGGAGAGAGCTCACGCCTGAGCTCGTCCCTGTGCAAAGGGACAGAGGGACCACCTACCATGTGCTGCTACGTACGACATGGAGGTGTGCTACCTGTGGCCAGCGGCTATGCTACAAGCGGCGTCAAGTTTTGCTACTAGTCGGCGGCGACGCTACACGTGGGATTAGGATTTGCTACCTCGGCATATTTTTTTTGCTATGTATTCATATATTTTTTGCTACTTTCATATAATTTTTTTGCTACAACCAATGTCTATGATTTTGCTACGAGGTCTCTGGTTTGAGTCTCGGGCGATGTCTCCTTTGCTACACTAGAAAAAGTTTTTTGCTACCACCGTTTTGTGGTTTTGCTACAATAGCGTTTTGTGGTTTTTCTACTAATGATTTTGCTATATTAGTTAAAAAAATTTGCTACATGGTCTCCGGCGAGGTCTCCGGCGAGGTCCAATCTGTTTTTCTATTTCTGGGTCAAACCGTTTTCTGCTACAGTGTAGCAAAAGCGGGGCGTATGTAGCAAATGTTGGTCTGAGTGTAGCAAAAAGGGGATTTAGGTGGACACGCGTCAGCAAGAGGACCCGGGGGATCAGAAATTTTTATCCCCCGGGGGACGCGTAGTACGACCCCTATAAACAGCCCCTTGCGAAGTAACCACCGGCCTAACCCAACCCAACGCACAAACTAACCTTCCCAGCACCTTTCCCTGGCCCAGATCATTATTCTGCATGTCGTACTGTCTAGTTTTTCTTTGTTCTCCGGATCATCAAAAAACAGGCTCTCCGCAGAGTCTTTATGGAAGAAATCTAGAAAAACAACCGAGGAACAAATTTGACTGCTTTGCTGCAAAAAACAGGCCTGAAAATTGGAGCCCACCAAACGTAGTTCTTCCTCATACTAGCAAAAATAGTACTCCCTCCTACTCATATTACTTGACTCCATTTTGTCTAGATACGGATTATCTAGACTAAATACTTAACTAGATATATATAAATCTAGATAAAATAGAGTCAACTAATATGGATCGGAGGGAGTAAGATTTAACAAATTGTCTAACGACTTAGTTGTCTTAGCCTGTCATACCTGGGACAAGGACCGAATAGTGCATACAAAAAGTAGGATTTGGGGAACCAAGGAAATAACATATATGTATACAACACAGGCCTTAGAATCAAGAAACTAATTAATTGTAGAATCCCCCCATGTAAATAACACATCAAGAGGCAGCAACAACTTAGACCTACAAAAAAACAAGGTACGAAAATCTCAGGTCCAAGTAAATCACTTGAACATAACTACACAAAATCCCAGCAATAGAGGTATGCCTTTGAAATTGGAAATCAGATTCTACCTACCCATAGATTTCCATAGAAAGCACGCAAACCTGGAATATTTGTTGGTCAAGCAACTTAGTTGTATTGTAGGTACAAGTGGCATACCTGGGTCAACTAGTAGGATGAAGTTGCATACTGCCCCCATATAAAAGTAACAAAAGATTCCACGTTTGTGATACAAGCTTCAGGCTCCCAAATTTCCAACATGTCAAAAATAATTCAGTGGTATGGTTTGAGCAAAAAAAAGATTAACATGGTACTGAATTTGTAGGTGCAACTATTAATAGTTTTAGAACACAAAGCAACTATATTTTTTTGGAGAATGCAAAGCATCTATGTTATCTGGCTTTGTAGATAGTTGGCTTTGAACATAGTGTCTTAGCATTGATATAGGGATAGAATTTTCTCGGTTGACGCCCCGCCCACTTGTTCTTGTCGCAGTAATTTAAAAAATTGCAACCATATAAGAAAGAAGTAGTATACTTTTTTGGCTTGTGCATGAAAAATGGATATCATTTATCTTGTATGACTCGGGTTTTGAGAGAATATGAAAAAAATCCTAATAAGCTTTCTCATGTATCAGATGTCAAGTTTGGATCTAAATGCTCCATCGAAGGATGAAGTTGCATACTGGTTCATTAAAGTGTACAGAACAAGCAACAGAATAAGATAGATAACGGAAAAGGTGTTACAACTTGAGCATATTGGTAGAAACGACTTAAGTAGTACTAGTACTCAACTTAGGCATGACGACAATACAACTAAAATTCCTAGTAAATAAAGAACAAAAAGAAAACAAGCTAGATTATAGAACACAACTTAGTATGTTGGCATAAACCAAGTTAAGTAGTACCAGTACCCAACTTAGACATGATGACAATACAACTAAAATTCCCAAGTAGGCAACTTGTGCATTGAACAAAGAGAACTAGCTAGAATATGGAATACAACTTAAGCATGGAGGTAGAACCAACTTATCTAATTTTAGTACCCAACTTAGGCATGCTGACAATTCAACTTATAACTTATTTACCCCCACCCCCACCCCCCTCCCCACAAACACACACAAAGTACGCAACTTATGCCTGGTGTGTTCTATTTTGTAGTAATCTTCTTAAGCCAGGCACACTTGGTTGTCTCCTTTGTCATTTCTTCTTAATAGGATTAATGGGGTATGGAACTTAGCACTAGGGTGTGTGCAACTTATCAATAGTGAGTATCCAACTTAGCACATGTGTGAAGCAAAAATATATGGTCTACAAACACGACTTAGGAAATGTGTAAGAAAATAGTTTATTGTTTGCAAAATACAACTTAGCCTATATGTGATACTAACTTAAGTAGTACTGTACCCAACTTAGGAATGATGACAATACAACTAAAATTCCCAAGTAGGCAACTTGTGCAGTGAACAAAAAGAACTAGCTAGACTATGGAACACAACTTAAGCATGGATGTAGAACCAAATTATCTAATTCTAGTACCCAACTTAGGCATGCTGACAATTCAACTTCTAACTCATTTACCACACACACAAAGTACGCAACTTGTGCCCTGGTGTGTTCTATTTTGTAGCAATCTTCTTAAGCCAGGCACGCTTGTCCGTTTCCTTTGTCATTTATTCTTAGTGTGCTTAATGGAGTATGGAAATTAGCACTAGGGTGTGTGCAACTTATCAATAGTAATTATCTAACTTAGTAAAATTAAACTTTAAAAGGATGTTGTGGGAGGCAACTTTGTCATATTCAATACACAACTTAATATATTTAGTACACAGCTTAACCTAGTTGAACAAATAACTCAATCAAATCTAAAAGACAACTTAATCATGCCGCTGAAACATCAAACTAAACCTAGTTGAATTCAAAGAAACTACACAACCTATAAAGGCATGTTGAGCAAGGCAAGACAACTTGTGAAAAAAGCAACTAAGTTGAATTCAGTAGAAACTTAGCCGTGTTGAACAAACAACTTAATGAAATTAGTGTACAACTTAATCATGGTGCTTAAAAAAATAAGTTAACTAGCATATAAGAAGCAACTAAAAGATGATAAAAAGCAACTAGGTTGAATTCAGTAATCAACTTAGCTATATTGAGCAAACAACTTAATGAAATCAGTAATAACTTAACCATTTTGTGAAAAACCAACTTAGTTCAGGGCATTAAGCAACAAAAACAATGACCTGATATCTAATTAACTATCTATTAAAACCAGTACTACTAGGATAGTGGTGAGTAACATTTTAGGAACATGGCGGATGAACATAATATGATGACTGACCATGAGATAAACCAACTTGCAGCAACTTAATTCAGGGCATTAAGCAGCAGAAACAACTACCCTCCTGATATCCGACTAACTGCATATATGAGTAAGCATCATAGTGAAAACGAAAATTAAGGTGCCCATGGTACCTATAACTCCTACAAAAACAAGGGGAATCTACCAAAAAACTCTTGTATAGCACAAGGGGAATCTACCAAAAAACTCTTCTCTCGGAAGCATGGTACGCACAAGTAAGTGTTGGTGACATGTATAGGATCATGGGCACTGTGAAATTAATTCATTAGCAGATGGCAGCATGAGGTTCCACACCGCATGAATTTGACTATAGAACAGGTGACGAAGTGATGACAGTTTCGATGCAACAAAGAAAAACTCATTTTTACTAAGATATAACATTACTATATCTCACTGTAGTCTCACTATAAAAACACATTGCAATCCTGTAGATAGATAGCCTTAACATGAGTGTGTGTGCAACAACAACATACCCGTACAATAGAGCAAAATGAATTTTTTGGTCCAGGCTCAACTAGTACGAGAGGAATTGGAAATTTTGCTGAGAAAGAAACATATACATGTATGCACTCGATGGAGAAGGAAATTTCTTGTCGTTCTGTGTCACAGCGCGCTGGTTTCAACCACGTGGTCATCGGCTGGTCTGGTTGCCGATTCCACTCGCTAGGAAGCCACTCACGAAGGCGGCACACCGAGGACGCTGAGTGAAGGCATGAGTGATTACAGACAGCAATGAACAAGACTATCGGCGCAGATGCGGCAGCCGGTCGGTCGGTATGCGAGAAGCGGACTACAACAACACAAGTAGCGGTGGCCGGTAGGACACAAGCAGCCACTTGTATGGATTTCATAAAATTAGAACTAAAGTACTGATGTTGGGAAATTTTGTCTTACTTAGAACCGGTGCTAGAGTAATGCTTGATAATCTTCCCAAATACTATACACGACTTATTAATGCTATTCAGTCAATTCCTCTTGTAGATCGAATGGACATGGGGAAATGGAAGATGGTTAATATTATGTAGGAAACTGAAGGACATAGTATCAACAAGAACACTGGAAATTAGGCAAGATAAGGGGAATGGGGGAATGAATGAACCAACTCACCGTGCGGTCTTTGTTGCTGGATTCGGCGGTGAACAGATTACACGCATCCTCCTTGTCAATCTTCAGGACCCTGGATTTGGCCACCTTCTGTGGCTGCTGAACCTCCACATCCATGCCGCCAACCTTTTGGATTCCGGTGGAGGGCCGCGGGTGGTCGAGAAATGACAGGGCAAAGCGGGCCAGCGTCGGCGAGCGGGACGGGGGCGCGGTGGCCTGCATCGGCGAGCAGGACGGGGGTCGCCGGTGAGCAGGACGGGGGCGCGGTGGGCTGCATCGACGAGCAGGATGGGGGCGCCGGCGAGCGGGGCGAGCGCGTAGTGGGCCGCATCGGCGAGCAGGATGGTTGGGAGGGGCGCCAGAGGGGCGGGCTGCTGGGGTGGTCGCCGAGGGTGTACATGCCGCCGGACGCCAGTGCGGGAGAAGGTGGAGGGTGGGCGGCGGAGATTACAATTAGTGTGAGTGACTCAGGTGCTATCTGGCTGGGACACTCTCCTCCAACGAGGCGCACGATTGAGCCAACGATCCGGTATTGGACGGCTCACAAACGGAGGCTCGGATGGACTAACCAGCATCCAAGCACTTTTGTATGTTTGACGTTAGCAGGATTACATTGGCGGTTGATTCTGTGAACGTGAATGCCCAGTGCTGCTACAGGCTTGGTCCTTTTCCTTGGAGCATCTCTAACATAGACATTTACCGCGCCAGGTCATTTTCGTTTTCATCAAGCCTCTGGTGTCAGCTTTGTCTTTTCTTATTTTTTCGGTTTTCTTTGGTTTTTTTAGCATTGTGCTGTCTAGCCTAACAACTGTCTCAATCCTAGTTTGCTATATTAATACAGCTGAGCGCGAGACTATTTCGTGGAGGCTTTTATACCGCGGATAAAAATAACCGAATCTGTTTTGCGGGCTGCTTTTCAGCCGAAGCACGCACAAGCCTTTAAAACCGTGTTATGGCATTTTGACCATAACACATGACAACAATAAAAATGTCAGAAATATAAACTAAAATTTGATTGTTTCACACAAGACAATAACAATTTAAATTACAACAATAGTTTGAATCCAAATAATTCAAATTACAACATATGAATGTTTTTTTTGAAACAACATATATTAATATCAATGTATCATGAAGATACCAACTACATCCAGCCTCTGCAACAACGCATTGCCCTGGCGGTCTTATGGATGCACACGGCCCAGAAAAGAAGAAGGATTATAATAGAGTAAATTTCATTTTTTACCCCTAGTTCAATATTTTTGATACTAATTATCCCCATTAGCAAGTTTTAATCACAATTACCCCATTTAGCAAAAGTTGTGATAAAGTTTACTGCACGTACGTTTTTATGAGCATTTTAACAAGTGGGTCCATGTTTCAATATAGATGGTGCGCCACGTAGACTTGTTTTGTTATGGCGGTTTTCTCCTGGCATTTTTTTTCAAGCTCCGATATCGCTGTCCATGTTGGTGTGACTTACGGTCTTTGTGTTGTTGGTGTTTCCCTTATCTGCGCAACATGAAGAACTAGTCAGTCTAGGCGTGGTGGAACGGTAGTGCTGCTAGTTGTGGTTTAATTAAGAAATAGAAGGGCTTAGTAACTACTTCCTCACATCCTCATTTGGCGGTGCATCGACTCCCATCGTATCTTCCACCCCTCCCCGCCTATCGATGGGACATGACGCGGTGGATCGGATCTGTGCATGTCGGATGGGGCGCTGCGGACCTGCGCATGTCGGCAGGATGGCGATCGACGGTGTGGATCTACACGTTTCAGCGGGATGGCGCGTGGCGATGCGAACCTACGCGTGTCATCGGGACGGCTATGCATTGAACCATCTGCCACATACCCACTGTCAGTAGGTAATCATATCGATTGCTCAATCCCCTAGTGCTCTGATCTAATTGCTTATTTTAATTTCATGGGTTCACCAGATAAGGCAACACTAGAAAATTGGTACCCTAATTTTGTTTAATTTATAAGGAGTGGTAGGGAATGTTTAGTTGTATGAGCGCTTGCTCTAGCGGTGGTAGCAACACTGCATGGCGCAGCGACTGCGAGTCATCGGGCTCTCCGATTGCATAGAGGGAGAAGCCTCTACAATATGTCTTGGCTGTTAGGTTGACCTCTCCCGATCGATCCCAACGGGTCAATCCAACCTTTGACCGCGCCCTGATCGGGGGTGCCCAACCAAGAAATGGTTGGTGGGCCCCTATGGCAGCGCTATATATAAAGAGGGTAGGGTCCGGGGCACACCATATGAGGTTTGTCGCGGGCGCCACTCCCCCACCTACTATCCCTTCCGATCTAGGGTTTAGCGCTAGCTACGGGAAGCACCATCACCGCCGCCACCGCTTAGCTCTCTCTCACCACGCTCTCGCCGTCGACCCCATGGCCAACGGCTTGAGCTCCTCGAGCTCTGGAGAAGGTCTCTCTCTCTCTCTCTCTCTCTCTCTCTCTCTCTCTCTCTCCAATCAAACCCTATAGTATCTACCGACTATATCTAGAGCAAGACAACAGCTAACACCGGCAACCATTTGCTAGTGCAACCAGAAGGCCTCCTGGCCCGTTGGATTTCTTGGAGCGATGACAACCCAGGGAGAGGATATTTCAACTGCACAAAAGTTTGGGTAATTTTTACCCATTTTCTTACAATTTCCAACATTTTAGTGCCTAAATATGTGGTCACTGATTTGTGTTAAATTCCGCTTGTTGGTGGATGCAGCTTCTTCAAGGTTCGACATAGAAGTTCATCTATTCTTGAAGCAACATTTCATTGATTTGCATGACATGGTGCGTCGTCTAAAGAGATAAAAATTTGCACTTGACAATGAAGCACAGACCTACAAAGCAATGAATCAAGTGGTGCAGCAGAAGAATGATTTCAATGAAGAATTTATGAAGCACAAGAGTATGCAAGTTTAGCTGTTACATGCTGATAATTGTAAAAATGTTAACCAGTTTACTGTTATGAACAGGAAATTAGAGCGAGAGGCATTTGTTCTGAAATGTCTTCAAGTTGTAGCTCTATTTGCTTTGTTTGTGAAGTTGCTCTATATTTGTGCTTATGCAAGGATATTTTGAAGGGTTTGCACCATTAGGCTATGTAGTTGAACTTAGCTTTGTAAAGAACATGTGAATGCAAGTGAAAGAGATATGCCCTAGAGGTCAATAATAAAGCTGTTTTAATTGATATATCTCATATGTTCATAATAGTTTTGTACTATGCTATAATTATACTAAGCGGAAACATTAATACATATGTGATATCTAAACAATCAGAGTCCCTAATATTCTCTAGAAGACTAGCTCATTGGGCAGCCGATGATTAAGGGTTCTTGATCATGAACATTTATGTCAACTGACAACGGGGTCACTTCATTGGATGACAGAAGTGATGGATAGACACACAACCATAGTATTGCAATGTGATCTAGTCACAAAGTTCGACATTGCAATATCTATAAAATATAATAACTCAATCTTTTGACCATGAGATCATGTTTAATCACTATCACCCATGGTTTTTTTAGATTGCATCAACTGCAGGGTGGCCATAAAGGTATGTATTGGTATTCTAATAGAATACGTTGAGACATATGCATGAAGATCGGGATTTGCCTAACCGAGTAACGGATAGATACTCAAGTCCACTCGGTGAGAATAAACAATAAATTTGCAAGCATGTGACTAGATCACGAGAATGTAATATCACAGGAATGAGTAAATATGTTTGTGGGTAACAAGATTGAATTAGATATGTCGGTGCCGAAGATCAAATCTTGAACAAACAGGTATAGTAGGCAAATGGAATCGAGACACAATTAGCATGTTGCCCATATTTTAGCAGCATGATTGAGGGGGCACACTAGCACGCAGAAACTCCAGAAATGATGGAGATCTGAAGGAATCTCCGATGGGGACACTTCAATGGTACACCAAGTTCTGTACAAAGCAGAAGTTCGGACGTACTATGAGTGTTAAACAAACGTTCTCTCTCTGGGTTATATTCCTCTTTTCGAAAAAAAACTTCTCTCTTAACTTCTTCTCATCTTCTGTTTGTTCATAATGTTTTGTCACGCTGATGGCGGCTAGCTCGGCCAGTTGTCGCCCCCTGCTACTGCTATGATCCATGCGGTACCCTTCATACGGTTTGGTGTCGTGCGGAGGAAATTTTGTTGTTGTGACTTTGCAGGGAGGAGTAAATCAACGAGAAGCAGCACAAAGAGCATGTGCATTTGGTCGCTAAACAGGGCTTGAAGGTGTGAATTAACTGACAGACTCTTTCGCTAGCTACTAGTACTAGTATCCAATATGAAACAACAGCCACGGCTGTAATGGCAGAAGGTGGACATCACAATACGTACGCCTTTCACATGGGATAGCTGTGATCGTTTGGCTCCGGTTTAGCTCATCATCTACACCTTCAAACGTGCGTGTCAGGAGAGGAGCAAAATATGGACGGATCGGATGGTTAGGTTAGGTTTCCATCGCCGTCGCCAAAAGCTCTTCTTTCCCGGCGTGTGTCGGTCGAACCTGGAGACATATATGCATCTCCACCCATGCATCAAGGGCGTGTTTAGTTGCTCGGTCCAAAATTTTCCGTTTATAACACTTGGCCGTTGGGTGCTGCATAGGGGGAGATTGAGCTTGGACAACTTGGACGAGTTATTTGGACTCATGCATTCTTGTTTCCTGCAAATAGGAGCAGTTGTTTTGTTGCGCATATTCTTTTGTTTTTCCTCCTGATGATGTATTTGACAGGTGTTTGGTGTGGTGCTTTGCATCTGATCACATGGGTTATGATCATCCATGTTAAATTTGGTGATCTTACCACCCCAGCACACACACACATCACATGATCACAAGAACATTCATATGCACACACAACAGATTGCGAGCTAGGTGATCACCATAACAGCCATATGCAGACATAAACATTGCTAGCTACACCATAACAGTCTTAACAGTCATCATAACAGGTAGCAATCAGGGGTTCTAAACTACACCCCTGATCAAAAGAACCGCCAGCAGGGGCATCGCCTGCCCCTCAAGCACCAAGGGCTTAACCCCTGACGAAACAAACCATCAATAGGGACATCTTATGCCAATGAACCACCACCAAGGGTTTTCATCCCTGATCAAAAGAACCATCAACAAGAGCATCCCATGCCACTGAACCACCACCAGGGGTGAACCCCTGATCAAAAGAACCATCATCCTACTTAGTCCACCATCACTAGTTGTCCATCAAAAACTGCTGCTACTACTACTACTTACAAACTTACAGAAGCATCGACATGAAGGCTTCCGCCCACTAGCCGTGGTTTAGGCAGGTGTACTGCCTGGCGCTGGAGGAGCCCACCTTGTAGATCATCATCTTAATAACGAAGGGCTTTAGCTTGAACTCAACGATGTCGTCGTGCTCCAGGTCGTACTTGTAGACCAGCTCTGGCCAGTTCTTCCTAAAGGCGACCTGTCGAGCGAACCAGTCCACCTGCACCCATTCGGCGCACCATCGGCAGACCGTGACCTGCACGACGCGTGGCAATGGTTGCTTGATCCATGTCCTTAGCCCAAACTGGAACGTCAGTGGGATCACTAGCATGTGGAGGTCTACCGCGTCCAACTGGATGATGAACCGGCGAGGGACCTCGGTGATTGGGTAGTGGCCGAGCTTAGGCTGTCAGCCCTTCTTTCTCTGTGGCTGCGAAGCCGCCTCCACCATGCCGAGGATCATCGTCTTGAATTGCCAGCGGTTGGTCGGGAGCACGTCTGCAAAACCCGGTGGGGGGGGGGGGGTTGCCAACCCTCCCCACAGTCTCACATTTGAACTTAATCACCTTGGCAGGAAGCAAAACAAGGTCAACAACGATTTGGCAGCAAGCAGCATTGCCAAATTTGGCAATGCACATGGTACAAACATGGAGGAATCCAAATTGAGAAATACAGACATGGTATAAACATGCACTAGTATCCCCAATCGGGCAATGCCCCAGGACAACACCCAAATTGAAGAATCGACTATGTTTCCCAATCGGGCAATGCCTAGGACAACACCCAAATTGAGGAATCAGGTAAAATAAATCCCAAAATTTCTGTGCACACTACGGAATCTGTTGCTACGTACTGCCAAAAGCCCCAAATCACTCTACAACTACCGAAGATCGAGTCCTAACCGCCATCGATTTGGGGCCAAACCCTAACCGCTATCTAGATCGGGAACTTACCCTGGTCGGCGTGGCGCCATCGATGACGATGGAGCAGTAGAAGGTACCGCCAAAGCGAGATAAGAAGCTCCGGGCGCGGGGGTTGGGGTCGCCGCCACGGGAGGAAAAACCCTATCCAACGAGTCGTGGGTAACCCCGACTCAGACGGGGGATTTTCCGTCCAGCTTGGCCACATATGCCGCTTCCTCTGCGGATGTAGGTGACGCAGCCGCCGCCGCGGCCGCTGCCATGGCCGCTCTAGTTCCGCAAGCACAGATGTGTTGGAGATATGCCCTAGAGGCAATAATAAAAGTAGTTATTATTATTATATCTTTGTGTTTATGATAAATGCTTACATTCATGCTATAATTGTATTAACCGAAAACATTAATACTTGTGTGATTTGTAAACTTGTTAGAGTCCCTAGTAAAGCCTCTTTGTAATACTGGCTTGTTGGTTGATAGATGATCATGGTTTCCTGATCCTGAATATTAAAATGTTATTAACAGTAAGATCATATCATTAGGATAATAGTGTGATGGACATACTCCTATAGATAAGCGTAGCATAAAGATCAAGTCATTTCAATAGTTTGTTTGCTATAAGCTTTCAGATACATAGTAACCTAATTCCTTCGAGCATGAGATCATGTTAATCACCATCATCGGATGGATGTTTTGATGACATCAAACACCACTTCATAACTGGGTGGTTATAAAGGTGGCATTGGGTGTTCGGAAAGTATGTGTTGAGGCACATGGTTCGAGTCTGGAATTTGTCCATCCATATGACAAATAGATATACTCTGGGCTCTCTCGGTGGAATGTCATCCAATTAGCTTGCAAGCATGTGACTGGCTCACAGGGGATCACATATCACATGAACGAGTGAAGAGTACTTATCAGTAATGAGGTTGAACTAGATATGCAGAGATACCGACGATCAGACCTCAAATAAGTAAAATATCACGAGACAAAGGGAAATTGGTATCGTATGTAAATGGTTCATTCGATCGCAAAGTAATCATAGAAATATGTGAGAGCCATATGAATTTTCAGATTCCTCTATTGGTTATTGATCGGAGAAGAGTCTCGGTCATATCTGCATAATTCACGAATGATACGTCGGAAACGCATCTATAATTTTTGACGTTCCATGCTTGTTTAGTATCTACTTTGCTTTGCTTTGTCTACACTTTGAGGTGTTTTTATATCTTTTCTGAAACTAACCTATTAACAAGTTTCCACAGTGCCAGTTGCCTATTTTCTTCTGTTTTCTGTTCCAGAAAGGTAGGAAATCAATATTCTCGGAATTGGACGGGACAAAAGCCAAATTCAATATTTCACCGTGGGCGACAAGAACTCCAGAGGAGAGACGAAGAGTAATACGGATCGACCCGATGGTCCTTTAGTTTGTCCCGATCTTTCACAGAGAGTCACCCGGATAGTAATCCTTCCAACAACGCCAATGGACGTCACCTGAAGAAGAGGAACGAATCCAGCAAGTAACATGATGAAGATCACCACGTCTCAAACCAAAACATGACAATCCTTGATGAACACAAGAACCTCCGCGACAATATCAATACGATAGATAACACGACATCGCCATACCCGGAGGGATACTTCACCAAGAAACACACACGATAGTTTTTGACTAATCAACTGAAATCAAAAGCTAACCTAATCTAGAGGGCGTTCCCAGGCTGTAAGACGCCGGAACGTCCGAAAAATATGAAACGAAAACGTGACTGATACAGTCAGATCTGTCCGGATATGATAGTAATTTTTAGGACCGGAATTTCCGCCCTAAGTAGGGGCGGATAATCCGACTCCCCTGGATTATCTTCCCTGGGTCAGATTATCCGCCCCCATACAATACGATGCGCTTGAAGTCCTTAGCAGAATTTCTGAAACAGGGCCGGATTATCCGGTGGTGTGGGGGGCGAATTATATGGGGTCTGGAGACATGTAAGTACTCGTTGGAAAGCTCTCGTAATTATCTTTCCAACAAGTACTTATTTGCTTGATTTGGAGTTCGTATGAAGAATCCACGTCTGTTTCAATTTTAGAGCTTCTGTCTGTCCGAACCGAACCTTCTTTTTTGATGATCTTCTCTTGCGCCGTCCTCCCGCTCCTCCCTCGCGCATCCTGTTGGAGATATGCCCTAGAGGCAATAATAAAAGTAGTTATTATTATATCTTTGTGTTTATGGTAAATGTTTACATTCATGCTATAATAGTATTAACCGGAAACACTAATACTTGTGTGATTTGTAAACTAAATTAGAGTCCCTGGTAAAGCCTCTTTATAATACTAGCTTGTTGGTTAATAGATGATTGTGGTTTCTCGGTCATGAACATTGAGATGTTATTAACAACAATATCATATCATTAGGAGAATGGTATGTTGAACATACTCCTGTAGATAAGCGTAGCATAAATATCAAGTCATTTCAATAGTTCGTTTGCTATAAGCTTTCTGATACATAGTAAACTAATTCCTTCGACCATGATATCATGCTAATAACCATCACCGGAAGGATTCTTTGATGACATCAAACACCACACCGTAACTGGGTGGCTATAAAGGTGGCATTGAGTGTTCGGAAAGTATGTGTTGAGGCACATGGATCAAGAGTGGGATTTGTCCATCCATATGACGGATAGATATACTCTGGGCCCTCTCGGTGGAATGTCATCCAATTAGCTTGCAAGCATGTGATTGGCTCACAAGGGATCACATATCACGGGAACGAGAAAAGAGTACTTACCGGTAACGAGGTTGAACTAGGTATGTAGAGATACCGATGATCAAACCTCGGATAAGTAAACTATCGCGAGACAAAGGGAAATTGGTATCGTATGTAAGTGGTTTATTCGATCGCAAAGTTATCGTAGAAATATGTGGGAGCCATATGAATTTCCAGATTCCTCTATTGGTTATTGATTGGAGAAGTGTCTCGGTCATGTCCGCATAATTCACGAACCGTAGGGAGACACACTTAAGGATTCGATGTTGTTTAGTAGATATGGAATGTAAGTAGGGATACCGAATGTTGTTCAGAGTCTCGGATGGGATTCGGTATATCACGAGGAGATCCGGAATGATTCAGAGAATAAGATTCATATAAGGAAAGTCCGGTTCCGGAGTTCGGGAATGATTTCGATGTTTTCATCGGAGAGGTTCTAGAAGGTTCACCGGACCGGAAGGGGAATGGTCCATGAATGTGTCATGGGTAAGTGGAATGATTGGATCATATCCTAGGTCACTTGGTTTGGGCATTTGCGTGAGAGAATTAAAGCTCTAAATTGAAAGTCAAAAGGGAGGTTTGAAAAGTCAAACTGGAACAATGGTTTCCTAGTGGAAGAAGGAAAGAGTCCTTCCTTCTATCCAACTTGGGTTTGGGTTTGGATTCAAACTCTCCCCTCCCAAGGCTGTCCCCTCTCATAAATAGAGGGGGAGGGCTGCCCCAAAACAACACAAGAGCCAGCCCTCCCACTTGTGTCGCGCCGCCGCACGCCGCCGCGCCGTCGTTGCCCTAGCCACCGCCGACACCACCTCCTCCTCTTCGGACTTCTAAACCTATATCGTTGGAAAACCCTAAATCCACCATTACTCGCACCAGCTTAGGCGAAGCCCTGCGAGATCTTCCCTCTACTTCCGACACCACGCCGTCGTGCTGCCGGAATCGCGAGAGAGAACCAAAACCTCCGATGTCTGCTGGAACAAGGGAGAGGAAGGTCTTCATCGAGTACCGAACATGTGACCGACTGCGGAAGCGCTGCCGGAACGCAGCACCAGAAGGATCGTCTACGCGATCTTGAGATCGACAAGTGTATGACTACAACACCCATGAGAATCTGCTCTCGTTAACCGCTTTGGAATCTTCGAGGGTGAGTACTCTAATCGACCCGTTGCTTCAATTTAGTAGATATATCTTGGCTTGTTTGTATGCATGCGGTAGATTTTTTTGTTTTCCATGCTACGAACCCCTACATATCCTTTCCCATATCATCCTCCCCCCTTCAAAGAGCATTGTCTCCAACGCGTGAGGGTCTTATCGAAAGGGTGGCGTGATATCAACAAAATCATCACGCGTCTTCGCCATCTTCAAGTCTTGCTTGCCTCATGCCGCCGCAGGCCCGTCGCCGGCACCCTAGACGCCGCCGACACCACCTCCTCCTCTCCGGCCTTCTAAACTAGATCGTCAGAAAACCCTAGATCTACCATAACTCGCACCGGCTTAGGCGAAGCCCTGCGGGATCTTCCCTCTACTTCCGACACCACATCGTCGTGCTACCGGAATCACGAGGGAGAACTACAACCTCCGTTGCCTGCTGGAACAAGGGAGAGGAAGGTCTTCATCGAGTATCGAACATGTGACCGACTGCGGAAGCGCTGCCGGAACGCAGCGCTGGAAGGATCGTCTATGCGATCTTGAGATCGACAAGTGTACGACTACATCACCCACGAGAATCTGCTCTCATTAACCACTTTGGAATCTTCGAGGGTGAGTACTCTAATCGACTCGTTGCTTCAATCTAGTAGACAGATCTTGGCTTTTCTGTATGCATGCGGTAGAATTTTTTTGTTTTCCATGCTACGAACCCCTACAGTGGTATCAGAGCTATGTCTATATGTAGATCTATTGCATGAGTAGAACACAATGGTCATTATGGGCGTTGATGCTTTTGTTATCGATTGCTTCTTGTGTACTTTGCATCTTGCGGGATGGTGAGATGAAGCGGCCCGGGCTAACCTTACATGACATCATTCATGAGACTTGCTCCACGCTTGACATGCAACTTGTATTGCATAAGTGGATTTGCGGGTGCCTGTTTCTCCCAACATAGTGAAGATTCAATTTACAACGGGTAATTGACAATACTAGTATCAACGTTGTGGTTCTTGTTCGTAAGTTAGAACGACACTTATTGAAAGCCCCAAACCACGTAAAACATGCAAAGAAAATTAGAGGCGTCTAACTTTGTTTTGCAGGGGTGTGCTATGATGTGATATGGCCATGATTGTTATTATATATAATGTATGCAATGTTACTTATTGTAAGTTGGCAACCGACAGGAGCCATATGGTTGTCTTTTAATTCTGTTAAGACCTGCGTGTCTATTCAAAGTAGTTGTAATAGTTGATGCTGGTGGACGACAACCATGAAGCGGCGCTATTGACCTTGACGCCATACCGGTGATGATGGAGATCATGTTCGTGCTTGAAAGGTGGAGATCGGAAGCACAAGAAGAAAGGCCATATCATATCACATATTATGAATTGCATGTGATGTTAGTCCTTTTATGCATCTTGTATTGCTTAGTTCGCGATGGTAGCATTATAAGACGATCCCTCTAGCACAAAATTTCAAGTTATAAAGTGTTCATCCTTAGTAAGCACCGTTGCTAAAGCTCGTTGTTTCGAAGCACCGCGTGATGATCAGGTGTGTTAGATTCTGCGAGTGTATACAACGGGAGCAAGCCCGATTTGCTCATGCGGAAGCTAACGTTTGATCTTGACGAGCCTAGCGTGTATAGACATGGTCTCAGAACACGGATCACCGAAAGGTAAAGCATGAGTCATATAGTAGATATGATGAACATGTTGATTGTTCGCCATTGAAGCTACATCAACTCTCGTGATGATCGGTTTTGATATGGTGGATTTGGTTCGTGTGATCACTAAAACAATGTGAGGGATATTATTTTGAGTGGGAGTTCACCTAGATTAATTTAACTATTAATTAGAACTCAAATTTGTCATAAACTTAGTCTAAACTATTGCAAATATGTTGTAGATCGATGGCGTCCCCTACCATCAATTTTAATGCGTTCCTAGAGAAAGAAAAGTTGAAAAACAATGGAAGCAACTTCGCGGATTGGTTCCGAAATTTGAGGATTGTCCTCAATGCTGGTAATTTGACCTATGTGCTGGATGCACCGCTGGGTGACCCACCTACAGTTGATGCTACCGATGAGGTAAAGAATGTTTTCCTCGCTCGGAAGAATCAGTACTCCATAGTTCAGTATGCTATCTTGTACGGTTTGGAATCGGAGCTTCAGAAAAGGTTTGAGAACCATGACCCACATGATATTGTCCGTGAACTCAAAATGATATTTGAGGCTCACGCGGCAGTTGAGAGTTATGAGGCTTCTGAAAAGTTCTTTAACTGCAAGATGGAAGGGGGCAGCTCCGTCAGTGAGCACGTGCTTAAGATGTCTGGGCACACAAGCAAGCTTCAAGCTTGGGTATAGTGATTCCTAATGCTTTGTGGATTCACCGTGTCCTCCAATCACTACCACCAAGTTACAAGAACATTGTGATGAACTACAATATGCAAAACATGGACAAGTCGTTGCCCAAACTCTTCTCCATGTTAAAGTCTGCGGAAGTGGAGATCAAGAAAGAGCACCAAGTGTTGATGGTCAATAACACCACCAAATTCAAGAAGCAAGGCAAGTCTAAGAAAAAGGGAAACTTCAAGAAGGGCGGTAAGAAAGTTACCGTGCGGGTGAAGAAGACCAAGGCTGGGCCTAAGCCTGATAGTGAGTGCTTTTACTGCAAGGGAGAGGGTCACTGGAAGCGGAATTGCCCTAAGTACTTGGCGGATTTGAAGAACGGCAACATCAAGAAGAAAGGTATATCCGATATACATGTTATTGATGTGTATCTCACTAGTACTCGTAGTAGTGCCTGGGTATTTGATACTGGTTCGGTTGCTCATATTTGTAACTCGAAACAAGTGCTGAAGAATAGACGGAAACTAGCGAAGAACGAGGTGACGATGCGCGTTGGAAATGGATCAAAGGTTGATGTGATCGCGGTCGGCACGCTACCTCTTCATCTACCATCGAGATTAGTTTTATACTTAAATAATTGTTATTTGGTGCCTGCGTTGAGCATGCACCTTTGATAGATGGTCTATTCTTATTGAATCTCTATTATAGAAATACAAACATTAATAACATTGAGGCTAAACGTTTGAAATTGAACGATAATTCGACCTATATGTGGCACTGTCGTCTTGGTCATATTGGAGTGAAGCGTATGAAAAAACTCCATTCCGATGGACTTCTTGAATCACTTGATTTTGAATCACTTGAAAGATGCGAAGCATGTCTGATGGGTAAAATGACTAAGACTCCATTTTCTGGTATGGTGGAGCGAGCTACGGACTTATTGGAAATCATACATACAGATGTGTGTGGCCCAATGAGTGTAGCATCGCGCGGTGGTTACCGTTATGTTCTTACCTTCACGTATGACTTGAGTAGATATGGGTATATCTATTTCATGAAACATAAGTCCAAAACTTTCGAGAAGTTTAAGGAATTTCAAAGTGAGGTAGAGAATCAACGTAACAAGAAGATTAAGTTTCTACGATCTGATCGTGGAGGTGAATATCTTAGTTACGAGTTTGGCGAGCATTTGAAGAAATGCGGAATACTTTCACAATTGATACCACCGGGAACACCACAACGTAATGGTGTGTCCGAACATTGTAATCAAACTCTCTTAGATATGGTTCATTCTATGATGTCACTTACAGATTTACCGCTATCGTTTTGTGGTTATGCATTAGAAACAACCGCATTCACTTTAAATAGGGCACCATCTAAATCCGTTGAAATGACACCGTATGAATTATGGTTTGGGAAGAAACCTAAATTGTCGTTCCTTAAAGTTTGGGGTTGCGAAGCTTATGTAAAGAAGTTACAGCCCGACAAGCTTGAACCCAAAGCGGAAAAATGCGTCTTCATAGGATACCCGAAGGAAACTATTCGGTATACCTTCTATCATAGATCCGAGGGCAAAATCTTCGTTGCCAAGAATGGATCCTTTCTAGAGAAGGAGTTTCTCTCAAAAGAAGTGACTGGAAGAAAAGTAGAACTCGACGAGGTTGTTGAACCTTCTCCCAAACTTGAGAGTAGCGCAGCACCGGAAGTGGTTCCTGTGGCGC
Organism: Avena atlantica; assembly: GCA_910589765.1. Lineage (NCBI taxonomy): Eukaryota > Viridiplantae > Streptophyta > Magnoliopsida > Poales > Poaceae > Avena > Avena atlantica. The sequence continues at coordinate 478,576,176 of OU342735.1, forward strand.
CTATGCCAATAAGAGAGGAAGCTAATGATGTTGATCATGAAACTTCGGTTGAAGTAACTACAAAACCTCGCAGGTCAACGAGAACGCGTACCACTCCTGATTGGTATGATCCCGCTATGAATGTCATGTTGGTGGACAACACCGATGACCCTGCGACATATGAGTAAGCGATGATGCGCCCAAATTCCAATAAATGGCAATAAGCCATGAAATCCGAGATTGGATTCATGTACAAAAACCAAGTATGGACTTTGGTGGACTTACCGGATGGCCGGAAGGCTGTCGAGAACAAATAGATTTTCAAGAAGGAGATAGATGCTGATGGTAATGTTACTGTCTATAAAGCTCGACTTGTCACAAAAGGGTTTCGAAAAATTCAAGGAGTTGACTATGATGAGACTTTCTCACCGTTAGCGAAGCTAAAGTCTGTGAGGATTTTATTAGTAATCGATGCATATTACGATTATGAGATATGGCAGATGGATGTCAAAACGGCATTCCTCAATGGAGACATTGATGAAGAGTTGTATTTGGTACAACCCAAAGGTTTTGTCGATCCTAAATATGCTAACAAGGTGTGCAAACTTCAACGGTCCATTTATGGGTTGAAGCAAGCATCCCGGAGTTGGAATCGACATTTTGATAAGGTGATCAAAAGTTTTGGTTTTATACAAACTTATGGAGAAGCTTGTATTTACAAGAAAGTGAGTGGGAGCTTTGTAGTATTCTTAATACTATATGTAGATGACATATTGTTGATTGGGAATGATGTAGACCTTCTTAATAGTGTCAAGGATTATTTGAATAATAGTTTTTCAATGAAAGATCTTGGCGAAGCAGCTTACATATTAGGCATAAAGATTTATAGAGATAAATCAAGACGCCTAATATCATTGTCACAGAGTACATATTTGGAAAAAATTCTAAAGAGGTTTTGAATGGAAGATAGCAAGAAAGGGTTCTTGCTCATGTTTCCCAATACGACCTTGAGTAAAACTCAAAGTCCTACAACGACAGAAGATAGAGAAAGGATGAGAAAGACTCCCTATGCCTCAACCATAGGATCTCTTATGTATGCCATGCTATGTACTAGACCTGACATTGCATATGCTATTAGTTAGACTAGTAGATATCAAAGTGATCCAGGAGTGGATCATTGGACAGCGGTCAAAAACATCCTTAAGTACTTGAGAAGTACTAAGGATATGGTTCTTTCTTATGGAGGTGATGAACACCTCGTTGTTAATGGTTACACAGATGCTAGTTGGAACACCGATCCGGATGATTCTAAATCTCAATCAGGATACGTATTTACTTTGAATGGTGCAACAGTTAGCTGGAGGAGTGCAAAGCAAAGCGTTGTGGCGAGATCTTCAACTGAATTGGAATACATAGCTGCTTCGGAGGCTTCACAAGAGGTGATATGGATGAAGGAGTTCATTACAGAGCTCGGTGTGGTTCCAAGTGTGTTGGACCCAATGTCTATCTATTGTCATAAAATGGGTGCCATAGCCAATGCGCAAGAACCAAAGGTCACAAAAGAAGCTGAAGCACATCAAGCTACGTTTTCACGCTATTCGAGAGCATGTCCAAGATGGTGACATAAAGATTTGCAAAGAACACACAGATCTGAATGTGGCGGATCCGTTGACTAAACCTCTCCCGAGGGAAAAACATGAACAACACCAAACCGCCATGGGTGTTCGGTATATTACCATGTAATCTAGATTAGTTGACTCTAGTGCAGGTGGGAGACTGTTGGAGATATGCCCTAGAGGCAATAATAAAAGTAGTTATTATTATATCTTTGTGTTTATGATAAATGTTTACATTCATGCTATAATGGTATTAATCGGAAACATTAATACTTGTGTGATTTGTAAACTAAATTAGTGTCCTTGGTAAAGCCTCTTTATAATACTAGCTTGTTGGTTAATAGATGATCGTGGTGTCTCGATCATGAACATTGAGATGTTATTAATAACAAGATCATATAATTAGGAGAATGCTATGATGGCATACTCATGTAGATAAGTGTAGCATAAAGATCAAGTCATTTCAATAGTTCGTTTGCTATAAGCTTTCTGATACATAGTAACCTAATTCCTTCGACCATGAGATCATGCTAATCACCATCACCGGAAGGATGCTTTGATGACATCAAACACCACACCGTAACTGGGTGGCTATAAAGGTGGCATTGAGTGTTCAGAAAGTATGTGTTGAGGCACATGGATCAAGAGTGGGATTTGTCCATCCATATGACGGATAGATATACTCTGGGCCCTCTCGGTGGAATGTCATCCAATTAGCTTGCAAGCATATGACTGGCTCACAAGGGATCACATATCACGGGAACGAGAAAAGAGTACTTATCGGTAACGAGGTTGAACTAGGTATGCAGAGATACCAACGATCAAACCTCGGATAAGTAAACTATCGCGAGACAAAGGGAAATTGGTATCATATGTAAGTTGTTCATTCGATCGCAAAGTTATCGTAGAAATATGTGGGAGCCATATGAATTTCCAGATTTCTCTATTGATTATTGATTGGAGAAGTGTCTCGGTCATGTCCGCATAATTCACGAACCGTAGAGAGACACACTTAAGGATTCGATGTTGTTTAGTAGATATGGAATGTACATAGGGATACCGAATGTTGTTTGGAGTCTCGGATGGGATCCGAGATATCATGAGGAGATCCGGAATGATCCGGAGAATAAGATTCATATAAGGAAAGTATGATTCCGTTCGGAATGATTTCGATGTTTTCATTGGAGAGGTTCTAGAAGGTTCACCGGACCGGAAGGGGAATGGTCCATGAATGTGTCATGGGTAAGTGGAATGATTAGATCATATCCTAGGTCACTTGGTTTGGGTATTTGCGAGAGAGAATTAAAGCTCTAAATTGAAAGTCAAAAGGGAGGTTTGAAAATTCAAACTGGAACAATGGTTTCCTAGTGGAAGAAGGAAAGAGTCCTTCCTTCTATCCAACTTGGGTTTGGGTTTGGGTTCAAACTCTCCCCTCCCAAGGCTGCCCCCCTCTCATAAATAGAGGGGGAGGGCTGCCCCAAACAACACAAGAGCCAGCCCTCCCACCCGTGTCGCGCCGCCGCACGCCGCTGCCGTTGCCCTAGCCACCACCGACACCACCTCCTCCTCTCCGGCCTTCTAAACCTAGATCTTCGGAAAACCCGAAATCCACCATTACTCGCACCGGCTTAGGCGAAGCCCTGCGGGATCTTCCCTCTACTTCCGACACCACGCCGTCGTACTGCCGGAATCGTGAGGGAGAACTACAACCTCCGCTGTCTGCTGGAACAAGGGAGAGGAAGGTCTTCATCGAGTACCGAACGTGTGACCGACCGCGGAAGCGCTGCCGGAATGCAGCGCCGGAAGGACCGTCTACGCGATCTTGAGATCGAAAAGTGTACGACTACATCACCCATGAGAATCTGCTCTCGTTAACCGCTTTGGAATCTTCGAGGGTGAGTACTCTAATCGACTCGTTGCTTCAATCTAGTAGATAGATCTTGGCTTGTTTGTATGCATGCGGTAGAATTTTTTTGTTTTCCATGCTACGAACCCCTACACATCCTAACCCATATCATACTCCCCCTTCAAAAGAGCATTGTCTCCAACGCGTGAGGGTCTTCTCGAAAGGGTGGCGTGATATCAACAAAATCATCACGCGTCTTCGCCATCTTCAAGTCTTGCTTGCCTACCTCACCACATCCTTCTGCTTGGCCTGCGGGACTTGATACAACCCTGGGTGGCTGCACCTCCTTTATTCTCCACACAAGCTTGGACCTAGGGGCCACCATCTTCTTATTCTTATTCTCAACTATTATTGGAACCCGTGGTTGCTGAACATGGACCTTCTTTGCACGAACCTGCATAAGATGAGTAATGCTTGGACCACACAACTGACGAACATGTCCATCCTTGCCTCTACGCACACGCACTGCTGCTCCAACAAAACGCCTCTGAGGTATTCTAACAAAACTGTGGCTGACTACCCGCAGCACCATATGCACCAGAACGTGATCAGCAACATCGTCATCGTTCTGAACACCCATGTCAACACGAACTGGAAGTGGAACACATGCTAACATATCCTTTCCTTCATCAATAAGAGGCTTGCCTTCAACCGACTTGTCACTATCAAGAACAACTGGCTTGTCATCAACAGGCATGGCTGAAACAATATCACCACTGACGCTCTTTGCATCATGCTCCTCATGCTGCACCTTAGCTAGCCCTGGTTGTGGCTTAGCCTTATGCAACTTCTCCTTGCGAACCACCAGCACCACATCGAACTTGATTTGATCATCTCTCATAGGCTTCAAAGTCCGTTTTTTGCCATCATGCACAAAAGAATATGTATTTTCTCTCCCATCATGTAACGCATTACGATCATACTGCCATGGACGACCAAGTAACAGCCCACATACCTCCAATGGCAACACACCACACTCAATCTCATCAACATAATCACCAACTGTAAATAGCACACACGCCTTATGAGTTACCTTCACCATACCTCAGCTATTTAACCACTGTAGATGCTTAGGTTCAGGAATACTCCATGTGGACAACCCCAATGCTGCCACCATTGTCTTGCTAATTCCATTAGTACAACTTCCTCCACCAATAATCAACTTGCATGCTTTACCTTCGATCACACACTGTGCCTGGAATAAATTCCAACGCTGGCCTATATCCGCTGTCATACAAGTCTCATCATGTACTCTCTTGAGTTGCATATTTAGCCCACCCAATGGTTCAACCTCTTCCACTGTAGTTTCAGTGCACACAACAACCCCGACAACAACAGATTACTTCTCCTCGGACGATTTTTTCACTGCCACGCTAACCGTTTGCACTGGAACAACTTCTGCGACCTCCTTTGCACGAGACGGAATAGACACAGCGGCAACCCTGGGCGACTGCGGAACTATCTTCAAGGGCTTGGTACAATATACCTTGCGACAAGGAACCATAAAACAGCCACGCAATTTTTTTTTGAAGTCCTTCCAAGTTGCATTTATAATGTCCTTTTCACACATCTCTTTATCCCACCAACGAGCTATCTCCTCATCTACACGTCGCATTGCAAGAAGCACACGTGTAGGATTATCCAAATACTCATATGTATCACATATGTAAAAACCATCTTGCATGTGATGCTCCCACAACTCATATTCATCATACGTTGCCATGTGAACCAGTTTCCACCTGATTTGAGAATCATCACATACTACACCATTCAAGATGCCGAGATAGTCATTGTACACATCACCAGATCTCTTTCTAGAAACACACTGTTTGCCATAAAAGTCACCAGAAAAAGAATCCATATCTGACCGAAACTTCTATCACCAACTAGACAGAACAGAAACGTGGCTATATCTAGGCTGGATTTTCCACCCCCGGGGCCAGATTATCCGCCCCCCGGATTTTCCGCCCTTGGTGGGGCCAGAATATACGCACCAACGCGAAACGGAACGGATCTTGAGATCCGATTTGCACAGCCAGAGTTCTCCCCAATCTGATTTGCAACACGATTTTCAGATCAATCAACACAATCTCGGCGTGAGCAACACTGGAATCTAATACCACCTAATACGGATCTACCAGATGATCCTTTAGTTTGTCCCAATCTTTCACAACGAGTCACCTGGATAGTAATCCTTCCAACAATGCCAATGGACGTCACCTGAAGAAGAGGAACAAATCCATCAAGTAACATGATGAAGATCACCACGCCTCAAACCAAAACATGACAATCTTTGATGAACACAAGAACCTCCACGACAATATCAATACGATAGATAACACGGCATCGCCGTCCCCGAAGGGATGCTTCACCAAGAAACACACACGATAGTTTTAGACTAATCAACTAAAATCAAAAGCTAACCAAATCTAGAGGGCGTTCCCAGGCTTATATGGCCGCCGGAACGTCCGAAAAACATGAAACAAAAAAGTGACTGATACAATCAGATCCGTCCGGATCAGATGGTAACTTTTAGGGCTGGACTTTCCTCCCTAAGTAAGGGCAGATAATCCGCCCCCCCCCCCGAATTATCTTCCCTGGGGCGGATTATCCACCCCCTATACAGTACGACGCGCCTGAAGTCCTTAGCAGAATTTCTGGAACAGGGCCGGATTATCCGGTGATGTGGGGGCCGGATTAACCGTGGTATGGAGACATGTAAGTACTCATTGGAAATCTCTCGGAATTATCTTTCCAACAAGTACTTATTTGCTTGATTTAGAGTTCGTATGAAGAATCCACGTCCGTTTCAATTTTAGAGCTTCTGTCTGTCCGAACCGAACCTTCCTTTTTGATGATCTTCTCTTGCGCCTTCCTCCCGCTGCTCCCTCGTGCATCCTTGCCCATATCAGAGAGGCGAGCTAGGGCCGCCACACCCCTAGGTGCGGGTGGGCCCATCCTGCGCCTGGGCAGGGTGTGGGCCCTTTGGCCGCCTCCTAGCCTTGCCCCTTCGCCTATAAGAAGCCCCCGATACAGGAACCCTAGGCACCCGATCAAAACTCCACAAAACCTTCTATAGGCGCCCCCACCATCGTCCCTATATCGAGGGGATCTGAAGTTCTTCCCGGCACCCTGCCGGAGGGGAATTTCATCCCGGAGGCCATCTTCTCCGGTATGATGCGTGAGTAGTTCCACCTTGGACTATAGGTCCATGTAGTAGCTAGATAGTTGTATCTCCTCCTTTGTGCTTTCATGTATAGATCTTGTGATCTTCGTTCATGATCAAGATCTAATCTATTTGTAACCATGCATGTTGTGTTTGCGGGGATCCGATGGATATTGAGATTACTATCTCAGATTGATTAATGGTTTGTCTATTTGATACTATCATGTATGTGTTGTTTGTGATCTTGCATGCTCTCCGTTGTTAGTAGCTATCTTGGCCAAGTAGTTGCTAGTGACTCCAAGAGGGGGTATTTATGCTCGATAGTGGGTTCATGCCTCTAGTTTCCAAGGGAAGTGACGGCAATCTCTCCGGTTGTAGATGTGCTATTGCCACTAGGGAGAAAACAACGGTCTCTTGTTCATAGAACAAGTGGATTATTTACCTTACACACTTTGCTTAAATCAGTTGTCTCTTGCGTGCAACTTAATACCGGAGGGGGTTCAGATGATAACATGAAGGTGGACTTCTAGTCATAGATGCAGTTGGATGGCGGTCTATGTATATTGTTTTATTGCCTAATCGAACCTCATAGGATCTTTTTGTCTGGTATTGCATTGTTATGCCTTGCTCAGTTCCTATCAATTGCCCTGTTGTAATTTGTTTACCCTTCATGCCATGTTGTTTATCCAAGGAGAGCACCTCTAGTGAACTATGGACCCCGGTCCAATCTTTACCATTGATACATATTCCATTGTTACTTGTTTACTTGCTACAAACCATCATCACCTTCCACACCATACATTTAATCCTTTGTTATAGCAAACCAGTGAGCTTGACAACCTCACTGATTCATTGGGGCAAAGTCTTGAGTTTGTGTTGTGAAGGTTTCCACGTTGCTTGCAACACCTGTGTGACGTTTCCTTCCTCCTACTAGTTCGATAACCTCAGTTTCTTACGGAGGGAAAACTTGCTGCTGTGCTGCATCACACCTTGCTCTTGGGGTTTCCCGAAAATGCATTGCACGTTGACGCAATGCCATCAAGATCTTTCTGGCGCCGTTGCCGGGGAGGATAAGGATGTCTTCACTAGGGGAGTCCTCCTCAACCTTTTTCTTTAATTTGTTTTTAGTTTGCTTAGTTTATTTTGCTTGGTTTTGTTTGCCTCTTTTTATCAAAAACTCCAAAAAAAATTAGTTTAGTTTGGTTTGCTTTCTCTTATCAAAAACACAAAAAAATTAGTTCGTGCTCTAGCTGCTGCTGTTGTTTTTGGCTTGCTCCACCTTTGCAAAAATGAACTCTGCTGAGAACACCAAGTTGTGTGAGTTCACTAGCACCAACAACAATGATTTCCTTAGCACTCCCATTGTTCCACCTGCTCCTGATGCTACCTTTTATGAAATTAAGCCTGCTTTGTTGAATCTTGTGATGAGAGAGATATTTTCTGGTGCTATTTCTGATGATGCTGCTTCCCACCTCAATAAATTTGTTGAACTTTGTGAGATGCAAAAGTATAAGGATGTAGATGGATATATTATTAAGCTCAAGCTGTTTCCTTTCTCCTTGATGGGAAAAGCTAAAGAATGGTTGCTATCCTTGCCTAGAAATAGTATTGATTCTTGGACTAAGTGCAAAGATGATTTTATTGGAATGTACTATCCTCCTGCTAAGATTATATCTATGAGAAGTGATATTATGAAATTTAAACAACTTGATAATGAACATGTTGCTCAATCTTGGGAAAGAATGAAATCTTTGGTTAAGAATTGTCCCACTCATGGACTCACTGCTTGGATGATTATCCAGACTTTTTATGCAGGTTTGAACTTCTCTTCAAGAAACCTGTTGGATTCAGCTGCTGGAGGTACCTTTATGGTCATCACTTTGGGTGCTGCAACAAAACTCCTTGATAATATGATGGTTAATTACTCTGAATGGCACACTGATAGAGCTCCACATGGTAAGAAGGTAAATTCTGTTGAAGAAACCTCCTCTTTGAGTGATAAGATTGATGTTATTATGGCTATGCTTGTTAATGGGAAAGCTCCTTTAGATCCAAACAATGTTCCCTTAGCCTCTTTGGTTGCTCAAGAAGTGCAAGTTGATGTGAACTTCATTAGAAACAACAATTTCAACAACAATGCCTATAAGACTAATTTTGGTGGCAACAACAATTATAGGCCTTATCCTCCTAATAATGGCAATACCTATGGAAACTCCTACAATAATGCTAGAAGTGCCCCCTCTGAACTTGAAGTCATGCTCAAAGACTTTATTAGTAAACAAACTGCTTTCAACAAGACTGTGGAGGAAAAAAATTTAACTGTTGAGAAAAATATTTCCTCTTTGTCTGAAGCATAGTCCTCCTTGATTAATAAAATGGCCGCTAAACCTAAAACTATTGTAACACCCTCAGAATCGGCCCTATGCAAGTTTTAGCGAAAACCCGCCAAACCCGCATAGAAACGATTCGAAGGTGCCCACCAGGCACTTTCGTGCGGGTGGAAAACGAAGTAATAACATTACACAACAGTCCTCGATGGGACCCACAGAACAGATATATACAACACGACTCCAAGAGTCAAGAATACAGATATAATATACAAAGATCCAAATCACCTTGAAAATGATAGAGAGTCCGACTACGGACAAGATGCAAATGGGGCTAAGAGCCCTGGAGAATAACCAATGGTGTCCATAACCCTGCCCAGGCCAAGCCGGAAGGGTAACCCTGCTAACGACGTCGATCTCAAAACCTGCTTAAACAAAAGGGGTGCCGACAAAGGGCAAAGGAAAAAGAGGAGCGTCAGTACTGAGGCCAGTACACGGCGAGGCTAGAATTCGGCGGTCCTCGCCTACATAGGTATGGTGGACTGAGCGACAGCGGCAGCATGCACTAAACAACCTATAGAGACTCGATACAACTGGCGGCTATCAGAGAGGGGGGGTAAGAAAGACCTATTCGGAACCAACCTGATACTACCATCAAACAAACCCATCCTGGCGTTTCCCCCTCGAAACCAAACGAGGAAGTCAACCGAGGAACTCACACCGTTGGCAGTTTTATTTATTCAGTTATCGTTGTAGCAATTACTAGTCAAGTATAGATAATCATCCTGATAAAATAAGCAGTGGGCACTTTTAGTTTATCATCCCGTTATAGTTGCAACACTTACTAATCAGATACAAATAGCATGATATAACCCCAAAACCCAGCAGTTGTTGGTACTTTTATTTAGCCATTCCGTTGTAGTGAAGCTGATTACTAGTCAAATCGGGTGCAAGTCAATTTATAACAGTAAACTTTAGTTATAGTTGTCTATGATCAAGCACTGTGCTCCAAGTCGTCCATAACCGCGGACACGGCTTCTCGAAAAGATTAAACCCTGCAGGGGTGGACCAAAGTATCCACAGGCACTTCGACCCTTTTTGCCAGATCAGTTAACATACACCCATCGGTATGTCGGCGGGGCCTAAGTCACGACGTTCCCAGATCCAAAGCAAGTACATGGGGGCACCCCACCAAGTCGACACCCGCAACGGAGTCGGCCGGTCTCCGAGAAGGACTTAGGGTTTGGGTAGACGGCTGTGAACGACAGCAAATCCCCAAACGGGGACTGTCGACACCGCGAAATCGTGGCCCGATCCTAAACAGTACAGGTGCTATCTGTCGCACAATTTAATTAAAGCGGTAAAGCATGGCATAAGTATAGGATCATAAATAAAACCTCAAACTAGTTGTGGCCCCCAGTACAATACTTTGAAATCACGTAATAATCAATGGGGGGCCCATATCTCCCCACCTGTGGTTAGCGCGCTCGATCTCGGAACAGGTGTCAAGAACTCGGGGTCCTACGGGACACAAGTGGGCGGTCGGAAACCAAATATTATCTATCACCCACCGATGCCTCTGCTTAATTCAATTTTAGTTGTTAAACAAGAATTAAAGTGAACAATAAGTAAAACCATCATCATCTCCAACATCAACATGCGGCAATTCTCCAACAACTGCGGTACTTGACGACACGCAACAGCATACGAGCAAGCGACTACGACGAGCAAGTCCAACTATCTACCAAACAACAGGTAATAGGATGTGTCCAAGGCAATATAGGGCTGCAAGGGGATATCACGGGTACGGAAACTAGAGCATCGCAACACAGATAGCAATAGATCAACAGGAGGGAATAAAGACTATGAAAATAAGATAGGTAGAAAGGGGGAGATGCTCGCCTGAAAACATTGTCGAAGGTTCAACCGAAGATCGGGTCGGCACTCGCATCAACTCAACGGCCCAATCCGCGAAGAAGCAAAACACTAGAAGAGGCACCGGATGCAATATTTAATACTACGACAAAAGATCGGGCATGATGCATGTATGATGTATGACATGGCAAAGGTGCGGTGCAATTAGGTCAGGTTAAGCGGAACCAGGGTCCCGACAATTAATTAAACGGTTCAAGTTGTTTAGAACCCCCGCAATTTAAAGGTTGTTTAACAAGGCAGAATATATCACCGGTTCGCTACACAAATTTAAATGAGGCCAATATGAGACTAGATTTGCCCGCATATGGGCCCCATATTTAATTTATTTGGTGAATCGGCATAAGGCCCCCAAACCACGTGACAAGTATGCATGCAAGAATGACAATAGCATATGCAACAATTATATAGTTGGCAATTTATAAAATAGGGGCTCGGATCAGGGTCACACATTAGGGGTTCTCGACGAACTTGGGGTTCCGGGGGTTCGGGGTTCGATAGGGTCCAGGGTTCGACGGGTCGGTCTCGGCGGTCGGAAGTAGTTCTTGGCGTTCGGGTAGATGAACTTGGCGTGGCGTCGGGGCGCATCGGTTTAACCCTGGACGGTGTCGTTCTTGTCGTCGTGCAGATCTTGTCGGGTCCGCGCTTCGGATTCCGTGAGGCGATCTTGACGCTCCGTGCCCGTGAAGTAGAACTTGTCGTCCGGCGGTAGATCTTGTCGATTCCATTCCAACGGCCTTATTGTTCTGCGGCGAAGATCATGGCGTCTCCGGGGTCCGGGTCATGTTGTCGGTCTTGGCGTCCGTGAGGCGATCTTGATGTTCCGGGTTCTACAGCCGACAGGGATCTTGGCATGGTTTGATCTTCATAGCATGATCATTGGGGTTGCGGCACCGGATTGGTCTTGATGATCTTGTCGCCCCTAAACTTGGTGTCGGTTCCTCCTCGGGAGAGCTTGGCGATGGTCTGCGTGCTGCCGAAGTAGCAAGGCGCGACCTCCCCGACGACACCTCCACAACACAAGCATCACCAGCTCACAGGAGTACGACAACGTCAACACACCACATCGCTGCAGCAGATCGCAACCTTTCGTACCACTGCTTACTAAGGGGAAAACAACAAAAGGAAACAGAGGACTGGAGGTTGGCGACAGAGCGCTGCGGCCTGGTGCAGGACATCAGGGTCGAGGCCGGGCCGGGCTCCGACAGCCGGAGGGATGAGGCAGGTCGCGACGGAGGAGGTCCGGCGACGGCGGTGCGGCGGTCAGGCGGGGCTGCAGGCGGACGCGGACGGCAGGGGGATGCAGCGGAGAGCGGCGGCGCGGAGGCGGACGCCGGCGAGCGCGGAGGTGAGGGCGCGGCCGACGGGGCCGGGCGGTGAGGACGGGGCCGGGCGGAGGAGCTCGGGCCCAGGGCGGCGGTGGCGGGAGGATGCCGAGGCGGGCCAGGGAGAGGATGCCCGCGAGGTCGGGGCGCGACAGCGGGGTCGGGTGGAGACAGACCCGGCCGGAGCGGAGGAGGGGAGGATGGGGCGAGGCTCGACGGAGGCGGGCGGGGGCGCGGCCGGGGAGAGGGTGGGGGCGGTGGAGGAGAGGAAGCCCGCGGCGAGGTGAGCGGGGAGGGGGCCTGGCGGCGCGGGGCGGAGGGAGGCTCGGCGGCGCTCCGGCGAGGGGGCGGTGGCCGATGGTGGCGCCGGAGGGAGGGTGAAGGGCGCCGGCGAGGTGGGAGAGGGAGATGGGTTGAAGAGGGAGGAGGAGAGAGCGGGCGGCGGGCGCGCTGGGGGCGGGAGGGGCTCTCGCGGGGAGGGAGGTGGTTGTCGAGCGAGAGAGAGGGTGGGGAGGGGAGAGAGAGACCGGTGGGACCGGGGGCGCGGCAGGGGCCAGGTGGGCCAGGCGGGGGAGTGGACCAGGTGCAGGGGGAGGTGGGATCCGGGGGGGGGGGCTGTGTGCAGCGTGGTGTGGGGTGTGGCAGGGGAGTGGGGTGAGGTGGCAGAGTGTGGTTGGTGGAGGGTTTGGGGAGAGGTGAGGTGGCAGGTGGGGATTGGGTGGGATGAGGTGGCCGGAGGGGTGGGTAGGATAGGATTGGTAGCTGTAGGATTTTAGGTGGACCGTTTGTATTTCTGGGGTGGTCGTTCGGGTCGGGTCGGCCCGTTCGACTGCCCCCACTAAAATAATTTAACATTTTAATTGTTTAACACGGGGCTTTTACAACCCGATAGCAACAAAACAAAATAATCCCGGGACCCGGGTTTTTGCGTGTTTGAATGAAGATGGGGCGTTTAGAAAACAATTTGGGTTTTCCTGAAATAGTTTTATACAAGCAACTGCAAGATGATGACGATGCTCAAATGCAATGTGGCATGATGACATGAGCATGCGGCCATGATGATGCAATGCACAAAAACAACGCGATTTTCTAGTAGTGGTTTTTGCGGGATGCCACAATTCGACACCACTAACAATGGATCTCGCCCTCGAGATCCGCCTCATGGTACCGGAAAGAAGGCCGACGATCTGATCCTTCGTGCTTCGTGTAGATCCTCGCGACACCACTAACAAGAGGTCGTTGATCCCGTTCGTCAAGAGAACACTCCGGATAAACAACAGACGAAGTTAAAGGTAAGGCCACCTCTAACTTCAGCGGAAGGAGCAAATTGCATCGATCCACCATTCAATGTACAAAAGCGAATGATAAGAGTAGTGGTATGGTCGCGACTCCATCCCGCACTCAAAGCATTACTCTGTACATGAATAAGAGAATTATGCAACCAACTCTCGGATTTCAGACTGAAGATCTCGACAATCGAGGTTCGGAAACAGGGGAGTGATGCAGACTCTGCATCGGATCTGGCGTAGAGGATATCGTCGCGTCGGAAAACACCGGAAGGCACAAACAAGGAACAAAGGATGGTACCACAGACGAAGGATTCCTCGGATCGCATGAAGATCAGATGTAGCAACACCGTTACCAAAGGAGGAAGCGAAACCCTGAAGGCACGACGGAAACCCAACCACGAGAATTCCTGGACTCGAAGATAAAGACGAGAGCGGATTCAAAACACGTAGAGGTAAGGGGAGAATAGCAGAGGGGTAAGGAGTAAAATCAGACCTAATCAGAACTATCCAACCGATTTTGCAAAAATAGTTTTGACACTCTACTTCGGCCGTTAGCTAGGTTATCCTACAGGCTGGACTTGTGGGGTATCGCAACTGCTGAGCTCTGATACCACTCTGTAACACCCTCAGAATCGGCCCTATGCAAGTTTTAGCGAAAACCCGCCAAACCCGCATAGAAACGATTCGAAGGTGCCCACCAGGCACTTTCGTGCGGGTGGAAAACGAAGTAATAACATTACACAACAGTCCTCGATGGGACCCACAGAACAGATATATACAACACGACTCCAAGAGTCAAGAATACAGATATAATATACAAAGATCCAAATCACCTTGAAAATGATAGAGCGTCCGACTACGGACAAGATGCAAATGGGGCTAAGAGCCCTGAAGAATAACCAATGGCGTCCATAACCCTGCCCAGGCCAAGCCGGAAGGGTAACCCTGCTAACGACGTCGATCTCAAAACCTGCTTAAACAAAACGGGTGCCGACAAAGGGCAAAGGAAAAAGAGGAGCGTCAGTACTGAGGCCAGTACACGGCGAGGCTAGAATTCGACGGTCCTCGCCTACATAGGTATGGTGGACTGAGCGACAGCGGCAGCATGCACTAAACAACCTATAGAGACTCGATACAACTGGCGGCTATCAGAGAGGGGGGTAAGAAAGACCTATTCGGAACCAACCTGATACTACCATCAAACAAACCCATCCTGGCGTTTCCCCCTCGAAACCAAACGAGGAAGTCAACCGAGGAACTCACACCGTTGGCAGTTTTATTTATTCAGTTATCGTTGTAGCAATTACTAGTCAAGTATAGATAATCATCCTGATAAAATAAGCAGTGGGCACTTTTAGTTTATCATTCCGTTATAGTTGCAACACTTACTAATCAGATACAAATAGCATGAGATAACCCCAAAACCCAGCAGTTGTTGGTACTTTTATTTAGCCATTCCGTTGTAGTGAAGCTGATTACTAGTCAAATCGGGTGCAAGTCAATTTATAACAATAAACTTTAGTTATAGTTGTCTATGATCAAGCACTGTGCTCCAAGTCGTCCATAACCGCGGACACGGCTTCTCGAAAAGATTAAACCCTGCAGGGGTGCACCAAAGTATCCACAGGCACTTCGACCCTTTTTGCCAGATCAGTTAACATACACCCATCGGTATGTCGGCGGGGCCTAAGTCACGACGTTCCCAGATCCAAAGCAAGTACATGGGGGCCACCCCACCAAGTCGACACCCGCAACGGAGTCGGTCGGTCTCCGAGACGGACTTAGGGTTTGGGTAGACGGCTGTGAACGACAGCAAATCCCCAAACGGGGACTGTCGACACCGCGAAATCGTGGCCCGATCCTAAACAGTACAGGTGCTATCTGTCGCACAATTTAATTAAAGCGGTAAAGCATGGCATAAGTACAGGATCGTAAATAAAACCTCAAACTAGTTGTGGCCCCCAGTACAATACTTTGAAATCAGGTAATAATCAATGGGGGGGCCCATATCTCCCCACCTGTGGTTAGCGCGCTCGATCTCGGAACAGGTGTCAAGAACTCGGGGTCCTACGGGACACAAGTGGGCGGTCGGAAACCAAATATTATCTATCACCCACCGATGCCTCTGCTTAATTCAATTTTAGTTGTTAAACATGAATTAAAGTGAACAATAAGTAAAACCATGATCATCTCCAACATCAACATGCGGCAATTCTCCAACAACTGCGGTACTTGACGACACGCAACAGCATACGAGCAAGCGACTACGACGAGCAAGTCCAACTATCTACCAAACAACAGGTAATAGGATGTGTCCAAGGCAATATAGGGCTGCAAGGGGATATCACGGGTACGGAAACTAGAGCATCGCAACACAGATAGCAATAGATCAACAGGAGGGAATAAAGACTATGAAAATAAGATAGGTAGAAAGGGGGAGATGCTCGCCTGAAAACATTGTCGAAGGTTCAACCGAAGATCGGGTCGACACTCGCATCAACTCAACGGCCCAATCCGCGAAGAAGCAAAACACTAGAAGAGGCACCGGATGCAATATTTAATACTACGGCAAAAGATCGGGCATGATGCATGTATGATGTATGACATGGCAAAGGTGCGGTGCAATTAGGTCAGGTTAAGCGGAACCAGGGTCCCGACAATTAATTAAACGGTTCAAGTTGTTTAGAACCCCCGCAATTTAAAGGTTGTTTAACAAGGCAGAATATATCACCGGTTCGCTACACAAATTTAAATGAGGCCAATATGAGACTAGATTTGCCCGCATATGGGCCCCATATTTAATTTATTTGGTGAATCGGCATAAGGCCCCCAAACCACGTGACAAGTATGCATGCAAGAATGACAATAGCATATGCAACAATTATATAGTTGGCAATTTATAAAATAGGGGCTCGGATCAGGGTCACACATTAGGGGTTCTCGACGAACTTGGGGTTCCGGGGGTTCGGGGTTCGATAGGGTCCAGGGTTCGACGGGTCGGTCTCGGCGGTCGGAAGTAGTTCTTGGCGTTCGGGTAGATGAACTTGGCGTGGCGTCGGGGCGCATCGGTTTAACCCTGGACGGTGTCGTTCTTGTCGTCGTGCAGATCTTGTCGGGTCCGCGCTTCGGATTCCGTGAGGCGATCTTGACGCTCCGTGCCCGTGAAGTAGAACTTGTCGTCCGGCGGTAGATATTGTCGATTCCATTCCAACGGCCTTATTGTTCTGCGGCGAAGATCATGGGGTCTCCGGGGTCCGGGTCATGTTGTCGGTCTTGGCGTCCGTGAGGCGATCTTGATGTTCCGGGTTCTACAGCCGACAGGGATCTTGGCATGGTTTGATCTTCATAGCATGATCATTGGGGTTGCGGCACCGGATTGGTCTTGATGATCTTGTCGCCCCTAAACTTGGTGTCGGTTCCTCCTCGGGAGAGCTTGGCGATGGTCTGCGTGCTGCCGAAGTAGCAAGGCGCGACCTCCCCGACGACACCTCCACAACACAAGCATCACCAGCTCACAGGAGTACGACAACGTCAACACACCACATCGCTGCAGCAGATCGCAACCTTTCGTACCACTGCTTACTGAGGGGAAAACAACAAAAGGAAACAGAGGACTGGAGGTTGGCGACAGAGCGCTGCGGCCTGGTGCAGGACATCAGGGTCGAGGCCGGGCCGGGCTCCGACAGCCGGAGGGATGAGGCAGGTCGCGATGGAGGAGGTCCGGCGACGGCGGTGCGGCGGTCAGGCGGGGCTGCAGGCGGACGCGGATGGCAGGGGGATGCAGCGGAGAGCGGCGGCGCGGAGGCGGAAGCCGGCGAGCGCGGAGGTGAGGGCGCGGCCGACGGGGCCGGGCGGCGAGGACGGGGCCGGGCGGAGGAGCTCGGGCCCAGGGCGGCGGTGGCGGGAGGATGCCGAGGCGGGCCAGGGAGAGGATGCCCGCGAGGTCGGGGCGCGACGGCGGGGTCGGGTGGAGACGGACCCGGCCGGAGCGGAGGAGGGGAGGACGGGGCGAGGCTCGACGGAGGCGGGCAGGGGCGCGGCCGGGGAGAGGGTGGGGGCGGTGGAGGAGAGGAAGCCCACGGCAAGGTGAGCGGGGAGGGGGCCTGGCGGCGCGGGGCGGAGGGAGGCTCGGCGGCGCTCCGGCGAGGGGGCGGTGGCCGATGGTGGCGCCGGAGGGAGGGTGAAGGGCGCCGGCGAGGTGGGAGAGGGAGATGGGTTGAAGAGGGAGGAGGAGAGAGCGGGCGGCGGGCGCGCTGGGGGCGGCGAGGGGCTCTCGCGGGGAGGGAGGTGGTTGTCGGGCGAGAGAGAGGGTGGGGAGGGGAGAGAGAGACCGGTGGGACCGGGGGCGCGGCAGGGGCCAGGTGGGCCAGGCGGGGGAGTGGACCAGGTGCAGGGGGAGGTGGGATCCGGGGGGGCTGTGTGCAGCGTGGTGTGGGGTGTGGCAGGGGAGTGGGGTGAGGTGGCAGAGTGTGGTTGGTGGAGGGTTTGGGGAGAGGTGAGGTGGCAGGTGGGGATTGGGTGGGATGAGGTGGCCGGAGGGGTGGGTAGGATAGGATTGGTAGCTGTAGGATTTTAGGTGGACCGTTTGTATTTCTGGGGTGGTCGTTCGGGTCGGGTCGGCCCGTTCGACTGCCCCCACTAAAATAATTTAACATTTTAATTGTTTAACACGGGGCTTTTACAACCCGATAGCAACAAAACAAAATAATCCGGGGACCCGGGTTTTTGCGTGTTTGAATGAAGATGGGGCGTTTAGAAAACAATTTGGGTTTTCCCGAAATAGTTTTATACAAGCAACTGCAAGATGATGATGATGCTCAAATGCAATGTGGCATGATGACATGAGCATGCGGCCATGATGATGCAATGCACAAAAACAACGCGATTTTCTAGTAGTGGTTTTTGCGGGATGCCACAACTATGGAAAGTACCTTTGCTGCCACTGATGCCATTTAAGTTACTATAGATGAATATGTTAGACTATTATCTCAACTTCATGATAAGTGGGAAAGTGATACGTCCAAAACGTATCTAATTTCCTGAACACTTTTGCTATTGTTTCTCCTCAAAACTTATGTGATTTGGATACAAATAACACACACTAACGTTGTCTTCAGCAGAATTACCTTGGTGTCTAGTTTTTGTGCAGAAAATCAACTATCGGGGAAAATCCCGGAAAATATGCCAAAAATCCTATTTCACCAGAAGATCCACGGAGCCGGAGTACAAGACGGAGAAGGGGCATGGGGGCCCACACCCCTGCCAGGCGCGTGCCCAACTCTGGCCGTGCCTAGGGGGGCGCAGCCACCCCAGGCACCCCCTCGGGCTCCCTCTGCGCCTATAAGTTGCCCCTTGACCTAAAAAACGAGGGGGGTTCGACGTTTTTCCAGAAAGAGTTCTGCTACACCGACGCCGCCAGAAACCAAGATTCGGATCTAGAAACTCCGTTCTGGCACCCTGCTGGGACGGGGAATTTGGAGAGGATCATCGCCATCGTCATCACCAACGCCTCTCCATCAACCATCAATGTTCCCCTCATCCATGAGTGAGTAATCCCCTGCTGTAGGTTTGGGTATGGTAGGAATTGGATGAGTTCTATCATGTAATCGAATAAGATTGTTAGGGCATAGTGCCTAGTATCTCTATTAGTGCTATTTGACTTTGTTGCAACTTGTTATGCTTAATGCTTATCACTAGGGCCCGAGTGCCATGATCTCAAATCTGAACTTACTATTGAATCATTATGATAGTATTGTTTGTGATCTCATCTGCAAGTTGTGTACACATATCATTGTCCAGATCCAAAGGCCCCGAAGTGAAAATAATTGGGACAACTGGAGGGGATGGATGTGGTGTGAGGATCACATTTTGTTCATGGAGTGTTAATGCTTTGCTCCGGTGCTCTATTAAAAAGAGCACCTTAATTGCCAGTAGTTCCCTAGAGGCCCCGCTACCACGGGTTGGCTGGACAGAAGATGTTGTGCAAGTTCTCATTGCGAGCACATATGACTATATATGGAGCACATGCCTAGGATTGTTTAGTACTTGGATGCTTGTTATTATTTATATGCAATGCCCTAGATCTTGAAGTTACATGTTTATACTCGTCCATGCAACGCCCGTCCATCCATCCCTATGCCTACCGCACTCGAATCCTACTGTTACCGGTATTGTTACTATTGCTCCTGTTTCACTGTTGTTGTTGCTTTGCTATTGCTACTACAAAATGTTGCTACTGATAAATTTCTGTGAGAAAGAACTATTTCCAGGTGCAGCTGAATTGACAACCCAGTTGTTAAGGCTTGCAAGTATTCTTTGGCTCCCCTTGTGTCAAATCAATAAATTGGGTAATACTAGCCGCGAAGACCGTTGCGATCCCCTATACTTGTGGGTCATCAAGACTATTTTCTGGCGCCGTTGCCGGGGAGCATAGCTTTATTTATAAGTTCACTTGGATCTATTATTGTTCACCGCAACTCCTTTCAGCATGGGGAAGTCTCGTGATGGAAAGTTCCCTATTTTACTATCCACTACAAGAAGAGGTACTGTCCTAAACACCTCTATTGCTCTTGATTCACTGTCTGTTATAAGTAAGTTTGTCACACCACCACCACATACTCATGCTACACACACTGCTACTACTGCTGAATCTGAAACTGCTTTTGATGCTCATGATGTTACTTCTACTGTGCTTGATGCGAGTGGTTCATTAGGTCCTGTAACTACCTCGGTGAATTACGCTCCTAGTTACAAGCCTGGATGAGCGGAAATGGTTGAAATAGTACGGTGGGGCCCAAATGCCACTCACAGGTAGACCTTTCGGCCGTCCCAACCATTTCCAAACATCGGGACAAGAACGAGCGGCGTAATCGGCAGGCGAAGGGATCAACTACATACACAAATGAGTATGTATGCAAGCCACCATACAACAGTACATCAGAGCCATTCCATCTAAAAAGAAAGGAAATATAGCAACGCCATACGGCAAGATTCAAATGTCCTAGATAGATATAATAGTTTAGGATATCTCCTCATACATCAAACATCAGAGTATCAGGCGGAACCGGCAAACAAGATCCGAGTACGGATAAGAAGAAAATCGGCATAAGATGCCCCATAAATAAACACATCCCGCCCACAGATCTCACGGATCCCCGTTCCCGGAATCTCTACACCAAACGATCATTGCCCACATCGTCTGCCTCCTCCACCCAGTATCCATCTTGTGAGTGTACCTGTCCATCTGAATCAAACAATTTATCGTGTGAGACCCTAGGGGTACTCAGCAAGTCTTTATGCCTCTAAAGGGGACACAACCTGGGGTGACGCAATTGCAGCAAAAGATAAACCCTAACAGTTCTATAGATACGCGCTAACCATCCGCCTAACCAAAGATAGACGGATGTCCGTGAATTAATGACAACAGTTATAACATTAATATCACCAGATCCATCCTCCTCCTCGCTTACCGACGAGGAAGCGGACGAACAACCCCCATCCGTTGGCAGTTTTATTATCCATTCCATGAGTGTTGCACTATTTACTAGTCAGTGACTTGGGCAAATATAAAACGGTACTTTAGTTATACTTGTCTATGATCGAGAAACTGTGCTCCAAGTCGTCCATAACCGCGGACACGACTTTCAGAAAGTTTTACCCTGCAGGGGTGCACAAATAGCAACACACACTCGATCAACCTCGGAAAAACCAAATCAAAACCCAACGAGGCCTTCACGACAAAGCAATCACAAGATTCAGAAATATTTCAGGGGGCCACCCCATTGAGTACACTCGCAACGAAGTTAGCTGACTCCGAGACGGACCCAAGGTTTGCGTCAATGGCTATAAACGACTGGGAACCCGAAAATGTGACTGGGCTTGTCGATACCGCGAAAACACTCCGCTCCCCTAAATAGTACAGATGCTCCTCGCACAATCGTAATAAAGCAGTAAAGCATGGCATAAGTACCGGATAGTAAATAAAACCTCAAACTAGTTTGTGGCCCCAAGAAATAAGAATGAATCAAGCTCTGGCTCAGGGGGGTCCCATAAGCCTCCCGGATGTGGATAGCGCGAATATTCAAGGAACATGAATCAAGTATTCGGGGTCCTACGGGACACAAGTGAGCAGGAAAAACCAAATAGCAGATATTGCTCACCGGTGCCACTTTCATTAGTTATCCCATTACTACTCAGGTTAAGTTGTTTAGGTACCTCGTTATCCATCAGACACTCACATACCCTACACATGCTGTTCTATGACTCGCATGGCCCAAACGACTCCTGTAGTAATGGCTCATGGGATGGAGGAACAAGCTTCGGTGGGGTTTAAAAGTAAAGGCTATGCAGTACTTGGGATTCAGTTTAATGCAATCGCGACTCAATGATGCAAGAATAAGATAGAGGCATTAGGTACTAAATGTATGCAAGCATGGGGTAGTGCTTGCCTGGCAGCTCAGTTGAAGCGAGAGAAGGATCTGGGTAGTGCTCCTGGGTTTCTTGATATATCCCCTGCTCAGCGTCTATTCGAAGAAGAACCAAACAAACAAGTGCCAACATAAATAAAGTGCACAAGCATATGAATAAAATGCAACAAGCAAACAATCATGCCATGATGTATGATGCACAATTTGCATGGCAATAAAGTAGCATGGCATGGGTGAGGTGTGGAACACAAGAATAATCATTTTATTGAGTTTTGGTCACATTTTATACTCCAAATATGTTGCTGTACTCTTTATATTTATATGATGCATGCTGCAAAACAGAACATGGAATGCATAAACAGAAAGGTCTCGTCGAGCTGATCATTTTAGACATGTCATTTGTTAAATTTGGAGTTATAAATCAAAAGTTATCAATTAATTAAGGTGGAAGGGCATTTTATTGTAATTTTGAACAACTTGAATTTTAAAGTGTCCAAAATATATTTTTAAGGCCATATTTGAATTCCTCACATTTTTCTGATTTCAAAACATATATTATTTGCATTATTTGGAATTAGAATTCAAAAGTTATTAAAAACAGATTTAAATTTGAAATTTGAATTATTTTGAAAAAGGTTTAAATTAAAACAGACACACGGAAACCTTTTCTCACACAGACAGACCTAGCCGCAGTCATTGACAAATGGGACCAGGGCTGACTGGGACACATGCACGGATAAAAGCTTTTTGCACCGCAGCTGACCCAGCCCCTGTAAATGACAGGTGGGACCACGGCACACGCGGACCCGCACGCCAGTAGGCGAGAGAGGGCGTGCCACACGGCACAGAGAGGGACTGCGGGTCGAGGAGTACAAAACTCCGGGAGCCTTTTTGCAAAACGCCACGGAAGCTGACAAGTGGGCCTAGAGGGAGCACGGGTTAAGGAATCAAAAAGCTTGGGGGGTTTTCTGAAAATCGGCCACGGGGTACTGTGGATCTTCTCCTCTGCCTTGCGCGCACGGAGCGCGACGCAACGAGGCGGGGATTCGATCCCAGGTCGCGGGTGTGCGCGCTGAGGGGGCTGACCGGCGCGGCTGGCTGCGGGATGGTGATAGGAGGGCGGACGGGGCCTAGGTGAGGTGCTACGCGGAGCGCGAGCGTGCAGACGCCAGCGAGCGGCGGCGCACGGTGGGCGTTCGACGAAACGAACGTCGCAACCAGGAAGCGAAGAGGAACAGGGGCATGTCTAGGGGGGTCGGTGGCTCACCGTGAGGGCGTCGGTGGAGGTGGTTCGGGCTGGGAAGCAGCCGATCGACGACGGGGCTAAAGCCGGTGGAGCTAGGGTTTTTTGACGGAGCGGCGTCGGCCTGGTGACTCTGGTCCGCCTCCTCCTCGCTGGCGTGTCCCGGGTGAAGCAGAGGGATGCCCTTGGTCTTCCAGTCCACCTCCTCGACGCGCTTGACGGCCGGATCGACGAAGACAACGACGTGCTGGCGGCGGCCGGCGAGAGAGGGTGGCGTCGGTGGAGAGGGAGGGGAGGAGCGGCAGGGCTCTGGGCGGATCTGGGAGAGGCCAGAGGACGGGGAGAGGGTAGATAAGGACGAGAGGAAGAGGGAGGTGCCGTGGGGAGGTGGTGAAGGAAAAAGGTGGCTTCGGCCACCTTTTCCTCCTCTCCTCACGTGGTCGAGCTGGGAGGCAGGGCAGGGGCAGGGCGAGGCTGCCAGGTGGGCCAGGGAGTGAGGGAGCTCGGGGTGGGGCTAGCCCAGCAGGGAGAGAAGAGAGAGGGTAGGAGGCATGGAGCTAGGGTAGGAGGGAGGCTCGGGCTAGGGTTTGCTAGGGATGGGGTAGGGTAGCTCGGGTTGGGGTTGGTGTAGGGAGTGGAGAGGGGAGGTGGTGGCCCCTTGCTGGCCGAGAGAGGAAGGGAGGGTGGCTTAGGGTTTTGATGAGGAAAGAGAAAAGAGAGAGAGAGAGATGGGTGGATCATGGTGGGGGTAGGGTTTAGATATAGTAATAAAGAGAGGGGGTTTAGGGTAGGGCTTAGCTAGGATCACCCTTGATCATGCAAGGATGGAGGGTGAAAAGGAGAGGAAGGTGAGGGTAAATCCACTTGTTAGCATGGAGATGCCCATATGATAAAACCCACTTAAGACAAATGAATAATGCCCAAATAAACTCACATGAATGGGTAAGGTAGAAGGGAATGGTGATGTTGCATGGGCCATGCACAAGTAATAAATGCCACTAATTCTAGTTGTGAAAACAACTATCTTTAATCATGGACATATATTCTTGCATGCATGTCAAAGAATTTGATAAAAACATTCAAATAAGAATCTTTCTTGACATATGGAAATAATTAGCATATGCACATGTATGAGGATAATTGACCATGGTAGTGTGTATTTCCTCACTAGAGCACTTGTGGCCAAATATAGCTCCATACATGAGCATATAGTAAATAAAATCCACATAGAAACTTAGATGCAACATTTCTACTCACATGCCATGCAAAAGTGGCCATGAGGCTCCATATAATTATTATTGTGAAAACAACATACTTCATATATGGAATATGTAGACATGGAGTGGACCCACACCATCACATATGAGCTAGAGATGAAAACCAAATAAGTTGCAAAGCTCATATATGGTGGAATGATGGAATGATGGGGTGATGACAAGAAAGGTGATGGAGTTGAATAAAAGATATGCCCCCAACTCAACTTGGGCATTTAAACAATATATCAATAACCAAATACAATATCAAGAAGCAAATACAATTGACAATGCATATGAGAGAAGAACCAAATCAAAAAGGGGTTTTATATGATGCTCAAATGCAAGGTGGCATGATGACATGAGCATGATATAATGATGATGCAACAATTATATATATGAAGTAGCCATTATATTACTAGACCAAGTAGCATTACAATTGTTAGACAATTGGGATGCTACAACTCTCCCCCACTAAACAGGAATCTCGCCCCGAGATTCTAGGAAGAAGAAGAAGACTCAAAGAGGGTAGGATAGTTGGCACGGAGCTCATCTTCACGCTCCCAAGTGGCTTCATCAACGGAATGGTGCGACCACTGCACCTTGCAGAACTTGATGGACTTGTTGCGAGTCCTTCTTTCTGCGATCTCAAGGATTTTTGTGGGGTGTTCTTGATAAGACAGGTCTTCTTGGAGATTGATTAGCTCATGATCCACGGTCCTGCCGGGATCCTTGAAGCACTTCTTGAGTTGAGAGATGTGGAAAACATCATGAACCTTGAGTTTTTCCGGGAGCTCAAGAGCATAAGCAACTTCTCCTCTTCTTCCACGAATTTTGAAAGGACCGATGTATCTAGGAGCCAGCTTTCCTTTGATACCAAAACGGTGCGTGCCTTTCATGGGAGTGACACGAAGGTAAACAAGATCACCAGGGACATACTCCATGTCCGTGTGCTTTCTGTCATAATTGCTCTTCTGGCGACTTTGAGCAATCTTCAGATTTTCAAGAATGATGTGCACCTTATCCTCCGCTTGAGTTACAGTGTCAGGGCCAAACCAAATTCTTTCTCCTGCACCCGACCAACCAATCGGAGTTCTGCACTTGCGACCATAGAGAGCCTCAAATGGTGCCATCTTCAGACTTTTCTGGAAGCTGTTATTGTAAGAGAATTCAGCATAAGGAAGACATTCTTCCCACTTCATGCCAAAAGAGATGACGCAAGCACGAAGCATGTCCTCCAGAATCTGATTGATCCTTTCAACTTGTCCTTGCGACTGAGGGTGGTAAGCTGTGCTGAAGTTCAATTTTATTCCCAAAGCATTTTGGAAACTTTCCCAGAACTTGGAAGTGAAGATGCTCCCACGGTCTGAACTGATCTCAAGCGGGACCCCATACAGAGAGACAATTCTGTTGATATAGATCTCAGCCAACTGAATTCCAGAAATTGTTTCCTTGACGGGGAAGAAGTGAGCCACTTTAGAAAGCCTGTCAATGACAACAAAGATTGCATTGTTGCCCTTCTGCGACCTTGGAAAACCAGTGATGAAGTCCATATCTACTTTCTCCCATTTCCATTCCGGGGGTTTCAATGGCTGTAGAAGACCGAAAGGTTTCTGATGGACAGCTTTCACTCTGCGGCAGACATCACACTCCGAGACATACTTGGCACAATATCGTTTCAAACCCGGCCACCAATATTGTGTTTCCAAGTCCATGTACATCTTTGTGCTGCCAGGGTGGATAGAAAGAACAGAATCATGCGCCTCCTTGAGAACTTTCTCTCTCAAACCCGGGTAGTTCGGAACAAACATCCGGTGTTCAAAGAAAAGCGTGCCTTGATCATCGACGTGGAAGGACTCATACTTCGGAAGCTGAAGTTTGGAGATGATCTTTTTGGTGTGTGGATCACCAAGCTGACGAGAGCGAACCTTTTCTTCCAAGAGAGGGGTTGCTAGAAGGTTCAGGAGATGCCCTTGTTCCACAATTTCAAGGTTGAGCTGACGGAATTCCTCGCACAAGAGAGGCTGTTGTTCTTCCATCATGAGGTTGTTGACATAAGCTTTGCGACTGAGAGCATCGGCCATGGCATTAGCTTTGCCCGGAGTGTAGTTGATGGTCAAATCAAAATCATTGATTGCTTCAATCCATCTCCTCTGCCGAAGGTTGAGATCAGGCTGAGTGAAGATATACTTCAGACTCTTGTGATCAGAAAAGATTTCACAACGGTTGCCAAGCAAGTAGTGCCTCCATAGTTTCAAAGCAAAGACAACTGCTGCGAGCTCGAGGTCATGTGTAGGATAGTTGATCTAATGCGTCTTCAACTGTCGAGAGGCATAAGCAACAACTTGTTTTTCTTGCATAAGGACCGCACCCAATCCTTGCAAAGAGGTGTCACAGAATATCTGGAAAGGCTTAGATGTATCCGGAGGAACCAAGACCGGTGTGGAAGTGAGCTTCTCTTTGAGTGTCTCAAAGCTTGCTTGACATGCAGGAGTCCAAAGGTATTTCTTGCCTTTCTTGAGGAGATCGGTAAGAGGCTTCGCTATCTTCGAAAAGTTCTGAACGAAGCAACGACAATAACTAGCCAAACCAAGGAAACTCCGCACTTCTTTGACATTAACAGGAGGAAGCCATTCAACAATTGTCTTCACAGTTTCCGGGTTGACTGCAATGCCCTTGGCAGAGATGATGTGACCAAGATAGGTTACTTGAGGCAGCCAAAACTCACACTTGGAGAACTTTGCATACAAGCGGTTCTCACGAAGCTTGTTTAGGACACACCGAAGGTGTTCTTCATGCTCTTCCTTTGACTTAGAATAGACTAGGATGTCATACAGATAGACCACAGCGAACTTATCAAGATACTCCATGAAAACCGAGTTCATAAGCCTCGAGAAGGTAGCAGGTGCGTTGGTGAGACCGAAGGACATGACCGTGTACTCATACAGGCCATAGCGGGTGGTGAAAGCTGTTTTAGGCACATCTTCCTTGCGAATCTTGATTTGGTGATAACCACTTCTCAAGTCAATCTTAGAGAACACCACAGCTCCAGCTAGCTGATCGAAGAGATCATTAATCCGTGGAAGGGGATATTTATTCTTGATGGTTTTAGCATTGAGAGCCCGATAGTCAACACAAAGTCTATCAGTCCTGTCTCGCTTTTTCACAAAGATTGTTGGGCTACCCAAAGAAGAGGTACTGTGTTGAATGAAACCCAACTTCTCTTGTTCATCAAGTTGACGTTTGAGTTCAGCCAACTCAGCAGGACCCATTTTATAAGGCCGCTTGGAGATAGGAGCCGTTCCAGGTTCAAGCTCAATTACAAACTCAACCTCACGATCCGGACGCATACCCGACAACTCTTCAGGAAAGACATCTGGGAACTCACAGACCACCGGAACACTCTGAATAGCTTCCATAGCATCATCATTCAGAGCCGCCAAAGAGAAAAGCTGGATAGCAAGAGTCAGACTTGGGGAATAGACTATATGGCCTTCAGGAATCTTCAGAGAAACCGAGCGTTCAGCACAATCAATCACAGCTGCATTTGCTGTCAACCAATCCATGCCCAAGACGACATCAATGTCAGAATTGCCCAGAACAATTAAGGACGCCGAGAACGAAGAGCCACCAATCTCAATTTGATTGCCATGGCTGATTTTAGCAGCTGCCATTGTTGCTCCAGGAGAAAGGACCATTAACCGCTTAAGGAGAGGATCCATAGTTAACTCATTCTCATTTGCAAACTTGATAGAAACAAAAGAATGCGATGCACCAGAATCCAACAAAACTCGTGCAGGGACTGAGTTAACGGGAAGCATACCCATCACAACTCCAGGTGCATGCTCAGCTTGAGCGGCGTTGACACAGTTGGCACGAGCAACAGTACACCCGGGCTTGGTGTTGATGTTGAGAGCCCGAGGTGGTGGTGCACGAACCATAGGATAGCTTGCCGCAGATCTTGGAGGTGATGGAGGAAGAGCTTTGTTTTTCATCAGACAGTTCCGGTTTTGATGCCCAGAGTCTCCACACGTGAAACAAGCACCAGGTGGACGTGGAGCAACGTAGCCAGGGACTCCGCCAGGCGCTCCAGGGTAGTGGTGGTTGTAGCCCCTGGGAGCAGCAGTGAGGAAGTTTGGTGGCCTTGCCGCGAAGCTTGCAGGTCTTGGTGGAGCCGGGAGCGACGGTGGGGTGTTAGGAACCCAGACACGACGCTTAGAAGGAGTTGACATAGCTGAAGAGCTTGCTGCCTCGCGGTTGTGTTTCTTTGACTCCTCAAACACTTGCCTACTTGCTTCCTCCTGTAGAGCTGTATGCTGAAGTTCCAGAAAAGACGCCGGCCTTGCATGTGTGATTGCATATTTAATCGATGCATTGAGCCCTTGCCGGAACCTCTTTTGCTTCTTCTTGTCATTAGAGATCTCATCGCCACCATAACGAGAAAGATTCATGAAGTTCCTGATGTAGGTATTGACATTGTCATTTCCCTGCTTGAGGTTGAGAAACACTTCCTTCATCCTTTCCATGACAATTTCTGACAGATACTGCTCTTTGAAGGCTCCAGTGAACTGTTCCCAAGTAGGCTGAAAACCAATGCAGTTTGCCTTCAGGTAATTCTCCCACCAGAGAGCTGCATCTCCCTTCAGAAGGTGAGTAGCACACTTTACCCATTCTTGCTCAGGAACATCAGCAGTCTCCAGTAGCCTTGACATCTCACGCAACCAATCATCAGCATCAAGTGGTTGATCGGACACATCAAATTGGCGTGGGTTGAACTTTAGGAAGCTTTTGATGTCTCCTCACTTGGGAGGTGGAGGTAGCGGAGCAAACTCATTCCTCCTGACACTTTCTTCGAAACGCTGCTGGTTCTGCTGCATTGCTGCCAGGGCATTGGCGATGTTTGACAACGCGGACCCCAGTTCAGGTGGTATGTCCTCATCAGAACGGCGTGGCGGTGCCATCATGTGATTGATATAAAACACAAGTCAGTACTATAATGGAAAATAATAATAATCCAAAATAGTACCAAGATGGAATTAACCAATATTAAAGGATACAATTTACTAAGATGATATTAAAATATCAACAAAGTTCAAAGCACCTAGAAGATATTAAGCATATCGCACACGACTGAAAAGGAGTGTGGTACACAAATATATCAAAGAAAAATTTTCCGCAAATTTCGGCACTAAAATACCATTAGATGCGCAAAATCACTTAACGAATCAAGATTAGTGACTCTACCAATTCAATATACAAAAGCGAATGATAAGAGTAGTGGTATGGTCACGACTCCATCCCGCACTCAAAGCATTACTCCGCACATGAATAAGTAGAACACATATCCTAACCCCTTCTTCTCACGATGAAACTAAAGATTAGTAACTACGGAACCGAACACCCCAAACAAGATAACGTCGGATAACAAAGAGTAAGACAGATCGCGGCGGTATACAACAAATCAGATAGATCGCGTCGGTTTGCAAAAGCCTGTCGGTATGGAATGTACCAACAATTGATAACCAAAAGGCCGATTGTGATAACAACTTGGATGCAACAGGTAGACAAGGAATTACACACACACACACACACATAACCTATGGTACTACGGAAACCCAGAACTCGTGAATCCTAGTTTTAACTTTTAAGAAGAGGATTGAAAACGTTACACTTCCTTACCAGAAAAGGGTGGGTGGGTGGGTAAGAAGAAAAGTGGAAGCAGTCCTACTCTCACGTTTTGTTTTTCCCTAGTATACATAGTTACCAAAAATATTTGCTAGACTGACAACGACCATTTGGCTGAGACCCTGAAGGGCGGGATGGCTCTGATACCAATTGTAACTACCTCGGTGAATTACGCTCCTAGTTACAAGCCTGGATGAGCGGAAATGGTTGAAATAGTACGGTGGGGCCCAAATGCCACTCACAGGTAGACCTTTCGGCCGTCCCAACCATTTCCAAACATCGGGACAAGAACGGGCGGCGTAATCGGCAGGCGAAGGGATCAACTACATACACAAATGAGTATGTATGCAAGCCACCATACAACAGTACATCAGAGCCATTCCATCTAAAAAGAAAGGAAATATAGCAACGCCATACGGCAAGATTCAAATGTCCTAGATAGATATAATAGTTTAGGATATCTCCTCATACATCAAACATCAGAGTATCAGGCGTAAGCGGCAAACAAGATCCGAGTACGGATAAGAAGCAAATCGGCATAAGATGCCCCATAAATAAACACATCCCGCCCACAGATCTCACGGATCCCCGTTCCCGGAATCTCTACACCGAACGATCGTTGCCCACATCGTCTGCCTCCTCCACCCAGTATCCATCTTGTGAGTGTACCTGTCCATCTGAATCAAACAATTTATCGTGTGAGACCCTAGGGGTACTCAGCAAGTCTTTATGCCTCTAAAGGGGACACAACCTGGGGTGACGCAATTGCAGCAAAAGATAAACCCTAACAGTTCTATAGATACGCGCTAACCATCCGCCTAACCAAAGATAGACGGATGTCCGTGAATTAATGACAACAGTTATAACAGTAATATCACGAGATCCATCCTCCTCCTCGCTTACCGACGAGGAATCGGACGAACAAACCCCATCCGTTAGCAGTTTTATTATCCATTCCATGAGTGTTGCACTATTTACTAGTCAGTGACTTGGGCAAACATAAAACGGTACTTTAGTTATACTTGTCTATGATCGAGAAACTGTGCTCCAAGTCGTCCATAACCGTGGACACGGCTTTCAGAAAGTTTTACCCTACAGGGGTGCACAAATAGCAACACACACTCGATCAACCTCGGAAAAACCAAATCAAAACCCAACGAGGCCTTCACGACAAAACAATCACAAGATTCAGAAATATTTCAGGGGGCCACCCCATTGAGTACACCCGCAACGAAGTTAGCTGACTCCGAGACGGACCCAAGGTTTGCGTCAATGGCTGTAAACGACTGGGACCGAAAATGTGACTGGGCTTGTCGATACCGCGAAAACACTCCGCTTCCCTAAATAGTACAGATGCTCCTCGCACAATCGTAATAAAGCAGTAAAGCATGGCATAAGTACCGGATAGTAAATAAAACCTCAAACTAGTTTGTGGCCCCAAGAAATAAGAATGAATAAAGCTCTGGCTCAGGGGGTCCCATAAGCCTCCCGGATGTGGATAGCGCGAATATTCAAGGAACAGGAATCAAGTACTCGGGGTCCTACGGGACACAAGTGAGCAGGAAAAACCAAATAGCAGATATTGCTCACCGGTGCCACTTTCATTAGTTATCCCATTACTACTCAGGTTAAGTTGTTTAGGTACCTCGTTATCCATCAGACACTCACATACCCTACACATGTTGTTCTACGACTCGCATGGCCCAAACGACTCCTGTAGTAATGGCTCATGGGATGGAGGAACAAGCTTCAGTGGGGTTTAAAAGTAAAGGCTATGCAGTACTTGGGATTCAGTTTAATGCAATCGCGACTCAATGATGCAAGAATAAGATAGAGGCATTAGGTACTAAATGTATGCAAGCATGGGGTAGTGCTTGCCTGGCAGCTCAGTTGAAGCGAGAGAAGGATCTGGGTAGTGCTCCTGGGTTTCTTGATATATCCCCTGCTCAGCGTCTATTCGAAGAAGAACCAAACAAACAAGTGCCAACATAAATAAAGTGCACAAGCATATGAATAAAATGCGACAAGCAAACAATCATGCCATGATGTATGATGCACAATTTGCATGGCAATAAAGTAGCATGGCATGGGTGAGGTGTGGAACACAAGAATAATCATTTTATTGAGTTTTGGTCACATTTTATACTCCAAATATGTTGCTGTACTCTTTATATCTATATGATGCATGCTGCAAAACAGAACATGGAATGCATAAACAGAAAAGTCTCGTCGAGCTGATCATTTTAGACATATCATTTGTTAAATTTGGAGTTATAAATCAAAAGTTATCAATTAATTAAGGTGGAAGGGCATTTTATTGTAATTTTGAACAACTTGAATTTTAAAGTGTCCAAAATATATTTTTAAGGCCATATTTGAATTCCTCACATTTTTCTAATTTCAAAACATATATTATTTGCATTATTTGGAATTAGAATTCAAAAGTTATTAAAAACAGATTTAACTTTGAAATTTGAATTATTTTGAAAAAGGTTTAAATTAAAACAGACACACGGAAACCTTTTCTCACACAGACAGACCTAGCCGCAGTCATTGACAAATGGGACCAGGGCTGACTGGGACACACGCGCGGATAAAAGCTTTTTGCACCGCAGCTGACCCAACCCCTGTAAATGACAGGTGGGACCACGGCACACGCGGACCTGCACGCCAGTAGGCGAGAGAGGGCGTGCCACGCGGCACAGAGAGGGACTGCGGGTCGAGGAGTACAAAACTCCGGGAGCCTTTTTGCAAAACGCCACGGAAGCTGACAAGTGGGCCTAGAGGGAGCGCGGGTTAAGGAATCAAAAAGCTTGGGGGGTTTTCTAAAAATCGGCCACGGGGTACTGTGGATCTTCTCCTCTGCCTTGCGCGCACGGAGCGCGACGCTGCGAGGCGGGGATTTGATCCCAGGTCGCGGGCGCGCGCGCTGAGGGGGCTGACCGGCGCGGCTGGCTGTGGGATGGTGATAGGAGGGCGGACGGGGCCTAGGTGAGGTGCTACGCGGAGCGCGAGCGTGCAGACGCCAGCGAGCGGCGGCGCACGATGGGCGTTCGACGAAACGAACGTCGCAACCAGGAAGCGAAGAGGAACAGGGGCATGTCTAGGGGGGTCGGTGGCTCACCGTGAGGGCGTCGGTGGAGGTGGTTTGGGCTGGGAAGCAGCCGATCGACGACGGGGCTAAAGCCGGTGGAGCTAGGGTTTCTTGACGGAGCGGCGTCGGCCTGGTGACTCTGGTCCGCCTCCTCCTCGCTGGCGTGTCCTGGGTGAAGCAGAGGGATGCCCTTGGTATTCCAGTCCACCTCCTCGACTCGCTTGACGGCCGGATCGACGAAGATGACGACGTGCTGGCGGCGGCCGGCGAGAGTGGGTGGCGTCGGTGGAGAGGGAGGGGAGGAGCTGCAGGGCTCTGGGCGGATCTGGGAGAGGCCAGAGGACGGGGAGAGGGTAGATAAGGACGAGAGGAAGAGGGAGGTGCCGTGGGGAGGTGGTGAAGGAAAAAGGTGGCTTCGGCCACCTTTTCCTCCTCTCCTCACGTGGTTGAGCTGGGAGGCAGGGCAGGGGCAGGGCGAGGCTGCCAGGTGGGCCAGGGAGTGAGGGAGCTCGGGGTGGGGCTAGCCCAGCAGGGAGAGAATAGAGAGGGTAGGAGGCATGGAGCTAGGGTAGGAGGGAGGCTCGGGCTAGGGTTTGCTAGGGATGGGGTAGGGTAGCTCGGGTTGGGGTTGGTGTAGGGAGTGGAGAGGGGAGGTGGTGGCCCCTTGCTGGCCGAGAGAGGAAGGGAGGGTGGCTTAGGGTTTTGATGAGGAAAGAGAAAAGAGAGAGAGAGAGAGATGGGTGGATCATGGTGGGGGTAGGGTTTAGAGATAGTAATAAAGAGAGGGGGTTTAGGGTAGGGCTTAGCTAGGATCACCCTTGATCATGCAAGGATGGAGGGTGAAAAGGAGAGGAAGGTGAGGGTAAATCCACTTGTTAGCATGGAGATGCCCATATGATAAAACTCACTTAAGACAAATGAATAATGCCCAAATAAACTCACATGAATGGGTAAGGTAGAAGGGAATGGTGATGTTGCATGGGCCATGCACAAGTAATAAATGCCACTAATTCTAGTTGTGAAAACAACTATCTTTAATCATGGACATATATTCTTGCATGCATGTCAAAGAATTTGATAAAAACATTCAAATAAGAATCTTTCTTGACATATGGAAATAATTAGCATATGCACATGTATGAGGATAATTGACCATGGTAGTGTGTATTTCCTCACTAGAGCACTTGTGGCCAAATATAGCTCCATACATGAGCATATAGTAAATAAAATCCACATAGAAACTTAGATGCAACATTTCTACTCACATGCCATGCAAAAGTGGCCATGAGGCTCCATATAATTATTATTGTGAAAACAACATACTTCATATATGGAATATGTAGACATGGAGTGGACCCACACCATCACATATGAGCTAGAGATGAAAACCAAATAAGTTGCAAAGCTCATATATGGTGGAATGATGGAATGATGGGGTGATGACAAGAAAGGTGATGGAGTTGAATAAAAGATATGCCCCCAACTCAACTTGGGCATTTAAACAATATATCAATAACCAAATACAATATCAAGAAGCAAATACAATTGACAATGCATATGAGAGAAGAACCAAATCAAAAAGGGGTTTTATATGATGCTCAAATGCAAGGTGGCATGATGACATGAGCATGATATAATGATGATGCAACAATTATATATATGAAGTAGCCATTATATTACTAGACCAAGTAGCATTACAATTGTTAGACAATTGGGATGCTACAGGTCCTTTCCTAGATGCTACTATGGCTAGTCTAGTAAATACCGAAACTCGTAGTGAAGACACTGTTACACCTGTTAGCTCACCTGAGTCTAGAGAGAGTTATGATATTAATGATGGTAACATTGAGTTCACTGATGAGTTTGTTGAAGAATACCGAAACACACATGGTACTAATGCTATTAAGAGTCTCCTTGCTAGACGCACCATTATTCCTAAGTTATCCTCTGATCCTAAGTTTGCCACCTCTCCTATAGATATTAAAGATAAAGATTATGATTTCTCTCTTGATTTATCCTATTTAGGTATTGTTGAGAAAGAACCTTTCTGTGGGACTGAAAACGAGAGCGCTGTGGCTCATATGAATGAGCTTTCTACTATGAGTGCTTTATTATCTGATGATTTTAAAATGCGCAAGTACTTTATTACTGAGATCTTCCCTTTTTCACTAAAAGGAGAAGCTAGGGCTTGGTTTAATAGATTACGTCCTGGTTCCATTGATAGCCCTGATTGCTTGATTGCTTCATTCTTCCAGAAATATTTTCCTCCCAGTGCTAGACATGCTGCTTTGCAGAGACTTTTTGATTTTAAACAGGGAGAAGAAGATAAATTGCCTGAGTCATGGACAAGGTTCCGTGCCTTGATTCATGCACATCCTGGATCTCCATTACCTAAGAATGAGATTCTTGATATTTATTATAATGGACTAACGGATGATTCTAGGACCTGCCTAGATAGCTTTGCTGATTGTGTTTTTAGGAAAAGAACTCCTACAGATGCTAAAGAATTGATGGCTAAAATAAGCAAGAATTATGATGATTGGACTTCAATTGAGCTAAATACACCTAAGACTATTATTACTGAACCAGTTGTTCCTGAACCAGTTCCCACACCAACCCCAA
This sequence comes from Avena atlantica, assembly GCA_910589765.1. Classification (NCBI taxonomy): domain Eukaryota; kingdom Viridiplantae; phylum Streptophyta; class Magnoliopsida; order Poales; family Poaceae; genus Avena; species Avena atlantica. Next base: position 478,612,039 of record OU342735.1, read on the forward strand.
GGAAAAGGGGAGTTATTGCATTAAATGATGAAGTGATGAAAGAAGCCAAGAAATGTCTAAAGGAGAAAGGTATTAGAGCTGAAGATGTGAAGAATCTAACTCCTATAGAAGAATTATGCAAGCCAATTCCTCACTCATCTACTATTAAAGTACACTCTCTCCAACACTTTGATGAAGATGATATTCCCTATGGTAAGCCTCCTGATCAATGTTTAGAGGAACTTGACATTTTTATTGTTAAACAAGGTAATTTTAATAAACAAGTTCAGAATCATTTATTGGAAAACTCTAGAGCTATCAATGAGTTAAAAGATATTGTGGAAAGAACTTCTAATGATATTAAAATGCTTTGTAAACAATTTCAAATGGTTCAAACCCAACTTGATCAACTTGCTAAGGTACAAAAGGATATGCTAGTTAATGCCTCAGGGGATAAACATGCTTATGGAATTAGAACTAGGAGTGGTATAGCTACTCAAGATCCTTTATATCCTGAAGGACACCCTAAAAGAATTGAGCAGGATTCTCAACAAGGTGAAAGTAGTGGTAGTCCTCGTAAAAGAAATAAAAAGAAACATAAAGTAGACGAGGAACCAATTGAACCTGCTGTAGATCCTAATAGTATATCTGTCTCTGATGCTGAAACTGAGAGTGGTAATGATAAAAATGATGCTCTTGATAAGGAGGAAGTTGAGGAAGAACCCGAGAAGCACACTTAAAACACTAGGTACATAAAGGAAGATTTTATTGCTAAGAAACATGGTAGTGAGAGAGAACCTTGGGTGCAGAAACCTATGCCTTTTCCAGGTAAGAAACACAAGTCAAAGAAGGAAGAACACTGCAAGAAGTTTTATGAGTGGATGAAACCTTTATTTTTGCAAATTCCTTTGACTGATGCTATTAAATTGCCTCCTTACTCAAAGTATATGAAGGATATTGTCTCTAATAAAAGGAAGATTCCTAATGAGGAGATTTCTACTCTACTTGCTAATTACTCCTTCAATGGTAAGGTTCCAAAGAAACTTGGTGATCCAGGTATACCAACTATTCCCTGCTCTATTAAGAATAATTATGTTAGAACTTCTTTATGTGATTTGGGAGCTAGAGTTAGTGTTATGCCTTTTATCTCTACAAAAGACTCCAGCTAGAAAAGTTGATACCAACTGATATATCTTTGCAAATGGCTGATAAGTCAACTACTATTCCTGTTGGTATATGTGAGGATGTTCCTATTCAAGTGGCTCATAATTTCTTAGTTCTGACTGATTTTGTTGTGCTTGAGATGCCTGAAGATGATAATATGTCTATTATTCTTGGGAGACATTTTCTTAATACTGCACGTACTGTCATCAATTGTAATCAAGGAAAAGTGAGATTTAATATTAATGACAAAAAGGATACTGTTTATTTCCTCAAGAAGGTTGCTAAAAGCTATTGCCTGAATTCCATTGAAAATATTTAGAGCATCAAGGTTGGAGAAATATATTGTCCCATTCCATAAGAAAATTCTAAAACTATCATGATTGGGACCATTGCTATCAAGTATGAGGTAACATAATCACCTTGTGGAATACAAAGTTTTGTTTCATATAAGATTTTTTTGGTAACAAGACTTGATAAACCTTGTTACCAAAAGGATTTTAATGAACAAAATAATGTTTTCACTATGGTTATACTTTCTCACTTTAATTTTTCTCCTTTCCAATCTTTGCTCTTCGCCGTGCCTAACTTAAAGGCATTAAAGAAAGGTACTTCTTGGGAGATAACCCAATAGTTTTCTTGAGAACTGGAAGTTATTACTTCTGTAATAACCTCTTGTTATCCTTTTTGTTTGATTTTTGTGCCAAGAATGACCACCAATGAGAGGGAAGTAAGATTTGGGGAGTTGCTGTCCCGAAACAGATTTCTGTCCTCCACCATAAAAATTCGTGAGGAGTCTCTGTAAGTCGGATTGAGCTGAAAATTTACGAATAAATCCCCCAGTATGTTAGATAACTTTCGTTAGTTCAATACGTTTTGATTTGAGCAACATAAGGTCTTCGAAAAAATCGGTTTCTACCTACTGGTCTATTTTGATAGATTTCTGCCATTATTTGCATTTGCTTCTTATTGATTCCTTTTCAGATTCTTTTTGGGAAATTGACATTTTCGAGGGAATTGCTACAGTATCTTGTGTCTTTAGTGAAAGTTTTACTGTTTTAAAACTAAATCCCAAAGGTCTATTATCTTTTGAATGCACTAATGTTGCTAATGAAGATTGTGTGAAGTTTTGTATGAAGGAAAATTTTCAGTATAAGGAAAGAATGATGTAATGAGATGAAGGATGGACAAAATCTCAAGCTTGGGGGGGGATCCATCCCGTGTCATCCCAAGAAATATTCAAGAGGTACAAGCGTCAAAGCTTGCGGGTGCCCAAGGCATCCCCTTCTTCATCAATAAAAATCTCAGGTCTTTCTAGACACTTCGTTTTTATTGTTTCATGCAGAGTTCTGTTGATTCTTGGAGCGTCTTAGTTTTTGCTTTTGGTTTTATTTTGGTTTGTTTGCTTTTTCTTTGTTTGTTTTTTCTTTGTTGGCTTGTTTGAAAAATCGAAAACACCAAAAATATTTGTTGTTCTTCTTTGGTTTTGTGAGTTCTTTACAGGGTTCAGTCGTCCTCAGTGGATTTTGGTTTCATGTTATTATTCAAGTCACACAATTGAAGGGCAATAATGAAGATTAAGACAACTTGAGGAGTGGTAAGAGGCTGCTAACGAACTCTATTTGTTTTTCATTTTTGTACATATACTCATCATTGTGAGCATGCTTAGTGTGTTCATTGTAAGGAGTATGTTACTGATGGATGCTTAGTAGTTCTTGCTTGTCTGTGATTCGTTCCAGTTTTCTAATAGTTTGTAGCATGTCTTATGAATGTTTGATTGCATTGTTTTATTCATATTTTGGTATGATATTGTGGTATCCTCCTCTGGAAGTTTCATGTGAATCGACTTGGCACATGCTCACGCATGCATATGACTAAACAATAGTCAGTAAGCCTCGCCGATTTATTTTGCCTCAGAGTTCTCGTATCACTTTCATGCCATATTTAGTCCTGTTTTGTTGCAAGCACGATTATGACAATTATTGCTTCCTCGTTTGTAGCTCCCTCTCTATTGCTAGCCTTCACTTGCACTGAGTATGATCTCTACCTGTGCTTCCAACTCCCCAAAACCAATATTGCCAACTGTGTCCACCATACCTACCTATTAGAATCATTTGCTATTTCAGTGCATATTCAATATGCCTTGTTTTCTTCCAAATAAAGTTTGTCTGTTTTGAGAAAGTTAGTTAGTAAAGCTCTCACGAACTTGATGGCACACTTTATTCCTTGCACTTAATAATCCTGAACCATTGTGACTTGTCCATGAAAGTTATATGCTTGCAAATTATATGCTGGGAGTTACCAGAACCGTGCTATCATGGGGAACGCTTTCAACACTTTTTGGATATCCTATCCAGTTGATACTTTGCTCTTTTGTTTGCGGATGTCGACGGTGTGAAATAAAAGGGGAGCTTGTGAGTTCATGGAGTCTATACATTGTGTTAGAGAAACGCCTGGGCCGCTAGCCTAAGCCATGCCTAATCATGGTGGAAACTTGCAGCATCACCATAATGAGCATTCTATGAAGTATCCTCAACAAAAAAGCTATGCATATATTAAATAAAAAGATCGCTGAGATGCTTATTGTCTGCTTGCCTTGTCATTTTGATCACGGGATAACTCCTGTATCATGTGCAAGGGGTACCCCATTGGCGGTTCTCTATGATATGCATGTATTTACAATGACAAGAACTTACAGGTAACCAAAGTTGAGTAGCATGCGGAGCGGCCCTCGTACTCAAGGGGCATGATATTTCCAGTTTATGGTTTGTCAAGCATATAACTCATACTGGACCTCACTTTCACTTTAACCATATGAAGATGCCTATAATAGGGGCAATGAGAGATCAAAGCTAGTGATTACCTTCCTTTCAGCATTAGGAAGCCTTTCAAACTTTTCAAAACCGTTTCCACTTCCTTGTTGAGTCACCACTTATTCTACGAGCACCTTCTTGAGAGCATAGTTGTCATTCTTGTGTTTGTCTCAAAATTTGGTTAATTATGTCATGACTTTGATGCTTGTATCTCTGATATCTTTACCTCTAGTCTTCACTTGAACTTCAGAGGTGCCTTGGCATTTATATTGTGCTCTACAAACAAAGGCAAGCGAGATACCACTCTATCATACCTTACTATGAGCATTGCAATGTTGCTTATGTTTATGTTTCATGCTACTTATTATTATTGAGTTGGTTTCTCTTCATAGCTTGCAATGATTATTGAGTAGACTTAGTTGCATAATTCTTATTATGAATGGTTTAAGCATCTACTCATGTGCTGAGAATATATACATCATATGAAGCAAATGTGTTTGTGAAAGTTCTTTTATCGCACTCAGTTTTCAACTAAATTGCTTGAGGACAAGCAATAAGCTAAGCTTTGGAGGAGTTGATACGTCCAAAACGTATCTACTTTCCCGAACACTTTTGCTATTGTTTCTCCTCTAAACTTGTGCGATTTGGATACAACTAACACGGACTGACGTTGTTTTTAGCAGAATTACCTTGGTATCTAGTTTTTGTGCAGAAAATCAACTATCAGGAAAAATCCCGGAAAATATGCCAAAAATCCTATTTCACCAGAAGATCCACGGAGCTAGAGTACGAGACGGAGACGGGGCCTGGGGGGCCCACACCCCTGCTAGGCGCAGCCCACCTCTGGCCGCGCCTAGGGGTGCAGCCACCCCAGGCACCCCCTCGGGCTCCCTCTACGCCTATAAGTTGCCCCTTGACCTAAAAACCGAGGGGGTTTCGATGTTTTTCCAGGAAGAGTTCCGCTACGCCGCCACCACCAGAAAATCCGTTCTGGCACCCTGCCGAGACAGGGAATTTGGAGAGGATCATCACCATCATCATCACCAATGCCTCTCCATCAACCATCAATGTTTCCCTCATCCATGAGTGAGTAATCCCCTGCTGTAGGCTTGGGGATGGTAGGGATTGGATGAGTTCTATCATGTAATCAAATTAAATTGTTAGGGCATAGTGCCTAGTATCTTTATTAGTGCTATTTGACTTTGTTGCAACTTGTTGTGCTTAATGCTTGTCACTAGGGCCCGATTGCCATGATCTCAGATCTGAACTTATTATTGAATCATTATAATCGTATTGTTTGTGATCTTATCTGCAAGTTGTGTACACATATCATTGTCCAGATCCAAAGGCCCCGAAGTGACAATAATTGGGACAACCGGAGGGGATGGCTGTGGTGTGAGGATCACATGTGTTCATGGAGTGTTAATGCTTTTCTCCGGTGCTCTGTTAAAAGGAGCACCTTAATTGCTAGTAGTTCCCTAGGGGCCCCGCTGCCACGGGCTGGCTAGAGAGAAGATGTTGTGCAAGTTCTCATTGCGAGCACGTATGACTATATATGGAGCACATGCCTAGGATTGTTTAGTACTTGGATGCTTGTTATTATTTATCTGCAATGCCCTAGATCTTGAAGTTACATGTTTAGACTTGTCCATGCAACGTCCGTCCATCCATCCCTATGCCTACTGCACTCGAATCCTACTATTACCGTTACTGTTACTATTGCTCTTGTTTCACTGTTGCTGTTGCTTTGGTGTTGCTACTACAGATTGTTGCTACTGATAAACTTCTATGAGAAAGAACTATTTCCAGGTGCAGCTGAATTGACAACCCAGTTTTTAAGGCTTGCAAGTATTCTTTGGCTCCCCTTGTGTCGAATCAATAAATTAGGTAATACTACCCGCGAATACTGTTGCGATCCCCTATACTTGTGGGTCATTAGAAAGGGAAGCTGAAATTGATAGAAACAATAGTGTGTGCACCATCACTAGAATGGATACCACTAAACCACAAGAAGTCCCTATTCCTTCTCCTACAATGCCTAAGCCCAATGAGTCTACTACGAGTGATGCTACGTTTGATTTTGATATAGATGGTTGCAATATTTCTGAAGTGATTCTGTTTTTGCAAAAGATTGCTAGAAATCCTGATGCTGGTGATATGCATGTTGCTTTCACTAAACACATTACAGATGCTCTTGTTAAGATTGAGGAAGAGAAGTTAAAACACAAAGCTTCTATTCCTAGGAAAGTAGAAGATATTTGGGAACCCATTATTAATGTGCAAGTGAATGACTTTGATCTCAAAGCTTCATGTGATCTTGGTTCTAGTGTCTCTATTATGCCTAGGAAGATTTATGAAATGCTTGATTTGCCACCTTTGGAAGATTGTCATTTGGATGTCCCACTTGATGGTAATGCTAAGAAGAAACTCATGGGGAGTATTAATGATGTTCACATTATGGTTAAAAATACTTATGTCCCTGTTGATTTCTATGTTTTGGATGTTGAATACAATGCTTCTTGTCCTATTACTTTGGGAAGACCTTTTCTTAGAACTGTTGGTGCCATCATTGATATGAAAGAAGGCACCATTAAATATCAATTTCCATTCAAGAAAGGTATTGAACACTTCCCTATGAGGAGAGAGAAGTTGCTTTTTGCTCCTCCTTTGAAAGCAAGGTTTGATGTTAATGCTTCCTCATTTGAAAATACTTGATTTCTTGCTTCTTGTGCTTAACTTAAAGGCGTTAAAGAAAAGTACTTGTTGGGAGATAACCCAAGAGTTTTCTTGAGTCTTGGAAGTTATTACTTCAGTAATGACCTCTCCTTATCCTTTTTGTGCCAAAAATGACCTCTAATGAGAGGGAAGTTGTTGGAGATATGCCCTAGAGGCAATAATAAATGTAGTTATTATTATATCTTTGTGTTTATGATAAATGTCTACATTCATGCTATAATAGTATTAACAAGGAAACATTAATACTTGTGTGATTTGTAAACTTAAATTGAAGTCCCTAGTATAAGCCTCTATAAATCACTAGCTTGTTGGTTGATAAATGATTGTGGTTTCCCTATCATGGACATTGAGATGTTATCAACGACAAGATCATATCGTTAGGAGAATGATATGGTGGACATGCTCCTATAGATAAGCGTAGCATAAAGATCAAGTCATTTAAATAGTTCAATTGCTATATGCTTTCTGATACATAGTAACCTAATTCCTTCGACCATGAGATCATGCATATCACCTTTACCGGATGGATGCTTTGATGACATCAAACACCACACCGTAACTGGGTGGCTATAAAGGTGGCATTGAGTGTTCGAAAAGTATTGGTTGAAACACATGGATCAAGAGTGGGATTTGTCCATCCATATGACGGATAGATATACTCTGGGCCCTCTCGGTGAAATGTCATCCAATTAGCTTGCAAGCATGTGACTGGATCACAAGGGATCACATATCACGGGAACGAGAAAAGAGTACTTATCGGTAACGAGGTTGAACTAGGTATGTAGAGATACCGACGATCATAACCTCGGATAAGTAAACTATCGTGAGACAAAGGGAAATTGGTATCGTATGTAAGTGGTTCATTCGATCGCAAAGTAATCGTAGAAATATGTGGGAGCCATATGAATTTCCAGATTCCTCTATTGGTTATTGATCGGAGAAGTGTCTCGATCATGTCCGCATAATTCACGAACCGTAGGGAGACACACTTAAGGATTCGACGTTGTTTGAGTAGTTATGGAATGATGAGAAAGAGACCGAATGTTGTTCGGAGTCTCGAATGGGATTCGGGATATCGCGAGGAGATCCGGAATTGTCCGGAGAATAAGATTCATATAAGGAAAGTCCTGTTTCGGAGATGGAGAATGGTTCCAGTGTTTTCATCGGGAATGTTCTAGAAGGTTCCGGAATGTCCGGCACTCCGGGGGGGGGGGGGGGGCAGGGTACATGAATGTGTTATATCAAGTTGATATGATTGCATCATGTACTCGGTGTCATCGCTGTTCAAAATAGAGGGATTATTCAAATCCTAGTTTGAAAAGTCAAACGGCTAGTTTGAACAAACGACAGTTTTTGGAAAGAGGAGGAGTGGGAAACCGAGTTGGGGAGGAGTTCCCTCCTCCAACCGGTGGCGCCCACCCAAGCCGAGTTGGGGAGGGACTCCTCTCCCTCCCCTTGGTCGGCCAACCCCCTCCACCTATATAAGGAGGGGCAGGGCTCCCCTCCTTGACACACAACTTCCACGCCTCAAACCCTAGCAGCTGCTGCCCACCATAGCCGCCGCCGCCCCCTAGGGTCTCTCCCCTAGCCGCCGACTTGGGCACCTCCAAACCCTAGCCGCCGGCCAAGCTTCCTCCTCGGCATTTCTAAACCCTAGATCGTCGAGGGACTCTCTCATACTCCACCATACTCGCTCCGGCTTAAGGCGAAGCCCTGCGAGATCTCCCCTCTACTTCCGGTACCACGCCGTTATGCTGCCGGAATCGCGAGGAGAGTGCTACAACCTCCGCTGCCTGCTGGAACAAGGGAGAGGAAGGTCTTCGTCGAGTACCGAACGTGTGACCGACTGCGGGAGCGCTGCCGGAACGCAGCGCCGGAAGGATCGTCTACGCGATCTTGAGATCCGGAAGAGTACGACTACATCACCCACGAGATTCCCTCTCGTTAAACACTTTGGAATCTTCGAGGGTGAGTTATTCCATCGACTCGTTGCTACAATCTAGTAGATAGATCTTGGCTTGTTTGTTTGTATGCGGTAGAAAATTTTGTTTTCCATGCTACGAAACCCTACAGTGGTATCAGAGCCGTGTCTATATGTAGATCTGTTGCACGAGTAGAAGACAATGGTCATTGTGGGCGTTGATGCTTTTATTGTCGATTGCTTCTTGTGTACTTTGCATCTTGCGGGATGTTGGGATGAAGCGGCCCGGGCTAACCTTACATGACATCGTTCATGAGACTTGCTCCACGCTTGACATGCAACTTGTATTGCATAAGTGGCTTTGCGGGTGCCTGTTTCTCCTAGCATAGTTAAGATCCAATTTACAACGGGTAATTAACAATACTAGTATCAATGTTGTGGTTCATGTTCGTAAGTTAGAACGACACTTATTGAAAGCCCCAAACCACGTAAAACATGCAAAGAAAGTAGAGGCGTCTAACTTTGTTTTGCAGGGGTGTGCTGTGATGTGATATGGCCATGATTGTGATTATATTTTGATGTATGCAATGTTCCTTATTGTAAGTTGGCAACCGGCAGGAGCCGTATGGTTGTCTTTAATTTATGTTAAGACCCGCATGTCTATTCAAAGTAGTTGTAATAGTTGAAGCCGGTGGACGACAACCATGGAGAAGCGTCATTGACCTTGATGCAATGCTGGTGATGATGGAGATCATGTTCGTGCTAGAAGATGGAGATCGGAAGCACAAAGAAGAAAGGCCATATCATATCACATATTATGAATTGCATGTGATGTTAATCCTTTATGCATCTTGTATTGCTTAGTAGACGACGGTAGCATTATAAGATGATCCCTCATGCACATGAATTTCAAGTCATAAAGTGTTCACCCTTAGTTAGCATCGTTGCTAAAGCTTGTTGTTTCGAAGCACCACAGGATGATCGGGTGTGTTAGATTCCGCAAGTGTATACAACGTGAGCAAGCCAGATTTGCTCATGCGGAAGCTAAGGTTTGATCTTGACGAGCCTAGAATGTACAGACATGGTCTCAGAACACGGATCACCGAAAGGTAAAGCATGAATCATATAGTAGATATGATGAACATGTCGATTGTTCGCCATTGAAACTTTATCAACTCTCGTGATGATCGGTGTTGATGTAGTGGATTTGGTTCGTGTGATCACTAAAACAATGTGAGGGATATTGTTTTGAGTGGGAGTTCACCTAGATTAATTTTATTATTAATTTGAACTCAATTTGTCATAAACTTAGTCTAAACTATTGCAAATATGTTGTAGATCAATGGAAGCCCCTACCATCAATTTTAATGCGTTCCTAGAGAAAGAAAAGTTGAAAAACAATGGAAGCAACTTCGCGGATTGGTTCCGCAATTTGAGGATTGTCCTCACAGCTGGTAATTTGACCTATGTGCTGGATGCACCGTTGGGTGACCCACCTGCAGCTGATGCTGCCGATGAAGTAAAGAATGTTTACCTCACTCGGAAGACTCAGTACTCCACAGTTCAGTGTGCTATCTTGTATGGTTTAGAATCGGAGCTTCAGAAAAGGTTTGAGAATTCAGACCCATATGATATTGTCGAGGATCTCAAATTGATCTTTGAGACTCATGCGGCAATTGAAAGCTATGAGGCTTCTGAAAAGTTCTTTAACTGCAAGATGGAAGAGGGCAGCTCCGTCAGTGAGCATGTGCTTAAGATGTCTGGGCACGCAAACAAACTTCAAAGCTTGGGTATTGTGATTCCTAATGCTTTGGGGATTTACCGTGTCCTCCAATCACTACCACCAAGTTACAAGAACTTTGTGATGAACTACAACATGCAAAACATGAACAAGAAGTTGCCAGAACTCTTTGCCATGTTGAAATCTGCAGAAGTGGAGATCAAGAAAGAGTACCAAGTGTTGTTGGTCAATAAGACCACCAAATTCAAGAAAGGCAAGTCTAAGCAGAAGGGACACTTCAAGAAGGGTGGTAAGAAAGTTACCACGCCGACGAAGAAGACCAAGGCTGGACCTAAGCCTGATACTGAGTGCTTTTACTGCAAGGGAGAAGGTCACTGGAAGCGGAATTGCCCAAAGTACTTGGCGGATTTGAAGAAAGGTAACATCAAGAAGAAAGGTATATCTGATATACATGTTATTGATGTGTATCTCACTAGTACTCGTAGTAGTGCCTGGGTATTTGATACTGGTTCGGTTGCTCATATTTGTAACTCGAAACAGGTGCTGTAGAATAAACGGAAGCTAGCGAAGAACGAGGTGACGATGCGCGTGGGAAACAGATCAAAGGTTGATGTGATCGCGGTCGGCACGCTACCCCTTCATCTACCATCGGGATTAGTTTTATACTTAAATAATTGTTATTTGGTGCCTGCGTTGAGCATGAACATTATATCGGGATCTTGTTTATTGCGAGACGGTTACTGGTTTAAGTCCGAGAATAATGGTTGTTCGATTTATATGAGTAATATGTTTTATGCACATGCACCTTTGATAGATGGTCTATTCTTGTTGAATCTCGATAGTGGAAATACACATATTAATAACATTGAGGCTAAACGTTTGAAATCGAGCGATAACTCGACCTATATGTGGCACTGTCGTCTTGGTCACATTGGAGTGAAGCGTATGAAGAAACTCCATTCCGATGGACGTCTTGAATCACTTGATTTCGAATCACTTGAAAGATGCGAAGCATGTCTGATGGGTAAAATGACTAAGACTCCATTTTCTGGTATGATGGAGCGAGCTACAGACTTATTGGAAATCATACATATCGATGTGTGTGGTCCAATGAGTGTAGCATCGCGCGGTGGTTATCGTTATGTTCTTACCTTCACGGATGACTTGAGTAGATATGGGTATATCTATTTCATGAAACATAAGTCCGAAACTTTCGAGAAGTTTAAGGAATTTCAAAGTGAGGTAGAGAATCAACGTAACAAGAAGATTAAATTTCTACGTTCTGATCGTGGAGGTGAATATCTAAGTTACGAGTTTGGTGAGCATTTGAAGAAATGCGGAATACTTTCGCAGTTGACACCGCCGGGAACACCACAGCGTAATGGTGTGTCCGAACATCGTAATCGAACTCTCTTAGATATGGTTCGTTCTATGATGTCACTTACAGATTTACCGCTATCATTTTGGGGTTATGCATTAGAAACAGCCGCATTCACTTTAAATAGGGCACCATCTAAATCCGTTGAAACGACACCGTATGAACTATGGTTTGGGAAGAAACCTAGATTGTCGTTCCTTAAAGTTTGGGGATGCGAAGCCTATGTAAATAAGTTACAACCGGACAAGCTTGAACCCAAAGCGGAAAAATGCGTCTTCATAGGATACCCGAAGGAAACTATTGGGTATACCTTCTATCATAGATCCGAAGGCAAAATCTTCGTTGCCAAGAATGGATCCTTTCTAGAGAAGGAATTTCTCTCGAAAGAAGTGACTGGAAGGAAAGTAGAACTTGACGAGGTTGTCGAACCTTCTCTCAAAATTGCGAGTAGCGCAGCACCGGAAGAAGTTCCTGTGGTGCCTGCACCAATAAGAGAGGAAGCTAATGATGATGATCATGAAACTTCGGTTGAAGTTGCTACAGAGCCTCGCAGGTCAACGAGAACTCGTACCACTCCAGATTGGTATGATCCCGTTATGAGTGTCATGTTGGTGGACAACACCGATGACCCTGAGACATATGAGGAAGCAATGATGAGCCCAGATTCCAATAAATGGCAAGAAGCCATGAAATCCGAGATTGGATCCATGTACGAAAACCAAGTATGGACTTTGGTGGACTTACCGGATGGCCGGAAGGCTGTCAAGAACAAATGGATTTTCAAGAAGAAAACAGATGCTGATGGTAATGTTATTGTCTATAAAGCTCGACTTGTCGCAAAAGGGTTTCGAAAAATTCAAGGAGTTGACTACGATGAGACTTTCTCACCAGTAGCGAAGCTAAAGTCTGTGAGGATTATGTTAGCAATCGCTGCATATTATGATTATGAGATATGGCAGATGGATGTCAAAACAACATTCCTCAATGGAGACATTGATGAAGAGTTGTATATGATGCAACCCAAAGGTTTTGTCAATCCTAAAGATGCTAACAAGATATGTAAACTTCAACGGTCCATCTATGGATTGAAGCAAGCATCCCGAAGTTGGAATCAACGTTTTGATAAGGTGATCAAAAGTTTTGGTTTTATACAAACTTATGGAGAAGCTTGTATTTACAAGAAAGTGAGTGGGAGCTCTGTAGCATTCTTAATACTATATGTAGATGACATATTGTTGATTGGGAATGATGTAGACCTTCTTAATAGTGTCAAGGAATATTTGAATAATAGTTTTTCAATGAAGGATCTTGGCGAAGCAGATTACATATTAGGCATAAAGATTTATAGAGATAGATCGAAACGCCAAATATCATTGTCACAAAGTACATATTTGGACAAAGTTCTAAAGAGGTTTGGAATGGAAGATAGCAAGAAAGGGTTCTTGCCCATGTTGCCCAATATGACCTTGAGTAAAACTCAAAGTCCGACATCGGCAGAAGATAGAGAAAGGATGAGTAAGACTCCCTATGCCTCAGCCATAGGATCTCTAATGTATGCCATGCTATGTACTAGACCCGACATTGCATATGCTGTTATTTTAACTAGCAGATATCAAAGTGATCCAGGAGTGGATCATTGGACAACGGTCAAAAACATTTTTAAGTACTTGAGAAGAACTAAGGATATGGTTCTTTCTTATGGAGGTGATGAACAGCTCGTTGTTAATGGTTACACCGATGCTAGTTGGAACACCGATCCGGATGATTCTAAATCACAATCTGGATACGTATTTATTTTGAATGGTGCAGCAGTTAGCTGGAGGAGTGCAAAGCAAAGCGTTGTGGCGAGATCTTCAACTGAATCGGAATACATGGCTGCTTCGGAGGCTTCACAAGAAGCGATATGGATGAAAGAGTTCATTACAGAGCTGGGTGTGGTTCCTAGTGCGCTGGACCCAATGTCTATCTACTGTGATAACATGGGCGCCATAGCCAATGCGCAAGAACCAAGGTCACACAAGAAGCTGAAGCATATCAAGCTATGTTTTCACGCTATTCGAGAACATATCCAAGATGGGGATATAAAGATTTACAAAGTACACACAGATCTGAATGTGGCGGATCCGTTGACTAAACCTCTCCCGAGGGCAAAACATGACCAGCACCAAACTGCCATGGGTGTTCGGTATATTACCACGTAATCTAGATTAGATGACTCTAGTGCAAGTGGGAGACTGTTGGAGATATGCCCTAGAGGCAATAATAAATGTAGTTATTATTATATCTTTGTGTTTATGATAAATGTCTACATTCATGCTATAATAGTATTAACAAGGAAACATTAATACTTGTGTGATTTGTAAACTTAAATTGAAGTCCCTAGTATAAGCCTCTATAAATCACTAGCTTGTTGGTTGATAAATGATTGTGGTTTCCCTATCATGGACATTGAGATGTTATCAACGACAAGATCATATCGTTAGGAGAATGATATGGTGGACATGCTCCTATAGATAAGCGTAGCATAAAGATCAAGTCATTTAAATAGTTCAATTGCTATATGCTTTCTGATACATAGTAACCTAATTCCTTCGACCATGAGATCATGCATATCACCTTTACTGGATGGATGCTTTGATGACATATAAAGGTGGCATTGAGTGTTCAGAAAGTATTGGTTGAAACACATGGATCAAGAGTGGGATTTGTCCATCCATATGACGGATAGATATACTCTGGGCCCTCTCGGTGAAATGTCATCCAATTAGCTTGCAAGCATGTGACTGGCTCACAAGGTATCACATATCACGGGAACGAGAAAAGAGTACTTATCGGTAACGAGGTTGAACTAGGTATGCAGAGATACCGACGATCATAACCTCGGATAAGTAAACTATCGTGAGACAAAGGGAAATTGGTATCGTATGTAAGTGGTTCATTCGATCGCAAAGTAATCGCAGAAATATGTGGGAGCCATATGAATTTCCAGATTCCTCTATTGGTTATTGATCGGAGAAGTGTCTCGATCATGTACGCATAATTCACGAACCGTAGGGAGACACACTTAAGGATTCGACGTTGTTTGAGTAGTTATGGAATGATGAGAAAGAGACTGAATGTTGTTCGGAGTCTCGAATGGGATTCGGGATATCACGAGGAGATCCGGAATGGTCCGGAGAATAAGATTCATATAAGGAAAGTCCTGTTTCGGAGATGGAGAATGGTTCCGGTGTTTTCATCGGGAATGTTCTAGAAGGTTCCGGAATGTCCGGCACTCCGGGGGGGGGGAAGGGTACATGAATGTGTTATATCAAGTTGATATGATTGCATCATGTACTCGGTGTCATCGCTGTTCAAAATAGAGGGATTATTCAAATCCTAGTTTGAAAAGTCAAACGGCTAGTTTGAAAGTCAAACGGCAGTTTTTGAAAAGAGGAGGAGTGGGAAACCGAGTTGGGGAGGAGTTCCCTCCTCCAACCGGCGGCGCCCACCCAAGACGAGTTGGGGAGGGAATCCTCTACCTCCCCTTGGCCGGCCGGCCCCCTCCACCTATATAAGGAGGGGCAGGGCTCCCCTCCTTGACACAGAACTACCACGCCTCAAACCCTAGCAGCTGCTGCCCACCATAGCCGCCGCCCCCTAGGGTTTCTCCTCTAGCCGCCGACTTGGGCACCTCCAAACCCTAGCCTCCGGCTCTAGCACCTCTTCCTCGGCGTGTCTAAACCCTAGATCGTCGGGGGACTTTCTCATACTCCACCATACTCGTTCTGGCTTAAGGCGAAGCCCTGCGAGATCTCCCCTCTACTTCCGGTACCACGCCGTTGTGCTGCCAGAATCGCGAGGAGAGCTACAACCTCCGCTGCCTGCTGGAGCAAGGGAGAGGAAGATCTTCGTCGAGTACCGAACGTGTGACCGACTGCGGGAGCGCTGCCGGAACGCAGCGCCGGAAGGATCGTCTACGCGATCTTGAGATCGGGAAGAGTACGACTACATCACCCACGAGAATCCGCTCTTGTTAAACACTTTGGAATCTTCGAGGGTGAGTTATTCCATCGACTCGTTGCTACAATCTAGTAGATATATCTTGGCTTGTTTGTTTGTATGCGGTAGAAAATTTTGTTTTCCATGCTACGAAACCCTACAGAAGTAAGATTTGGGGAGTTGCTGTCCCGAAACAGATTTCTGTCCTCCACCATAAAAATTAGTAAGGAGTCTCTGTAAGTCGGATTGAGCTCAAAGTTTACGAATAAATCCACCAGTATGTTAGCTAACTTTCGTTAGTTCAACACTTTTTGATTTGAGCAACAGAAGATTTTCGAAAAAAATTGGTTTCTACCTGCTGGTCTGTTTTGACAGATTTCTGCCATTATTTGCATTTGCTTCTTATTGATTCCTTTTTGAGTTCTCTTTTCAGGAATTGAGATTTTTGAAGGAGTTTCTACAGTAGCTTGTGTTTTTAGTGAAAAGTTTTGTTGTTCCAAAGCTTAGCCTAAAGGTCTATTGTCTTTTGAATACACTAATGTTGCTAATGAAGATTGTGTGAAGTTTTGTATGAAGGAAAAATTTCAGGTGTAAAGAGAGAATGATGTAATGAGATGAAGAATGAACAAAATCTCAAGCTTGGGGATGCCACTCCGGTGTCACTCTAAGAAATATCCAAGAGGTACAAGCGTCAAAGCTTGGGGATTCCCAAGACATCCCCTTCTTCATCAATAAAAAGCTTAGGTCTGTCCAGACACTTCGTTTTTATTGTTTCATGCACTGTTGTGTTGTTCTTGGAGCGTCTTAGTTTTTGATTGGTTTTTTTAGTTGTTTATTTTGCTTAAATAAAGTAGTTTGGACCCCCATTCTTGCTGTGTTGTTTCAAATAAGTTGCTTGGTGTTGGAAATGAGTAGGAAGTTTCTGCTTGAAAGTGCAAGAGGATCTTGCATTGAGTGTGACTTAGACTTTAGCATGACATGATAGGTGTTGTTTGACCTTATGCTTAGTGTGCCTTGAAAGAATTATGCGTTGTTTTAGCATACAAAAGCATAGTATTGTGGTATTCGCCTTTGATGCTTTGTTTGGGTTGACTTGGCACATGCTTACACCATGTTATGACTATGAACAAGTCACCATAGCCTCTATGATCATTTAGTCCTTGACTTTACCACTCTATGCTTTGATTAGTAATGTTTTGTCGCTCTGCATGATTATGGCCATTATTGCTCTCTTAGTTGGTTGCTCCCAGTCTTTTGCTAGCCTCCACTTGTATGAGTAAGCTCTACTCATGCTTCCAACTCCCAAGAAACCCAGTTATTCCAAAGTGTCCACTATAAATTCCTATGCATGGTGTGTTACACCATTCCAAGTATATTCTTGTTTCCAGCTATCTTCCAATTAAAAAAAGTATTTTGTTATGTGAAAACTTAGTGATTAAATCCCTCACGAACTTGATGACACACTTTATATTCTTTGCCCCTAATAAACTTGAACCATTGTGTTGTCTATGTTGTATATGCTTGCACTTATACGTTGGAATTAGCAGAACCATGCTGTCATGGGGAACGTTTTCAACATTGCATTTGTACTTTGTACACAGTTGATATCATGCTCTTTTGTCTATGGATGTCACCGGTTTGAAATAAAGAGGGAGCTTGTAAGTCCATGGAGTTATGTATTTTGTGTTAGAGAAACGCCTGGGCCGCTAGCCTAAGCCATGCCTAATCATGGTGGAAATTTGCACCATCACCATAATGAGCATTCTGTGAAGCATCCTCAATAAAAATCTATGCACATAGTAAATAAAAAGATCGCTGAGATTCTCATTGTATGCTTGCCTTATCATTTTGGTTATGGGATAGCTCATGTACCATGTGCAAGGGGTACCCCGTTGGCGGTTCTCTATGATACGCATGTAATTACTTTGACAAGAACTTACAGGTGACTGAAGTTGAGTAGCATGAGGTATGGCCCTCGTATTCAAGGGACTTGAGATTTCCAACTTATACTTTGTCAAGCATATACTCCATAGTTTGTTCACTTTAACTTTAATCACTTCAAGATGCTTATGATAGGGGCAATGAGGGCTGAAAGCTAACAAGTACCATAATTTTTGGAAGCTCTTTTGAAACTTGAAATCCTTGCTCCCCTTTGTGAAGGGCATTTCTTCCACCATTATATTGAGTCTCAATCTTCCACCTTTAGGCACCATTAAGAGAGCATAGTTGCCATTCTGTGTGCAGTGTCCCAAAACTTATTGATTGATGCATATTGTGATATTGTTCTTGTGCTACTTGTATCTAGTCACTCTTATAAACTTTGAGGGTGTCCTATGCATATATTTGCTACTCCATGAGGGACAAGCTGAATGCCACTATGCCATGTTTTTTGTATGTGAAACAAACAAATGTTTTTCAATGCATGTTATTCATGATCTTTGTTTGTAGCCTTTCATGTTTTATGCATAGTTACTTTGTCCTATTGTTAGAACTCCATATTTCATGCACATGTTTAGAGTTCTTTGATCCCAGCTTTCAATGCTTGCAAATGGTTTGATCTTGGTTTTGATGGTGCATGTCACCTCAAAAATTATTCTTTTTATCACTTACCTACTCGAGGACGAGTAGGTGTTAAGCTTGGGGATGCTTGATATGTAGGAAACGTATCTATAATTTTTGATGGTTCATGCTTGTTTAGTATCTACTTTTCTTTGCTTTGTCTACACTTTGAGGTGTTTTTATATCTTTTCTCGAACTAACCTATTAATAAGTTGCCACAGTGCCAGGTTCCTGTTTTCTTCTGTTTTTGGTTCCAGAAAGGCAGAAAATCAATATTCTCGAAATTGTACGGGACAAAATCCAAAGTCAATATTTTAACGTGGGTGACACGAAGTCCAGAGGAGAGACGAAGAGGCGAGACAGGGCCGCCACACCCCCTAGGCACAGGTGGGCCCACCCCGCGCCTGGGCAGGGTGTGGGCCCTCTGGCCGCCTCCCAGCCTCGCCCTTCGCCTAATAAGAACCCCCCGTTACATAAATCCTAGGCACCCAATCAAAACTCCACGAAACCTTCTGTAGCCGCCGCCACCTTCGTACCTAGATCAGGAGGGGATCTGAAGTTCTTCTTGGCACCCTGCAGGAGGGGAGATCATCCCGGAGGCCTTCTTCTTCGGTATGATGCGTGAGTAGTTTCACCTTGGACTACGTGTCCATTTAGTAGCTAGATGGTTGTATCTCCTCCTTTGTGCTTTCATGTATAGATCTTGTGAGCTCCGTTCATGATCAAGATCTAATCTATTTGTAATCATGCATGTTGTGTTTGCGGGGATCCGATGGATATTGAGATTACTATATCAGATTGATTAATGGTTTTGTCTATTTGATACTATCATGTCTGTGTTGTTTGTGATCTTGCATGCTCTCCGTTATTAGTAGCTATCTTGGCCAAGTAGTTGCTAGTGACTCCAAGAGGGGGTATTTATGCTCGATAATGGGTTCATGCCTCTAGTTTCCAAGGGAAGTGACAGAAATCTCTTCGGTTGTAGATGTGTTGTTGCCACTAGGAAAAAAACAATGGTCTCTTGTTCATAGAACAAGTGGATTGTTTACCTTACACACTTTGCTTGAAGCAGTTGTCTGTTGCTTACAACTTAATACTAGAGGGGGTTCGGATGATAACATGAAGGTGGACTTCTAGTCATAGATGCAGTTGGATGGCGGTCTATGTATATTGTTGTATTGCCCAATCGAATCTCATAGGATCTTTTTGTCTGGTATTGCATTGTTATGCCTTGCTCAGTTCCTATCAATTGCCCTGCTGTAATTTGTTTACCCTTCATGCCATTTTGTTTATCTAAGGAGAGCACCTCTAGTGAACTATGGACCCTGGTCCAAACTTTACCATTGATACATCTTCCACTGTTACTTGATTACTTGCTGCAAACCATCATCACCTTCCACACCATACGTTTAATCCTTTGTTACAGCAAAACAGTGAGCTTGACAACCTCACTGATTCGTTGGGGCAAAGTCTTGAGTTTGTGTTGTGTAGGTTTCCACGTTGCTTGCAACACCTGTGCGACATTTCCTTCCTCCTACTGGTTCGATAACCTTGGTTTCTTACTGAGGGAAAACTTGCTGATGTGCTGCATCACACCTTGCTCTTGGGGTTTCTCGACGAAGCATTGCACGTTGTCGCAGTGCCATCAACGAACCGTAGGGAGACACACTTAAGGATTCGATGTTGTTTAGTAGATATGGAATGTGAGTAAGAAGACCGAATGTTGTTCAGAGTCTCAGATGGGATCCGGGATATCACGAGGATATCCGGAATGGTCTGAAGAATAAGATTCATATAAGGAAAGTCCAATTCCGTAGTTCGGGAATGGTTCCGGTGTTTTCACTGGAATGATCTAGAAGGGTCTAGAAGGTTCGTCGATCCGAAAGGGGAAGGGTACATGAATGTGTCTTGACAAAGTGGAATGATTGCATCATGTCCTAGGTCACTTGGCTATGCGTTTAAAAGAAAGAAATCAAACTCCAAAATTGAAAGTCAAAAGGCAAGTTTGAATAGTCAAACTGGGACAATGGTTCGTGGTGGAGGGAGGAGAGAAAACCTCCTCTCCCTCCATCGCGCGGCAAGGAGGAGACGGAGTTGGGGGAGGATTCTACCTCCCCCTCCCCTAGCTGCCCCTCCCTATCATAAATAGAAGGGAGGGGATGCCCCCAAGACCACCACAAGCCCTATCCCCATGCCGCCGCCGCACAAGCCGCAGTGCCGTCGTCGCCCAGCACCTCCCAAGCCGCCGCCTTGCACCGCCGCCCAAGCCATCGCCGACCCCACCTCCTCCCCTCAGACTCTAAACCCTAGTCGCTGAGGAATCCCTCTACTCCACCTACCCGCTCTTGCTTAAGGCGAAGCCCTGCGGGATCTCCCTTCTAAACTCCGACAGCACGCTGTTGTTTTTTCGGATTCGCGAGGAACAGAGCTACAACCTCCACTGCCTGCTGGAACAAGGGAGAGGAAGGTCTTCATCGAGTACCGAATGTGTGACCGACTGCGGGAGAGCTGACGGAATGCGGCGCCGGAAGGATCGTCTACACGATCTTGAGATCGGCAAGTGAACGACTATATCACCCACGAGAATATGCTATCGTTAACCGCTTTGGAATCTTAGAGGGTGAGTACTCTATCGACTCGTTGCTAAAATCTAGTAGATAGATCTTGGCTTGTGTGTGTTCATGCGATAGAAATTTTTTGTTTTCCATGATACGAACCCCTACAAGATGGGTGCAAGAGCCCTGAGCGCCCTCACGAGGGCCGCCTCGCTGCCGCTGGTGAGCTTCTCCAGTTGAACGACAGCCCATAGGCTATGCGCGCTCACCTCGCCGATGCGTGGGCCGTCGAACGGAGGGGGAAGAGGAGGAGGTGTGGCGACCATGTTCAGGAATTGGAGTGAGGGGACTGGGACTAGGAGGTTAGCAGAGTGGCCTGGGAGTTAAGCCGAAAACGTCCCGTCTCGCGCGCTTCCCCATGCATGCAAGCGATAGGCACGCGGCGCTCGCTAGGGCCTGGCTTCATGGAAACAGCCAATTTCGGCGTTCCTAGCAGGCCAACTTTTGGCCTTCTTTAAGAACCATGTGATGCAACACTTGCATGCGACCTAGCTCTCCAAACGGGCTTAATTCTTCCCGCGCCGTGTGAGAAATGGGCATCGGCCCAACCAAACATGCCCCAAGAATCCCCGCTTCTTTTTGGTTTGTTTCGAATACGACCCTTCAAACCAATGACAATCATGTGACGATGTCAACAACCAACCACGACATTCACGACGACTGTCCCAACTAGGCGTCGGCCAACAACATCTCCACCATTCCGACCCAAACAAGCGAACAAAACGTACATTTATGTCCGTTTGAGTCGGTTTGCGGTATTTTGGGTCGTGGTCCAACCAGCCGTGTGCAACAATTTGATCCATCTATTCGTGTTGGCCAGCCATTGGTGAGAGGGTCCGGACGGACTAGGGTATGACGTGGAAGGCCATGCGTGCTGTCCGGACCAACGCAACCATGACCCAAGTTTAGTGTATGGATGGGTCGGTCCATGCTGGACCGGCGCGCAGCTATCCGTCAGTTCGCTCGAATCTCCACTAGCGTTCCTACTAGGAGGGCCTTCCCAATCCGATTTTTAATCCAGATGACGAAAATTCGCCTAGTCGTCCTTCCAGTCATCCAGTTTTCGCCAGATTTGTCCCATTTTACATCCGGGGTTCTCAGCCCGAACCCGGGGAGCTGGGAACCTCCTGGGAATGCCACATGAAGCAAAATAGGCAAAAAAAAACCGTGTTGGTGACCCCGTCTTGTTAGCGTGTGAAACCGAGTCATACTCATCCTTTCGCCTCGGCTCCCGCAACAGACCGCTGAACAACGGCCGCCTGTCTCGTCGGCCACGCGTTGTTGTAATGGCATGCCACTGTCATCCCACCTTCCCGCCATTTCCACTTTTCCCGTCCCATGCCGCTACACCCCTCCTGCCTTCTCCGCCCTTTACTCTTTTGCCTGTAAATACCGGCGTTCGCCGTATCCCAGAGCACACACCTCCATTCCCCAACCAAAAAGTTCCCCTAACGACGAGAAGAAGAGTTCGCGGCCAACTATTTGTCGGGAAGGATGGGCAGCATTTCCTATTCGTCCTCGACGTCGGCGTCATGCTCATCTGGTTCGACGCTAGCACAGTCACCGCGTACCATGGTGCCACTCCGCCTAGTGAAGCGGGAGGTGGAGTCGACGGTGCGCTCGCAGCCGCGGACGCGCTCTTGTGGCCTCTTCATCAACGTCATTGTCGTCGTCGCGTGGAGGACATCTTCACCAACGCCCACAGTAGCTCCTCTTCTATCCTGTCTAGATATAATTTTTATGGATGAAAGAGTGTTGCCGGATCTTCATCAACACACTCCCGCTTCGTCTGCGAGATCTTAATCTCGCCTCGACACGGTGTTGTTCTCGTTGATTGTGTGGATATCGATGGAGGTGCAACACTTGGAGCACTAGTTCTTCGGAGCCGTCCATAGGATAATACATCTCCTCGCGACTCGCTAAGGCCTGCTGTGGGGATCGACGCACGACCAACCTCGTCATCGATAATATTCCGCTAGTTCAATCTACGAGGGTATGTTCCGTTACCTCACCCTTGCATTGGATCTTGGTTATGCGCTAGAATTTTTTTATTTTCCGTAGCGCGTTCTCCAACAGAAAATTTCCCTTAATAAGGTCTTCTAGTGCCGCACTATTCTAATTTATAAGAGGGTGAACGAGGACTACAAGATTAGAAGAGAGAATTTTGTACCTTAGGTGTGGAATGGGTGCCTTCCAGCATTGGCTGTTCAAGTGTACCATGTATTTTGTTGTGCACCCCGAGGGTACATTTCCTCTTATCATTACTTCATTGTACAACAGAATTGATCAAAGAACTTTGGTAAAAAAAATACATTTTTAATTAAATTCCACGAATAATACACGAATTAGGGAAATTGCAGAAGTAGCGCGGTCTCGGGAGTTCAAATCCCGACCGGAGCTCGTCGGTACTCTAACTCCCGACCAGGCTGTTCGACACTTCAACAACCGACCGCAGTGGGTGGCGGGGCCCGCCAGGCCGGACTGTCGGCCGATAGAGGGGAGCGGGGGCTGGCCGGGACTTGAACTACCGACCGAAACGTCGGGACTTTAACTCCCAAAAATTCCCTCTTCTTATCCGGCATGGCGCCGACCAGCCCTCCCGCAGATCCCTCTCTCTCCTTTCTTCTTCCTCTCTCCTTTCTTTTTCTCTCATTTCCAGCCACATCTATACCCATTTTCAGCCCACTTCTACTCCGATTTCCACCCAAACTTGGTGTTGAAACACATTTGTTGAACTTTTATTGAAACACATTAAGAAGCTAGAAAAGGCCCGATCTACTGATGGGATAGCCCGGTGAAGTGATTTGGGGAATTTTTGTGGAGGAAGTTGGTGGTGTTCTTGGAGAGAAATGGCAATGGTGGAGGCTAGGGATGCATCTTGAGGCAGCTGCATGGTGGAGGTGCCGATCCGGTGACTGGAGACTGCTACACGGTAGGACTTCACACGCTTTAAGGGTAAACCCTAATTTCTCGCTAACTGCATTTGTTAGTGTATGTTCATGGGTAGACTTGGAAGTGGTTAGTTGGTTGTAAGATTATTTGGCTAGAAGTATATTTATAGACTATAATGTGCCATGGTACCGGTATTTGATGCATTTCGGTATTTTTTCTAGGTTGAAAGTTATGTCAGACAATGTACTATTTAGGTTTCACTATGGTTATGGTTTCATCAGAACAAACTAGCTCAGAATTGATTTGAGCGAGTTTCAGTGGATTCTTAAAGAGCTCTAGGCTCCTGAAACATGCTCACTTAGTGAGTTTAAGGATTGGTTATCTTCATCTTTAGGTCTTACTCCGACCCATACTGTCGGTGTGCATGCATTATGGACTAAGTCAAGGACTACCGCGTTGCTTTATTTTAGACCGATAGAAGTGCAATCTAAATGGGTCAAATGGATGGAAGCCTGCCATATAAGAAAAGTTAACCCCATTGCCTTAGTGTTAGCTGTGGCGAAAGAGGGAGGGTATTATCATGTCTAGAGTAGCCAGACTCAATATGTTGGTGGTGGTTACGATTATGGCCAGAGTAGTCGGACCTAGGACGAAGGTGGTGGTGGCTACTATCATGGCCAGAGCAGTCAAGGCCAAGATGGCGGTGGTGGTTATGAATCTAGTCATAGTAATTATGCACACACTGGGGTGGTGGTTATGAATCGACTGATGGTAGTAATTATACGAAGGTTTGTTGCAAGATCATATGGAAGCCAAAGATTCAGACGACAATAGTGATACCGCTGATGATTCTGGTGACTCTGATGAAGGAGAGATCGACCCACCAATTCCTGTATCATGGAATAATGATAGCACATCAACAATGAATGTGAATGATGTGCATGATTCCGCCTGGAACTATCACGCGAACATCTCCCTGGATGCATTATATCCTAGCAAGAGACATCTGCAGGAAGCAATCGTTGAGTGGCCATTGTCCACGCAACGGGTCTTCAGAACAAATGTGTCATCCCAACAATATTTGACATTGGTTTGCGATATAGCCAGATGTCTGGCAAGGGTGCATGCCCATCGCCCTAAGTATGACACCAACTGGAAGGTTACCAACGTTGTGCTTCACACATGTCAATTTCCCAGTGTCCTTCACCTCACCCCAAGCCTCCTGGCCAGACTATTATATACGGAGATAGTGGAGAGCAAAGCCATGGGGTGAAATCTATCATCAACAAATTTGCTGTCACCTACGTAGACATTACATTGCCACATGAACCAAATTTGAGGGTGTTGCATCGACTGTTCTTCTAGGGGAACGACACGAAATAGTGGCAGGAACCAAAAAAAACTGATCAACTTAATTAACTTAACAAAACACGTCGCATGAGGCATGCAATCTTCGGGGATATCTAGGTTACTCGGGAGTTAAAAGCCTAATTAGAGCAATCGGTGGTTTAAACCCCGACTGCCTCTCTGCCATGGCTCGCGGCGCACCGACAGCCTGGTCGGGGGTTTAATTGCCGACGAGCTCCGGTCAGGGGTTTAATTGTCGACGAGTTCCAGTCGGTAGTTTAACTCCCAAGGCCGCGCTACTTCTAGAATTTGTCCAATTCATGCATTATTTGTGGAATTTAATAAAAAAACATATTTAAAAAAAAATAGCAAGAACTTTTCCACCGTGCAAGCTTGTCTATTATTGCTCTACACAAGTTTTGCTTTACGGGATAATGTGTTGCTTGTGAAAAGAAGTCATATTCGTCCTTGGTGAGAACTGAACTTTAGTCTCTTAACTTAGGAATTTTAAACCACATAATTCAAGCTACTCATTTTTGATATCCAATGAAATATGCTCAAATTTTATCAAATGTTCTTTTTTGGCACTCAAATGTTCTCGTAAATAGAAGTGATAGTTTTGGCATGTTTCCTTCACATCAGTCCCTACATTTGAAGACTGAGGTCATACTTTTGCCTTTCTACAAAAAAGGGTATAACTTTCTTGTGTTGGACAATCATGTAAGGAATTGCAATGCATCTACATAATAGATACTAGCATCAAAGATAATGCACAAGAATTTCTATAGGAAAGGTAAGAAATTTTCATATGTGCGTTTTACTTATCTAGTGTTAAAGCCTCTGCAACTTAAGGATGAAAACAAATATATCTTGTAATGTACTATTAAATAAGATTATGATCAGTATGAACTACATATGATCATGCATGTAACCTAACTAACCACTCTAGTTATAATATTTACCACACTCATATGAGCATCTTTATGAATAGGGACACAAAGTAGTCAAAAAAACGTATCGATTTCTTATCAGCTAGTAAATCTTGCGCCCTTTACATGAGCAAGTCCCAACAATTATTAGAACAAATTTGCACTAACAGGCACTTCCAATTATAAAAAGATGCAATCGGCTCTCTTTAAAGTATACCTAAATACCCAATCAAGCTGATGACGAACTTATGACGAACTGGCTACCATGAAATTCAAAAGGAACCTGGCTTGTGAAGACCATGGCAAAGGCGAGGAAGGGTCTCCTTGCAGGGCGACGAGATTGACAGTGACTGAGCTGATGGAGACGATTACCGGCATCGCGATGAGAAAGTCAATTAGAGTGACGATGACTAAGGCGAGGCTGTGTTTTGTGAGCACGTCGACTGGAGCAGCGGTATATTTTGAAAAATTAATTATGCCGAGCGGGAGCTGCACTCCTAGTTTATTTTTCTTGTTGTTGAGAAAAGTAAGAGAGTTTGTTTCGGTTTGTGTACGTGAGAAAGACTTAATTTGTGTATATAGAAATATAATTAAGTTACATTGTTTTATCAAATCTTAGCCCTCAATATTAGATCCAACTATTATAAATAATTTTGATGATGTGGATTAACGTAGTGCCTTAGAAAACAAATTTATATTAATTTTAATATAAAATAGATAGATTAGATAGTAGTATATGTTTTTTTTGTGAAATTCTACTGATCTATTAATAATTATTAACAGTAGTACAAAGAAGCCTAAAAGGGAAAAAATTACAACTACAAACACTAGCGGGTATATATATGTTGTGTCTTCATTATTCATGCTACGTACACATGATCTAGAATTTATGATTAATGAAACAATGAACGCTAGCTAGACGTAGTAGATCATGCCGACCTCGATGAGGCTGATGTGCGGTATGTTGAGCGCCATGGCGGGGCCCCTGCAGTTCTTCCGGAGGAAGTTGTATGCCACGTCGATGGCGAACTTTTTAAACACGTTGGAGCTCTTCCTTGCCTTGATGTAGGAGTGGCCCATGATGTAGGACACGCCTGCGTGCTTGGCTTCCACGATCGCACTAAGCTCCTCCTTGACCTTGGGGTCCACGTGCTCACCCGCCATGTCTGAGATCTCGAACCGGACGCGACGTTGTCGGTTGGCAAAACCCGGCGACTCGGACTCATACATGTTCTGAAGCGAGTGGAGCGTATCCGACCTTTCGTCGTCCATGGCGGCCGTGGCCGCGCGCACCACAACGCTCTCCTCGGCCTCCAATGGCCGTATCAGGAAGCCCGTCCGCGCGAGCTCGCTGGGGCGCGTGATCACCGTCATCCTGCCCTCGACCGACGCGGCGCCGTCGCCGTCGCTGTTGCGGTTTGCCGCCTCGGCTGCCTCCATCTGCACGAACTCGGCGATGCGGAGCACGAGGTCGTTCTCGAAGTCGCTGTCGTCCCCGAGCACGTCCTTGTAGCCGTAGCGGACGACGCAGCGGTACATGTGGAAGTCGCACGGGCCAATGCGGCCGACCAGGTGCCGCTCCTCGGGACGAACGTGCGGGATGGGCACGGCCTTGACGCAGACAAACACGAGGACCTGGTGGAACGCCGGGAGGTTGGTGACGAAGTGGGAGAAGACCGCCGGCACGCCGGTGGCGAGCTCGCTGTAGATGAGGCCGATGCCGGGCACGCGCACGATGCCAAGGCTGGGGCCCAGCGCGTGGATCCACCTCAGGGATACCTTGTTCTGCACGTCGAATGTGTGCTTAAGCCGTGTGCCGTAGTGCCACACGTACATGATGGCAACGAAGACGATGGACAGTGCCAGCGGCAGCCACCCGCCCTGTGGCACCTTCATTAGGGCCGCCGACAGGTATGCCACCTCCACGACGCCGAAGGCCAACAAGAAGAGCGTCGCCAGGAGGAAGCCTAGCTGCCACACGAAGACGATCACCATGGACATGAGGAGCGTGGTCACCACCATCACACCGGCGCACGCCATTCCTGCATGCATGCATTAGAATTAATCAGTCAGCCAAATTAATCAACACAATTATTTGGAGTTGGCGACTTAATTATTACCATATGCATTCCCGATGAGCGTAGTGTCGCGGAATCCGACCGTGACGGCGAGACACACGAACATGAGGATCCAGTTGATCTCGGGGATGTAGATCTGTCCGTTGATGCTGCTGGAAGTATGGACGATCTTCACACGCGGGAAGCAGCCTAGTGCGGTGCACTGCCGCACGATGGAGAAGGTGGCCGAGATCACCGCCTGGCTTCCCACGATCGCCGCGAGCGTCGCGATCACCAGCACCGGCCAGAACAGACTCCCTGCAGGCGCCAGGCAGCAACATTTTCGTTCAAAATCAATCTGCTTAATTAAATAGCTCATGTGATGAATGTATATATATGCATGGTGATCGAGTAGGTAATTTAATTACTGGGTATGGACTTGAAGAAGATGAAGTGGATGTCACAGTCGGGAGTTTTGGATAGGAAGGCCGCCTGCCCCATGTACTGCAACACCAAGCACGGATAGATCAGGCCCACAAAGGCTACCTGTCAGTGAGACGGACATAAAATCGATGGTGCATGGTAACCGATCGACCTGAATAACCATGACGCCGGCCGACATCTTGATTAAAACAGATCATCTAGTGGTAAGTTCACAAAAAGCTTATTAGGAGGCATGACTGCGGACGTACCCTTATGGATGTGGCTGTGAAGTGGCCAAGGTCTGCAAACATTGCCTCTGTGCCTGCATATATTGAAATGTGAAAATTAATATCGCTCGTTCCAGTACAAAAACGAAAACACATAAAGGACGTGTTTCACGTGTGTATATAACCAAGACCCAATACACGCCATATTCGTTTTGATATATATACTAGGATAAATACTTCTTACTCCTAGTGTAGTTACACTCACGTGACATATAGTACTCCATGCAGAAGTATGTATGATACTTTTATTAGTTTGAGTATGTTCATATACTATATCTAACTAGCTGAATGCCCGTGCGTTGCTATGGGTTAACTTTTTATTTTTTATTTTTCCACAACGTGGTCTCGTGTAGCATTTTTTTTCTTTTCAAAATCGACCAATCCACGTAACCCTAACCTTAGTTCACCTGTTCCTCATTATCTCAAGCATAACACGGTTGCCAGATTATGGACTCGTCACACAACACAGGGGTAGCTGATTCGCTGCGAAAAAATTCAAGACGTCTCCTGCAGCCAGTGCCACAAAGGTTTTCGGCCGCCAAACTGTTAAGTTGTTAGACCCGAACAAATCTGTTTTCATCACGCGCTTTACGTATGAATTAATTTACCTAACATTACGAAAAGAGCTTAAAATTTTGTCGGAGCAGATAGAATATTACAAACAAAGAGATATTTTAGATAAACTTGCTATAAGTAAAGAAGCTGCCACCCATGTTATGCTTAGGAGAGAATGAGGAAATAGAGAATTAAGATTAGTGTTATGTGGTTCAATTGATTTTGGGATTGAGTATTTTACGCGCCAAGTGCAACACAAGAACGTGTCATGGCAAAATAAAAATCAATCAGTAGCAACGCATCGGCATTATCCCCTTACAACTACATCTCATTGGGGCTTATGTTGGCGGGTTCTTTTTAAACTCATCATCTACTCCATTATCCATAGGTTCGTCCGCCAATTTTTTGTGTTGTAACCGGAGAAAAAATCCACCACGTGAAGACTTAGTGATTAATTCAACTGATTAGTTGATGAAAAATATCACTAAGAGTGGTCTATCTCACCGGCATAATTGTTGAACGAACACCACCCACAATAACGACACACCCACTTTGAACCCCATCTTACTCCTTTCTAACCCCCTCCCCCCCCCCCCCCCCCCCCCCCCCCCCCCCCCCCCCGACCGACGTCGTCCTTATCTAGTATTGACTGTCTTGCTAACAATCATTGGACGTCCTCCCCTCGATATTTCATGGCGCTACCTCCCACCCGCCATCAAGTGAGTGTCTATGGGAATTTTCGGTGTAAAAGAAAAGAAAAATCAAATCTTTAGTTTTCCTATTATTTAGAAATATTTTTTATTTGGAAATATTTGGGAGAAGGAAAAGGATGAAGTAGTACATGTACATGTATTTGGCATTGGTCTATTGTGATGGAACATGAAAAGAATCAAGAAAATCCCATATGTCATTGAAATGTGCGGTGGCAATGAAAAATATACTTTGGTGCTGCTAACATACACGCTTCTGAGCCCCACCTGTTTCGTATAGAGAAAACGATAATGTATTGGTTTTTTCTTCACAACACAGAGAAGAGAGAAAAGGTGATGGACGACCGATTTCTTAGAGCATCCCCACGAGCGGATGCTCTGGTCGTTGCAAATCAGCGGACACTGCACCCTCGCCTCCGCCATAGCGCGCCATGTTGACATCCCCACTACCAGAGCGTGTCGCCCTAGCTGCTCCGCCACCATCCAGCGCCGTGTTTCCTTGCCCACTGGACTCCTTGACCCCGTCGCGGCCCATCAACATCGCGTCTCTAGACAACTCCAGTTGCGCAGAAGCGCCACCGTCTCGACGAGGCCCGCTGCTCTACAACGCCGTTCACCGTTGAATTCCACGGCGTCGCCAGCGTGTCCCGGCCGACGCCATGGACGACTGCGAACAGGAGGCTAAGGCTCCTGCCCCTTCGTCTTTGAAGCGCCTCCCAGCTCCGACCTCTCCGTCGAGCAACGCCACCCGGCTTAGTACCAATTCCATGTCACCGCCACAACGCCGGCCGTCCAAGCACGCTCGGCGGCGGAGGCAGAGTTGCCTTGCGTTTGGATTTTTTCCCCACCGAACCGTACAGTTTGACTTGGCGGTGGCAAATAGTGTAAATATCCGGAACAGCCAGGGGTAAAATCATCCAGCAAAAAATTGGAACGAAAATCTAAGCAGACGAACCTACCTCTGTATAAATTAGTAGATAGATTAAGATATTTTCAATCAAGTTAAACAAAAAATTATAAGTGGACACATAGTTTTCACTATATTTTTAAAATACGTTCGTACATGAAAATAGAATATATGAAAAAGTGTACATACTACTTCAAAAGTAGTATCTATAGTACCGAAATAGTTTCATCCGGATGTAGATTTCTACAAGTAATTGCACCCGGATGTAGTATAAATGGAGATGACTATAATGAGAGCCGGTGTGAAAGAGCTCAAGGAGCAAACAATAGCACGGTTTTCCTCAATGGTTTGAGCCACCCAATACGAAAAATAGTCGATTTCCAACCTTACAAAACTCTAATGCACCTTCTACACCAAGCCACCAAAGCTGAGTGTCCCGTGGAAAAGGAAAATGCTTATGAGAAGTAACAAGCGTACTTCGCTTCCAGCAATGGTAATGCCCCCAACAAGTCAACAAGTCAAGCACCAAGCTCATCCAAGCAAACAAAGACTCCAATGGCATCTTCCTCCAAGACAACATCGGACAATGAAGTCATTTGCTACAATTGTGGAGGAAAGGGCCACAAATCATATGAGTGCATTAACACAAGAGTTATGCTTATGGATGAACATGGCGCAACTTATTCCGTGAGTGAAGAAGAATACGAAGCTTTAACACAAGACGCTCTAGCAAAGGAAGCCGCAATTAAAGATGATGGCACACTTATATGCGAGCATGATCTATGTCCTTCACTCGTCATAGCGCAAGTTTTGACAACACACTCTGTACCATGAGAGGACCAATGCCTCAGTATTTTCAAAACTCAAGCCAAAATTTCATGGCAAGTCCATAAAGGTAATCACCGATGGAGGAAGTTGTCACAACCTCGCGAGCACCAAACTTTGGGAGAATATCAAGTTGCCATACATGCAGCACCCTCACCCATATCATATCAAATGGCTTGATCACAATGGAACCCTCAAGATCAAGCACATAGTCAACGTATCCTTCGAGATTGTCCCTTATGAAGACACAGTCAAGTGTGATGCTTCTTGTAAGACCATGGAAATACGATAGAGGGGCTATACATATGGTACCACTAACCAATACTTCTTCAAGTGGAACGACAATACGTTTGCGCTCGAACCTATGACTCCAAGCCAAGTTATTGCTTCCAACATGAAGACCTTGCCCAAGATACAACAAGCTAAGGACACTTGTGTGAGTGAGTGCCACAAGCCTAAAATGAGTGGAAAATCATGAGTGTCACGTCGCATGCCACTAAACGTGAGAAGAGTGATTTGAGCGTGACCCATACTAACAATTCATCACACAATTTTCTTTCTTTGTTGTCGTTTTGCAAGGTATCCAAGATAGACCACCGCCTCCAAGGAACATACTACAAGATATCCAACCCCAACTTGAAGACAAGATCAACTACAAGATCTTCAATAACTTTGAACAAGGCTTCGACACCGGAGATCTGACCCAATCCAAGATCAAGACAACGGGAACATCTCTTTCCTTGCATGATGAATGAACTTCTTCGAGGAAAACTCATTTTCAAGATGGGGTTGATGATGCATCCCAATACTTGACAATCACCATTGGTCTGCATCATGCTACACCAACCACTCATACTAAGGTGAACTCATTTCATCACATGTCTTCCGTTGATCATCGTTTGAATGGGAACCTACTTGAGCTAAATATGTGTTCCATACTAAGTCCACTGCCCATACCATGATGCCAACTGGAGGAGACAAGGATGACCAAGGATCCAATATGCCCAAGCAAGAATCATGGAAAAGAAGACGTATTCTAGCGCTAGTCCTAGCGGCGCCGAAATCTCCGTCAGTCCATTCTGGTGCAAGGCTCGGCGAACCGGGATCTCCACCAGAATCAATCCAGTTACCGCTGAAATATCCCCGACGCCCGCTGAAAGTTGCGTTAGTACCCTGAACCGGCGATCGCCAAATCCAATTTCTGCTGAAACTTCCTGCTCTAGTTCTGGCACCGCCAAACTTATCGCTGAAATGGCCTGTTTGCGCACAGTTTCGGGTTTGATCCCCTGGAATATTCCTCCTACCTACCCCTTCACCCCTAGTACTCTAAATAGCCTCTTGTGGCTCAGATCTAGGTAGAGAATGAATATTGAGTTGATTTGGCCTAGCCTCCATGTTCCTATAGGGGGAACCTCTCTAGGATCTACATTAAGAACCTAGGTTGTACAAGGCCCTATCTGTTTGAGATCTCTTTCTATATCGTGATCTCTATTGCATCGATCTATCCCTTTAGGTCTCTATCTTTTGCAATCTCTTAGCGGCTCCAAATCGATCTTTCCTCTGTGGATATCTACCTATCGGTCTCTTCCACGAGGATTCAATCGGGTTGGTAATTTGGGCCAACGAGGACAACCAAAGTGTGTTTTTATCTTTACCTTGCTTTTCGAGTTGAGTTCATCGTGTTTTCCCCTCACGTCGACTCTAAATCCATGAAGATCGGGCCACCCAAGGGTCATCCCCAAAGGAACCCGCAACAGCCATGTAGGTGCTAAAGAGAAACTCCAAAAATGAGGGGAAGGAACAATATTCCGCGGGAAAAGAATTTAAAACCAAAAAACACATGACTATGGTCTCCTAGCTATGAAGGAAAAAACGTAAGACATATTTTTTTGTGAAACCACACAATGTGTTCAAACCCGAGGATACACATACCCAAATACACCCATATTCTTCGTACGTACCCGAGAATTTGAAATCAAATAACATACAACTATGGTCTCCAAGAACACCATGGAATTGTGAAACACACGCAGGTGAAACTATAGGGGTGGCTCTATTTGACCCCCGGTGTGCAGAATAGTTATTCTACATCCATCCTCTATGTTTACAACCTTACATGATTTTTACTTCACATAAATTTTGTCTTATCTCGGAAGTTGAGAAGAACATACGAAAATTTAGATATGATGTAAAAAATACGTGTTGTATAAAAATAAGACGTAAAATTTGTATTGTTCATGCTTTTTCACAAGAATGACTCATAGGCTACTTTTTTATATCATTTTTTTTATGGCGGATCAATATAAACATTACAATTTCTATATAAAACATAAATTTATAAATATAACAATGTAAAGTTATGTTGGATGCAAAATAATGTTTCTAAACCCTGGATGCTGTAAAGTTATTCTAGCTATCCAGGGGATAACTGTGCACATCCCATGCACCGTAGGATCCCAATTTTTTTTGAAAAAGGGTGCCAACGGAACACCCCACACCACCTAACATGGTTATTACCGAGTGCACAAAATGGTACCCTGTACTTTGGTTCATTTTTCAGAAAGTTTTAGTGCACAACATGGTGCCCTACACTTTGCTTTATATTTCAAAAAGTTTGTGTGTTGCACAACACGGTGCGCTACAACTTTTTGATTGATTTTTTGCATGCAAACCTTTTTACAGAAGGGGAGGTGCCTCACATTTTAACCGAAACATGCATAAAATAATGTCATGGTGGCCTTATGTATCTGCGCCTGACTCCCCCAACAATGGCAAGTGATCTTTTACTTATCACCATATTCATTGAGATACTCTAGATATAGAAAGATCAAGCAATGCATGTGTCACACCCTTTCCCTAACACTTTTTTGTGCATGGGAAAAAATATAACTTTGCACTACCATAACGTCAATTTTTTCAGATGTTTGGCATAGAATTTTACAAGGGGTGCATTTTTTCTGAATTATTATTCGCATGAGGAAAATGTTGAATAACCTTGACGTTGTTATATCTCCGTGCAGGCTGGCCCTTTCTCATCTCCAATCGATTGAAAGCAAACCTGTTGTGGATGGATTGATTAACAAAGTTAGTTTTCCATATTATTTTATCTCGCAATTGGAAAGCAAGGGAGCACTTTCTCCCTTGCATCCAAAGGGTGGGAAGTGATGGCTGTGAAAATAGTCATCTTTCTCCGCGTTTAAACTTTGTTTTAGTCAAACTATTGACCAAGAATCTCTCTAGCCTTACTATCAATGAATAATTATTGCAAAGATGTGTAATCCATTGCTTTGAATCGTGTTCCGCAGAAAATCATGCTTTTAAGGAAAAATCAGGAGCCATTAATGAAGATTTTGAGGAAGTCTACACGGCCAAGCAATCCTGATGTCAAGACCAGTTGATTGAGGCCTTAACGACCACTGGTACGGTCAAGGTCTTCCCATACGTCCCGCTCGTATCTGGTGGCAGCGGCTTCGTCTCGTCAAACCCTACAACTTTCATGAAGGCGCCTATATATTTCGAGGTCCCACCCGCTGGGCAGGGGGGCCGCCATTCTCAGATTGCATCACAACACCTCGAAGGAGATCCACCACCATAGTTCATCCTCTCCATAGACATAGCCATTAGCTTGTACTTGAGATCTGCTTGTGACTTGGCAACCATTATAAGAAATTTGATTTTAATCTAAGTATTTTGCACAATGTTTTCTATCCTTGAACTTATTTTTATGAGTGAGTAATCCTCACTGGCTTCGGGTTGGCGTGAAACCTCGCAGTGATTATATGCATCTAATCTATGGGAGTACTGTGTATTATTTGAATAGATATTTGTATCTTTGTTTCTTTGTCTCTTGTCTCGATCTATGGACTTATAGGTATCCAAGTTCAGAAATATTGATAAAGTCTTGAGGTGAGATACTTGGTGAGCGGCGATCTCGTAGTAAACCCAGTGACAAAAAGGGGAGTACGGTCTTTGTTTAGCGATCAATTCGGGAACAACAGCAACATCACTTCTTAAGGCTTTGATCTGTGTTTTCACTTAATAACTGATTGTATCCCGGTATTTCATGGTACAAACAGTTAGATTAAAAAACTATTGCTATGCTTGTGACTCGCAGGGGCTCTAGTATATCAGGGTGTGTTTCACACAAATTTTATCTTTTTTAAAACATTACACATGAATATGTGTATTACTATCTTTATCCCATATGATGTGCAACTATAGATAAATCTTCAACCCTGGCCTATCTCCAT
Organism: Avena atlantica; assembly: GCA_910589765.1. Classification (NCBI taxonomy): domain Eukaryota; kingdom Viridiplantae; phylum Streptophyta; class Magnoliopsida; order Poales; family Poaceae; genus Avena; species Avena atlantica. The sequence goes on from OU342735.1 coordinate 478,648,105, forward strand.
CTATTAAAATAACCCACGACCTAAAGTAAACTAGAAAGGTCCGGTAAGCAAAGGTAAAAAGAAACAAACAAGTCTTGTAGATGTACCTTATTTAATTTCCTTTTAGCATTGTTTCCTAAGGTTCGATTAAACCTTGGTATACTAAGGAGAGAGCTACTATACTACATCCGTTAATCCGGATCGGAGGTATCAACCCTTTTTCTGACGTTATTGCCAGGAAAGCAATTCGCTATCCTAGTGAGGTCACTTGATACCTTGTTTTTAGTTTTATTTTTGTTTGTAGTTTATTTCTTATTATTAGTCTACTTTTTGTTATCTATTGAAAACCAAAAAAAAAGTTATTTGTTTAATTGTTTCTCTTATTCAAAAACACCAAAAAGAAAAGAGCCCTGGCTCAAAAGAAACTTAGGGAGTATGCTACTCCCGCTGAGGATTTTACTCGTGCACCTATTACTTAGCCCACTGTTGCTGCGTAAGCATATCAAATTAAGCCTAACCTTTTGAGTTTGGTTCAACATAACCAATTTGGAGGCTCATCTGCTGAGAAATCAGGTTTGCACCTAAATAATTTTACTGAAATTTGTGATATGTCACGCATTAAATATGTTGACCAAAATGCGGTCAAATTACGTTTATTCCCTTTCTCTTTAAGAGGAAAGGCTAAGGACTGGCTGCTAGCTTTTCCTAAAGGCACTATTACATCTTGGAAACTAAATTTTCCCTTAAGCTAAGACTATGCAGCTAAGGTCCAACATTACAAGATTTAGACAAGAAGACGACGGGCCACTAGCTCTTGCTTGGAAAAGGATGAAAGAAGCCGTAATGAACTGTCCCATTCATGGGATGGAAGAATGGATTATAATACATTTATTTTATAATGGTATTAATCCAATGTATAAGTTTATGCTAGATACCACAGTAGGAGGAACCATCATGGGAAAGCTAGTGAGTGTTACAAAGAAATTACTTGACGATATGCAAAACAACCAAGCCCAATGGCATGTAGAAATATCCTCAAAAAGGGTGAATTCAATCATCGAGGAGAATAATGAAGAGCTTACCACAAAGGTAGATGAGTTACTCAATATTGTGAAGGGTAAGAAAGATACCCAAATTAATGCTATCATTATCGATGCTAATGAAGTTAATTTTATAGCTTGCAATCCTTATAATCTTGCTTGGAAGAGTAAAAAATTTGTCTCAAACTTTCCAAAACAATATTATAATCCTTCAGGTGCTCCACATAATAATAATTATGATAACCATAGTGTAACAAATCATGACAATCTCTCTTTTGAAAATACTGTTAGAACTTTCATGCAAGCTCAAATCGAGCAAAATATTATGCTTATTAAAATCACGAAGAACCATGAGACTATTATTGGAAAATTATCTAACCAGGCCGTTGCAATTAGAAATTGTGTGGAGGCTCTATAGGCAAGAACCAAGAATGTGGAGGCACAATTGGACAAAGTAGCTGAGAGCCAAGCTTTGCTGAGCACTTCTCTCACATAATAGAAAGGACGTTGCACACCCTATGATTTTCCTTATTATTTGCGTTCGCAACCACGACGATTCTTAGGATGTTGTTAGTTGACGTGATATAGAGCAACATAGACTCTCTTAGGACATGATCTCCCAAAACTAGAGCCATAAAGGTCATCTTCTTCAGATATTCAAATGACTCATTAGCCTCTGCATTCCAGACGAACTTGTCTATATTTTTATGCAGCTTGTATAGTGGTAGTGCATTCTCCCCTAGATAGGACATGAACCGGATTATTGCTGCAACACATCTGGATAATTGTTGTACATCGCGAACTCAACTTGGTTGCTTCATGTTGACTATGGCATCGATTTTTTCAAGATTCACGTCGATTCATGTTGACTATGGCACTGAATATACAATTCATCAATTTAAGCTTCATCTCGAATCACCGTATATTGGCAAATATTTCCCTAAAATCGGTTATGAGGTCACCCATTTTTTTTGACTTGATGACGATATCATCCACGTATACATGGAAATTACGCACGAGATGTTCATGCAAGCACTTCTGCATACACCTTTGGTACCTCGCACCCGCGTTCCTTAATCCTACGACATAGTGATGTAGAAAATGGCACCATAAGGTGCGATGAAGGAAGTCTTCTCTAGGTCCTCAATCGCCATCTTGATTAGCGATACCCTGAGTAGGCATCTAGAAAACACAGTATCTTACTACCGATAGTTGAGTCGATCACTTGATCGATGCAAGGTAGGGCAAGAGGATCCTTGGGGCAAGCTTTGTTGAGACCCATAAAGTCAATAAACATGCACCAGCTTCCATTCTTATTTTACCACAAAACGGGGTTTAGTCATCCACTTCGGATGGTAGAAATTGATGATGAACCCAATAGCTAGGAACCGAGCTATCTCCACACTGATTATGCGAAATGGCTCATCCGTGAATTGTCTCGGTGGTTTCTTAACCAGCAAAGCACCTTCATCACCTTGAGTTTGTGCTCAGTGAGGTCCCTAGGGACGCCTGACATATCTAAGGGTTGCCAGGCGAAGATGTCTGTATTTTCACGGAGGAACTCAATGAGCTCGCTTTCCTATTTGTTGTCTAGTTGAGCGCTAATGCCGACGATTTTGTCGATGTTGTTTCCTTCCTTGAGGGCAATTCGCTTGAGCTCCTATGCTGACTCGAACGACGTGTTGGCAATCTCAACTGACCTCTAGGTCAACGTGACATATTTGGGGTCAACTTTCTTCTTGACCTCAGTGATCTCCCCTTTGTTAACTGCTAGCAAAGGAAATTTACCCTTCTCACATTCGACGATCTTGACTAGGTCACCATTAAACTTATTGATCCCTTTAGGACCAAGCATCTTAAGTTTGAGGTAGATATAGAAAGACCGTTCCATGAACTTGGCGAACGCTGGTCGCCAAAAGATTGCATGGTATGGACTATTAAAGTCTACTTCCTTCAAGAACAATATCTCCTTACTGATATTTTATTGTTGCTGAATGCAACCTTGATGCTGGCTAATCTGTCCTGACACAATCCCATGATTTTTTGGCTAGTTGCATCCTTTGAAAGGAATATGCCCGAGAGGCAATAATAAAGTGGTTATTATGCTATTCCAGGTTTATAATAGATATTTATTTTTCATGTGATAATTGTATTAATAGGAAACATTAATACATGTGTGATTTATAAACAGATAAAGGTTCCTAGTAAAGCCTCTCTTTATACTAACTTGTTGATTAACGGATGATCAAAGATTTCCTGATCATGAACATTAGATGATGTTAATAACATGGTCATATCATTGGAGAATGATATGATGAACAGTAACCCGCAGTAGATGTAGCAATATGATCATGTCATCAAGTTTATATTGCTATCACATTAGCACTAATTCAATGTTCTTAGACCATGAGATCACGTCAATCACTTTCTCCGGAAGAGTGCTTTGATTCCATCAAACGTCACACCATAATAGGGTGATTATAAAGGTCTCATCAGGTATTTGGAAAGTGTTAGTTGAGGCTCGTGGATCAAGAGTGGTATTTATCCATCCGAATGACAAAGAGATATACTCATGGCCCTCTCGGTGATATCACATTGACATAGCTTGCAAGCAAGTGATTTGATCACTAGAATGTCATATCAAGGGAACAAGAAAAAGAGTACTTGTCGAGAATGAGGTTAAACAAGGTATGGATGATAACAAGTAATCGGATCTCGGACAAGTAATATATCGCGAGAAAAAAGGAATTTGATTACAGCGAAAGAGGTTCGGACGATCTTTAGATCTTTGTGGAGCTAGTGGGAGTCATTATGGATCTCCAGGTCCCGCTAATGGTTATTGATCAAAGAGAGTCTTGATCATGTCTACATAGTTCTCGAATCCGTAGGGAGACACACTTAAGGTTAGTCGGCGCATTTGAGCGGATAGGAAACATAGGGGAAATCAATGGACATCGCAGAAAATTGTTCTATTATAGAAAATTATTCTGTTGAATCTGCCAAAATAGTTTCGGGTATCAAAACAAAGCAAGGGATCAAAATGTTAATGTGTTCATTAAATGAAGTGTTCATTAAATTGAGTTGCATTAAAACAAGGGAATTAAAGTGCTTTAATGGAAATACCTTTGGTTTTTAGTGGATATTAAATGGGAGAAAGTGGAGATCGAATTTATGTAAGTGGAGAGGCCACCCACATGAATGAGAGGAGGAGAGGGGGCACCCCATGGAGCCGGCCAAGGAAGGGGGCTTGCCCCCTCTCCCCTATAAAAGGAGGTGGAGACCTCCTTCCTCTCACACACTCTCACTTGACTCTCTCATATGCCCTTTGGTTGGCATCTTCTCCGCTTGCTTGCCTTGCCCATTGCCACTAGAAAAGATGCTTTGCGAAACCCTGCTCGTAAACCTGAGAATGGTTCAAAAATTGGACCATACCTCAACCAAACCCGCATGGCTAAACGTGGCAGCCTAAACCGAACTAAACCCATCATATATTTTCATAAACCCAACTTAAACCAAACCAACTTGACATTCCACCCAAACCGAACTAAAACTGGGTGCCCATCCGTGGGTATGAAACTGTTTGCTCAAATGTGTGAAAGCCGTTCGCATCAGGATTAGCCATGCACGAGACCTGGCCAGTGAGCCGAGAGCTGCATTGGCAGCTGCCGCAGAGGTGGGGCTGGCCAGCCGCATGCGAACGGAGACAGGCAGCTGCCGCAAAGGTGGGACCGGCAAGCGGCGGCCGCTACAGTTGCAGGGTGACTGACGGGTGTAAAAATATGTGTATATCTTGCCTTAAGAGTCAAGAGCAAGAACCAATCTCTCCAACCGGTTGTAAACTGTAGATCAAAACGGTTAGGAACCGGACTTGTTAAGGCCCATACCTAACCGTACCCAACCATTTGCTATAAGAAACCAAACTAATCCAAACTCTTTCTGAATTGACCCAATAAAGACCTGAACCATGCGAGACCACAAGCGGGAACCGACCGAATACACCCGGTTTTGCCAAAACCATTCTTAGGTTTACCTGCTCGAGATCTTCCCCTCCACCACCTCTACCATGGAATAGTGTTGTTGGAGTTCCCATGGATCCGCTACTTCTGCTGCCCGGCTGGAGCAAGGGTTCGGGAGTCGTCGGCACACTGAACATGTGACCGATTACGGAGGCGCTGCCCGATTGTGGCGTTGATTGTCAGAATGCCCTCGAGGACGATCGTGTACATCTACCTAAACCACGTTTGTCTGCAGGAACTTTATCCCGCTTACGGTCTACGAGAGTGAGTCCATCTATAACCGTTACAAAGTATCGCCTTGATTCGATCTTGGCAGTTGCAAACTGTAGAATTTTTTTGTTTTCTATGCAACGAACCCTATTAGTGGTATCAGAGCTATGTCTATGCGTAGATTCTTTATACGATTAGAACACATGGAGATTTTTTTTGTTTTCTATGCAACAAACCCCATTAGTCTTGTTATTGAAAATCTTTTGTACTTCGGATATTGGTAGCATAGTGGGATGAAGCGGCCCGGATAAAATTTACATGTCCTCGCACATGAGACCTATTCCACGCTTGACATGCTACTAGTTTTGAATAAGTGGCTAGCGGGTGTCTGTCTCTCCCACTATAGTTGATATCTAATTTACAATGGTCTCCTTAATAACTTGGTTATCACCGTTGTGGCTGAAGTTCATAGGTAGAACGGTTCTTTCCTAGAAATCCCATAGCCGTGTAAAATATGCAAAAATAATTAGAGGCGTCTAACTTATTTTTGCAGGGCATGTGATGTGATATGGTCTATGATACAAATGTTATTGTATGCATTGTGTTCTATTGTAAAACAATCGGCGGGAGTATGGTTGTTATTTTATTTTATAGAATGTGTGCCGGAAAATGGAAATCCATGTAATTAGATTAGTGGAGAACAACCTTGATGGTGGTGCCATGGACCTTGGTGACACGCCGGTGGAATGATGGAGATCATACCATGATGCACGAGATGGAGATTGAATGAGAAAATGACCATATCATATCACATTATATATGCATGTGATGTTTATCGCTTGATGCATCTTATTTTGCATTAATTTGACCGCTTAGGTAGTATTTAATTGCCTTAGTAGCATTATAAGATGATTCCTCTCAATAAATATCAAGATAATAGTATGTTCCTCCTTAGTATGCACCGTTAAGGAAGTTCGTCATCTCGAAGCACCACGTGATGATCGGGTGTGATAGATTCTATGTTCACATACAATAGGTGTAAGCCAGTTTTATACACGTGAATATTAAGGTACTTACTTGACGAGCCTAGCATGTACAGACGTGGCCTCGGAACATGAACCAAAAGGTAAAGCACGAGTCATATGGAGATATGATGGCCCATATGATGCTCGCCATTGGAGCTGCGCCACCACTCGTGATGATCGGTAATGGTGTAGTGAATTTGGTTCATCTAATCACTAAAATGACTAGAGGGGTGTCATTTTGAGTGGGAGTTCACATAAGTAATTTTGAATTAGCTTGAACTCTATCTGTTATAAACCTAGTCTAAATTGTATTTGCAAATACATTGTAGATCATGGCATCCCCTGCATTTAATTTCAATGCATTCCTTGAGAAAGAAAAGATGCTAGACAATGGGTCTAACTTCACCAACTGGCACTGCAACTTGAGGATTATCCTCGCGGGCATGAAAACGTCCTATGTAGTTGGCGGTTCGTTAGGTGACGCCCCTACATAAACTGCGTCTCAAGAATAGCGCAATGTGTATGACACAAAGTATGATGACTACACTCTTGTGAGGTGCGTGATACTCCAATCGTTGGAGCCCGAACTCCAACAATGCTTTGAAATTACTAATGTTGATGTCATGGTGGAGGAACTCAAAATTATGTTTAGGGACCAAATCCGTGTCGAGAGATATGAGATCTCCGAAAAGTTCCTTAGTGCTAAAATGGAGGAGCACAACTCTGTGAACGAGCACGTCATAAAGATGACGGGCTACACTCAATGTCTTGAGACACTGGGATGTGAGATTCCAGCTGATCTCACCATGTACAGGGTTCTGCAATTGCTGCCACTGAGTTACAAAGGGATTATAATTAACTACAAGATGAATGGTGCCGACAAATCGCTCACCGAACTTGCAGCTATACTTAAGACTACCGAGGTAGACATCAAAAAGGAACATCAAGCGTTGATGGTAAATAAGACCACCAGTTTCAAGAAAAGAGTCAAGAGGGGCAATCCCAAGGGTAACTTCAATAATGACAACAAGTATGTTGTCGCGCCTCACAAGAAGACCAAGGGAGGCCCTAAGCCCGATACTGGGTGTTATTACTGCAAGGAGGCTGGTCGCTGAAAACGGAACTGCCCAAAGTACTTGGCAGATAGGAAGGCCAGGAAAGTGAACAAAGGTATATACGATATACTTGTTATTGATGTGTATCTTACTAGTAGTCGAAGTAGTACCTGGGTATTTGATACCGGTTCGGTTGCTAATATATGTAACTCGAAACAAGGACTAAGGAATGAAGTGACGATGCGTGTAGGCAATGGATCGAAGGTTGATGTAATTGCCATCGGGACGCTGCCACTTAATCTACCATTGGGATTGACAATAAACCTTAATAATTGTTATTGTGTGCCTGCGTTGAGCATGAACATCATGTCTGAATCATGTTTATTACAAGACGATTATTCATTTGTATCCGAGAACAATGGTTGTTCTCTTTATTTGAATAACATCTTTTATGGTCACACACCTATTTTGAATGGTTTATTTGTTTTTAATCTTGATATTAGGGATACACATATTCATAATGTGAATGCCAAAATAATCAAGTTGAATGATGATATTGCTGCATATTTGTGGCATTGCCGTTTGGGTCATATTGGTGTAAAGCGCATGAAGAAGCTCCATTCTGATGTACTGCTAGAATCACTTGATTATGAATCATTTGAAACATGTGAACCATGCCTTATGGGCAAGATGACTAGAACTCCGTTCTCCGGAACAATGGAGCGTGTGACCAACTTATTGGAAATAATACATACCGATGTATGCGGTCTGATGAGTATGTCTGTACATGGTGGGTATCATTATTTTGTAACCTTCACGGATGATTTAAGTATATATGGGTATATTTACTTAATAAAACACAAGTCTGAAACATTTGAATAGTTCAAAGAATTTTAGAGTGAAGTTGAAAATCATCATAACCGAAAGATCAAGTTTCTACGATCCGATCGTGGAGGAGAATATTTTAGATACGATTTTGGCACACACATGAGACAATGTGGAATTGTTTCACAACTCACTCCCGCCGGAACACCAGAGCATAATGGTGTATCTAAACGTTATAATCGAACCTTATTGGATATGGTACGATCTATGATGTCCTTACAGATTTGCCATTGTCATTTTGGGGTCATGTATTAGAGACTACTGCATTCACTTTAAATAGGGCACCATCAAAATCCGTTGAAACGACACCATATGAATTATGGTATGGTAATAAACCTAAGCTATCATTTCTAAAAGTTTGGGGATGCGATGCTTATGTGAAGAAACTTCAACCTAATAAGCTCGAACCCAAAGCAGAAAAATGTGTCTTCATAGGATACCCAAAAGAAACAATTGGGTACACCTTCTATCACTAATCCGAAGGCAAAGTTTTGTCGCCAAGAATGGATCCTTTTTAGAAAAAGAGTTTGTCTCAAAATGTGTGAGTAGTAAGAAGGTAGAACTCGACGAGGTGATTGAACCTTCTCTTCTAGAAGTGGCGAGTAGCACAGCATCGGAATCTGTTCCAGTGTTAACTCCACCAATGGAAGAAGGAAATGATGATGATGATGTACCACCCCTCCTCATGAAACTCCAAGAGAGAGTACTACCAAACCTTGTAGGTCAGATAGGATACGTACAACTTTGGAACTGTATGGAGATCTGGTCCTCAATTGCATGATAGATGGAAGTGATGACCCTGCGATGTATGATGAAGCGATGCTGATACCGTATTCCAACAAATGGATAGAAGCCATGCAATTAAAGATGAAATCCATGGATGAAAACCAAGTTTGGACTTTGGTAGACTTACCTCATGACCTAAAGGCCATTGAAAATAAATGAATTTTCAAAAAGAAAACGGACGCTGACGGTAATGTGATCGTCTATAAAGCTCGACTTGTCGCGAAGGGGTTCCAAAAAATTCAAGGAGTTGACTATGATGAGACTTTATCACCAGTAGCAATGTTAAAGTCTATTAAGATTATGTTACCAATTGCTACAATTTTCGATTATGAAATCTAGCAGATGGATGTCAAAACGGCATTCCTTAATGGAAACATTGAGGAAGAGTTGTATAAGACACATGCCAATGGTTTTGTCGATCCTAAGGATGCTAACAAGGTATGAAAACTTTAGTGATCCATCTATGGACTGAAGCAAGCATCCATAAGTTGAAATCTCTGATTTGAGGAAGTAATCAAAGGTTTAGGATTTGTACAAACCATCCGAGAAGCTTGTAATTACAAGAAAGTGAGTGGGATATCTACTGTATTTTTAATATTATATGTGGATGACATATTGTTGATTGTAAATGACATAGAACTTTTGCAAAGCGTAAAGGATTACTTAAATAGTAAGTTTTCAATGAAAGATCTTGGTGAAGTTGCATACATATTAGGCATCAAGATCTATAGAGATAGATCAATACGCTTAATAGGGTTGTCACAGAGTACATACCTTGACGAGATTTTGAAGATGTTCAAAATGGACAGAAGTAAGAAGCGCTTCTTACCGATGTTTCAAGGGATGGTTTTGAGTAAGACTCAAAGTCCAGCGACAGCAACAGATAGAGAAATGATGGACCATGTCCCCTATGCCTCATCCATAGGTTCTCTTATGTATGCTATGTTATGTAAAAGGCCAGATGTGGCACATGTTGTTAGTTTGAATAGTAGGTACCAATCTGATCCAGGTTTGGAACACTGAAAGGCAGTTAAGAATGTCTTTAAGTACTTGAGAAGAACTAAAGGTTTCTCGTGTATGGAGGTGAAGAAGAGCTCGTCGCGAGGTGTTACATTGATGCTAGCTTCGACACCGATCCAGAGTGACTCTAAGTCACAATCCGGATATGTTATTTTGATAAATGGTGCAACGGTGAGTTGGAGGAGCTCCAAGCAACCAGTGATTACGAGATCTACAATGGAGGCGAAATATATCTCTGCTTCATAAGTAGGGGTGGAAGAAGTTTGGATTAAGGAGTTCATTTCCGAACTGGGTGTGGTTCCAAGTGCTTTGGATCCTATGGTGATTTCATGTGACAACAATGGTGCCATAGCCAATGCTAAGGAACCAAGGTCTCGCAAGAATTCCAAGCATATAAAGCGTCGGTTTAACTCCATCCGGTAACATGTTCAGGATGGTGATGTAGAGATTTGCAAAGTAATACAGATCTGAATGTTGCAGATCCGTTGACTAAAGCTCTCCCAAGGGAAAAACATGATCAGCACCAGAACTCTATGGGTGTTTGATTCATGACTATGTAAACTAGATAATTGAATCTAGTGCAAGTGGGAGACTGAAAGGAATATGCCCGAGAGGCAATAATAAATTGGTTATTATCCTTTTCCATGTTTATAATACATGATTATTTTTATGCTATAATTGTATTAATAGGAAACATTAATACATGTGTGATTTATACAGATAAAGGTTCCTAGTAAAGCCTCTCTTTATACTACCTTGTTGATTAACAGATGCAATGGTTTACTGATCATGAATATTGCATGTTGTTAATAACAGGGTCATATCATTGGAGAATGATATGATAAACAGTCACCCACAGTAGATGTAGAAATACGATCATGTCATCAAGTTTATATTGCTATCACATTCGCAGTAACTTAATGTCCTTAGACCATGAGATCACCTCAATCACTTTCATCAGAAGAGTACTTTGATTCCATCAAATGTCACACCATAACAGGGTGATTATAAAGGTGTCGTCAGGTATTAGCAAAGTGGTAGTTGAGACTCATGGATCGAGAGTGGGATTTGTCCATCCGGATGATGGAGAGATATAGCCCTCTCGGTGATATCACATTGACATAGATTGATCACTAGAATGTCATATCATGGGAATGAGAAAAAGAGTACTTGTTGGGAATGAGATTAAACAAGGTATGGATGATACCAAGTGATCGGATCTTGGACAAGTAATATATCGCGAGACAAAAGGAACTTGATTATAGCGAAAGAGGTTCGGACGATCTTTGGATCTTCGTGGAGCTAGTGGGAGTCATTATGGATCTCCAGGTCCCGCTAATGATTATTGATCAAAGAGAGTCTAAATCATGTCTACATAGTTCTCGAACCCGTAGGGAGACACACTTAAGGTTAATCGACGTATTTGAGCGGATAGTAAACACGGGGGAAGTCAATGGAAATCACAGAAAATTGTTCTATCGAATCTACCGAAATAGTTTCGGGGTATCGAAACAAAGCGAGGGATAAAAATGTTAATGTGTTAATTAAAAGAAGTTTTCATTAAATTGAGTTGCATTAAAACAAGAGAATTGAAGTGCTTTAATGGAAAGACCTTTGGTTTTTGAGTTGAGATTAAATGGGAGAAAGTGGAGATGGGATTTATGTGAGTGGAGAGGCCACCTACATGAATGAGAGGAGGGGGCACCCCATGGAACTGGCCAAGGAAGGGGGATTTCCCCCTCTCCCCTATAAAAGGAGGTGGAGACCTCCTCCCTCTCACACACTCTCACTTGCCTCTCTCATATGCCCTTTGGTTGGCATCTACTCCCTCTTTCTTGCCTTGCCCATTGCCACTAGAAAAGGTGCTTGGCGAAGCCTTGCTCGAGATCTTCTCCTCCACCACCTCTACCATGGCGTAGAACTGTTGGAGTTCCCGGGGATCTGCTACTTCCTCTTCTCGGCTGGAGTGAGGGTTCAAAAGTCGTCGACACACCGAACGTGTGAGCGATTACAGAGGCGCTGCCCGATTTTGGTGCTAATCATCTGCATGTCCTCGAGGAAGGTCGTGTACATCTACATCAACCATGTTTGTTTGCGAGAATGTTATCCCGCTTACGGTCTACGAAGGTGAGTCCATATGTAACTGTTACAAAGTATTGTCTTGATTCGATCTTGGCAGTTGCAAATCGTAGGAATTTTTTTGTTTTCTATGCAACAAACCGCATCATACTTGACTCGGGGATGTTGAGCCTCTCAAATGTGTTGAGATACATGATATTAATTTCGTTTTCGCCGTCCATGAGCACCTTGGATAGCCGGAAACCATTAACATATGGCGCGACAACTAAAAGTAATTCTCTAGTCTATGTTGTGTTCATAACACTCTAGGTAATTTGGTACGTTGGGTATGGTGGCATTGACGATGTGACCGATGCATCACTCTTATTTTTGTTGATCTTGGTGAAGATATACATAGACGCTAGGTCTCTTGTTATCTTATCCACGTCATATTCATGGACTGGGAGAGGTATCGAATCACCAAACGCAGCCTAGAAATGACACTCTTTGACTAGGTGTCTTGTAAGATGCTTGGGGTGCTATGTAGTTGGCATGTCTGGTTCTCCATCTCATTTACGGAGTATGACCGGGCTCTGAGAAGCTACCAGTCGACTATCGCTGATGATGGAAGCTCTAGTGGTGAAGGTGCCCTGGTGAAACCTCCCAACCATCCTGTGGTCGTTTGTAGGCATGTGTCCACCTCTATCTATGTGTTACTATCCTCCTTGTGAATTTGAGAAAAAACATAGTAGGACATAGCATCATCTTCTAGGGTTTCATCAGTTGGGCCGACTTTACTGGCAGACGCCTTGCTTTCCACATGGCATATCTCAGCCATGTACTCTCTCTTTGGGTGTTGATTACTGTATCCCTTCTTTCCATCACTACGGCCGATGTTGGTGACTAACTACGAGTTGCCTTCACTGTTTTACTCTTGTTGTTCTTCGTCGGGTTATATATCTTGGGTGGGTTATCCTTCTTGGATTTTCCCTCATCGTCATATTTTGAATTTGTGCAACCCCGAAGGCACGTATCTGGCAACGATCTGCACCAAGTCCCAAAGTTTCTTGGGCTTGCTCCCGGACAACTTTTTAGAGACCAGCTGGAGACGGTACATTCACACGAACACTCAGCAAGCTGCCTCCTCTCTAACATCAACCACATTGTTGTATAACTCGGCCCATCGAGTGGGGTAATCTCTAGTGTGCTCTCCCACCATTTGTCTGCACTCCTTGATGCCCCTTCTAAGGATGTGTGGGTCCCATCTTTCATCATCAGCGGGAGATACCGATACGGGATCCTATCGCGGTTGTTCTGGATGGACATGTCTGTTGTGTAGGTCCTCCAACCAGTTGGCTGAGTTAGTATTGTCATCATTTTTGGCATGTACCTCAGATTTTTAAATTGATCTAGGAATTTTTCGACCATGAACTCAGCCGAAAAGCACTTTGGCCCCGAGGCATGGCCTCAACAATCATCGATAAGTTCTCTTGTATTGCGGCTTCAGGATCCTTAGCTTCATGCATTGCAATTTGCATTGAGTGTGTGACATAATTCCGAAGCTGCCCGGGACCTTGACGGGTATTCCTGCTCCTTACTCCCTATGTTACTCAATGCTTCCTAGTGGGATGATGGTTGCTGTGCCTAGTTGAAGGATGGGGATAGCTCTTGGGCGATTTTCACAGGCTAGCCAAACGGTCCCTCTTTGATAGGGATTACTCCCCTTGCTGAATATCCGCTATGCTGAGTCACTTGAAAGCTCAGTGCACTCTATGAGATTCAACATTTTCTCTAGTAATCTTGACTCTTTGAATGGTATCTCTCGCTACAATTAGATTTTGAACCAAAATGGTATAGTGTCCTTCTAGAATTGGTGTCCTAGCCATAGGTGGTGGTGGATGAGGAATAGTTATTTCCCCTGTAGCTGCACTAGTCACCGATGTGCCGTTAATACCCGTGGCCGACTCCTCTTGTCTACCAGTGATGTTGGTTCTTATGGAAGGTTCTCTAAGGGTGTTGTAATGATACATTGCCTGCAAGGTAGTAGGCTGGTGCTATGAATATATTTCTATAATTCGGAAACCATCCTAATCTTTGTTTTTCGGCTCTCCAGCAACTCCTTTTTGTGGGCGATGCATCGCTTCTCGGCTATGATGTTTTGTTTCTCCTGGACGAGCATAAATTGATACTCTTCAATCTTTGCCACCCTAGTTGCCACATTCTCCGAAGAGTTTGGCATCGACATAAGGTCAACTGGCGGCACATCTCCCTCCATAAAGACGCCAACTCCGTTAGTCTCCCCGATGGAGATCAGACTGGCGTCATCTTGTGATCTAGTGCTGAGTTCTTCCTCTAGCAGCGGGTAGATTGATTCTTCATAGCCACCGCTTGCATGATCATGATGTATCCTGACCTACAATCGTCACCATATTAAGTACCTTCTCACTCTATCCAACATACGTCGGGTCATCATGGACCATAAAGGTGAATCCTATCCTATATCCGAGTCCACCTCTTACCCATTTGAATGGTATACTACTTCATACTCCGTCCTATGATCATGTTAGGTTCGCATCAACAAGTACAAAAGCTGGGGTGGAAGCCCGAGGACTCAACGTCACGAAAGCATGGAAGATAAGACACAAGAAGCATCACCTCTAGGATCGGAGCCTCTACCCTGAAAGAATGGAATCTCCTACACTTGACCCCGGAGTCTCCACCCACCACCCATGATTCTCCTCCCAGCCGAGAAGCTCTGCCCCGAGCACTCTGACATAGTCTTTGGCCACACTTCCAGGAGCTTTTGGAGCCATCCATGAGTCTACCCCGGAGTCTCTACCCTTCCAACACCGGATACTCCGGCCTAAGAAGTGGGCATGCGTGCCAAGATCTAGGCCTGGCCCATGCAAAGGCCCCAACTAGTCTAGAATTTCCTGTTTATGCCTAGAATACTCCTGTTTAAGTGGATGGTTTATATGTATGCCCCCACCTCCATGTGTAAACCCTAGAAAAGATATGATGATACAGAATTATGTCTCCATGACCTCGTCTTGTGTAGAAGACCCTTGCGAGGAGCAAGGCCTCTTAGATCTAATCTATGAGAGGTCCACACCATCCCCTTGTTTGAGCGCCTTTTCTATCTTGTGATCTCTATTACCTTGCAATCTTTTCACAAGAAGATTCTAGCTGCTCGTTGTAAATCTTTCCTACTTGAATCTCTATCTTTGTAGTCTCTTCCAAGTGGATTCTATTGGGTTGGTGGTTTGGGCCAATGGGAGCAAACCGATTTGGGTGTGATGTGCGTTTGTATCTTTGATTTCCACTTGCGTGTTCGTCGTGTTCTTCGTCTCCTTCCCCCAATCCCCTCGAATTTATGAAGATCGGGCCACAATAGCATCTTTATGCTACACCATGTTGGGAAAAAATCCATCATCGTATCCTACAACCATGTACAGGTAAGGTGACACATACATCTTTGGATATATGTACCATATATGTAATTTGGTTATGTGTATCCTAGGTATATGTACATTGAATATATACTTCCTCCTTTTTAAAATATAAGATGTTTTAGCTTTATAAAGATAATGTATATAAACGCTTTTTAATATGTAGATTCGGAGTGAATCTCTCCAAACTTACATGCTAAAAGATGTCTAGATTCATTGTCTTTATAAAACTAAAACATCTTATATTTAGAAACCAAGGGAGTATAACTTAGCTCTACATGATACCCATCGTACCTGTCATGGAGAGTAGCACTCCTCCAAGTGCAATCCAGCCTTCTTTGCCGGTCCTCATGAAGAACCTGACGAGGTACGTCGGAGAGAGCGCGTAGAAAACCCTCGGGTTCCACACGACGATGTTGTAGATGCCGAGCGCTCCCAAGCAGAGGAGCCAGATGATGACGACGGGCGCGAACAGGAAGGCCACACGCTGCGTCCCCCAGTGCTGCAGGGTGAAGAGGCCCACCAGCACGATACACGACAGGATCACCACCTCACCTGCTCGTTTTTTGCACCAAATTATATTACTAGCAACTATATATGGTTAATTGCTGCAAGAAGTACTAAACGAGATATGCACGAATCAGCTGCACGCAAACGACTCACCGTTTGTCAAAGCATGGCAATGGACTTGCAAGCCAGCGAAGGACGAGAGCACTGGGACATACACGTACAATGTCCGCCAAGGTCAGCATGCATTGAGATCATCAAACTGAAATATTGTGCAGCAAGCAAATTTGACGCACGTACGCACCGGACATGGCCGGCGTGAGGACGCCGTCGCCGATGACCAGCGAGGCGCCGAAGAGGACCATGAGGAGCAGGAAGGCCCGACACTTGCTATGCTTCTCGAGGAAGCGCCTGAGCGCCCTGAGGATGGGCGTGTCCTGCGCCCTGTAGCCTGGCTTGTAGTAGGTGGAAAGCTCCTCGTCGGCGGCCTGCTGGTTGGGCATCAGGCTGAACTTGGCGTGCCGTATCAGCAGTGAGTAGAGCGCGAACGTGCCACCTTCGCCGTTATCGTCGGCGCCGAGGACGATGAAGACGTACTTGAGGAGAGGAATGAGGGTGATGGTCCAGAAGACGAGGGAGAACACGCCGAAGATGGTCTCCTCGTCCTCGAAGCGCCGGAGCGACCCCGAGAATGTGCTCTTGTACACGTACAGAGGCGACGTGCTCAGGTCGCCATACACCACGCCGCAGCTCTGGTACGCCAGGAGCAGCACGTGCTTGTAGTAGGATCTCCGGTGGCGCTGCAGCATCCATCGGTATCGTCCGTCCAATCAGTTAGAGCGAACATAAATTCAGCACGTCGCTAGCTCGAATCGAAGTGAGTACTAATCGCATTTCAAGGATTGGCTCTAAAGTAATTAGACCTACTCAATCCACTTTTATGCACGAGACTCGTCCTAGAGGGTGTGGTCGTTTTGCACAAAACCATCTACGAGCTTCATCGGAAGAAAAATTGATGAAGTTTTGTTTAAAATTGACTTTGAGAAAACATATGATAAAGTTAAATGGTCTTTCCTACAACAAACTCTGGGCACCAAGGAATTTGCACCAAAGTAGTGCAAATTGATTGAGTAGTGTGTACAAGGGGGAGTGTTGGGATACGTGTCGAGGATGATATCGGGTATTTTTTTTTTAAACTAGAAAGGGTCTTTGTCAGGAGACCCCCTATTCTTCGATTCTTTTTAATATTATTGTAGATATGCTTACTATCTTAATTGAAAGAGCTAAAGAGGATGGACAAGTTCGAGGTCTAATCTCCCGTCTAGCTAAGGGAGTAGTCTCAATTTTATAATATACCGACGATACTATATTGTTCATGGAACATGACCTACAAAAGGCCGTAAACATGAAAATATTATTATGTATCTTTGAATAATTATTGGGATTAAAAATCAATTTCCATAAGAGCGGGATCTTCTGTTTCGGAAAAGCCAAAGAGGGGGAACAACAGTACAAACAAAATTTTGGTTGCGAGGCTAGTTCTTTGCCTTTGCAATATTTGGATACACAGATTCACTATAGAAAACTAAAGAATTCAGATTGGTATCCAGCAAAAACTAGACTTGAACGGAAGTTGGGTTGCTGGAAGGGCAAGCTTTTATCATATGGTGATTGTTTAGTTCTAATTATTAGAGTATTATACATATACGGTTGTTATGGTAGCTTAGAATAGTTAGAAATCTATCCTAACTTGATTTGTACTCCGAGATGATTTTCTGTACGTCTATATATAATCGCTCATAGGCTCAATAAGACATCCATCATATTTCGCCAAACTCATACTCTTTCATGGTATCAGACTAAATCGGTCCAAACCCTAGCCGCCGACGCGCTTTCGCCGTGCCACCCTTGGCGGATCGATCTCCATGATCTCCGCCGGGGGGCGCAATATCCGTCGCAGGGTTCGCCCACCAATCTGTGATCGGCTGCCCTGGTGAGTCTTTTCCGATCTCTAGATCGGTTTTTCTCTTACCGATCGCTTAACCGGTCTTTTTTGTTGGTTTACCGATCATAGATAGGCTTGAGTCGCCCACCGCCGTCGTCATCGCCACGCCTCTACTCCGACCGTCGGCGTTGATGATCTACCTCTGTTAGCTGCTACGCCTTGCTTAGTAGGCTGCTGCGGCCGTCCTCCTCCGATCGTCTTCGTCATCATCGCCCGGGACTTCATCGACAACGCCGCCATCGTCTCCTATCTATCCCATGGCGTATACGGGTCATCGTCGGTCTGATCAACCGATCACGCGCCCGTCTACGCCAAGCACGTCCGCAGCACGCGTCTACCACCGATCGAGTTACGGGCTGTCGCTGCGTCGCCCCTTCGGGCCACAGTTACGCCGCCTTGGTCCTTGCCAACTGGCTGCAAACGCGCCTCACAAGAGTTTACGCGCCGGTGGCTCCAGACGCTGCATTGACTCGCACCATACAGCTATGCCGCCCATCGGGTCGTAGCGTTGCTGCATGTAGTCTACATCGCCGTCCCCACGCAACGACGCTCCAGGCTATGTCCATGCCACCTACCACAGTGTGGGTCGCCTACGTCCGCGTATGGTCTTCATCACACCGGGTTCTTCTTCGTCTATATCAAGTACCACCGCCGCGCCTCTCTAGGCATCCAGCATAACCACTCTGGGTCGCCGCTGGTTTTCCACCTTATACATCTTCGTCCACAACAACCTCGCCGCCATCGTCATATTGTCCCCTACGACAGCGGCGCATAGGTTCATGATGGTCCCTGCTCTTGCATTCCTGGTTTTGGCAACACCGGTGCGTGACTTCGTCCCCGACGCATCCCCGAGCCTGGCAATCTCGGATCGGCGCCTTGTCTTCGTCGGCCTTGACAAAGTCTTCTTCGGCATCGACAACTTCCTCTACGACTGCCTTGACCGCGTCACCGACAAGTTCTTTGCATACTCGGTTCTCAAAACCGGAGTGTGCGTTCTTCCCCGACGTGCGCCTCGTTTTGGCAAAACAATGGCCGCACTTCGTCCTCGACGGCTTGGACTGCATCGGCTTCGGCATCAACAACCCTCGGTAAGCTGTCATGGCCCCTCGGCAAGCCTCCGCGGCCCCATGACGACTGCCTCAACGCGTATCTGTCATCCTCCTCGCGCACTATGCGCATGCGGCTTCATGTACGGCTACCTCGACACCGGCATTCCCGGCCACGACATCGACCACGGCACCCCTTCACAACGGCTACCCCAACCTCGTCACCGCCTCAAGCTGTCGGCTCCCTTGACATCGGCAAGGGCTATCACCTCGCTTGAGCATCTCACTAGCTTCCTCTACAGTCCAAACATTCGCGCCGCGACACGCCGTATGCGACACTCCCGCTGCTACTGTGGGGGATCTCAACCTACTGCATTCTACTTCTCTTAATTTATACTGCGTTTCTACTACTGCTGCTGATTGAATCTTGTGATCCCAGTTATCTAAAGTCCAGTACCTGGTATTTTTATTGAATCTTTATACTTCCTATTTTCCTTCTCACATTTCGTTGGCCTATGTGTATAAAATGAAAATACTGTTGCCCGCTTCTCGTAGCTAGCTTCTCTACAATCATTAATTGGGGCACTTGATGGAGATGGATTTTTGGGAGTCCCCACAGTTGGATCAGCGCCAATTCTACTTGGATGATCTTCCTGGACCAGTGCCAATTTACAGAGGCTAGCAAAATGTACTCTACTGTTCATTCTTTAAGTGCGTATAAGTTTAGTTTAAAAAGAAAAAATGAAGATCAATTGATGCCACTCTATACCTCAAAATCCATGCCAAGTGATCCCTTGGATAAAATTATTTTGAGTTGGTTGATTCCATTTGACAGCATCGGAGTGGCTTATAGTTATAGGTAATCCTAGGAAGAACCCCTACACCAGCTCTATGCTGTCCAATATTTTTCTTTTACCTTATTTTCTATATAGTTTTCTCTTTTATTCTTTCTACATTCATTTGAGTAGTTTCTTACTCCAAAGCTTGTGATCAAATTTTCTTTGACAGATTTCCTATTTTATAAAAAAATTTTGGATTCGTTGCCTAAAGTTCATTACTACAATGAGTATTATAAGGGATACTTAAGCTCAAGTTGCAGGCTTTGGAACTCTAGATGTAGTAATCTGTTAAAAAATCTGGATTACTAAAGATCCATGGCACTCGTGCTATTTGAAACGATTTCTTTATTTGGACATTTTGACCTTCTTAGTAAAAATTTAGAGTGCTTTATTTTCTCCTTGTTTAAATAGAAAGTACATGATTTTTGTAGTTTCCATGGGGGAATATGGATCTGGTGCTCAGTTTTGACTTGAGAGTATAGCCCTTGCTTTGTTGTTTCTCGCGCTAGATTACTTGAAAATCTTTAAGAATTATGTTGGCTTAGTATAGCAAAGTGCTTTTCTTGGGGAAAACTCAGAAGGCCTCTCAGTTCAGTAAAATTGTTGGACTGTCTTAGTAGTGCAGAAGTAATAGTTTTTTCTATTTATAGAGAGTAATTCTTTGTGTGATGTACATGTAACTTGAGTCTTATTATCGTTAGAACATTATTATTACCTCTGCATTTTCTGTAAAAAAAATCAATACTCATTGTACAATGTTTGATCGGGTTTTATGTGATAAATATTGTGTCGAATGATCCTCTTCGGGGTGGTATGCTGGAAAACATTGTTTCCATGACACACAAAGACTATCCAAGCGAGTCAACCCAGGACCTTGTTGTGCCTGCCCTGTCACTACGTCTTGTTCCTGAATCCATGTTAATGCTCATTGGGAGAGAAATCCATTTTTGAAGATGTTGGAGAATTTCCCAGTTCGGCAACCTTTGTCGTAGTTACACATGAAATTTTTGTCTCATGATTCATTTACTGTATGAAAGATGTGCAATGATCAGTCCATTTAGTTTACTAGGTCTGCAAGTATGTAATAATAATAAGAGTGCCCAACCCTCATAATTAAGCCCACCTTTTCCTGGAAGGGGTTTTAGAGGATCTCAATGTAATATGTGTAGCATGTTTTGTGGTTTTACATTAGCACTATATATATCTTCCAAACTAATGATACCAAACCTGCCAACAAATATAAAATGCTTAAGAATAAAAACTCCAATATGTTTGTGTTTGTTTGCCTGTTCATAGCAGTTTATCTCCGTGATATGCTACACGAAGGATGGACACTTCATTGTCGCTCCCAACAATTTTTGCACCTTTATTGTGCAAAGTTTTTCTCTCCTGCTGCAACAACACACGGGAATGTTTCCTATATTTATGAAAATAGCTCCCTTTTGTTAATTAGAAATCCAAAATGTACTAACTCGTGCAGGTGTACGGGTTGCCGACTAGTTTTTTTAATTTCAAGAGTCCGCCTCATATCGACTGCTTAATTACATGTTCATCTTGAGTCGATCGGATCTACGCCATCTGACTCAGTACGGAAGCTATTTTTAGTGGTGGTGGTAGGAATTAGTGGTGTAAAATAGCTAACTAAGGGGTCTGAGCTAGTTCTGGTATGCCTCAGTGTCTGATGATGATATCCTTCAAAGGTTCAGGTATCCACAATCGAACGATTCAATGACGAATATCATGGCCATGGTACTCAAGGGAATCCCTTCCATCCGTCGAATGTTCGTGTTCTTCCTCTCATAGTTGGTACTACCATAACATACTACCAAAACACCGGACAAATTTAACACGTCAGCATTAGCACAAATTCCCCAGCCAAAACAAAAAATGCATGAACACATATATAGTGAAAACTCATTGCCGGATGTATGTATGTACGAGAAACAATCAGAAAGAATTATCATGTCATAAGCAGATTCTGATCGTTAATTGCTTATATAGATCGGTAATAATGTAAACTCGAGATATATAGAAAGCCTCGAAATGCATCATGGTACTGTTCCCAACGAGTGGGGGAAAGGATGGATAGCTCACTGACCGGGTTTCCATGCGGGTCGTCGTCGGTGTAAACGCCTTCTGTGTTCTCCGGCGAGAATCCACTCTCGCAGTCGACCGACTGCATTTTATTCAGGGATGAAGCAGGGGGGCGAGGGTTCCGGCCGGCCAGGGCACACAACACACGGACTATGGTTCTTACTCACTGTCGGTTTCGATTCTGCATGTCCTTTCACCTATGTTTTTCATTTGTATGGATGGATTCGTCAGCAATCGGAGTTCTTGGAGCCCTGCGGATGAGTTCCCTGTTCCCGGAGAGAAATGTGGGTAGGGGGGGCTATTCTTAGGAGGACGTTGACAGCTCTACATTGGCTGCATGTAAAGGTGAAAGTTGCGGCCTGTAAAAACTGAGCATATTGACCAAACCAAATGATGCTTAATTTGCAGGAGGAGGAAATGTCAAATAATTAGCTTCGTCCCGCCAAATAAAAAAGACTTTATTCGTAGTACTGTAGAACTTTTTTTATCAATCGCCGTCTGAACAGACTCAATAAAAAAATCCCTCTATACTACCTAAAAAGAATGTCATGTTTTGTTTCGCTCGTCGTTTCGTCAAGCATCTCTCTCGTCGTGCTCCCACATCTAAAAACCGCTCGCGAAAATAAACCGCCCGCGCTCGCGCATCTAAAAACCGCTCACGAAAATAAACCACCCGTGCTCACGCATCTAAAAACTGCTCGTGAAAATAAATTCAGAGACATCTAAAAACCGCTTGCATCTAAAAACCGCATCTTGTAAGGGTCAAATTCTCAACATGAGATATAGTTTTTTTTTTCTGATCAGCATCTAGGTTTATCTTACGTGTTCTATCTTGGTGGAAGAACGACATTTTGGTTGAGACATCCATATTAGAAACAACAACTAATCTATGAACTTTGATGACAGAGCCTCCGCTGAGACTCTCTTCGTTCCTATCGTCTCCTCAGATTTAAATAAACAGTATGTAAAAAAACTTGGCATTTCCTTTACAATGTGAAGCTTTAAACTCGATTTTGTCGCATTTATCGTACCACGTGCTAAATTTGAAGCTATCACTGTTTCGTGTTTCCAACTGGATATTCTGGAGTACCTTAACTCCTCTCCATTCTCGACGAGAACATGCACAGTGCTCCACTGGTTACGTACCCTGTACATCACACCTTCTTACTGAAGGTGCAAAGCGAAAAGAACATCAAAGCAAACATATGAAGAACCATAAGCACAGCAAAAACAACAGATGGCTTTCATTTGTAAACTACACTTTGTCAGACATGATGAGCGAGAGACCGTGCCAAGAGTAAAAGGGGTGGAAGCGACAACAATGCGAAAGCCACCTTGTTTTTCACAGGTAAATCAGCGGTATATTCACAAAGACTGAGATGACATCTAAATCTTTTTGGCAGGTCTCTGATTCCCATGCCCTGCAGCCTTCGAGGACTTGTCGAGCAGCAGCATCAACCCGACATTGTTACCGCACTGGCCAATAGGATACCTGCAATGGCATTGTTGAAGAACACCAAGGTAAATTGTGACAGAAATATGCGATCGAAGTAACAAGGTAACAAGCATTTCACATACTTGATACGGGATGATTTCCTTCGCCACGAGACGATCGATGCGACCCACTGCTAGGAGATAAAAGGCAAGGTAATTAGGTTTCATTTGCAAGAAACTTTGAGAAAAGGGGTTGCTATACTTTCTCAAAGCAACCATGTTTAATCATAGAGTATGGTACAACAGAGAGATATTCTAGTACAAATACCCTTCAAATAGGGTATTCTTAACTTCAAAGAACTTTCTGTGGTATTAGGTGAGCATCTTGTATTCTGCATGCAATCCAGTCCTATTCTTACCTCAAGAAAATAATCCAATGCGAAAGTGGCTAGTTACCACTGTTCCATATTAAGACTAGTTCCCATTCGATACATTACTGCTAAAAGACAGAAAGGTTTGTAATGGATCAAAGTCACAGAGAAGTTAGAGTTTTAGCCGGTCATAAGCAACAACGGAACTAAACTTGTTAAGTAAAAAAAGGTATTATGCTATATCGAAAGATGAAATGCATGTATTCCAATTGAGAAGTATTTGAATCACAGAGCCGGTGCACCAGCATTCCATAATTTTAGTAATATAGAAGCACAAACAAGGATTATTCTTTTGCTTTTTCTTGTCCTAAGAAATACTCCCTCCATTTTAAAATATAAGATGTTTTAGCTTTGTGAAGCAAATGTATCTAGACATATCTTAGTATGTAGGTTCATTCGGGTTTGAAGTGAATCTACACACTAAAAGAATTCTAAATACATTTTCTTCATAAACCTAAAACATCTTATATTTTGAAACGGAGGGAGTAGATGAAAAATGAACATGCAAGATGGATGCAATATTAAATACTAGCAATGTCCTCACTCTAATAGTTAAATAAGGTACATATTGATGCAGATCAAATACAGAGACACATGTAAAACGTGGTTCATAAATTTATGAAACCCGAAGCTGTCAATCTAATCTTAGTAATGGTCTATCGGAAACGAAGCCTGAACTTATGTTAAGCAAAGGTCTGAACCTCTAAATTCTCAGGGAATACCAAAGCTCCAATCCAGGATGCCAACGTGCAGTTGATGTCACAACCAGCAGGCTTAATAAATTATCTAATTACTTATAAGCGTGTAAAAAAGTTATAAATAGCTTTCATGGAAGCTTATTTGAAGCATTTTAACAAAGTAATGGATCCACAATAGCAGATGTCAGAGCAAACCAATAATAACCTTTGTGTTTATTGTCAACTATATATGGCAAGCAATATCTACTACTACACCCATTTCCTCCCTGATGGACTATATATTCAGATTCAGAAAATAGTTTCTGTTTGCATTATTAGCTGCAATGCATGCAGATTGCAGAAAAATCCCCAACTGCAATTAACATAGTAAGATAAGATCGTTCCAGGTTAATTACCTTGGCTACTGTTTTGAAGAATGGCGTTCTCGTGAGCGGCTGGCTCTTGACCACCATCCTGTGCATAACCATGGGTTTCTGCGGTCGTGGCACGGTGACGGTCATGGCCGGTGGCGCTGCCCCCTTGTAGTAATGATGTCCCACGGTGACGGCCGGCACAGGTGGCGGGCCGTCCTTGCAGAGCTGTTGCGCGATCTCCTTGAGCAGCACGACCTGCGCCTTCTCGGCACCCATGGAAATAATGGCCTGGCGCATGGTCTCCCGGTCGGCCTCTAACGCCTGGAGGCGCGAGGTGAGCCGACGCATTTCCTCGTCTTCCGCCCACGACCCGCCGCCGCCGCAGCAGTCGCTCCCGACCGGCGTGCCGCCGCAGTACGAGCCCTCGGGCACGGCCATGGGAACGCCTCGGCCGTGGATGGCGTCCACGGTGTAAACCCGGTCGCTGGCGCCGCAGTCGTCGTCCGGGAAGTAGTCGCCGTCGCAGAAGTCTAGGCTGTCGGTGTCGGAGAAGGCGCGCGAGTTGCGTTGGAAGGCGGAGCCCGGCGCGACGCGGATGATGGGCGTCGTGGTGGCCGTAGGCGGCCCGTGGCGCTCGAGCATCTGGACACGGTGGGAGAGGCGGGCCAGGTGATCGCGCGGGGTCTGCACGTCGAGCACGTCCGCCTCCGACGCGGTCGGCGGGTTGTCGTTGAAGCGGCCGCTGAAGCACCGAAGGGGCGGGTAGTAGCCTCCGCCGGACGGGGCGACCGTCGACGGCGTGGAAGGTTGGCGCGGCGTTGAGGAGATGCGTGGCGTGGAGGAGATACGTGGCGTGGAAGCTATCGACGCCGCGGCGAGGCGGGACTGGGACTGGGCGGCGCGCATCGAGATCGTGGCTTCGCGCTTGGCCACAGTCTCCTCAAGCGCGGCAAGCTCCGCGGCGTCGTGGGACATCTTCTCCTCCGCGTAGCGCCGGAACTGGCGCGCCTCCATCATGGCCTCGGCCTTCTCCCGCTGCAGGCGAAGGATCATGGTCATGGCCTCGCTGGCGGCGCCGGCCGCAGCGCCTCGCTCCGCGTCCAGCTCGGCCTGCAGCTCCCCCAGCGACACCTGCTGCCGCGCCATCGCCTCCCGGAGTGCCACCGCCTCGTCCCCTATCTCCACCCGCACCACAGCGGCCGGCGCCTCAGGTGGCGAATTCCTCTTTACCAGCGGCCTGGTAGCGGCCACTGGCGGCGATAACGAAACAGAGGAAGAGGTGGTTGTGGTGGGGTGGCCGCAGAGCGGGCACAGATTAGGAGGGGGATCGCCGGCGTCGGCCATGGCGTGCATCCGCGGCGCGGAGAGGGCGCGGGCGCGCGTCCGCGTTTTTCAAATGTACACCGGCGATGCCGTACCATGGACGCGGCGCCCCTCCTCTTTATTGTTTCCTTTTTTTAGGCTCATATTATAATCGCCCGTGACCGCTTGTTTGCCGGTGGTTTCTATTTTCTGCTACCCGGTTGGCCAGGCCAGACTCCTCAAGCGCGGCAAGTTCCAGGGTGGCGAACCAGGGATACTGGTTTCTTACGAGCATTGGAGTTAGCAAAGGAAATTGCAATTGAGTTGGAATATTGGTGCAAAATTTCATGAAGGACGACAAATTGAAAAAAAAGAAACAGTTTGATGATGACACAAATGTTGCCACACGGTCTACAAAGGAATTATTTCGAATCAACTATTTTATACATCTTGTTGATCAAGCAATTTTCTCACTAAAAGGCAGATTTGAACAATATGAGGGTTACAAGAACTTTTTTGGTTTCTTATTTATGTCTAAAACATTGCAATCATTCTATAGCGATAGCTTGAAATCTTCTTGTGATAATCTAGTATGGGGCATGTTGAAGTTTTGATTTTTTTTTGAAGCGGTATGATTGTTTTCCCAACGCAAGTATTGCATATAGAATTCTGTTGACCATTCCTCTGAATGTTGCATCAGCAGAACGAAGTTTTTCTAAATTAAAGCTACCGAAGTCACATATGGATACTACGATGACACAACAAAGGCTCGATGATTTGGCCACAATAGCGCTTGAGATTGAAGTGTTGGAGAAGATTGATTATGGGGATATTATTGAAGATTTCATTTCAAAGAACACTCAAAAAATTATGTTGTTCAAATAAATATATGCAGCCGTGAGTTTAATAGATATGCTTCTTCATATACAATCTATCTATTATATACTAAAAATAATATAAGTATGTCTAATAGAGCCACCATGTTAAGCCACATCATCCAAATATATTAACAGTTGGATCTAATATTTGATAACAGGACGTTTGATCACAACCCTAAGATTTGCGTAACAAATATGATATACCTATTCAGATTAATACAAGATGTTGGGTCCAACACAACATGTGTAACCTGCAAATATTTTGGTCCAACACGTTGGGACTAATTCGGACTTGGATCTAGTACGTCTTTGGTCCAGACAAAAAACATATAGTTATGTTTCACATGTTTTTTTTAGAGCATATATCTCGCAAGATTTATTCTATCAGGTCGGTGTAAAAAGTTTAAAAAGAGTCTTTGACTCATACGGGTGTGCACCTCATATGCCACATTTTGGTCCACCACATCACGAGAAATAATACAGACTTGGAGACAACAGGTGTTAGATCTAAAAAAAAAAGTCACGTACGGTAGTTATGTTCACAAGATATTTTTGGAGGACACGTTTCACAACATTTATGCTATACGGTCTGGGCAAAAAAAAAGTTAGGAAACTCGTACGGATGTACACATCATATATTTATAGAAAGCATCTTTGAATTACTATTGGTATAGAATAGAATAGAGAGAATTCTTATTTGACACTATTTAAAACTTTGGTTCCCTATTTGACACTGGAAAACTTTTTCTTTCCTATATGACACTACTTGTAAATTTCTTTCTTTATATGACACTATGGTGTATTTTAAACACTAACTGTGTTAATTGAAAACTAAATAGACGCTTTTGCCCCTAGTACATTATGTGACAACATTTGTTTACCGAACAAAAACAACCACGGTGATATATTTGGTCATGGTTACATGAGCAAATGACATGTAATCACATAGCCGTGCTTGCGTCCTCAAGTTTTAATTAAGAAGTTAAAAAATTATGCAGAACCTTTTCTCTAAGGAAAACGATACAGATAACCCGGGGGATCGCGTGACTCGCGTCCCCGGCTTCTCGATGCGACGCGTGTCCATCCTCACGACATAACTATAGGTAGGGTCCACCATGACGCTCCTTATCCACGCCTGGTTCTCCTCCTCCGCTTACCCCCGTCGCTTAGCAGGGCCCATCACTCCACGCCCATCTTCTCTCACCGTCCGCCGCGCGTCCTGGCCGTCGTTCTCCTCCCACCCAAGCGCCGCTGCCATAGATCCTCTCTTGCCGGGCGCCATCTCCCTATCTCCTGCAGCCACGACCTCTCTCGCCCGCCGTTGCGCATCCCGTCCACGGTTCTCCTCCCGCCCAAGCGATGCTGCCATAGATCCTAAAAAGGACCCCTGCTACAGCTCGCGCCGTCTTCGTATCTCCTACAGCCGCGACCTCTCTCACCGGCCGTCGCGCATCCCGGTCGCCGTTCTGCTCCTACTCGAGTGTCGCCGCCCAAGATCCTGAAAGGGCCCTGCTACAGATGCCCATCGGCGCTGCTACACGTGGCGGCTGGCGTTGCTACACGCGGCGGCCGACGGTGCTACAGACCAGCCGCCGAGGCTGCTACACGCGGCCACGGACACTGCTACACGCGGCGGCCAGCGCTGCTACAGCCGCAGCCGCCGAGGCTGCTACACGCGGCAACGGACCTTGCGACACGCAACCGTCAGGGTTGCTACACGCGGCCACCGCTCCTGCTACACGCAACCGTCGCCGCTGCTACCGACGGCGGGTGGCGCTTCTACAAGCGTTCGCTGGGGTTGCTACACGCGGCCAGCGCTCATGCTACATACGTCCGTCGGGGTTGCTACACGCGGCCGTCGCCCTTGCTACACGCGGCTGCCGGGCTGCTATGACGGTCGCCGCCCTTGCTACAGACGGCTCGCTGAGGTTTCTACAGGCGGCCGCCGGCGCTGCTACAGGCGGCCGCCTGGGATGCTACAGACGGTCACCGTCCTTGCTACACGCAGCCTCCGGTCCTGCTACTCTCATGTGTGTGGCGGTGCTACTAGCAAATGGCGACGGTGCTTCTCCGGCGACGCGATTTCTCCAACAGCTTCTCCGACATCGGATGGGAGAGCGAGATGGGATAGGAGAGGGGCCTAGTTTTTTGTTCATTGGGAGAGAGAAGGTCAGAGAGAGGAGAACGCACGAAGAGGGTCACAGACTCAATATTTAGTTGACCAGGCAAAATGACACGTGTCGGGCTGTCGACCCGGGGGATCGGGGGCAATTATCCCCCGGGGGATGCCTAGCACTGGCCTTTCTCTAATTTAGTGTATTTTTTGAGATCCCTAATTTGATGTCCTATCCCCGCATACTGCAGCCGGCCCTGAATAAAAAGCCAACCAGAAAAAAATGTTCCCGACCTCCAGGATTCCCCACGAGTCCACCGCGATTCCCCAGCACTGCGCCCATTCAGTGCCGCCACGCACAGCAGCGGTCCGGCTAGCTGGCCGTGCTGCAGCTCCCTGAGCCCGTTCGCTTCCACCGGCCTTCCTCAGCTGCCACGCGCCGGGTTGCCATCTATTCTTCCCAGACCATCTTTGCTTACATGCTCCTGGAACACAGCTGTTCGATGTGGTTCCCGCATGAAGGAGGCAGCTGTTCGATGTGGTTTCCGCATGGAGGAGGCAGATAGAATTATAGCTACAGAAAAAAGCAGCAGCGTTGTCCACGCGCGGCGCTGAGAGAACGCAGCTCTATGGCGACAGAGCTAGCTAGTCCCGTTCCAGCTCTTTCTCTCTCACACTTCAGTATCAACTTGTTACTCGCAAGAAATAATTGATTTGTTGCACATCGACAATCACTAAAAAAATCCTCTTCGGTTCGACGTGACAATGCCAGCAGTCCTGGCATATCATAACCCACGACTAGTGCTAGCACTAGTCCAGACCGTGAGGCCTCTAACAGCTAGAAACGACCGTAGTCACTAGTCCCGGGTCGGACCACATCTCTCACTACAGGAATGGGAAGCTACGCCGACGGCCGGTCGCTACGCCGACGGCCAAACGTCGGGGCCGTCGGCGTAGCCATCGTCCAGGCCAGCCTCGTCAAGCAGCCGTCGACGTAAAATTGACCTCGGCATATTCTATGCTACGCCGACGCCTGTCCTCGGCGTAGCATACGCTGACGCCTGCCCTCGGCGTAGCTATTTTTTATTTTATCTCATTAAACTTTGAAAAATCATATAACTAAATTATTCTAATTTGGAATAATATAAATAATATATCAAAATTTGCAGAAAAATAAGACCTATCTATCTACACTCAGATATTACACATTTATAAATAAAAATTAAGTAAAATATAAAACATTATATATAGTTTAAAACGGGCATAAAAATTCAAAAACGATCGAAACAATGCGAAACCTTCGCGTGGTGTTATATTATGTGACATAGTTAGAAGGAAAAATATCAAACTTGGTATATTGATTATGTCTCAAAGAAACATCACAAAATGACCTATCTCATTCGAGGTTTCTTGGCTTTCGGATCAAATGACCAATGTTATGGCTAGAATCAAGGCATAATTTGTGATAATGTGCCCATATTGTGCATACACATGCATCATGGGATGGCAAACAATGTTGCAGGAGGAAGTTTTCCTTTTCGTCGCACCAAAAAGCAATTTCTCATTTTCCAAGCATAAAAAACGGACGGTTTTGTGAAGCAACCACCAAATGGCTAATTCAAAATACTACCACCACATTTTACAAAAAATACTATACCACCGAATACGGAAAATGTACCAATAGGGGGATCCGAAACTTTTCCGTCCACCTTTGGTGAAAAAGACAAATTCCTGCCGAATCGATAGGAAGTGGGTCAGATATGAATTACAAGTACATGATCCGATGCTCATGTTTTTTTTACAAAAATTATTTTTAGGTTCACAATATGCTATTTTATCAAAGATCCAATGCAAGTTTAGCGAGGCTCGGCACCGAGCTAAGAATCTTTATGTCCGTCGTTCGACAAAGTTTGACGATAGTTTAAAACGGACATAAAAAATTCAAAAACGATCAAAACAATGCGAAACCTTCGCGTGGTGTCATATTATGTGCATATTTATAAGGAAAAATAGCAAACTTGATATATTGATTATGTCTCAAAAAAACCTTCACAAAATGACCTATCTCATTCGAGGTTTCTTGTCTTTCGGGTCAAATGACCAATATTATGGCTAGAATCAAGACATAGTTTGTGATAATGTGCCCATATTATGCATACACATGCATCATGGGAGGGCGAACAATGTTGCAGGAGGAAGTTTTCCTTTTCGTCGCACCAAAAAGCCATTTTCTATTTTCCGAGCATAAAAAATGGACGATTTTGTGAAGCAACCACCAAATGGCTAATTCAAAATACTACCACCACATTTTACAAAAATACTATACCACCTTATATGGACAATGTCCCAACAAGGGGATCCGAAACCTTTCCGTCCACCTTTGGTGAAAAAGACAAATTCCTGCCGAATCGGTAGAAAGTGGGTCAGATATAAACTACAGGTACATGATCCGATGCTCATGTTTTTTTACAAAAATCATTTTTAGGTTCACAATATGCTATTTTATCAAAGATACAATGAAAGTTCAGCGAGGCTCGGCCCCGAGCTAAGAATCTTTATGTCCGCCGTTCGATAAAGTTTGACAATAGTTTAAAACGGACATAAAAAATTCAAAAACGATCGAAACAATGCGAAACATTCTCGTGGTGTCATATTATGTGACATCGTTATAAGGAAAAATAGCAAACTTGATATATTGATTATGTCTCAAAAAAACCTTCACAAAATGACCTATCTCATTCGAGGTTTCTTGGCTTTCGGGTCAAATGACCAATGTTATGGCTAGAATCAAGGCATAGTTTGTGATAATGTGCCCATATTATTCATAAACATGCATCATGTGATGGCTAACAATGTTGCAGGAGGAAGTTTTCCTTTACGTCGCACCAAAAAGCCATTTTCTATTTTCCGAGCATAAAAAACGGACGGTTTTGTGAAGCAACCACCAAATGGCTAATTCAAAATACTACCACCATATTTTACAAAAATACTATACCACCTTATATGTACAATGTCCCAACAGGGGGATCCGAAACCTTTCCATCCACCTTTGGTGAAAAAGACAAATTCTTGCCGAATCGGCAGGAAGTGAGTCAGATATGAACTACATGTACATGATCCGATGCTCATGTTTTTTTACAAAAATCATTTTTAGGTTCACAATATGCTATTTTATCAAATATCCAATGAAATTTTAGCGAGGCTCGGCCCCGAGCTAAGAATCTTTATGTCCGCCGTTCGACAAAGTTTGACGATAGTTTAAAACGGGCATAAAAAATTCAAAAACGATCGAAACAATGCGAAACCTTCGTGTGGTGTCATATTATGTGACATAGTTATAAGGAAAAATAGAAAACTTTATATATTGATTATGTCTCAAAAACCCTTCACAAAATGACCTATCTCATTCGAGGTTTCTTGGCTTTCGGGTCAAATGACCAATGTTATGGCTAGAATTAAGGCATAGTTTGTGATAATGTGCCCATATTATTCATACACATGCATCATGTGATGGCGAACAATGTTGCAGGAGGAAGTTTTCCTTTACGTCGCACCAAAACGCCATTTTCTATTTTCCGAGCATAAAAAACGGACGGTTTTGTGAAGCAACCACCAAATGGCTAATTCAAAATACCACCACCATATTTTACAAAAAATACTATACCACCTTATATGGACAATGTCCCAACAGGGGGATCCGAAACCTTTCCGTCCACCTTTGGTGAAAAAGACAAATTCCTGCCGAATCGGTAGGAAGTGGGTCAGATATGAACTACATGTACATGATCCGATGCTCATGTTTTTTTACAAAAATCATTTTTAGGTTCACAAGATGCTATTTTATCAAAGATCCAATGAAAGTTTAGCGAGGCTCGGCCCCGAGCTAAGAATCTTTATGTCCGCCGTTCGACAAAGTTTGACGATAGTTTAAAACAGACATAAAAATTCAAAAATCGAAACAGTGCGAAACCTTCGCGTGGTGTCATATTATGTGACATGGTTATAAGGAAAAATAGCAAACTTGATATATTGATTATGTCTCAAAAAAACCTTCACAAAACGACCTATCTCATTCGAGGTTTCCTGGCTTTCGGGTCAAATGACAAATGCTATGGCTAGAATCAACGCATAGTTTATGATAATGTGCCCATATTATTCATACACATGAATCATGTGATGGCGAACAATGTTGCAGGAGGAAGTTTTCCTTTACGTCGCACCAAAAAGCTATTTTTCTATTTTCCGAGCATAAAAAACATACGGTTTTGTGAAGCAACCACCAAATGGCTAATTCAAAATACTACCACCATATTTTACAAAAATACTATACCACCTTATATGGACAATGTCCCAACAGGGGGATCCGAAACCTTTCCGTCCACCTTTGGTAAAAAAGACAAATTCCTGCCGAATCGGCAGGAAGTGAGTCAGATATGAACTACATGTACATGATCCGATGCTCATGTTTTTTTAAAAAAATTATTTTTAGGTTCATAATATTCTATTTTATCAAAGATCCAATGAAAGTTTAGCGAGGCTCGGCCCCGAGCTAAGAATCTTTATGTCCGCTGTTCGACAAAGTTTGACGATAGTTTAAAACGGGCATAAAAAAAATTCAAAAACGATCGAAACAATGCAAAACCTTCGCGTGGTGTCATATTATGTGACATAGTTATAAGGAAAAATAGCAAACTTGATATATTGATTATGTATCAAAAAACCCTTCACAAAATGACCTATCTCATTCGAGGTTTCTTGGCTTTCGGGTCAAATGACCAATGTTATGGCTAGAATCAAGGCATAGATTGTGATAATGTTCCCATATTATTCATACACATGCATCATGTGATGGCGAACAATGTTGAAGGAGGAAGTTTTCCTTTACGTCGCACCAAAAAGCCATTTTCTATTTTCCGAGCATAAAAAACGGACGGTTTTGTGAAGCAACCACTAAATGGCTAATTCAAAATACTACCACCATATTTTACAAAAATACTATACCACCTTATATGGACAATGTCCCAACAGGGGGATCCGAAACCTTTCCGTCCACCTTTGGTGAAAAAGACAAATTCCTGCCGAATCGGTAGGAAGTGGGTCAGATATAAACTACAGGTACATGATCCGATGCTCATGTTTTTTTACAAAAATCATTTTTAGGTTCACAATATGCTATTTTATCAAAGATACAATGAAAGTTTAGCGAGGCTCGGCCCCGAGCTAAGAATCTTTATGTCCGTCGTTCGATAAAGTTTGACTATAGTTTAAAACGGACATAAAAAATTCAAAAACGATCGAAACAATGCGAAATCTTCTCGTGGTGTCATATTATATGACATAGTTATAAGGAAAAATAGCAAACTTGATATATTGATTATGTCTGAAAAAAACCTTCACAAAATGACCTATCTCATTCGAGGTTTCTTGTCTTTCGGGTCAAATGACCAATGTTATGGCTAGAATCAAGGCATAGTTTGTGATAATGTGCCCATATTATTCATACACATGCATCATGTGATGGCGAACAATATTGCAGGAGGAAGTTTTCCTTTACGTCGCACGAAAAAGCCATTTTCTATTTTCCGAGCATAAAAAACGGACGGTTTTATGAAGCAACCACCAAATGGCTAATTCAAAATACTACCACCATATTTTACAAAAATACTATACCACCTTATATGGACAATGTCCCAACAGTTGGATCCGAAACCTTTCCGTCCACCTTTGGTGAAAAAGACAAATTCCTGCCGAATCGGTAGGAAGTGAGTTAGATATGAACTACATGTACATGATCCGATGCTCATGTTTTTTTACAAAAATCATTTTTAGGTTCACAATATGCTATTTTATCAAAGATCCAATGCAAGTTTTCCTTTTCATCGCATCAAAAAGGCATTTTTCATTATCTGAGCGCAAAAAGGGGATTTTCTAAAGCAACCACCAAATAGCTAATTCAATAATGGAGGGTTTGTGATTAGTTGATATGGATATCATATTTGGATTCCTCTCATTTTTCTGATCAATTTAGACATATTATTTGTTGAATTTCGATTTACATATTTAAAGATATTAATTATTCTATATTAAATAGAAAAATACAAAAAAAAATTATTATATTTTTATTTGAATTCAATAATATTTTTACTTATTCATTAATATTTAATTAAATAATTGTTTGTAATTTCAAAAAATACAAACATGTGACATGATGATATAAGAGTTAATAGGATTGATATCATAGTATTGATAACAATGTATGAATTAATTTGCGGAAACGGATTCTGAAGGAACGAGGAAGTTAAGCGTGCTGAAGCTGAAGTAGTATTAGGATGGGTGACCTGCTGGGAAGTTTGACTCTAAAATTTAATCAAATATTAAGTATAATTAGTGTTAAAAATGTTGAAAGTAGGAGATTAACAAGTGAAACAATTCAAAGAATAAAAAAATTGAGAAAAAAAATAAAAAAATATTATTTTTCAAAAAAAAAATGTTTTTGCAACCGGCCGACAGGCTATGCCGACGACCGCTACACCGATGGCAAAGCCCTCGGCATAGCATACGCCGACGACATTTTGATACGCAAACGGCTTGAGTATGCTCCACCGAGGGAGATCTTTGCCGAGGAGGATACGCCGAGGGTAGCCCTCGGCGTACCATACACCGAGGGTATTTTGGCCTACGCCGACAGTCTTTTGTCCTCGGCATAGCGCGCGCGTCTCGTAGTGTCTAGTCCCTTTTCGTAATACGGCCCGGGACTAATGACCTGAAGCAGGCCAGCTGGTCTTTTAGTGGACTATTAGTCCCGGGTCGTATCACGGCCCGGGACTAGTTGTCCACCACTATATATTCTGCTGCCTGTACTGCTGCCCTAAAGCATATGGTAGCCATTTTTCTCAAAGAAGCAAGCGAGTTCATGCTATTTTTTTCTCAAGATTTAGTTTGCAACCCCTAAATCCAAAGCTTTAAAAGGTTAGAACTTCATTCTTTCATCTCTTATTGCTACTTTAGCTCTATAATGCTCTAGAAGTATATATAGAGATATGTATCAATGCATGCATGCTCTATAAGTAGAAGGATTTTGATATATATGTGTAACAAATTTTGATTAGGCACATAGTTACTAAAATTTTAAGTGTGTAATTTTAGAGTTTCAGAGCTTAGAATGGAATGAGGTTTTCACTGATAGAACAATAATAAAAAAACTCCACATTTATCATGTTGATTGTTTTCTCCAATTCACAAATTGGTGCATGTAAATTTTTCAAAATTCAAAATTAATGCTCTAGAAGCTCTCAATATAACTTGTAATAATTTTATCATGTTGTGTAATGATTTTTGATATACTTTTACTATAATGTAGATGGTCCGGGAATGGATGTACGGTACTGACCGACGCTCTGGCGAGTTCATTAATGGCGTGCATGAATTGATCTGTGTTGCTGATACAATCAAGCGCAATGGTTTTGTATTCTGTCCATGTAGTGGATGTAGGAATCAGAAGGATTACTTTGACTCAAAAACTCTTCACAGCCACCTGTTGAAGTCCGGCTTCATGCCTAGTTATAATTGTTGGACCAAGCACGGAGAGAGAGGGGTTATAATGGAAGACAATGAAGAAGAGGAGGAGGATGACAACTATCATGGTTTCCCTGAGTACGGAGATACTTCCATGGGGGATGCTGAAGGGGAGGATGAAGAAGAGACACATGATGAACCCGCTGATGATCTTGGTCGGACCATTGTCGATGCACGAAGAGATTGTAAAACTGAAAAGGATAGGGAGAAGTTCAATCACATGTTAGAGGATCACAAAAAGTTGTTGTACCCAAATTGCGAAAATGGTCTGAAAAAGCTGGGCAGCATACTAGAATTGCTGCGATGGAAGGCTGAGTGTGCTATACCTGACTCCTCATTTGAAAAGTTGCTGAAAATGATGAAGAATATGCTTCTAAAAGATAACGTATTGCCCGCCAGTACGTACGAAGCAAAGAAGGTTGTCTGCCCTCTAGGTTTAGAGGTTCAGAAGATACATGCATGCCCTAATAACTGCATCCTCTACCGCGGTGAGGAGTACGAGAATTTGGATGCATGCCCGGTATGCACTTCACTTCGGTATAAGATTAGACGATATGACCCTGGTGACGTTGAGGGCGAGCCCCCCCGGAAGAGGGTTCCTGCCAAGGTGATGTGGTATGCTCCTATAATACCATGGTTAAAACGCTTTTTCAGAAACAAAAAACACGCCAAGTTGTTGCGATGGCATAAAGAGGAACGTAAGTTAGACGGGATGTTGAGACACCCCGCTGATGGGTCGCAATGGAGAAAAATCGATAGAAAGTATCCGGACTTTGCAGATGACGCAAGGAGTTTAAGGTTTGGTCTAACTACAGATGGCATGAATCCCTTTGGGGAGCAGAGATCCAGTCAAAGCACCTGGCCCGTGACTCTATGCATCTATAACCTTCCTCCTTGGTTGTGCATGAAGCAGAAGTTCATTATGATGCCAGTGTTGATCCAAGGTCCAAAGCAACCCGGCAACGACATTGATGTGTACCTAAGGCCATTAGTGGAAGAACTTTTACAATTGTGGAATGAACCCGGCATACGCGTGTGGGATGAGCACAAGCAGGAAGAATTTAACCTCTGAGCATTGCTTTTCGTAACAATATATGATTGGCTTGCTATTAGTAACCTTTCAGGACAGTCCAACAAGGGATACAATGCATGCACACATTGTTTAGATGAGACTCAAAGTATATATTTGGAAAATTATAATAAGAATGTGTACAATGAGCATCGTCGATTTCTTTTGGCCAAGCATCCCTTAAGAAAGAAAGGCAATTTCAATGGTCTGGCATGTCACCAGACGAAGCCTAAGGAGCGTACTGATGCTGATATATTTGATATGGTCAAAGATCTGGATAAAATAGTAACCTTTGGAAAGGGTCTTGGCGGAAAATCTGTTCCGAAGGACGCTGAAGGACACACACACCCATGTGGAAGAAGAAATCTATATTTTGGCAGCTACCATATTGGAAATTTTTAGAGGTCCGCTCTGCAATCGATGTGATGCATGTGACGAAGAATCTTTGCGTGAACCTGCTAGGCTTCTTCGGCGTGTATGGGAAGACAAAAGATAGACCGGAAGCACGAAAGGACCATTAACGTATGAAAGACCCAGATGGCCTTTATCCAGAATGGTTTCAAGGTCATGCCAGCTATGCTCTTACCAAACAAGAGAAGGAAATATTTTTTGAATGCCTAAGCAGTATTAAGTTCTCGTCTGGCTTCTCGTCGAATATAAAGGGAATAATAAATATGGCAGAAAAAAAGTTCCAAAACCTAAAGTCTCATGACTACCACGTGATTATGACGCAAATGCTTACGATTGCATTGAGGGGGATTCTACCGGATAATTTTCGAGTACCCATTGTGAAGCTATGTGCATTTCTCAATGCAATCTCTCAGAAGATAATCAATCCTGAAGATCGACCATGGTTATAGAATGATGTGGTCCAATGTCTTGTCAGTTTTGAGTTGGTGTTCCTACCATCCTTCTTCAATATTATGACGCACCTGTTGGTTCACCTAGTCGAAGAGATTTCCATTCTCGGTTATGTATTTATAAACAATATGTTGCCCTTTGAGAGGTTCATGGGAATCTTAAATAAATATGTTCGTAACCATGCTAGGCCAGAAGGAAGCATCTCCAAGGGCTATGGAACAGAGGAGGTCATTGAATTTTGTGTTGACTTCATTCCTGACCTTAGGTCGATTGGTCTTCCTCAATCGCGGTATGAGGGGAGACTGAGTGGAAAGGGTACTCAAGGAAGGAAATCAATAATATGTAGGGGCGGACATTCTTACACCGAAGCACATTACACCGTTCTACAGAATTCTATCTTGGCATCCCCATATATCGAGGAACACAAGAAAATTTTACGCTCCAACAACCCTGGAAAGCATGACTCTTGGATTAAAGATGAACACATGAAGAGTTTCGGCGGTTGGTTGCAACATCTCATCAAAAACAACACTCTTGGAGATCAGCTATACTTGTTATCTAGGTCCCCTTGTTTCGGTGCAAATGGGTCAAGCTGACAGGAGGAGGAGGAGTTGAGGTAGACAAGAAATACGGAATGACATCGTTGGATCTCAACAATCTTGGGTACTTAGACGAACCATTCGTCCTAGACAATGATGTGGCTCAGGTTTTCTATGTGAAGGACATGTCTACCAAACCTAGAAAAATAAAAAAATAAGAAAAATAATACATCAAACGATGAGCCAAAGCGCCACATAGTTCTGTTAGGAAAAAGAAACATCATGGGAGTGGAGGATAAGACAGACATGTTAGAAGATTGTGATAAGTTTCATGAAATTCCGCCCTTCACGGTGAAGGATGACCCAAGCATCATGTTAATGAATGAAGATGCTCCATGGATACGGCGGGATCAGAAAGTAACACACGCGAAGAAATGATGTGTAATAATTGTAATATTTTATGAGTGAAGATACTCCATGTGTCCATTTTTATAGCATTGTCTAAAAACCATCTTGAGTGTGTTAGTCCCGTTTTGTGGCTGCACCGGGACTAAAGGGGGGCCTTTTGTCCCGATTCGTACTTACCATTAAGATCTGATTGGCCGTAGTGGTGTCCCTGCTCTCGAAAACCATCTTGCAGCTTGTAACTTCTCTAACTAGATCAATACGCCTGGGAGCTAACTAATTTCACATATTAGGGAGTGCCTCTATGACCAGTTTCTTGGAGATGCCGGAGGACTAGGCTCCGGCGGCATCTCCCTAAAACTGGCCGTAGTGGTGTCCCTGCTCTCGAAAACCATCTTGGAGATGCCTCAAACTTCTTGGAGGACTGGATTCACAAGGATGCATATTTATAGTACAAGAAGCTCGGCATAGTATCGACACTCACGAAATAATGTCGACATTCACCCCCTATTATTAGTGCCGACTCATGTTTTGTCCCGGTTGGTGTCTCCAACCAACCTTTAGTCCCGGTTGGTGACACCATCCGGGACAAGGTACAAGCCGCACGACATAATGTCGACACTCACCCCTATTATTAGTGCTGCCTGGCCCAGTCTGCCGCAATACCTTCAGTCGCGGTTGGTTTCTTCAACCGGGACTAAATATGAACCCTCTCTTTATAGGCATTTCCCTCTATTTATAGGCTGCTCGATCCAGCCTATAAAAGATATGATTTTCCAAAGTTTTATATTTGATTTGAATTT
The DNA here is from genome assembly GCA_910589765.1 of Avena atlantica. Classification (NCBI taxonomy): domain Eukaryota; kingdom Viridiplantae; phylum Streptophyta; class Magnoliopsida; order Poales; family Poaceae; genus Avena; species Avena atlantica. The sequence continues at coordinate 478,688,580 of OU342735.1, forward strand.
AAAAAGAAAATTTACAAATGAAATAATTTATAAATGATGCAAACAGATATATGGATATTATATTAATATTCTTTATAATGTTCTGATAATAATAGACATATTATTTGTTTTATTTGGATTTTTACAATAAAAGATATGATTTTCCAAAGTTTTATATTTGATTTGAATTAAAAAAAGAAAATTTACGAATGAAATAATTTATAAATGATGCAAACAGATATATGGATATTATATTAATATTATCTATATTTTTCTGATAATAATAGACATATTATTTGTTTTATTTGGATTTTTACAATAAAAGATATGATTTTCTAAAGTTTTATATTTGATTTGAATTAAAAAAAGAAAATATACAAATGAAATAATTTATAAATGATGCAAACAGATATATGGATATTATATTAAGATTCTTTATATTTTTCTGATAATAATAGACATATTATTTGTTTTATTTTGATTTTTACAATAAAAGATATGATTTTCCAAAGTTTTATATTTGATTTGAATTAAAAAAAGAAAATTTACAAATGAAATAATTTATAAATGATGCAAACAGATATATGGATATTATATTAAGATTCTTTATATTTTTCTGATAATAATAGACATATTATTTGTTTTATTTGGATTTTTACTATAAAAGATATGATTTTCTAAAGTTTTATATTTGATATGAATTAAAAAAAGAAAAATTACAAATGAAATAATTTATAAATGATGCAAACAGATATATGGATATTATATTAAGATTATTTATATTTTTTTGATAATAATAGACATATTATTTGTTTTATTTGGATTTTTACAATAAAAGATATGATTTTCCAAAGTTTTATATTTGATTTGAATTAAAAAAAGAAAATTTACAAAAAAACAAACTAGTCGCGGGTCGTGGCTCGACCCGGGACTAGAGGGTGCCTGCGCGCGAAAACAAAGTGGCCAAAAAAACACTAGTCCCAGGCCGTGGCTTAACCCGCGACTAAAGGGGCGGTCTTTAGTCGCGAGTTAAGCCACGACCCGGGACTAGAGACCCTCTAGTCACGGGCGGCGACTTAGCCCGGAACTAAAGGTCTGTCCCTTTATATTCTGGCGCCAGGGGAGGTGCTGCCCCACCACTTAGAATTTCTCGACGAAGACGAAGCACGCACATACGAAGATGAAGCAGGGGAGGTGCTGTCCGATTCCGCCGCCGCTCCGCCGTGCGTACGTGCTCCGTCGTGCCGCCGCTCTGCCGTGCTACCGCGCGCCTCCTCGTCGCCTAGCCGCTCTGGTGCCGTGCTCGATCTCCGTCTTGTCTCATGCCGCCGCGCGCCTCGCCGCCTCGCCGGGTGCTGCCTCGTCGTGCCGCCGCACGCCGCCCCGCCGTGCCTCGATCGGTGAGAGCTCGAAGGGAGTACGGGCGGGTGTTTTTTTTTGTAATTATTAGCTAGCTAGGGTTATTACTTATTGTAATTGAAATTATCTAGGATTAGGATTATATTGTTAGCTAGGTTTATTTTAATTATAATTAGCTAGGGTTATTTCTTTAATTAAAATTAGCTAGGGTTATTTTTTTAATTATTGTTTTAATTATAATTAGCTAGGATTAGGATTATATTGTTAGCTAGGTTTATGTTAATTATAATTAGCTAGGGTTATTTTTTGAATTATTGTTTTAATTATAATTAGCTAGGGTTATTTTTTTGTTTTAGTTATTAGCTAGGATTATATTGTTTTACAACAATTAATATTAGGATTATTGTTTTACCACAAATAATATTAGGGTTATTTTTTTTGTTTTAGTTATTAGGATTATTGTTTTACCAAAAATAATATTAGGGTTATTGTTTTTTTGTTTTAGTTATTAAGATTATTGTTTTATCACAAATAATATTAGGGTTATTGTTTTTTTGTATTAGTTATTAGGATTATTTTTTTACCACAAATAATATTAGGGTTATTAATTTATGTTATTAGGGTTATTGTTTTTTTGTTTTAGTTATTAGGGTTATTGTTTTTTCTAACCTGTTTAACTCTCTTTCTGTTATAGATAATTAAGTCATGGATCCATCCGAAGATCCTGGTCGCATTGGTGAAGGTGTTCTTCAGGGCATGATAAGAGGTGAAATTCCTCTTAATATTAATACCGACGAAGATATTTTGCTCGAGGAAGAGATATCCTCATATCTGAATCCATCCGGCGATGGACTAGAGGAAAACCTAATGTACCAAGGGGAAGACCGGATGGACGAAGGGCAAACAAATAACAACAATAATGATGGCCCCTCGACAGGATCCGGCGAGGTACATATATATATATAAAGCCTCGTGTTACCTCTATTCATTAACTGATCTAGATATATATTAATCACTCTCTCTTCTTCTTTTAGCCCACCGGATCGAAGCAATCGACAAATCGAATGAAACGAGGGCCAAACAAAAATTTGGATGGTAATCGTAGGTTCACCATCGAAGAAATAGATGATGATGGTGAACCGATTGCTCTAGAGAATCACCGGAGGATGTTTATAAATCAATGCGGGGTGCTTGTTAGGGACAACCTGTCGATCACCATCCAAGAATGGAATCAGTCAAAGAAACCCGGTGAAGAATCCAACAGCTATGTCACCGATGATGCCAAAGATGACCTTTGGCAGAAGCTCATAGCGCATTTCATACTACCTCTAGAGTATGAAGAATTTGAGGTAGATGGTATTACCCCAAGGCTAGGTGGGCTTGAAAATAGAGAGAAAGTTAAGGAGTGGGCTCTGAGCAAGATGGCTGAACTGTACCGGAACCACAAGAAAAGTTTATACGCGAAATATGTCACGAAAAAGAAAACTCCAGACTTCAAAGGAGTAAACGAGAAGTTGAGAGAACAGTGGCCCGATTTTGTACAGTACAAGCAATCTGACAAAGCAAAGGCAAAGTCGGCAAAGAACGCGTTAAATGCTGCCCAAAATAAATACCATCATAAAATGGGGACAGGTGGCTACAAGAGTGTCGTCCATAAGTGGGAAACTATGGAGAAGAAAATGAGGGCTAGAGGCGTCACTTCTAGTACAGATGGATGTCCTGAGAGGTTAAAGCATTGGTGGTACGGGCACGAGGGATCGTTGGACCCAGAAACAGGGAAGACATTATTTCATGAAAAAATTCTAATACCCTCCCAATACCTTGTTCAAGCAATGAACGATGCTCAATTGGGATTGTTCCGTCCCGAGAGATAGAACGACGAGCTGACACGCGCCCTAGGGAATCCTAAAAAGGGAGGACGGACACGAGGCAAAGGCGCCGGTGTCTCGTGGAAGAAAGGGTTTCCTCAGTACGATGCCAGTTACAGAAGCCGTCAGAGAAATAAGGACCGGGAGGCAGACCGAATCTCCAGGGTAGAGCAGGACCTAGCTGATCTGAAGAACCTCATGCAAGTAATTAGACAAAGGCCGTTGTCGTCAACTCCCCCGCAGGCTGATGATCCTGCATTGGATCTTAGCCAGCGGAGAAGCAGCATGGCTTCCACGGAGCTCCGGGCTGATGATCAAGCACTGCTGGATGATGCACCGGCTCCTCGCTACCCCGTGGATGATGTCAGAGAGATGGCACAATGTGAGCTACATCAGCCAATGAACAACCTGTCCTTCAAGGTGGCGATCGGCACTGCTTTACCTTGTATACCTGGAGCACTCCACCATTCACTTCCGATTCCACCAGGCTATGCTCGTGTCATGGTGGATGACATAGTGGAGGATTTTGCGGACCTAGAGATTGAAATCGCTACGCCTGAAGGCCTTACAAAACTAGGATATGTCAAGAGCAACATCATTTTATGGAAGAAGTACATGAAGTTTCCAGGCTCGGCGCCAAGGCCACCGACTCCGAGGAATCCAAGTCCACCCGCATCGAATATCGTCAACCTCCAAGTCCACCCCAACCCGATTATCGTCAACCTCCAAGTCCACCCCGCCCCGCTGACGATCGCCGCAGCAGGAGTACATCAACTCGATCTCCGCCTCCGCGCAATACTCGATCTCCGCCTCCGCCTTCATGCAATACTACTACCTCGTCGAAGAAACGGAAGTTCGACGCTCCCCCGTGCCCTACATCAAAGAAAGGTCAAACGGCGAAGATAGTCGACATCCCGCCGGCTCTTCCAAAGAGACCTCATGACAAGACCGATGAGGAAACTAATGCGGATGTGGTTGCCCAAGTTAAGGCGCATTTTGCACCCAAAAATCCTGAGCCAAAGCCGGTATATGATGGAAAAACCAAAAAGTGGGCTAAGTCCTTTCTTGAGAAACCATCCTAGATATCGATGAATCTAGAATTAGACTATGACCGAGAGATTATTAAGCAAGCACAAAAGAAAAAAATCACAAGTGCAAAAAGCGGGAAGCAAGTTGCCTAGCTCAGAGCACAGAAGAATCAATCGGTCGCCCCGCTCAAAGTCATTTCAGACCTCGACAAGGCCTTCATAGCTGAAATGGATATGGACATGCAAATAATGGACCCCAGAGCCCGTAATAATGCTGCACTAATGGGAATCACTGTATCGCAAGCCAAAGCACTTGCTACCGAAGCAAAAATGTCTCTTGGTCAATATTTAGGCTATGAAGATACGCCAGTGGGTCAGATAGTATGGAAGTATGTCCAAAGGGAGCCTCTAGTCAGTAATGAGGAGCTTGCGCGTCTATCCACACATATGCGAAATCTGCACGGATGGTACATGTCGCAAGCAGAAAAAAGCATCAGAAACATTGGTTTCCGGTGGTCGTTAGAAAGGAGCATCACTTCAAACCATACTTGATACAGGTTCAAATGACCGAACTGTTTCAGTTATACAACCAACGCGCCCTCGACAAATCTATCATTGGTTGCTACTGTCTGTAAGTGATTTATTTTTATAATTAAGTTTGTAGCTCAGCTCGTTCATTGCATTTAATATATTATCATAACTATATATCCTTTTGTATGATATTATATTCTGCAGAATGAAGATGCTTGAATGCAAAAGAGCTAGAAGATACGACGTTGGGTTCATTGACCCATATATCGTTAATGAATATACGTTAAAGAATCACCCTAAGGACGTGGAGGAAGACCTGTACAGGTTCTTAACCGAGAATAATTTTGTTAAGGAAATACTATTTCCTTACAACTTCAAGTGAGTGTTTATATCTTGTATACATTTTATTTTTGCTTACTCGATGAGCTATGCATGTATGCTTATGTAAACGTCCGCAAATTCCACTGGATCTTGCTAAACATTCAAGTTGACAAGTCCCTAGTTGAAGTCCACGACTTATTAAGTTGGGACCAAGAGCAGCGGAGCGACATGAAAGCAATGCTCCATAAGTAATTTCAATCATTATCGCATTATATCGACCTCTTTCATTCATTTATTAAATATTTATTTAGTATTTTTCTAAAATACTATAATGACTCAATATGGTAAAAGTTATTTTTATGCATTTTCTTTATTTTTATAAAATTCCATGAGGAATATATATATTATAAAATCCTTAATAAAAAATTCATTTATTAAAAATTGTTTCTTGACTTAATTTAATAGGTTATTTTATTATTAATCTAAAAATATATTGTTTGTATTTTTAAGGATTTTATTTTATTTTCTAGGATTTATTTAGTTCTAGGGGTATTTTGGTCTTTTACTTAATTATTAAAACCTCTGTTAGGGTTTGGGCCAACCCATTGGGCTATTTGGGACAATCTTGGCCCAATTGTCCTGGTCAAAGGACCTCCTCGAAGGGGTATTGGCCTTATCGTCCTAGTCACTGCCTCCACTCTCTCTACCTCACCTCTTCTCCTCCTCGACCCCGTGGTCGCTGGCACTGCCGCCATGCGGTTCCCGTCGTCGTGGTCCTCTCTGGCCGCCGCTATGGTGCCTGGTGTAGATGTCGACCTCGCTCCATCATCTGGTCCAATTTGATTTAGACCTGGAGCCCTCTTGCGGCCAGACTGACTCCGTCTCGAACCCTAGGGTTTGGGGTGGTGCCGGTGACGCCTTCGCCGCTCCCCCTAGTGGTGTTGTGGTGGTGCTGTGGTTGCAGTGGTGGTGCTTCTCGTCTTCAGACGTTGATGTGGCCGCCGCCTCGGCTTGGTGCGGGTTGCAGCGCCCCTTGGGTGCTCCCCGTGCCACCGTGTGCTCGTCGGACTCTCTGCTTCCTCTTCCAATCTTCATCGAGGACCTACGGTGAACCTCTTCTCCTCTTCTCCTCAATGCTCACTTCCTCCTCAGCATAACGAGACAATTGGCTAAACTCCCAGATGTACTTCACGACACTAGTATAACCTTGCTGAAGCTCCTCAAACTCTCTACGCTTCAACTCCATCACACTTTTAGGAACATGATACTCACGGAACCTCTGCTTGAACTCTTCCCAGGTATGCTCTCTCCCTGGTGGTTGCATTGCTAACTAATTCTCCCACCACGATGATGCAGGTCCAGTCAAAAGATGAGTTGCATACCTCAGCTTTTCTTCATCATTGCAACCTACAGTCTTTAACTTCTTCTCTCTATCCGCTAGCCAATCCTCTGCATCCATTGGTTCTAGGGCTGATGTAAAAGGTAACGGCCTTGCATTCTAGAAGTCGGAAAGACTCACTCCTCCGCCTTTAGGTGCTCTCTGGTTTCCAGCTCGTCCCAACAACTCTTCCATGAATTTGTTTTGGGACTCTTGCATCATTTGCATATATTGCATAAAATTTTGCTCCATTAGCGGCCTCATTGGTGGTGGTGGTAATGCTCCTTGATTTCCAGCATCTGCATCTGCTTTTTCTTTAGCGTCGTGCTCCATGCGCTGCTGTTCAGATTCAGTTTCTACACCCGATTCCATGACCCCTAGTCCTGCAACATAAAGCGAATACTCATAATTACATCATGCACATGTGTTCCGAGCTCAACTTTACGCACAGAACTAGTCACACAATGGAAATCAAAACCCAAATAAGATCCAAATATGCATTTCACATATTATACATTACAAACCACTTAGTAAATACAAAGTCATTACAACATGTACCATATAGGTACCATAACACATTAAAAAAACTACCTCGCTTATTTAGCTACATCTTTCTCTCGGATTACAATACACAATACCAACTACTTCATAATAAGTAACCTATGATTTAGTATCCGCGACACTCATCATACATGCCTGAAGTCCAACCGTGATGACATGACGTCCGTCGCACAGTTTGTGGAATAAATGGTCTTCCATCTTGAACATACTCAGTATTTGAAGTATCAGGACTTGAGTCATAACTCAGCCTGAGTGCATTGACTCCATCCAGCTCAGCTGAAAAGTCTTCGGAAACCTTTTCAACATTATCACCCACTCACATATCCTGAGCTTCATTCCAAGAGTTGTCAACAGAAAACGGAGATTCTGCTGTCCTCTAAGTGCTCCATTGGGTAAGATAGTTAAACACTGGATAATGTACATTCCCTAGGTTTTGATAAGGTGTTGATGATTCAAACACTCTCTCCTCGGGATCTTCTTCCTCATCCTGACTTCCCACAAATATGGTATTTCTACTACTATTATTAGGATTGATTCTCGCACCCATCTAGCTGGATTGTCCAACATCTCTGTCAGACCCATCTACTGACATCTGATTCCCTAGGGATCCCTCAAGTGACCCTATTCTCTATCCATCAGAATTCTCGGTTGGAAGTTCTGAATCAGATCCTTCCTCAGAAGCCTGTGATAAAGAATACCTCATATCTAAATTAGGATCATCGGTCGGTTCTGATCTGGTTGAACAAGGATGTGGTGTAAATGAATTGGGATCTATAGGTATATCCTTAAAGATTGGTTTTGCACTACTCCTTGCTTAATTATCCAACTGGGATGCTAACTGTTTTGTTCTTTCTGGATCAGTTAGATCCTCTAACATGTCATTTTTATCCTCTACTATGACTTGATGTGTCTTATAAAAAGACGCAACATGTGTTCGATATCGTTCCATAAACTTGGAAGCTAACTTAGGATGCTTCTTTACTAAATTAGGATGATCGGGTACTGGCTCCGAGTCTATAGAATCATGAGGAATCACAGAAAATGTGCTCCCTTCTAACTCCTGGGCTTTATGTTCCCGGATATTGGTTATCGCCTCCGCAACAGCAACATGGTATGCTGCTAAATGACTCCTACCTTCACCTATAGGTAGATCATGATATAATCCAAGCTCCTCTAGAAGTTGGATACTCACAGGATACTTGGATAACATACGACCATCATAATAGGTTTTGGTATTCATTGGGATCTTAGTTGGACAACTAAAAATCCTTAAGAGTTGACGAAGCTGATCAGTGAATGATCCTTGGTAATCATCGAGAGTCTCCTCTTTCCTTACCAAAGTTTGTTTTGAAAACTTTGGTGCCATAACTCTGTATAACAAAAATATCTTGATTAGTAATTCATAATATATTGCATCATCACAAAGAATTTTTGCACTAAAATTTATATAATGGAATATTCTCATTTGAATACCCAGTATATCCTTTTAGAGAATTCTTTATCGTTGTTATAAACTCCTATAGGTAATACCCTTTATTAGGTTTCCAACCTAAGGTCAAAGCAATTTGCTCTGATACCAACTGCGGTGACCCAACATACCACTGCATGTGTAGTACACTATAGTCGTTGACATGACACCCACAGAACACCATTCTGTAAATATCACGTCCCTCAGAGTGGTACAACAGAAACATTGCGGGTCCATATTACAAACATACACACATTATTATTATTACAATACCAGAAGTTCAAGACTTCAAAAGATTCAACTTACAAACCAAATATAAAGTGTTTCAGTGGAAGTTTTAAAGTGACAACTTCAACTCCGAATTGATCTCAACAACTTATTTATTATATATTGTTCATGTTGCTCAGCTCAATTGGTTACTACTACTAAGGTAACTAGTATGACTCGTTGCCGCCCACACCATATCTGATCTCGTAGTCCACCCCTTCCACACCGCCCGACGGGTCAGGCTCCTCATAGAAGACATCTTCTTGATATTCTGCTGCATACATTTGGGTATCTTTTGGATCCTCGGAGTCTAAGCAGGGGATCAAAGGAAAGGGTGAGTAAAAGCGTTACCAAGCAAATTCATTATATGCAAGGTGGGAGGTTTGATGCTCTATATACCACCTCGAACTATCAGTCCTTGGCACTATGCAGTTTTTCGTAAATCTTTCTTCAAAGATTGATTTTATTGTTAAAAACTATGTCCAGCGGCCGTCACAGGTTTACCAGAACTTTCATGGAGTTTCTTGATGGCACGGCGTCAACGTGCAGTGCTTAGTCAGGAAACCCCAAGAGCAAGGTGTGATGCAGCACAACAACAAAATTTCCCTCAGTAAGAAATCGAGGTTATCGAACCAGTAGGAGGAAAGAAACGTCACACAGGTGTTGCAAACAACATGGAAACCTGCACAACACAAACTCAAGACTTTACCCCAATGAATCAGTCAGGTTGTCAAGCTCACCGGTTTGCTGTAACAAAGGATTAAACATATGGTATGGAAGTGATGATGGTTTGCAGCAAGTAAACAAGTAACAGTGGAAGATGTATTAATGGTAAATATTGGACCGGGGTCCATAGTTCACTAGAGGTGCTCTCCTTAGATAAACAACATGGCATGAAGGGTAAACAAATTACAGCAGGGTAATTTACAGGAACTGAGCAAGGCATAACAATGCAATACCAGACAAAAAGATCCTATGAGATTCGATTGGGCAATACAACAATATACATAGACCGCCATCTAACTGCATCTATGACTAGAAGTCCACCTTCAGGTTATCATCCGAACCCCCTCCAGTATCAAGTTGCAAGCAACAGACAACTACTTTAGGCAAAGTGTGTAAGGTAAACAATCCACTTGTTCTATGAACAAGAGACCGTTGTTTTCTCCCTAGTGGCAACAACATATCTACAACCGAAGAGATTTCTGTCACTTCCCTTGGAAACTAGAGGCATGAACCCACTATCGAGCATAAATACCCCCTTTTGGAGTCACTAGCAACTACTTGGCCAAGATAGCTACTAACAACGAAGAGCATGCAAGATCACAAACAACACAGACATGATAGTATCAAATAGACAAAACCATTAATATATCTGACATAGTAATATAAATATCCATCGGATTCCCACAAACACAACATGCATGATTACAAATAGATTAGATATTGATCATGAACGGAGCTCACAAGATCTATACATGAAAGCACGAAGGAGGAGATACAACCATCTAGCTACTACATGGACCTATAGTCCAAGGTTGAACTACTCACGCTTCATACCGGAGAAGAAGGCCTCCGGGATGATCTCCCCTCCGGCAGGGTGCCAGGAAGAGCTTCAGATCCCCCGATCTAGGGACAACGGTGGCGGCGGCTACAAAAGGTTCCGTAGAGTTCTTATCTGGTGCCTAGGGTTTCTGTATCGGGGGCTTCTTATAGGCGAAGGGGCGAGGCTGGGAGGCGGCCAGAGGGCCCACACCCTGCCCAGGCGTGGGGTGGGCCCACCCGCGCCTAGGGGGTGTGGCGGCCCTGGCTCGCCTCTCCGTCTCTCCTCTGGACTTCGTGTCGCTCACGGTAAAATATTGACTTTGGCTTTTGTCCTGTCCAATTCCGAGAATATTGATTTTCTGCCTTTCTGGAACCAAAAACAGAAGAAAACAGGCAACTAGCACTGTGGCAACTTGTTAATAGGTTAGTTCCAGAAAAGATATAAAAACACCTCAAAGTGTAGACAAGGCAAAGCAAAGTAGATACTAAACAAGCATGGAGCATCAAAAATTATAGATACGTTTTCGACGTATCAAGCATCCCCAAGCTTAACTCCTGCTCGTCCTCGAGTAGGTATGTGATAAAAAGAATAATTTTTGAGGTGACATACACCATCAAAACCAAGATCAAACCATTTGCAAGCATTGAAAGCTGGGATCAAAGAACTCTAAACATGTGCATGAAAGATGGAGTTCTAACAATAAGACAAAGTAACAATGCATGCAACATGAAAGGCTACAAACAAAGATCATGAATAACATGCATTGAAAAACATTTGTTTGTTTCACATACAGAAAACATGGTATAGTGGCATTCAGCTTGTCCGTCATAGAGTAGCAAATAGATGGATATGACACCTTCAAAGTTCATAAGAGTGACTAGATACAAGTAGCACAAGAACAAGCAATATCACAATATACACCAATCAATAAGTTTTGGGACACTGCACACAGAATGGCAACTATGCTCTCTTAATGGTGCCTAAAGGTAGAAGGTGGCGACTCAAATAATGGTGGAAGAAAGGCCCTTCACAACGGGAAGCAGGGATTTCAAGTTCCAAAAAGATCTTCCAAAAATTATGGTACTTGTTAGCTTTCAGCCCTCATTGCCCCTATCATAAGCATATTGAAGTGATTAAGGTTAAAGTGAACAAACTATGGAGTATATGCTTGACAAAGTATAAGTTGGCAATCTCAAGTCCCTTGAATACGAGGGCCACACCTCATGCTACTCAACTTCAGTCACCTATAAGTTCTTGTCATTTTAAGTATTTGCATATCATTGAGAACCACCAACAGGGTACCCCTTGCACATGTTACATGAGCTTTCCCATAACCAAAATGACAAGGCAAGCAGACAATGAGCATCTCAGCAATCTTTTTATTTACCATATGCATAGCTTTTTACTGAGGACGCTTCATAGATATCTCATTATGGTGATGCTACAAGTTTCCACCATGATTAGGCATGGATTAGGCTAGCGGTCCAGACATTTCTCTAAAACAAAATACATAACTCCATGGACCTTACAAGCTCCCTCTTTATTTCACACCGGTGACATCCATAGACAAAAGAGCATGATATCAACTGTGTACAAAGTACAATTGCAATGTTGAAAACATTCCCCGTGACAGCACGTTTCTGCTAATTCCAACGTATAAGTGCAAGCATATACAACATAGATGACACAATGGTTCAAGTGTATTAGGGGCAAAGAATATAAAGTGTGCCATCAAGTTTGTGAGGGCTTTAATCACTAAGTTTTCACATAACAAAATACTTTTTAATTGGAAGATAGATGAAAACAAGAATATACTTGGAATGGTGTAACACACCATGCATAGGAATTTATAGTGGACACTTTGGAATAACTTTGTTTCTTGGGAGTTGGAATCATGAGTAGAGCTTACTCATACAAGTGGAGGCTAGCAAAAGACTAGGAGCAACCAACTAAGAGAGCAATAATGGCCATAATCATGCAGAGCAACAAAACATTACTAATCAAAACATAGAGTGGTACTACCAGTCAAGGACTAAATTATCATAGAGGCTATGGTGAATTGTTCATAGTCACAACATGGTATAATCATGTGCCAAGTCAACCGAAACAAAACATCAAAGAAGAATACCACAATACTATACTTTTGTATGCTAAAGAAACACATAATTCTTTCAAGGCACACTAAGCAATCCCAATTGTTTGGAAAAATACATGCTACAGCAATAATCACTAAGCATAAGGTCAAAACAACACCTATCATGTCATGCTAAAGTCTAAGTCACACCTAGGAGGAACTTTCTACTCCTTTCCCAAGCAACTTATTTGAAACAACATAGAAGAACGGGGGTACAAACTACTTTATTCAAACAAACTAAGCAAACCAAACGAAAACTAAGACACTCCACGAACAACACAACAATGCATGAAACAATAAAAACGAAGTGTCTAGACATACTTGAGCTTTTTATTGATGAAGACAGGGATGCCTTGGGCATCCCCAAGCTTTGACGCTTGTACCTCTTGAATATTTCTTGGGGTGACACTGGGGTGGCATCCCCAAGCTTGAGCTTTTGTCCATTCTTCATCTCATTACATCATTCTTTCTCTACACCTGAAATTTTTCCTTCATACAAAACTTCACACAATCTTCATTAGCAACACTAGTGTATTCAAAAGATAATAGAACTTTAGGCTAAGCTTTGGAACAGCAAAACTTTTCACTAAAAACACAAGATGATGTAGCAAATCCTTTAAAAAGCTCAATTCCCCAAAAGAGAACTCAAAAAGGAATCAATAAGAAGCAAATGCAAATAATGGCGGAAATCTGTCAAAACATACCAGTAGGTAGAAACCGACTTTTTTCGAAAATATTCTGTTGCTCAAATCAAAAGTGTTGAACTAATGAAAGTTATCTAACATACTGGGGGATTTATTCATTAATTTTCAGCTCAATACGACTTACAGGGACTCCTCACGAATTTTTATGGTGGAGGACAGAAATCTGTTTTGGGAAAACAACTCCCCAAATCTTACTTCCCTCTCATTAGAGGTCATTCTTGGCACAAAAAGCAAAAAAAAAAGATAAGGAGTGGTCATTACTTAAGTAATAACTTCCAAGACTCAAGGAAACTCTTGGGTTATCTTCCAACAAGTACTTTTCTTTAACGCCTTTAAGTTAGGCACTAATAATTTGAAAATATGCTCACATAAGAAATATGAATTGAAGTAAAAGAGAGCATCAAGAAGAAAATTCAAAACACCTTTAAGTCTAACCCACTTCCTATGCATTGGAATCTTGTACACAAATAAATTCAGAAATAACATGTGACAAGCATAGGAAGATAAAACAAGAGTAACTTCAAAACTTTCAGCACATAGATAGGTGTTTCAGTACCATGAAAAATTCTACAACCATACTTTCCTCTCTCGTAATAATTTTCAGTAGCATCATGAATAAACTGAACAATATAGCTATCACATAAAGCATGATTTTCATGATCTACAAAAACATAATTTCTATCAAGCTCAAAAATAGTGGGATTAAAACCTTCACAGGTTTTACCCAAAGTAGATATTTCAAAAGGATCCACAGGAACATAACATTCATCCTCCTTTGGTAAGCATGGGGGACAATCAAATAATGTAAGTTATAAAGAGTTACTCTCATTATAAGGTAGGCATGGGTAGATAAACCATTCTTCCACCTTTTGTTCATCACTCTCCTCCTCTTTTTCATCTAATGAGCTTACAGTTTGAAAATTTTATTCTTCCATAGGATCCTGTAAGGCATTAGACTCTTCCATTTGTGGAAAGCATCTATTAAAATATTCAAGAATATAGCCATTTTCTTCCTTGTAATTATCAAAGCAAAATTTAAGTATCTCATAAACCTCATATTCATAAGGTGCATCATCAGTATTTTCAAGCAAACTGGCAAGTTCAAATGCACCCTTGAAGGCAATAAATTCTTCAATTTGTTCCACATCATAAAAGTCATAATTTCCTTTAACATATGAGGATATGGTAACATTATCATTATACTCACATTGAAAAGGGAGGTGTTTATACCTCCTACAACAACAAGCTTTATCAAAGCAATAAGTAACATTATAAGTAGAGCACACCTCTCTGGCAATAGTATTCAACTTATCAATCTGTTCCCATAAGTGTTTCCCTTTTTGTGACAAACGGTGTTCCTTATGATAATACTTTTTTTCTTCCGTGAACCCACCTTGCCAATAAGAACTAGTTTCAAAGAAACCATCCATTGATAGAAAGCATAACCAAGCAAGGGAATAACAGACCACCAACTAGAGTAGGAACTATTTTTTGTGTTTTTTATAAGAGAAAGCAAACAAAACTAAACTTTTTTTGGGAGTTTTGATAAAAAGAGGCAAACAAAACCAAACAAAAGAAACTAAGCAAACTAAAAACAAAGCAAAGAGAAAGGTTGAGGAAGACTCCCCTTGTGAAGACGTCCTTAGCCTCCCTGGCAACGGCGCCAGAAAGAGCTTGATGGCACTGCGTCAACGTGCAGTGCTTCATCGGGAAACCCCAAGAGCAAGGTGTGACGCAGCACAGCAGCAAGTTTTCCCTCAATAAGAAACAGAGGTTATCGAACCAGTAGGAGGAAGAAAACGTCACACAGGTGTTGCAAGCAACGTGGAAACCTGCACAACAAAAACTCAAGACTTTGCCCCAACGAATCAGTGAGGTTGTCAAGCTCACCGGTTTGCTGTAACAAAGGATTAAACGTATGGTGTGGAAGGTGATGATGGTTTGCAGCAAGTAAACAAGTAACAGTGGAAGATGTATCAATGGTAAATATTGGACCGGGGTCCATAGTTCACTAGAGGTGCTCTCCTTAGATAAACATGGCATGAAGGGTAAACAAATTACAGCAGGACAATTGACAGGAACTGAGTGATGTCTATGCACTTCTATTCTTGTAGACAGTTGTTGGGCCTCCAAGTGCAGAGGTTTGTAGAACAGCAACAAGTTTCCCTTAAGTGGATTATCCAAGGTTTATCGAACTCAAGGAGGAAGTGGTCAAAGGTATTCCCTCTCAAGAAACCCTGCAATCAAGATATAAGAAGTCTCTTGTGTCCCCAACACACTCAATACACTTGTCAGGTGTATAGGTGCACTAGTTTGGCGAAGAGATAGTGAAATACAAGTGGTAACGGTGCCAGAAAATAGCTTAACAGTGAGGTAAAGACTAAAGCAAGCAAACATGCAATAGATCTAGATGCAAACTATGTTTCAATGTTTAGAAACAAGGCCTAGGGATCATAATTTCACTAGTGAACACTCTCTCATATAAATATCCTCTCTTCATGATACTACTCTTAACTACTCTCCGGTTGGACACCCTAATCATCGGTAGGGCTATAACAGCACACCTCAAAGTTCGCATTTCCTAATCTAGATAACCCCACACTGTCACCTTGAGCGCTAGATGGTTCCAACAAACACCGCAATTTCATAGATGTCACTATGGTGATGCTACAAGTTTCCACCATGATTAGGCATGGCCTAGGCTAGCGGCCCAAGCGTTTCTCTAACACAAAATACAAACTCTATGGACTTACAAGTTCCCTTTTAATTTCACACTGGTGACATCCATAGACAAAAGAGCATGATATCAACTGTGTACAAAGTACAAGTGCAATGTTGAAAACGTTCCCCGTGACAGCACGTTTCTGCTAATTCCAACGTATAAGTGCAAGCATATACAACATAGATGACACAATGGTTCAAGTGTATTAGGGGCAAAGAATATAAAGTGTGCCATCAAGTTTGTGAGGGCTTTAATCACTAAGTTTTCACATAACAAAATATTTTTTAATTGGAAGATAGCTGAAAACAAGAATATACTTGGAATGGTGTAACACACCAGGCATAGGAATTTATAGTGGACACTTTGGAATAACTTGGTTTCTTGGGAGTTGGAAGCATGAGTAGAGCTTACTCACACAAGTGGAGGCTAGCAAAAGACTGGGAGCAACCAACTAAGAGAGCAATAATGACCATAATCATGCAGTGCAACAAAGCACTACTAATCAAAACATAGAGTGGTACTACAAGTCAAGGACTAAATGATCATAGAGGCTATGGTGACTTGTTCATAGTCATAACATGGTGTGAGCATGTGCCAAGTCAACCCAAGCAAAACATCAAAGGAGAATACCACAATACTATGCTTTTGCATGCTAAAACAATGCATGATTTCTTCAAGGAACACTAAGCAATCCCAATTGTTTGGAACAAGACATGCTACAACAATAATCACTAAGCATAAGGTCAAAACAACACCTAGCATATCATGCTAAATTCTAAGTCACAGTCACTGCAAGCTCCCTTTTGTACCACTATAAGCATGAAACTTTCTACTCTTTTCCAACACCAAACAACTTATTTGAAAAAACTCACAAAGATAATAATCAATAAATATCAGTGAGCTTGTCTCACAAATCCACAAAGAAGAACTAAAAAGTTCTAAGCTGAAAGCACAAGAAAACTAAGGCTAAACACAGTGCTAGCAAAAGTGAACACTCACAAGACAATAAGAATGAAAACTAGTGTTCTAGGCAATGAAAACATAATGTGTCTCTCTCCAAAAGAAGTGTGATGTGACCAACCAACTTAATCAAGCAAACTAAGCAAACGAAAACCAAAAACGAAAACTAAGATGCTCCAAGAACAACACAACAATGCATGAAACAATAAAAACGAACTGTCTAGAAAGACCTGAGATTTTTATTGATGAAGAAGGGGATGCCTTGGGCATCCCCAAGCTTTGACGCTTGTACATTTTGGATATTTCTTGGGGTGACACCGAGGTGGCATCCCCAAGCTTGATCTTTTGTCCATTATTCATCTCATTATATCATTCTCTCTCTACACCTGAAATTTTTCCTTCATACAAAATTTTACACAATCTTCATTAGCAACATTAGTGTATTCAAAAGATATTAGACCCTTAGGCAAATCTTTGGAACAGCAAAACTTTTCACTAAAAACACAAGCTACTGTAGAAACTCCTTCAAAAGGCTCAAATCCCCAAAAGAGAACTCAAAAAGGAATCAATAAGAAGCAGATGCAAATAATGGCAGAAATCTGTCAAAACAGACCAGCAGGTAGAAACCAATTTTTTCTAAGACCTTCTGTTGCTCAAATAAAAAGGTGTTGAACTAACGAAAGTTATCTAACATACTGGGGGATTTATTCGTAAATTTTCAGCTGAATCCGAGTTATAGAGACTCCTCACGATTTTTTATGGTGGAGGACAGAAATCTGTTTCGGGACAGCAACTCCCCAGATCTTACTTCCCTCTCATTAGAGGTCATTCTTAGCACAAAAAGCAAAAAAAAAAGGATAAGGAGAGATCATTACTGAAGTAATAACTTCCAAGACTCAAGAAAAATCTTGGGTTATCTCCCAACAAGTACTTTTCTTTAATGCCTTTAAGTTAGGCTTGATAGTTTGAGAAGATGCTCACATAAGAAATATGAATTGAAGTAAAAGAGAGCATGAAGAAGCAAATTCAAAACACATTTAAGTCTAACCCACTTCCTATGCATAGGAATATTGTAAATAAACAAGTCATGAAAGAACAAAGCACCAAGCATAGGAAAGCAAAACAAGTGCAAGTCAAGACTTTCAACATAAAGAGGGGAAACTTAATATTATTGAGATGCATAAAACCATGTTTCCCTCTCTCATAATAACTTTCAGTAGAAACATGAATAAAATTAACAATATAACTATCACACAAAAAATTCTTATCATGAGCCACATGCATAAAATAATTATTACTCTCCACATAAGCATAGTCATTCTTATTAATCATAGTGGGAGCAAATTCAACAAAATAGCTATCACTATTATTCTCATCACCATAATCATCAAATATAGGAGGCATATTTTAATCACAATTAACTTTCTCCTCAATATTAGGTGGACTGAAAATATCATATTCATCATTGTAATCATCATATATTGGAGGTTTGGTATCATCATAAGCAATAGAATAGCTATCTTCCAAAGCTGGGGGACTAAAAAGATCATTTTCATCAAAACTAGCTTCCCCAAGCTTAGACTTTTCCATAGCATTAGCAATAATGGTGTCCAAAGAGTTCATACTAATAACATTGCTATTAGCATGTAAATAAATCTCCATAGGTTTTTTAATTTTCTCTTTAAACACTTCATGTCCTAACTCAAGACAAATACTATAAAGCTCTCTAATTTTTTTGTTTTCCATTAAGCCTAACTAGTGAAAACAAGAAAACAAAAAGACAAAATTGCAGAATCTAAAGGAAATAACTTTGAGCACTCACACACCAGGATGTGAGTACCTTTTACCTTACCTCCCTGGCAATGGCGCCAGAAAAGATCTTGATGTCTACGCACTTCTATTCTTGTAGACAGTTGTTGGGCCTCCAAGTGCAAAGGTTTGTAGAACAGCAGCAAGTTTCCCTTAAGTGGATTACCCAAGGTTTATCAAACTTAGGGAGGAAGTGGTCAAAGGTATTCCCTCTCAAGCAACCCTGCAATCAAGATACAAGAAGTCTCTTGTGTCCCCAACACACCCAATACACTTGTCAGGTGTATAGGTGACTAGTTCAGCGAAGAGATAGTGAAATACAAGTGGTAACAGTGCCAGAAATAGCGTGACGGTGAGGTAAAGACTAAATCAAGCAAACATGCAACAGATCTAGATGCAAACGGTGTTTCAATGTTTAGAAACAAGGCATAGGGATCATACTTACACTAGTGAACACTCTCTCATATAAATATCCTCTCTTCATGATACTACTCTTAACTACTCTTCGGTTGGACACTCTAATCATCGGTAGGACTATAACATCACACCTCAAAGTCCGCCTTTCCCAATCTAGATAACCCCACACTATCACCTTGAGCGCTAGATGGTTCCAACAAACACCACAATTTCATAAAGACACCCAACTCCAAATATAACTCATAACAAATATTCAATCTAGAAAAAGTGCCACACACGGTATGCATGATGTCACTTTCACACACGTGGGGAAAAGCATAGATCTATTAAAGCAGAAAGAGTATTCATGTAGAATCAAACCTAAGTGCCACCATGGCGTGCACGCTGTCACTTTCACACACATGGGGAGAGCAGAGATCTAGTGAAGCACTTGAGTAGCAAGGTAGATCTACTTGATTACAAAGCTCATGACCACAACAAGATCATGCATAGAGAGAGATGAACACATAGCTACCGATAGAGCCCTTAGCCTCGAGGAAGAACTACTCCCTTCTCATCATGGGAATCATCAACAGTGATGAAGATGGCGATGGAGATGGCTCTGGGGGCACTTCCCCGTCCCGGCAGGGTGCCGGAACAGAGACTTTCTGTCCCCCGAATCTCCCTTTCGGTGGCGGCGACGGCGCTACGGAGGTTTTTCTGGAAGTATGATTGACGACTTAGGGTTTTCTCATCGGGGTCTTCTTATAGGCGAAGAGGCGAGGCTGGGAGGTTGCCGGAGGGCCCACACCCTACCCAGGTGTGGGGCAGGTCCCACCTGTGCCTAGGGGGGTGTGGTGGCCCTAGTTCACCTCTCCGTCTCCCCTCTGGACTTCATGTCGCCCACGGTAAAATATTGACTTTGCCTTTTGTCCCTTACAATTCCGAGAATATTGATTTTCTGCCTTTCTGGAACCAAAACAGAAGAAAATAGGCAACTGGCACTGTGGCAACTTGTTAATAGGTTAGTTCTAGAAAAGATATAAAAACACCTCAAAGTGTAGACAAAGCAAAGTAGAGACTAAAACAAGCATGGAGCATCAAAAAGTATAGATACGTTTCCGACGTTTCACTGAGCAAGGCATAACAATGAAATACCAGACAAAAAGATCCTATGAGATTCGATTGGGTAATACAACAATATACATAGACCGCCATCCAACTGCATCTATCACTAGAAGTCCACCTTCAGGTTATTATTCGAACAGACAACTGCTTTAGGCAAATTGTGTAAGGTAAACAATCCACTTGTTCTATGAACAAGAGACCGTTGTTTTCTCCGTATTGGCAACAACACATCTACAACCGAAGAGATTTTTGTCACTTCCCTTGGAAACTAGAGGCATGAACCCACTATCGAGCATAAATACCCCCTCTTGGAGTCACTAGCAACTACTTGGCCAAGATAGCTACTAACAACGGAGAGCATGCAAGATCACAAACAACATAGACATGATAGTATCAAATAGACAAAACCATTAATATATCTGACATAGTAATCTCAATATCCATCGGATCCCCACAAACACAACATGCATGATTACAAATAGATTAGCTATTGATCATGAACGGAGCTCACAAGATCTATACATGAAAGCACGAAGGAGGAGATACAACCATCTAGCTACTACATGGACCTGTAGTCCAAGGTGGAACTACTCACGCTTCATACCGGAGAAGAAGGCCTCCGGGATGATCTTCCCTTCGGCAGGGTGCCGGGAAGAGCTTCAGATCCCCCCAATCTAGGGACGACAGTGGCGGCGAGTACAGAAGGTTTCGTGGAGTTTTGATCAGGTGCCTAGGGTTTCTGTATCGGGGACTTCTTATAGGCGAAGGGGCGAGGGTGGGAGGCGTCCAGAGGGCCCACACCCTGCCTAGGGGTGGGGTGGGCCCACCCATGCCTAGGGGGTGTGGCAGCCCTGGCTCGCCTCTCCGTATCTCCTCTGGACTTCGTGTCGCCCACGGAAAAATATTGACTTTGGCTTTTGTCCCATCCAATTCCGAGAATATTGATTTGCTCCCTTTCTGGAACCAAAAACAGAAAAAACAGGCAACTGGCACTGTGGCAACTTGTTAATAGGTTAGTTCCAGAAAATATCTAAAAACACCTCAAAGTGTAGACAAAGCAAAGCAAAGTAGATACTAAACAAGCATGGAGCATCAAAAATTATAGATATGTTTCTGACGTATCATTCCTTTCCTGCCGCGTTCGTAGCTCCTTCCCAGAAAAGGGAGTAACAAGTTACAATTCTTACACTCTGCAGAGGTGCGTTACTTTATCCATGAGAGATCAACTCCTTGTTGCACAACCGGGCGTACTTTCCCGTCCAGAATTCCATGATGTGGGGCCTAGTAGGTGATCCAAGCCAATCACTCCCCCTCGTGACCCCGCATGTCTCCTTGGTGTACACCATGCCCACCCATTGAATTACAGCAATGGTTAGTAAAGACCGTTAGATGCCAGAACTATCGTGGGACGTTGAGGGTTCCCACCCATATGTTGCATATCCTCTACGAATTACCAATTAATGCACGCTACGAGGATAACAGCCACAGCCTGCACATCCAGCTACATGCGAGAGGAAGAAGATACAACTGAATTCTCTGTCCCATTCCAAATCTCATGGTTAACGCGTGATATACGGCGCTAGAATCACTGATGTCATGGGTTGTTAATTCCTAGGTGATTATCCTTATTGCAATTAGAAACCAAAGTTCTATTGCTCCACTATATCATCACTTAGGATGATAACAACAATTTATTTATTTGGGAAAATAATATTTTCTTCCCTTGAAACATAGATGATAACACACAATTTACAAATACTTTGATAAAGACTCTTCAAAGGACATGAGCAAGTGATGAACTTGCCTTGTGATTGCAAGGTAGGAAGTGGGATACTTGCACTGGACCTTGAGCTTCTATGTCTACAAAACATCATTATTGCCCGGTAAGGACAATATTTAAAGAAGCAAAGATGAACATGCATAGTAATGTGATGCATTATTTATTATTTATTTTCTTTATGTGTTTTATCCAATATTTTGGTTTTCTGGAATATCTTTAAGAACTTAAGAAATTCATTTTTAAAGGAATAACCTTGGTATATTATTTTCACTATTTTATTAATGTAATATATTATTAATAGAGTTAAAAACAATTTTTATTTAATTTTAACCCTGATAATTATTTTCTTAATAATTCTTTTTAAGAACTAGTATTTAAATTTAAAAGATTTTATTTTGGTAACTTAAATATTTATTTAGTATTTTTCTAAAATACTATAATGACTCAATATGGTAAAAGTTATTTCTATGCATTTTATTTAATTTTATAAAATTCCATGAGGAATATATATATATTATAAAATCCTTAATCAAAAATTCATTTATGAAAAATGGTTTCTTGACTTAATTTAATAGGTTATGTTATTATGAATCTAAAAATATATTGTTTGTATTTTTAAGGCTTTTATTTTATTTTCGAGGATTTATTTATTTCTAGGGGTATTTTGGTCTTTTACTTAATTATTAAAACCTCTGTTAGGGTTTAGGCCAACCCATTGGGCTATTTGGGCCAATCTTGGCCCAACTGGCCTGGTCAAAGGACCTCCCCGAAGGGGTAGTGGCCTTATCGGCCCAGTCACTGCCTCCACTCTCTCTCGACCTCACCTCTTCTCCTCCTCGACCCCGTGATCGCTGGCACCGCCGCCATGCGATTCCTACCGCAGCGGTCCTCTCTAGCCGCCGTCGTGGTGCCTGGTGTAGATGTAGACCTTGCTCCATCATCTGGTCCAATTCGATTTGTACCTGGAGCCCTCTTGCGGCTAGACTGACTCCGTCCCGAACCCTAGGGTTTGGGATGGTGCCGGTGACGCCTTCGCCGCTGTCCCCAGTGGTGTTGTGGTGGTGGTGTGGTTGTGGTGGTGGTGCTGCTCGTCTTCAGACGTTGTTGTGGCCACCGCCTCGGCTTAGTGCGGGTTGCAGTGCCCCTTGGGTGCTCCCCGTGCCGTCGTGTGCTCGTCGGCCTCTCTGCTTCCTCTTCTAATCTTCAGCGAGGTCCTACGATGAGTTGATTTGATTTCCCCCTTGTGGTTGTTTGTCCCATGTCCCTCCCGAGTTAGGCTGTGTGACTCTGTCGTGTATCCCTGATTGGGGTTCACACCTGGTTCTAGGGTTCCTCCCTTTGTTTAATTATAAATGATGAACTGGACTAATAGTGGTGCCTAATGGGGACTGTGATCAATTTCACTTCAGTGCTCACTGTCCTTATTTGATTATCTAATACTAGTGGCTCTATAGGTTTGATTCTAGTTGATAGCTGTGCTTGTCTAAGATGATTTTTGTTACCGTGGAATCTATCTGGTGGTGATTTGTGGTTTCATCTACTGTCAGTACATTAGTGCTGACAGTATCACTGTCAGTGACTACTCACTATATCTATACATGTTGGCTTGTATGGTTATAAACAGACTGAGATTGATCATTTTACTTTAATGATACTCTGTAGATGTATAGATAAGCTTGATTATGATTTATGGGTTTGATCTCAGGAAGATGATATCCAATGGCTTGCCACTTTATTTGTGATAACTAAGTAATGGTTTTGCTTGGCTTATAGAACCTGTTCTTGTGGCACCATCTTAATATGGCACACAAGTTGTTGGTTTCTACAACTGGGCTTAAATATGACTATGCTTGAGATTTGGTAGATGCCAATTATAAGTTGAATCATAATTGCCTATGATGTTGGTCTGAGGCATAGGAACTAGTTTCATATCTTGCTGTCCTTTATAGAAATGTTCTGGGAGTGGTTACTGGATCTTGTATCCTCTTGGCTAAGATAGTTGGGTGATCACAGATTTATATTGGTTCATAGGATTTGTAGATTCTGAGGTGCTACTCCACTAGGAGATGTGCCTAGAATTTATAATCTATGCTATGTACATGTTGGAAGATATGAATTGTTTGTCATCTCTAGGATCTATGATCGTGGTCTGAGATCCTGGTTGATTTGGTAGAATTTAAGTGTACTCTTTATTTAAAAGATTCTCTATGATGGATTCAAATCACTTGGGTGTTTTCTGAGAGCTCAAGATATAAAACAACACATGAATCTCTATTTAGATAAGATAGACAGATCATGTGAGGGTTTTATAGTACTCACCACAACATTTGGGTTATTGTTGTGGTTGCTGGTTGATCTTGTGACTTGATATTGCTATCTTTGTTGCTGGCCTGATCTTGTGCTTCTCCTCCTGGTGCTGCTCCTGCTATGTCGTCGTTATGGAAACGGCAGAGCCTAAGCAGGCTAGAAATAGGTGTGGGAGCAAAGCAGGGAAGCGTGCGACGGCGTCCGTAGGCGGGATTGAATACAAGCGAGTGTGGTGACACAAGATGTACCTAGGCTCGGAGCCCTCTATGTGAGGTAAAACTCGTACTCCTGCTGGACTTACTATCTGGATGAACACTGAGGGCTACAATGCTCCTTGAGCTGTCTCTGATCTGGCTAGTAGTAAGTGAGAGTTCAACCCTTGCCCAGTTGCCCCTGCCGCCCCTTATATAGGCCGCTTGGGCAATGTCGTGGTATTGTCGACACGTACGACATGGAGGGATCCTCACAGTGCATGTTTAGAGACGTGGGGGAAGGCGGACGGTTGACGGGTACGAGGTAACACAGCTTACCCAGGTTCAGATCCCACGATGGTGGCGGAATCCTACTCCTGCTATAAATCACTATAATGGCAATACACCAAGTTAAAGAGATAGGTTCGATGTGCGAGGTATGAGTTAATTGGTGCCCTAAAGGCTCCCATAGGCCCGACTTACATAGTCGCCAGGTCCTAGGGTTACAGGGAAAAGTCCTAGCCGGACAGGTTACAGAGTCCTACACTGACTATAACTAGTCTAGCTTGTCTTATACTCCAAGGCTCCGGGTACGCTGGTGACTCCACCGTAGCCTTCCTTTATTCGGCATGGGCCTCCCTTATGGATCCATCTAACTGGTCCGCCCAGCAGGCCATGGGCCATGCTACCAACTGTGGGCCACCCGGGTTATCCGGATAGAGGACATGCTATGAGGATACCCATATAGCATATCCCCAATAGTAGCCCCCGGAGAACTCCGAGATCTTGCGCCGTCTTGCCTCTTCACGTTGAATGCTCCGTCTATATGGATGTCGGAAAATCGTCAAGCAACATCTTGTAGTCCTCCCAAAGAACCCTGCAAGGTTTTCTCCGTCTTCAACTTGTAAGTCAGAGAATTGTTGAATCTTCTATCATACTCTTCCGCAGCCGGATTGGATCCATCTATGCCAGAATCTTCCGATGTGATGTTTCATCTTCCTATGACAGCTAGGATGACATAGACATAAGTCAGCGACGCCTCGTAACTCACACATGCAGAGAACTCAATCATATCCACTTTTCCCGCGCGAGCGATACGAACCGTTGGCTACGACGGTTGGTACGTGGCGAAATTTCCGCGCACGTCCCCCGCACACGTCGTCTATGTGACAACCGTTCGATCGAGCTGCACGAATCTTGATGCCAGAGACCATAAATAGTAACCAGAGTGGAAAATTTACTTTTTCACCTCATTCTCCCCTGCATCGTCTTCTTCCTTCAGCGAGCGCCTCCTCGAGCTCTTCGCGCAACGTGCGAAAAAACCTAGCTCCCAATCTCACCAGTCATCTCCGAAAGCACCCAATGGCCAGCATCATCTCCTCCCCTTCGATGGAGGCGTCGGGTGAAGCCGCCGCGAAGCCGGCGAGCTCCGTTGTCGTGCCCCCAGAGGGCCTGTTCATCCCCATGTCTGCGGTGGTCGAGACCACCGGCGGCGACCAAAATTCAGCGGTGCTAGAGCTGCTGGAGGAGGAGTATGATTCGCACAAGGGCGACTGGCGTGGTTCGGACATCACGGACCGCGACATCAAAGAGCTGATCAATGAAGGTTACCTCCCTGCAACAGAGGGGCTCACCTGGCAGGCGGCGCCGGCCGTCGAGGTCACACCTTCTCCCCAAGCCGGAGAAAAGGTGTACCTCAAAGCACAACTGGTACGCGGCGTCTCCCTGCCCATCTCCAACTTTTTCCTTGCTGTCCTCAACCATTACCGAGTATAGCCTCAGAAACTATCCCCCAATAGCATCCTAGCGCTTAGCAACTACGTGGCACTTTGCGAGGGTTACCTAGGGATTAGGCCTAGGCTAGATCTCTTCATATACTTCTTGCCATCAAGCGTGAAGCCGGAGCCGGCAAGGACGAGCTTAGAAATTGTGGAACCATTAGCTTCAAGATCCGGCCTAGCCGGCGTTTCCTTGACATCATCGGCCACGAGTCCTGCAAGAACTGGCAGCGTACTTACTTCTATGGCCCAGATATCCCTCTGACCGGCCGAAAAGTAACATACCCGGACTTTGTCGATGGAGCAGCCGCCAAAACTTTGACATGGAGATCCCAGGCCTCCCTTCCCTCCGACATTGATGCTTCCTGCGCTATAAGGAGGATAGAGTGGTTCGAGATACGGGTCTAGCCGGACTGGACCTAGCCATGTGCTGGTTCGTCAGGCGGATCCAGCCTTTGCAGCACCGCTTGAAGTTGATGCACGAGTATACCAACGATAGAAGGGATAGCCTCCGCATCTCCGAGGACAACTTCTCGAGCGACTCTGTCAAGCTTCGCCTCAAGTACATCGTCAAGGTGAAGGACAAGAAGCGTGGATTCGCCATCACCTACGACATGTTCGTAGAGAGCAAGTGCCCAAAGGTAACTGTTTATTTTCCGTGTATGACATATACTCCAGTTCTTCCGTCTATCCATTACCAACTCATCCAACACGGTGGTTCCTCACTTAACAGCTTAGCGACATAGATGAGCACATCATGGCTCCTCAAATCTATGATCCAAAGATGAAGGAAGTCATAGTCGTGTCCGACGACGATGCTCCATTGGCGCGAAAGCAGAAGAGCTCCACCTCTAATGCTGCCGACGGAGGCAAGAAGAAGAAGACGGAGGGTGGAGCCTCCAATAAGACTACCGCCTCCCTGGAGGCGGAGAAAATAAAGGTTATTGGGATCCCTTTTGCCAAAGCACCCCCTCTTGTGTAAGCTTCTTTCCCTCCGACATTGTCCATTTGTCTGTCTTATTCCTGTACTTATGCATTTTGCACGTTTTAGAAAGAAAGCCAGGACCAGCTTGAAGAAGACCTCCAAAACTTCAGGGGCTTCTAAAACCATCAAAGATATGCTGCATCGCGACGCATCTCCTGCCATCGCCCCGTCACTCCCATCGTAAAGCCTTCGTCCGCCTCTACAAGCTCCCAAGCCAAAGAAGCAGCTGGCCCTTCCGCCATGGAAGTGGATTCAGGTGCTTCCACCGAGCTTGTTGTTGTCGGAGAACAGGCGACGCAGGAAAGTGCCGCACACCAAATGGCTGAAGCTACGGCTAAGGATGCGATCGTTAGCGGTAAGGCGGTGGCGGAAGGTGGTACTTTTGCCGAAGGCGGCTCCCTCGCCCCCAGGAAGACCATAGAGTTCTCGAAGCTAGTCTATCCGGCACTTACGCCGAGTAGCACCTATCTGGTTCCTGGTGCGATGCCGACATCTCCAACGTGCGGTCTCGAGGAGCTTCTCCGGCAAGCAGAAATCCTGCAAGGAAATAGTGTATCCTTCAGCAAGCTGATGGCAGAGAGTGCTACCAACCTCAATATCATTCAACTTGTAAGTTATATTTGCCTTTTGCATTTCATATGAATATCCCACTGTAGCCCCCGAGGATTCAGATGGAAAAACGTAGGTCTTTGCGTATAAATGCTCTAAGAGTGACTAAGCTAGAAAACTTCTCATTGTAGCCCTCAAGCATATAGGTGGAATGAGTTATTCCGACTAGATGCTTTAAGAGTAGCATACGCAGTGTTTATAAATTTCGATACTGTAGCCCCCAAGCTTCTAGTTGTAACTGAATTATTTCCGACTAGATGCTTTAAAGAAAAGCTAAGCATACATCCGAGTTAAAAACTTTATACTGTATCCCCCAAGCTTCTAATAGAAAATTGAATTAGTTCTGACTAGATGCTTAAAGAAAGACTAAGCATATTACTAAGATAAAAAACTCTCGCTATAGCCCCCGAGCGTCTAGGTGGAAATTTTCCGGCTAGATGCTCCAAGTAGACCAAACAACGTTTAACTTTCTTTTTTCCACAGAATGAGAATGCTCGGAGGGGCATGGACAACGACAAGTACCAGAAGATGCGCGCAAACTTGGAAGCTAAAAAGGGTAAAACTGCCTTCTTGAAGGAACAAATCATCAAGAGCAAGCGTCTGTTTTTCCTTTCTTTTTCGTATTCCGACTTGATCTTGTGTATTCTCCAAGTACTCGATGTGTACTTTGCTTTCTCCGACTTGTAGAAACCATTGCCAAGGCTAAGGACATTGTCGAGCAATCCAAGCATATTCAGGAGCTGGATAGCGAGAACAAGATCCTGAAAATGCATGAAGAATCAATGAAAGCCATGTAGGACTCCGCCACTAAGTAGATGAACCGCTTGAAGGAGGAAATCGTGATCTTAAAAGATCATAAGAAAGCTGCCGATGAGTAGAATCAATGCCATCATGAAGCGTATAATATCCTCCAACAAGAACGAGACTCCATGGCGGATACCCTCTAGCAAGATGAGGCCAGCATCTTCAGTAAGTGATTCTCCTTCTTGGATTTCTGTAGTCTAGATACTTTGATTTTTTGGACTCATGCGCTCCTTTGTCTGCATTTCGTAGCTCCTATGGGTTTAACCCGGTCGCCTCCTCCGCCAAAGGAATGCATGGTCCTTCCCGGCAACTTCATCAACACCGCCATCGCGCAGGCCAAAGAGATTGCCAAGCCTCTCCAAATAAATATCAAGGCATCAGACTCTGTGGCGAAGTTCTCGGAGATCCGGCGCCGAGCCCCCAAGCGTATCGCAAGCTGGAAAGCTTCATGTGCATGGGCCGGTGCAAGGATGGCGTTGTCCATGGTCAAGGCACATTACGAGAATGCCGACATCGACACGGTAACCTCTGGTATCCCCGACGTAGATGACGAAGGCCAAAAGATAAACCATGAATCTATCTTGGCGTCACTCGCGGGTTATGATACCAGAGTTGCCGAGTTGGTTGATGTTAATGTCTTCGTTCCAATCAAAACCAATGAAGGCGGCAACTAAAGCTCCTCCGAGTCCCTCAACACTGCCAACTTCGAGGGTGTCTCTCCTGTTGCCGATGATGTTGCTTCCAAGTTGCCTGCGCCAGCGGAATAAAAAACAATTTGTAATATTTGTTTCCTCTGTAACATGTTATGTGGAAAAACTATGTGTTAACTTAAGGCAGAAAACAATGTTGTATGTCCTACTACTGAAGAACTATTTCCAGCATGTATATATTTTTTAAGCAAGTGTTGGCTTATCCATTACTTTGGTTTTTATGCTTGACTTTTCATGAGTCGGAAGACTCGTTGTCGGAACCATGCGCTCAAGTGATGATGCCCAATGGCACCGTCAATAACCTAAGCACAAAATCGCCGACAATAAGTGCCAAAAGTCACTATTCTAGAATCCACATAAAAACGACAAAAAACGTGTAGACCAGAAAACTTAAGCTAACGCCCGTAGGCGGAATTTTCACAAGTGCAATTGCAAAGCTTGTACATAAAGGTTTTATACGATCCAAAAATGAACACTAAAGGAGGTAAAAGACTCAGAAATATGAGTGAACCAGAGAGCTTTATTTCATTGATCATAAAAGAGGTACACAATTAGATAAAAAATGCTAAGTGTAGAAAGGACGTAGCTGTGCTATGTTCCATGGCCGATCAAGCTCCGGGTAGTCATCATCCGGGTCATGTCGCTTACACTTATGATCCTCGTTGGGTCTAAACGAGGTAGTAAGACCCATTGAGTAGCGCCTTGCTTATGATGAACGGTCCTTCCCATGGCGGGGATAATTTATGTGACTTCTTCTGCTTAAGTCGGAGCACCAGATCCCCCTCCTTAAACGAGCGATGCCGAACGCGGCGACTATGGTAGTTGTGTAGCTTCTGCTGGTAGATGGTGGATCTTTGGCATGCCAAAACACGCTCCTCCTCAAGAAGGTCCACATCTAGGCGTCTGGATTCTTCAGCGTCATCTTCGTCATAGGCGGTAACTCTTGGTGCATCGTGAAGGATGTCGGAAGGTAGGATGGCTTGTGCTCCATATACCATGAAGTAAGGGGTGAAGCTGGTGGATCTATTAGGTGTAGTTCGTAAACTCCATAACACAGATGGCAATTATTCCGCTCAGGATCCAGCTGCTCTATGTAGCGGTGCCTCAATACGTGGCTTTATTCCCTGCAGAATTAATCCATTGGCTCGCTCAACCTGACCATTGGACTGTGGGTGTGCCACAGATGCAAGATCAAGTCAGATGCCCTTCTCCCAAAAATAAGCTTGCACTTCTCCGAGTGACAAGTTGCTGCCATTGTCGGTGAAAATGCTATGTGGGAGACCAAATCTCACCACTAGATCTCGGACAAACCTAAGGGCAGTTGCCCCATCAAGCTTTCTAATGGGTTTAGCTTCTATCCATTTAGTGAATTTATCAACTGCTACTAGCAGATGCGTAAACCCACATGGTGCCGTCTGTAACGGTCCCACCATGTCTAGCCCCTAGACTGCAAACGGCCAAGTTATTGGTATTGTTCGCAATTCTTCAGCAGGAACATGTGATTGTCGGGCATAATACTGGCATCCCATGCATGTCTCAACCATCTTGTCGGTGTCTGCCTTCGCGGTCAACCAGTAGAATCCTTGCGGGAAGGCTTTCGCGACCAATGATCGAGGAACGGCGTGATGCCCGCAATCTCCGAGATGGATTTCGCGTAGGATTTCGATACCTTCTAGCTGGGAAACACACTTAAGGTATACATCAGTAGTGCTCCTTTTGTAGAGTTGTCCATTGATTATGGTATAGCCCTTTGCTCGACGTACTATTTGCCGTCTTTCGACTTCGTCGTCAGGCAAAGTTTTGTGTTCGAGATAGTCCATGAACGGTTTTGTCCAAGCCGGAGGGACCCTTGCCACCATGTGGACGAAAGAGTCAACTATGTCCGGGTTGTTGATGTCTGCTCCCTTCACGGATGGTGTCCGTAGATGCTCTAGGAAAACTCCTGGCGGAATTCATTTGCGCCCTGATCCAAGCTTAGACAGCAGACCAGCCGCCTCGTTTTGCTCCCTAGGTACATACTTGACCTCGTAGCCCTAGAAGCTCCAGGTGCCAGCTACCTGCTGGGCAACCAAGTCGGAATCTCCATAGCAAACTATGCGCTTGATGCCAATATCCTTGGCTACGCGTAATCCGTGAATGAGTGCTTCATACTCCGCCATATTGTTCGTAGCCTCGAAGTGGATCTGCAGAACGTAGTGTATCTTGTCACCAGTTGGTTACTATAGCAGAACACCAGCCCCCGAGCCGTTGAGCAGCTTTGATCCGTCAAAGTGCATCACCTAGTACTCTGGTTCCAGCAATGGAGTAGCATCTGGCATATCCGTCCAATTTGTAATAAAATCCGCCAAGGCTTGTGACTTGATAGCATCGCGTCTCTTGTAGGTGATCTCGAAGGCGGCAAGTTTAATGCCCCACTTCGCGACCCTTCCCGTGGCGTCGTTGTTGTTGATAATGTCGGACAGTGTTGTCTTGCTCACCACTATGATTGGGTGCTCCTGAAAGTAAGGAATACTCCATAAGCTATCTTTTGGTAGTGCGGGTAACGCTGCTTGGACTCCGTCAAGACCTCGCTTACAAAGTAAACTGGTCGTTGAACTCCGTGCTCATAGCCTGGTTCCTTTCACTCTACCACGATGACGATGCTGATTACCCGGTTGTTTGTCGCCATGTAAATTAACATGGGCTCTCCAGGCTCGGGTGCTGCAAGGATGGGCGCTGAGGAAAGAATCTCCTTGAGCTGCTTCAATGCTGCATCTGCTTCGTCCGTCCACGTGAATTTGTCCGCCTTCTTCAGCAACTTGTACAGCAGCAGGGCCTTCTCTCCAAGTCGGCTAACGAACCGACTAATTGATGCAACACAACCTGTTAGTCGTTGAATGTCCTTTAGGCATGTCGGATGGTTTATGTTTAATATGGCCTTGATTTTCTCCGGGTTGACCTCGATTCCACTCTGGGAAACGATGAAGCCCAACAATTTGCCGGCTGGAACCCTGTGGCATCCCGCAAAAACCACTACTAGAAAATCGCGTTGTTTTTGTGCATTGCATCACCATGACCGCATGCTCATGTCATCATGCCACATTGCATTTGAGCATCGTCATCATCTTGCATATGCTTGCATAAAACTATTTGCAGAAAACCTATTTTGTGTTTTCTAAAAACGCCCCGTCTTTAATTCAAAACCCAAAACCGGGACTCCGGAATATTTTGTTTTGATTAACCACGGTTTGCAAACGGTCCATTTAAAGTAAATAAAATATTAAATTATTTTTAGTGTGGGGCAGTCGAACGGGCCGAATGACCCGAACGACCACCCCAGAAATATAAATCGGTCCATCTAACCCGCCCTTCTAAATCCTACAGCTACCCACCTATCTACCCAGCCCTCCTCTCCACCTCACCCCAACCAGTAGCAGCTCGCCACCTCAGCTCCCCTCTCTCCCCCCCAATTAAACCCTGCCACCTCACCCCCAGCCTCTCTCCCCTTTCCTCTCTCTCAACACACACACGCACACACGCCTGTAACCAACACACACACACCCCACACGCCCACGCCAGCTACCCCTGACACCCTGGCCCCACCACGTGGACCCGTCCCCCTGGCCCACCACGACCCACTCCCCAGACCGCCCGCTCCCCCTGGCCGTCTTCAACCTCCCGCCCGCGAGCTCTCTCCACCCCGCGCCTCCGTCCACCTCCGCTCCCCGGCGCTCACCTGCCCCGCCCACCGCCGCATCCGCTTCGCCGCTCCCCGCCCGCGTCCGCCGCAGCGCGTCGCCCGCCTCGCGCGCCGACCTCCTCCTCCGCCGCCGCGAGCTCCAACCGCCAGCGCGCTCACTCTCTCCCCACCTTCCTCTCCACCCGACCGCCCCCATCCCCGCCACGACTGGCGCCTGCTCTCCGACCCCCGCCGGAGCTGCCTCGTCCCCGCCGCCTTCCCCTTTTTCTCCTCCGCTCGCCCCGACCTTGCCCTCGCCGGCCACCGTCTCCTCTCTTCCTCCCCCTCGCCGCGACCGGTCGTCCGCCGATCGCCGGCGCGCGCCCGCCACTCGCCCCTCCTCCGCCGTCGACCGCGCCAGGGCCGCCACCGCGAACCACCCCTGGCCGGCGCCCGCCGCCGCACGTGCTCCCGTACCTCGCCCTCCTCGCCAGTTCCTCCGGCCGCCACCAAGTCTGGTCGCCCCACCCTCCTCGCGCCGGCCTCCTCTGCCGGCTCGCCCCACGTCCCGCGTCCGCCTCCCCATCGACCAACCTCTGCTCCTCGTGCGCGCCCAGTGCCACAAGAAGGACCTCCTCCTGACGGCGCTGTTCACGCTTCTCCGCACCGGGTCCGCGCTCATGGCCGCCGTCTTCCAGAAGCAGCTGCGGCTGTCCAGCGACGGGCACCACCGCCACAACGTCCTCCTATGCGCCTCCCGGGATCCACCATCAGCACCTCGCCGCCGTCCGCCGTGCCTCTCTCGCCGGCCCGCTTGGCTTGTGTATGTGTGTGTATGTTGTGGCACTCGCGGGCACCAAGTTCTCCTCTCGGGCCTTCAAGATCTCTGTCACCGAACCCTCGAGACCTCCGACACGGAGCGGCGATGCATGACCTTGAGAAGGCCGACACGGTCCAAGATCCCCGGGACGCCAAGACCATCCACACGGGTCCGAAGACCGATCACGGCGCGCCCGAACCCCGTCAGAACACGCAAGACCCCTGGCGCTTGAACCGAGGGAACCTCGTCGAGAAACCCCGGTACCAGAGGTCGACATCAGACCGAAGCATCAAGGCTCCTTCACGGATCTCAAGTTCTCCGTCTCGGACGCCAAGTTTGCCACGAGAACGCTCCTGAACGCTAACACCGATTCGATGGCGCGAGCCCGACAAGATCCTCGCAACGGCAAGATCGACCCCGTGGGACCCGACAAGATCGGCACGACGACAAGAACGGCATCGGCCCGGAAGAATTCGACGCGCCCCGACACCGATCCAAGTTCTGCTTCCCGGACGCGACAAGACCTACCTCTGATGTCCGAGACCGTTTCCGTCGAACCCTGGACCCCGAACCCCGAACCCGGAACACCAAGCTCGGCGAACCCTAATGTGTGAACCCCTTCCCGAAACCCTATTTTATAATATAATAAACTTGTCGCATATTAAATTGTCATACTTGCATGCATACTTGTCTGTGGTTGGGGGCCTTCTGCCGATTCACCTAATAATTAAATATGGGGCCCATATGCGGGCAAATCTAGTCTCATATCGGCCTCATTTAAACTTGTGTAGCGAACCGGTGATATATTCTGTCTTGTTAAACAACATTTAAATTGCGGGGTATCTAAATAACATGAACCGTTTAATTAATTGTCGGGACCCCCGGTTCCGCGTAATCTGACCTAATTGCATCGCATTTTTGCCATGCCATGCATCATATCATAAGCATGTCGATCTTTTGCCGTAGTATTAAATACTGCATCCGGTGTTTATTCTAGTGATTTGCTTCTTCGCGGATAAGGCCGTTGAGTTGATGTGAGCTTCGCCCCGATCTTCGGATGAACCTTCGGCAATGTTTTTAGGCGAGCATCTCCCCCTTTCTACCTATCTTACTTTTATAGTATTTATTCCCTCCTGTTGATCTATTGCTATCTGTGTTGCGATGCTCTAGTTTCCGTACCCGTGATATCCCTTGCAGCCCTATATTGCCTTGGACACATCCTATTACCTGTTGATTGGTAGATAGTTGGACTTGCATGTCGTAGTCGCTTGCCCAAGTGCTGTTGCGTGTCGCCCTGTACCACAGCTGTTGATGTATTGCTGCATGTTGATGTTGGAGATGATCATAGTTTTACTTATCGTTCACTTTAATTCCTGTTTAACAACTAAAATTGAAGTAAGCAGAGGCATCGGTGGGTGATAGATAATATTTGGTTTCCGAACGCCCACTTGTGTCCCGTAGGACCCCGAGTACTTGATACCTGTTCCTTGATTTATCGCGCTATCCACATCCGGGAGGTATATGGGACCCCCCTGAGCCAGAGCTTGATTCAGTCTTATTTCTTGGGGCCACAAACTAGTTTGAGGTTTTATTTACGATCCTGTACTTATGCCATTCTTTACTGCTTTATTTAAATTGTGCGACAGATAGCACCTGTACTGTTTAGGTAAGCGGAGTGTTTTCGCGGTATCGACAGTCCCTGTTTGGGGATTTGCTGTCGTTTACAGCCACTGACGCAAACCTTGGGTCCGTCTCAGAGCTAGCTTACTTCGTTGCGGGTAAGACTTCAAGGGGTGGCCCCCTGAAATATTTCTGAATCCTGTGATTGCTTTGTCGTGAAGGCCTCGTTGGGTTTTGATTTGGTTTTTCCGAGGTTGATCGAGTGTGTGTTGCTATTGGTGCACCCCGGCCGGGTAAAACTTTCTGAAAGCCGTGTCCGCGGTTATGGACGACTTGGAGCACAGTATCTCGACCATAGACAAGCATAACTAAAGTTTATTGCTATAAATTTGACTTTACAATGACTAGTAATCAGCTTCACTATAATGGAATGGCTAAGTAATACTGCCCACAATTGCTTGTTTGAAGTGTCGCTTGCGACCATTGTACCTGACTAGTAAATATTGCAACTACAATGGAATGGCTAAATAAAAGTACCAACAACTGTTGGGTTTTTGGGTTATCTCATGCTTATTGTATCTGATTAGTAAGTGTTGCAACTATAACGGAATGATTAACTAAAAGTGCCCACTGCTTATTTTATCAGGATGATTATCTACACCTGACTAGTAATTGCTGCAACGACAACTGAATAAATAAAACAGCCAACTGGGTGAGTTCCTCGGTTGACTTCCTCGATGGTCTCGAGGGGGAAACGCCAGGATGGGTTTGATTGGTGGTAGTATCAGCTTGGTTCCGAGTAGGTCTTTCTTACCCCTCTCTGATTGCCGCCAGTTGTATCGAGTCTCTATAGGTTGTTTAGTGCATGCTGCCGCTGCCGCTCAGTACACCATACCTATGTAGGCGAGGACCGCCGAATTCTAGTCTCGCCGTGTACTGGCCTCAGTACTGACGCTCCTCTTTTTCCTTTGCCCTTTGTCGGCACCCCTTTTGTTTAAGCAGGTTTTGAGATCGACGTCGTTAGCAGGGTTACCCTTCCGGCTTGGCCTGGGCAGGGTTATGGACGCCATTGGTTATTCTTCAGGGCTCTTAGCCCCATTTGCATCTTGTCCGTAGTCGGACGCTCTACCATTTTCAAGGTGATTTGGATCTTTGTATATTATATCTGTATTCTTGACTCTTTGAGTCGCTGTTGTATATATCTGTTCTGTGGGTCCCATCGAGGACTGTTATGTAATGTTATTACTTCGTTTTCCACCCGCACGAAAGTGCCTGGTGGGCACCTTTGAATCGTTTCTATGCGTGTTTGGCGGGTTCCGCTAAAACTTGCATAGGGTCGATTCTGAGGGTGTTACAGAGTGTTATCAGAGCTCAGCAGTTACGATACCCCACAAGTCCAGCCTGTAGGATAACCTAGCTAACGGCCGAAGTAGAGTGTCAAAACTATTTTTGCAAAATCGTTTGGATAGATCTGATTAGGTCTGATTTTACTCCTTACCCCTTTGCTATTCCTCTCTTACCTCTACGTGTTTTGAATCCGCTCTCTTCTCTCTCTTCGAGTCCAGGATTTCTCGTGGTTGGGTTTCCGTCGTACCTTCAGGGTTTCGTTTTCTCCCTTTTGTAACGGAGGTGCTACGATCATCAATCTGCAACTTGTCTGTTGTACCCTTCCTCCAATCTTTTGTTCTTGAGCTCTTTAGCCATATGTGTTCCTTGCTGGATATCCGTATCGTTGAAAAACATATGAGAAGGACGAGCATTGGTGAAGTTGGAGTATACCTTGAGCATGTGTTGTTCATGCCAATGGAACCATCCCGGAACCTAATCATTGTGTCTTTCATACGATTTCTGCTGGCATCATCCCTTTGTTCCGGATACCGCCTATGAAGATCTTCAGTCTAAATCTCGAGAGTTGAGTTGCCTGATTCTCCTACTCATGTATAGAGTTGATAGTTTGGGTACGGGATGGACTGATCACCCTACCCGACTCTTACTGTTCGCTTTGTACATCGAACTGGTGGATCAATGTAACTCTTCCCTCTTCTAATGGAAGTTAGAGGTGGCTTTATTAGTTGATACCTCTACCTTCGACTTTTTGTTCCCGGAGTGTTCTCTCGACGATCACGGACAACGACCTATTGTTAGTGGTGTCGCGAGGATCTACACGAATCGAGAAGACGCAGAGCGCCGACCTTCCTTCCGGTACCATGAGGCGGATCTCAAGGGCGAGATCCATTGTTAGTGGTGTCGAATTGTGGCATCCCGCAAAAACCACTACTAGAAAATCGCGTTGTTTTTGTGCATTGCATCACCATGACCGCATGCTCATGTCATCATGCCACATTGCATTTGAGCATCGTCATCATCTTGCATTTGCTTGCATAAAACTATTTGCAGAAAACCTATTTTGTGTTTTCTAAAAATGCCCCGTCTTTAATTCAAAACCCAAAACCGGGACTCCGGAATATTTTGTTTTGATTAACCACGGTTTGCAAACGGTCCATTTAAAGTAAATAAAATATTAAATTATTTTTAGTGTGGGGCAGTCGAACGGGCCGAATGACCCGAACGACCACCCCAGAAATATAAATCGGTCCATCTAACCCGCCCTTCTAAATCCTACAGCTACCCACCTATCTACCCAGCCCTCCTCTCCACCTCACCCCAACCAGTAGCAGCTCGCCACCTCAGCTCCCCTCTCTTTCCTCCCCAATTAAACCCTGCCACCTCACCCCCAGCCTCTCTCCCCTTTCCTCTCTCTCTCAACACACACACGCACACACGCCTGTAACCAACACACACACACCCCACACGCCCACGCCAGCTACCCCTGACACCCTGGCCCCACCACGTGGACCCGTCCCCCTGGCCCACCACGACCCACTCCCCAGACCGCCCGCTCCCCCTGGCCGTCTTCAACCTCCCGCCCACGAGCTCTCTCCATCCCGCACCTCCGTCCACCTCCGCTCCCCGGCGCTCACCTGCCCCGCCCACCGCCGCATCCGCTCCGCCGCTCCCCGCCCGCGTCTGCCGCAGCGCGTCGCCCGCCTCGCGCGCCGACCTCCTCCTCCGCCGCCGTGAGCTCCAACCGCCAGCGCGCTCACTCTCTCCCCACCTTCCTCTCCACCCGACCGCCCCCATCCCCGCCACGACTGGCGCCTGCTCTCCGACCCCCGCCGGAGCTGCCTCGTCCCCGCCGCCTTCCCCTTTTTCTCCTCCGCTCGCCCCGACCTTGCCCTCGCCGGCCACCGCCTCCTCTCTTCCTCCCCCTCGCCGCGACCGGTCGTCCGCCGATCGCCGGCGCGCGCCCGCCACTCGCCCCTCCTCCGCCGTCGACCGCGCCAGGGCCGCCACCGCGAACCACCCCTGGCCGGCGCCCGCCGCCGCACGTGCTCCCGCACCTCGCCCTCCTCGCCAGTTCCTCCGGCCGCCACCAAGTCTGGTCGCCCCACCCTCCTCGCGCCGGCCTCCTCTGCCGGCTCGCCCCACGTCCCGCGTCCGCCTCCCCATCGACCAACCTCTGCTCCTCGTGCGCGCCCAGTGCCACAAGAAGGACCTCCTCCTGACGGCGCTGTTCACGCTTCTCCGCACCGGGTCCGCGCTCATGGCCGCCGTCTTCCAGAAGCAGCTGCGGCTGTCCAGCGACGGGCACCACCGCCACAACGTCCTCCTATGCGCCTCCCGGGATCCACCATCAGCACCTCGCCGCCGTCCGCCGCGCCTCTCTCGCCGGCCCGCTCGGCTTGTGTATGTGTGTGTATGTTGTGGCACTCGCGGTCACCAAGTTCTCCTCTCGGGCCTTCAAGATCTCCGTCACCGAACCCTCGAGACCTCCGACACGGAGCGGCGATGCATGACCTTGAGAAGGCCGACACGGTCCAAGATCCCCGGGACGCCAAGACCATCTACACGGGTCCGAAGACCGATCACGGCGCGCCCAAACCCCGTCAAAACACGCAAGACCCCTGGCGCTTGAACCGAGGGAACCTCGTCGAGAAACCCCGGTACCAGAGGTCGACATCAGACCGAAGCATCAAGGCTCCTTCACGGATCTCAAGTTCTCCGTCTCGGACGCCAAGTTTGCCACGAGAACGCTCCTGAACGCTAACACCGATTCGATGGCGCGAGCCCGACAAGATCCTCGCAACGGCAAGATCGACCCCGTGGGACCCGACAAGATCGGCACGACGACAAGAACGGCATCGGCCCGGAAGAATTCGACGCGCCCCGACACCGATCCAAGTTCTGCTTCCCGGACGCGACAAGACCTACCTCTGATGTCCGAGACCGTTTCCGTCGAACCCTGGACCCCGAACCCCGAACCCGGAACACCAAGCTCGGCGAACCCTAATGTGTGAACCCCTTCCCGAAACCCTATTTTATAATATAATAAACTTGTCGCATATTAAATTGTCATACTTGCATGCATACTTGTCTGTGGTTGGGGGCCTTCTGCCGATTCACCTAATAATTAAATATGGGGCCCATATGCGGGCAAATCTAGTCTCATATCGGCCTCATTTAAACTTGTGTAGCGAACCGGTGATATATTCTGTCTTGTTAAACAACATTTAAATTGCGGGGTATCTAAATAACATGAACCGTTTAATTAATTGTCGGGACCCCCGGTTCCGCGTAATCTGACCTAATTGCATCGCATTTTTGCCATGCCATGCATCATATCATAAGCATGCCGATCTTTTGCCATAGTATTAAATACTGCATCCGGTGTTTATTCTAGTGATTTGCTTCTTCGCGGATAAGGCCGTTGAGTTGATGTGAGCTTCGCCCCGATCTTCGGATGAACCTTCGGCAATGTTTTCAGGCGAGCATCTCCCCTTTCTACCTATCTTACTTTTATAGTATTTATTCCCTCCTGTTGATCTATTGCTATCTGTGTTGCGATGCTCTAGTTTTCGTACCCGTGATATCCCTTGCAGCCCTATATTGCCTTGGACACATCCTATTACCTGTTGATTGGTAGACAGTTGGACTTGCGTGTCGTAGTCGCTTGCTCAAGTGCTGTTGCGTGTCGCCCTGTACCACAGCTGTTGATGTATTGTTGCATGTTGATGTTGGAGATGATCATAGTTTTACTTATCGTTCACTTTAATTCCTGTTTAACAACTAAAATTGAAGTAAGCAGAGGCATCGGTGGGTGATAGATAATATTTGGTTTCCGAACGCCCACTTGTGTCCCGTAGGACCCCGAGTACTTGATACCTGTTCCTTGATTTATCGCGCTATCCACATCCGGGAGGTATATGGGACCCCCCTGAGCCAGAGCTTGATTCAGTCTTATTTCTTGGGGCCACAAACTAGTTTGAGGTTTTATTTACGATCCTGTACTTATGCCATGCTTTACTGCTTTATTTAAATTGTGCGATAGATAGAACCTGTACTGTTTAGGTAAGCGGAGTGTTTTCGCGGTATCGACAGTCCCCGTTTGGGGATTTGCTGTCGTTTACAGCCACTGACGCAAACCTTGGGTCCGTCTCGGAGCTAGCTTACTTCGTTGCGGGTAAGACTTCAAGGGGTGCCCCCCTGAAATATTTCTGAATCCTGTGATTGCTTTGTCGTGAAGGCCTCGTTGGGTTTTGATTTGGTTTTTCCGAGGTTGATCGAGTGTGTTGCTATTGGTGCACCCCGGCCGGGTAAAACTTTCTGAAAGCCGTGTCCGCGGTTATGGACGACTTGGAGCACAGTATCTCGACCATAGACAAGCATAACTAAAGTTTATTGCTATAAATTTGACTTTACAATGACTAGTAATCAGCTTCACTATAATGGAATGGCTAAGTAATACTGCCCACAATTGCTTGTTTGGAGTGTCGCTTGCGACCATTGTACCTGACTAGTAAATATTGCTACAACGGAATGGCTAAATAAAAGTACCAACAACTGCTGGGTTTTTGGGTTATCTCATGCTTATTGTATCTGATTAGTAAGTGTTGCAACTATAACGGAATGATTAACTAAAAGTGCCAACTTCTTATTTTATCAGGATGATTATCTACACCTGACTAGTAATTGCTGCAACGACAACTGAATAAATAAAACTGCCAACTGGGTGAGTTCCTCGGTTGACTTCCTCGATGGTCTCGAGGGGGAAACGCCAGGATGGGTTTGATTGGTGGTAGTATCAGCTTGGTTCCGAGTAGGTCTTTCTTACCCCTCTCTGATTGCCGCCAGTTGTATCGAGTCTCGATAGGTTGTTTAGTGCATGCTGCCGCTGCCGCTCAGTCCACCATACCTATGTAGGCGAGGACCGCCGAATTCTAGTCTCGCCGTGTACTGGCCTCAGTACTGACGCTCCTCTTTTTCCTTTGCCCTTTGTCGGCACCCCTTTTGTTTAAGCAGGTTTTGAGATCGACATCGTTAGCAGGGTTACCCTTCCGGCTTGGCCTGGGCAGGGTTATGGACGCCATTGGTTATTCTTCAGGGCTCTTAGCCCCATTTGCATCTTGTCCGTAGTCGGACGCTCTACCATTTTCAAGGTGATTTGGATCTTTGTATATTATATCTGTATTCTTGACTCTTTCAGTCGCTGTTTTATATATCTGTTCTGTGGGTCCCATCGAGGACTGTTGTGTAATGTTATTACTTCGTTTTCCACCCGCACGAAAGTGCCTGGTGGGCACCTTTGAATCGTTTCTATGCGGGTTTGGCGGGTTCCGCTAAAACTTGCATAGGGTCGATTCTGAGGGTGTTACAAACCCCGAAGACGCACTTCTTAGGGTTAAGCATCATGTTGTATTTCCGGAGATTATCAAAGGTTTTTTTTAGTCGGAGATTAAGTCATATGACTTTTTAGACATCATCAATATATCGTCCACATAGGCATGAACGTTCCGACCAATTTGATCGTGTAGGCAATGTTGCATTGTCCGTTGGTACGTAGCACCTGCGTTTTTCAGCCCAAAGGACATCGTAACATAGCAAAACATGTCGTATGGAGTAGTGAACGAAGTGGCCAATTGGTCCGACTTCCTCATCTTGATCTAGTGGTATCCTGAGTATGCATCAAGAAAACACAAAAGTTCCGAGCCAGCCGTCAAGTCAATGACTTGGTCAATGCGAGGCAAAGCAAACGGATCTTTGGGGCATGCTTTGTTCAAGCCGGTGTAATCCACGCATATTCTTAATTCTTTGGTTCCCTTTTTGGGGACAAGTACAGGATTGGCCACCCATTGGGTGTGAAGGACTTCTCGGATAAATCTAGTCTTAAGTAACCTAGCTATCTCTTTGCCTATGGCGCGTCTCTTCTCATATCCAAAGCGTCGTAGAGGTTGCTTCACTTGTTTGCATTTTGGATCAATGTTTAAGCTGTGCTCGACAAGTTCCCTAGGTACACCTTTCATGTCGGCAGGTTTCCAGGCAAAGATGTCCCTGTTCTCACGGAGGAACTCGACGAGCGCGCTTTCCTATTTGGGGTCCAGGTTCGTCCTAATGGCGGTGATCTTGGAGGCATCACCTACCACAAGTTCCACCAGCTTGGTCTCGATGGCGGCCTTGAATGCTAGAGCGGAGTCGGAGATCTGTTTCTTCGACGCGGGCATCTCTGAGTCATCGACCTTGCTCTGGATCTCTTTGAATTCTTCGCTGTAGAGGACAGCTTCCGTGTAGGCTGCTTCATTAATCTTGTAGTCTCTTGCTTTGGTAAAGCTTCCGGATACGGTGATGACACCGTTTGGTCCGGGTATCTTGAGTTTGTTGTAGACGAAGCATGGCTTGGCCATGAAGGTGTGGAATATGTCGTGGCCGAATATGACATGGTACACGCTCTTGCAGGGGGCCACCTCAAAGGTCATGCGCTCTTGGCGGTAATTATTAACATCGCCAAAGGCAACCTAAAGTGTGATGCACCCAAGGGACCGAGCCTCCCGACCAGGAACTACGACGTGGAAGATAGTGTTG
Organism: Avena atlantica; assembly: GCA_910589765.1. NCBI lineage: Eukaryota > Viridiplantae > Streptophyta > Magnoliopsida > Poales > Poaceae > Avena > Avena atlantica. The sequence continues at coordinate 478,731,918 of OU342735.1, forward strand.
GTCCGCCTTAGGTTTGCCTCCGTCAAGTTCATCTTCTGTAGTGTATCCAGGTACATGATGTTGATGCTGCTTCCATTATGCACCATACATTTGGTGAACTCAACGCTGTCAATCAAAGGGTTGATGACCATGGCGTATTGGTTCTCCGTAGGGATAAGTTCTAGGTGATCCTTCATGTCCCAAGTCATTGGAACCTCTGACCAGCGCAGGTACTGGGGAACTGGGGGCAGAGTAGCCATCAGTATCCTCATAGAGGTCTTCTGTTGTCGGACGGTGGGGGTGCCAAGGAAAGTGTGGTAAACTGGCGCCTTCTTCTCGAAGGGGTTCTTTCCCTTCCCATCGCTCTTGGAGGCGTGCTTGGGGTCAACATCCTCGTCCATGTCACTTGAATCCTTGGACTCCTCCTCCTTCTTCCTCCCCTTGCCCTTGCCTCGCGGTCTGTTCTTCCGACTTTGCTTGTAGCTGGACTCCGGGTCCTCCTTGAGGTCGTTGACGAACTTGCAGTGTCGATTGGTATGGGCGGCCTTGCTGTTGACATCGAGGTGTACGAGGCACGGCATATCGCGGTACTCTTCGTAGGTTTGGGGAATGCGGAGTGCTGCCGAGGTAGTTTCACTTCCTCGCTGTTGCCCACGACCAGCTCCCCGTCCTCGGCCACGTTGTCCGCCATCACCTCGTCCTGCAAAGGTCATGGCGACCATGTCGGGAGTTTGCTTTTCTTCTGGGGCCGTTTTCCGCTTTGTGCTGCTATTCCTCCGAGCTTGAGTTGGAACGGTCGTTGCCGGCAGAGAGCCGCGAGCGTCGTCGTCGGCAGCTGCGAACTCACTAGCCAACACTAGCCAACTGAATCATCTAGTTCAAGTGAAGCTGGTGATTGTCCTGCAAGCGCTTCAGCTTATGTCGGAGGAACATGCCCCTTTCCAACCCATCGATGAAGGCGGCCATGGCGGTCTGAGCGTGCACTCCTGCGCAGGAATTTTTCATGTCCAGCCAGTGGCAGAGGTAGGCGCGATATGTCTCGTCTTTCTCTTGCACGCACCGGTGTAGATCACCAACAGTGCAGGGACGTTTGTACGTACCCTCGAAGTTCTTGGTGAAAGCTTCTTGCATGTCCAACCAATTGCAGATGGATTTCTCTGGCAAGTCATCAATCCATTGACGGGTTGTGCCCGCCAAAATTAGTAGGAGGTACTTGATGGCGATGTTGGGGTTACCCCCGGCGATCTCCACCGCATTGCCGTAATCCTACAACCATGTAGCTGGCTTAGCGGTGCCGTCATAGGGCTTGATGGTCTTGTCAATCTGGAAACCTTTGGGATAAGTTGCGGACCATATCACAGGTCCAAAGCAACATGGTCCCAGGTATGGTCCTTCCTGTGCCTCGTGGATCTTATCTATCCGCGAACGAGCGTCGTATGGCTCCGGGCTTCTTTTCTTCTTGTCAACAGGGGAGGGGTTGCGTGAACGACGCGGGCCTCCTCTGCCATGGTGACTGCTAGGTGGCGACAGAGGCGGAGGTGGCGGTGGGTTGGCCTTCTTGTTGTTACCCTCCTGCGACGCCTCACGCTTGTCACGGTTGCTTGTCGAATGCGTAGGGTCATGGCATGACCTGCTCTTGTGTCCTTGGTTGCGTTCTCCATCATGACGGGTCTGCTTCGTGTAGTCGTGGATGACGATGCCGCTCTGCCTTGGAGGGGGCATATCCATAAGGCGGTGAACCTTGGGGTCTTCGCGATGTCGGGGTGAACGGGGCGGTGGCGATGGGCGACGAGGTTGGGCCTTGCCTCCGTGGTCGGAGGATATGGGGATAGCATCCTTCCTGTTGTGTTCAGCCCTCCGTCTTCGTTCTGATGAACCCGTATGGGACCCGACATCAAGAGGAGATCTGCCCCTTGGCGGCTTATGTTGGCTAGACTGGCAAAACGCTGGGTCAGACTCAAGCCTCTGAGAGGTGGCATTTTCCTGCTGCTTCATCGCCTTGGCCACTAGTTCATAGACCTGGTCCACCGCCTCAGGCGATCTATCCTGCTCCAGAAGGGTCTTTGCGACGGCGAGGTTGAGGAGAGGAGTGGGCATCACCTGCTTGCCTTCACTGTCAATGTATGGCTTGGCCTATGCCGGCTTCGGGGGAGCACATCCTAGGTTTCGCCGCACACCAGGATCATTGATGACGCGAGCCAGATATTTCTTGGCCTTCTGCTGCTGCAGCAGAGTCTTGTACTCGGCCTCCATTGCTCTAGCTTTCTCTATGGATTTTTACGTGTTGACCATATCTCGATCTAGCTTAGTGCCTTGCTCCGCGATGGCCTGCGCTTCCTCCAGCAGCTGCTGGCGCTTCTCGTCGAGCTGGGTCACGTTTCGGATATGAGCTACGGTCAGTGGCTCGACGAGAAGATTTCCGAACATCACTCTATCAGCTGGAGTAACTTGGGCAGCAACAAACGTAGATGCTGGAGGAGGCAGGTTTGCAGTGTTGTTGTTGCTCGGTCCGGTGCCGAGTTCCTGCAGCTGTTGCACTAGGTTAGGCGGAGGGGGCATGACCTTTGCGCGATCAATGTCGGCAGCAACAGGTGGTCCCTTCCCTTTGTCCGGAGCTGTAGGCGGAGCTCGTCCGGGTTGATCTTCATCCATCACCGACCAATGGTGAAGAACACCTCTCACGACGTGACGGCGTTGTTGGCCTGCTCGTCGCGCGTGTACTCCTCCTCCATCTCTTGCATGGCAGAGTCTAGTTCCTCCGGGCTGAAATCTATCTCCTCTGAATCTGCACTGAAGTCGGTGTAGAGCGCGTCAATCATAGAGTCGGAGGGTGCCGGGACTTCCTCGATGACGGGGGGTGGAGGTGCAACAGGAGCGATGATGACTGGAGGTGGTGGTGCTGTTGCGGCGATGGCGGCTGGAGGTGGTTGCTGAGGCAGCGGCGCTCCGCCAATGAGCGCGAGATCCGCCTGAGCTGCCCCTTCGGCTTTCGCGTAGCTTTCGAAGGTGAGACGTCCTGAAGCCTACTGCCGCCTTAGAGAATGCCGGAGAAGCGTTCCCTGGTCTAGTCCTTCCACAAAGTGATACATAGCATCATCATTGGGGTAGTGTGCTAGATCGGCTCGTATACGGAGCCACCTGGCAAGGTAATCACGGGGTTTTTCGCCCTCTCTCTGAACGCAACGCGCCAGATCAAAGATGGTAACCACGCCGACGAACTTGGATCTCTGCTGTCCAGACGCACGGGCGAAGCCGGCGGACTTGCAGTGATCTTCCACCGTTATATCCTACACATGGGCGGTTTGGGTGGGCCTTGAATTTTTCTGATCTTTGCCGGCAAACTCCAAAGAGAGATCCGACATCGATCCTTCCGCGAACGTATCCTGCCCGTAGGCGGTCCGTGCGGGTCTTGATGCTCCTCCGGCTCCCAGGGAACTAGTGCCCGAGTCGGTTTTGCCAATGAAGAGGTGGATGTCTCTGATAGGAACGACCGAACACCGCGTAGGGTTCGTCTTCGCCGGGATCCAGAACTCGTCGGGAGGGACGATCGGAACGTTGCCGGAGAATAGAACGCGACCGATGGATACAGTTTCGCCGATTCCCGCGAAGATCTTGGTCCTCGCCCGCTGAAGAGCCTGAAGCGCCTCTTGCCCCACGGTGGGCGCCAACTGTCGTGGTATTGTTGACACGTACGCCATGGAGGGGTTGAAAGAACATGTTGGGCCCCCATGTGTGGTTTTGGTAATTAATGAAAATCTTTATGGACTAATGTGTGCATTAAGTTATACTTGTAGGATTTGTCCATTGGCATCGCTTGGAGCATGTGTTGGCTTCAAGGTTGATGAAATGCAAAGAAGATATTTGGGCAAGCTCAATATGCGAGGTCGATGATGAGGAATTAAGGAAGGCGTTCCATCTTGAGAAGGGCAAGATCGTCTACATCGAGATCAAGTGGAACGCTCAAGGCAAAGGTATAATCTTGATAGGTTTTCCCTTTTGCCGGTATCACGTTGTGTGTGTGAGAACGAGTTCAGGATAGATAACCGTACTATCAAGAGGGGCTCTCGTATGAGTAATTCGGTCACATCGTTCGGAGAGAGCTCAAACCTTTGCATACTTGCATCATCATATTTGCTTGTTATTTGGTCTTATCCATGTGATGATATAGAGCTTGTGGTAATATCCATAACAAGCTCTTGTTCATCTAAATCGGATCTCCCATTTGTATCTTGTTGCGATTTTGATTTATGTGGCTTTTCGGTTTCTCACCAAGTGAGGTATATCACATTATTCTATTTGATACTTTCTCACTTGGTGATAATCAATATTTCCACTTTTTATTGGGAAGCCCTTGTCGTCCTTTATCCAACGCAATTGGAATCGGGTCAATCGGAGCTACCGTTTAAAAGTTATGGCCGTTTGAATATTTGTCATTTTAATTCTAAAATAAAAAAGATTTTTCCTGGCCTGTCCGGTACTACCGGGACCAGTACCGGACACAACTGATCTGGCCCGGTCCATTTCAGTCTGGCCCGGTATCACTTTCCGGTCCTACCGGACCGGTCCGGTAGTACCGCCCGAGTGGGCCGGTACTACCGGTCGGCCCAGTTTTTCTTTTCTATATTGCCCAGATCCAGATCCGCGTTGACCCGTGCTGCTGCTGCTGCGCGCGCGATGCCTAGCACGCTGCTGCGCGCCTGCCGCCCGCGGGGCCCGCTGCATGCTGCTGCTGCTGCGCGCGCCAGCCCCGGCCCCGCCCTGGCCCCGCACGCATGCTGCCGCGCAGCCGCTGGCGCGCTCGCTGCTCGCTGCATGCGCGCGCTGCCGCGCTGCTGCGCTGCATGCTGCCGCGGGTCCTCTCGCATGGCCCCGCCTGCCCGCTGCATGCTGCTGCTTTTTCTTCTCTGCATCGCTCGCTTGCTTCCTGCTACTTCTCTATCTCTTGCGCTTGCATGCGTTGACTTTCCCTTTTGCACTGGTTGCGAGCGGTAGTACCGCTTAAAACCGGTACTACCGGTCCAGACAGAAAAACGCCCCAAACGGCTAGTTTTTCTGGGCCTCTATTTAAGGCTTTGTCCTTTTTCAGTTTAGTTAGCTCCTCTATTATCTATTAGGCTAAACTTTGTCCACACTTGCTCTAGATCTTGAAGCTTGCCTAATCTTTTCCCTCCAATGATTCTTGCCCATATTTGAGTGGAAAAGAGAGGAGATCTAGCCCCACGTTTTGACCTAACCGATTCATCTCTTTGTGAGTGCATCTTTGGGGATCTAGATTTTGGGGGATTTTGTGTCCCTCTTTGATTCCTCCTCTCTTGTTCCCCCAATAGCTTTAGTAGCTTTGTTGGAACTTGAGAGTGAGGTATTTGAGCATCTTTGTGGTATTCTTGCCATTTGCATTTGGTGCATCGGTTTGAGTTCTCTTTAGAGGATTTGGTTTGAATTGCTCATTGGAGCTTGTCCCTCTTGGGTTCTTGGAACCCTAGACGGTTTTGTGGCCTTGGTGGCATTGTGGCATTTTGTGGCATTTGTTGGGAGCCTCCAATTAAGTTGTGGAGTTGTGCCCCAACCTTGTGAGAGGTTCCGGTTGCCACCGATAAGTGCACCGATAGTGGAAGCGTGGATCGATCCCGTTGGGGTGAGATTCACCGGAGAATAAGGGAGGCCTTTTGTGGCGTTGGTGGTTTGATACCACCCCCTCTCCAAACGAGACGTACTCCATGTTGGGAGGAACTCGGTAAAATATCGGTGTCCTCGCGTGCCTCGGTTATCTCTATACCCGAGCTCTTTACTTATGCACTCTACATTGTGATAGCCTTCGTGCTTGAAGTAATATATATCTTGCTATCACTTTGTTGCTTGTATTGCTTAGCATAAGTTGTTGGTGCACATAGGTGAACCTTAGTTGTTATAGGTTGTGCTTAACAAAGTAAACACTAGTTTTATTCCACCTTTGTTGAGCCACTCTAGGAAAAGTTTTAATCGCCTATTCACCCCCCTATAGGCGACATCCGTATCCTTTCAGGGGTCCTCACAGTGTGTGTTTAGAGACGTGGGGGAAGGTGGACGGTGGACAGGTACGAGGTAACACAGCTTACCCAGGTTCAGATCCCACGATGGTGGCAGAATCCTACTCCTGATATAAATCACTATAATGGCAATACGCCGAGTTACAGAGATAGGTTTGTTGTGCGAGGTATGAGTTAATTGGTGCCCTAAAGGCTCCCATAGGCCCGAATTACAAAGTCCTACACTAACTATAACTAGTATAGCTTGTCTTGTACTCCAAGGCTCCGGGTATGCTGGTGACTCCACCGTAGCCTTCCTTTATCCGACATGGGCCTCCCTTCTGGATCCATCTAACTAGGCCGCCCAGCAGGCCATGGGCCATGCTACCAACTGTGGGCCACCCGGGTTATCCGGATAGAGGACATGCTATGAGGATACCCATATAGCATATGCCCAACAGGCAACGACCTGGCCGACTGGCGGGTCCCACAGGCGGGCCCCAGTCGGCTATGTCATCTACAGTGGCCGGCATGGGAGTGCGTACTCACAGTCAAGCCCATGCCGCCACGCACTCTACAGTGGTTGCCGTGCGGGTAGTTGCGCACAGTGCCACCTACTGTCTACTATTGCAATCGTCATCGTTAGAAGTCGTCGGTATGGGCCGAGTGTCTGAGTCTCCTTTCTGTCTTGTCTGTTGTCCCGGTTGTAGTACGCACCATGCTCTACGTCATCTGGTACTTTGCCTGTCTTGGGTGGCCGGCTAGAGTGACCTAGCCGGCGGGTCTTCCTGGGCCGATGGTCGGATCCATCCGGACACTCTTCTGCCCTTCCTTGCTTCGTCTGGCTGATACTTCTGCCGGTTGGCTCTTGATCAGTCCTGCTCCGGCCGGCTGTCTTGGTCCAGCTGGATGGCACTCTTGTCGATGGTTTTCATCCGGCTGGCTGGTTTGCCAGTCGGGTCTTGGTTTGTTCCTTATTCTGATCTATCTTGGAGTTTTTGCGTCCGGCTACTCCCAGCCGGTTGTCATGCTTGTGCTCCGCATCTTGTCCGGTTAGCCTACCTGGGTCCGATCCCCTCGACACTAGCCCCTGAGCGCGCATAGATTCCTTCCTCAGGCGAAATGTGCGTGGGCTCAAAAAAGGCTAGGATTTTGAATTTTGTCTGGTTGATTTTGGCGGTTGAGCTACCCCGGCTGCGTCATCGCCGACGTCAGCCACGCGTGATGATGGTCGTGGGAGAGCGTGCGACGTGGGGTCACGTCGGCTGTTGCCTCGGAACCGTCGCCGGTGCCTCGCCTCCCGCGCTCGGGGTGTGGCCGCAAACGATCCGGACGCTGCTGGGGCCGTGCGGAGCCGACATGTGGCAGGCCGGCGGTTTGCCTTCCCGGCCACTACTTAAGGGGGTCGTGGCACTGTGCCTCCCCCCACAAGTCATTTGCCCCCTCTTCCTTCGCCTTCGACGCCCAGCGCCTCCGCTGCCTCTCTATCTCCGCCTTTTTCCGGTGCCGCCGGCGAGCTCGCGCCGCCCGCTCCGCCAGCGCCTCCTCGCCTTTTCTCCGCCTGAGCGATGGGCAACCGCTGCTCCACCACTTTACCGCTGCCGTCTTTCCTTGCTTCCTCTCCCTCTCCACCGCACTCTGCCGTCTCTGCCATGGCCGAGAGCCGAGGCACATGGTGCGGTTCGTCCATGACGGAAGCGCAGGTATATAAGTACCAGCGGTCGCGCCTCTTACCGACCGCCGGCGAGGTCGGGGTCTGCCTGGCTCCGGCTGATGAGATCTCGCAGGCTCCGCAAGCCAGCGAGCGAGTCATATTTCTCGCGCATCTGGCGCGCGGCCTGGCCTTCCTGGCCAGCGCCTTCTTATTGTCCTTCCTCGCCCATTTCGACCTCCGTCTTCACCATCTCGGGCCAAATGCAATCGGCACTTTGGCCCACTTCACCGCCTTCTGCGAATGCTATCTCGGGATCCAACCGGATCTCGGGATTTTCTGCCGGTTGTTCCTGATCCGGCCTCAGGTTCAGTTTGCCAAAGGTCCGCTGGTGACCTGCGGCGGCGCCTCCATCTACAGCTGGTGGCAAACTGGCTACCCTAAGTTCAAACTGCACGACACAGTTAAATTGTGGCAGCAGACGTACTTTTATGTACGGAACTTGGGGTTTGAGGACCGGCTGAACCTCCTGGCCTTCCAGGACACTGAGTCCAGCCGGACACACTGGCAGGAGAAGATCTTCGGCGCCAAGGCGGAGCCGGACGCGCTCCTCCACCGGATGAGGGGGTTGGTGACGACTAGTCTAACCGGCGTCGACGTGACGCTGAGCTGGGCCAGCCGGCTCATGATGCCCCTGCAGCAGCGAGCACACAAGATGTGCTACTACTCCGGGCGGCTCGACCCCACCCGGCTCTCCCGCCGTGACCCCTCCTATGGCAACCTCTTCGAGTGGGTCTGGATGATCACGAAGTAGAAGGTATCCTCCAAATGAAAGTTCGGCGTCGCTCCTTACACGCGCGAGAACCGCGCGCCCTGGGTGAGTGAACTTGTTCGCTTATTTTCCTCTTTTTGTTCTTTCGTTGTCCGGCCGGCTCTCTTATCCGGTTTGGCTCATGTTTTTCTCTGCGCAGATGTTCCCTTGCATCATCCGGGAGGAGGGCGATGCGCCCCTCAAAGTCTTTGCGGCCTACCACTCTGAGTCGCGTCCGCGCCGGAGCAGCGGCGAGGGCTCCGACGGTGAAGACGGCTTCTTCCCCAGCCGGGGCGATGAGGCAGTGGAAGACCCACATGGACCCGAGCCGTAGGAGAGGGATGGCACCGCCGCGCCCGAGCCTGCCCGGAAGCGTGCCGACGAAGGCACCTCCAGCAGCAGCGCCGTGCTCGAGGAGCCGGCTTCCAAGCGCACCCGGACGACGGGGGTCCCTCCGCGTCCCGGCCGAACCGTGGGCGGCCAGAAAAGATCCGCGCCCGTGGTGCAGGCGTAAGCTCTTCGCCCTTTTCTTGTTCATTTCTTTCTTTGCGTTGGCCCGTGGCCTTGCTTCGATCTTGTTTTTTCCTTGACCTTGCCATTGTTTGTGGGCAACGTCGTTCAGTTCTTCGCCCCGAGCCCGGCTCGCAACACGCCCCCCGCTTCACCGCCTCGCTACCTTCCTCCTCTGGCTTCCCCTCTGGTGATTGCCCCAACTCCTTCGATCGAGACCGTGCCGTCGCCCGAGCCGGCTACCATGGTCTAGCCGACTGCTCCTGCGCCCGCACGCATGGAGAGCCAACCGGACACGGCATCCGGCACGGGAGGCTCGACGGCCGGCGCGGGGGCTCGGGTGGCAGCAGGGACACGGTCTTCACCGAGGATGTGAATTCCGACGACCAGGCGACCACGCAGTGGCAGGCGGCGATCCACGACGCTCCGGCTGCTCTAGCCGGCCCGCTGTCGCCACTACCCGTGGAGGCGGGGGCTTCGCTGCAGACCCTTGAGGTCAACCTCGAGGTTGGTCTGGCGGAGGTGAAGCAGCTCCGGGGCACGCTAGCCGGCGCCAACGAGGAGGCCGCCAAGCATCTAGCTGCGGCCCGTGGGACCGCGTGAAGTAAGTTTTCTGAGGCTCCTTTCCTTCTTACTTTTCTTCCGGCTTCTGACTTTCTTGTTTGCTTCTCTTCCTCTTACCCTCAGCCATCATGGTTTGCGGCCAGAGAGATATTGACCGGCTGAAGCGCTCCAACACGCGCCTTAGCCGGGACAATGCCACGCTCCGGCTCCAGAATAGGGAGTGGCACAACAATGTCAACCAACTGGAGGCCACCATCAAGGAGCAGGAAGCGACCCTCGCCAGTCGGGCCAGCGCCTTCGACCTTCTAGAAAAGGAGGCCACCCGGCTGAAGGAGCACGCCCAGATGCTTGACAACGAGCTGATGGACATTGGCCTTCTGACGAAGGGTGAGTTTTTCTGCCGACACCGTGTGCTACCTGGGCCCGCACATCATCGAGCAGCTCGCCATTTTCGTGGCGTTCTGCGAGTGCTACCTGGGCTGCAGGCCCTATTTTCCCCTGTGGCAAGATCTGTTCCACGGGCAGATCAGTCGCAAGCAGGCGGCCCGATGCTTGCCGCGGGGGGCCTGACGTTTCAATTGAAGTCGAAGGCCTCCTTTTTCGGTCTGATGCTACCTGCCAAGGCGGCGAGTGAATGGAAGAAGTCTTGGTTCTACGTCACCGAGGCGACTCCTGACGGCGAGGTGGCGATCCCAAGATACTCCGCCGACCGGCCCGAACCGCGCCGACTCCAAGTCGGCAAGCTTCCAACAGACCAGCGGATGGTGGTGGATGAAATGCTTCAGACCATCCGCAGCCTGAAGAAGAAAGGTCTCCAGCCCATCAACCTATACAACTGCTGGCTCGGGCGGCGACTCGTCCCCCTGGCTCGCCGTGACCACTACATGTACGAGTATACGGGCCGGGAGGACTCGACGAAATCCTGCCTCGCCGAGTGGCAACTCGAGGATTACCTCCTGGCGTTGAAGAAGATCACCCAGACGGCGTACCTCGACGCGAAGGCTGGGGTCGCCCCCTACACCGCGAAGCATCCAGCCCCGACGGTAAGTCATCTTTCTATCGTACGCAGTCGCAGTTAATGCTGTCGCGGTTATACTAATATTTTCTTATGCCTACTGCACTTATTTCAAGTGGTGGAAGGGTGGCTTCCGCCCGCGGACGACGAGAATTCGAGCTCGTCCGTCCAGGAGGAGGGCGAATCGCCTCCAGCAAGGGGCGGCGTCGAGAGCGACAGGAGCAGCGACGACGACGAGTCCGAGGAAGAGGTCGCCCTGCTGGTTCGGAAAACTCGCGGACAACGGTAGGATGAGCTCGAAGCGAGCAAAAGCCTCGAACGTCATGATGATGACGACTACGAGCTCCCCGAGCACACCTCGCATCGCGAGGCCACTCCTTCGAACAAGAAGAAGAAGAATAAGAAGGAGGAGGTGAAGGCCCTTCCGAAGAAGAAGACAAAGCCAACGAGACAGGCGTCTCCGCCTTATTCGCCAAGCAGCTCTGACGCCACCAGTCTGGCCAGGGGCGAAGCACCACTGACGATGGCGACGCTAGATATCACCGCCGTCCTGAGCGAGGTGCCTCTGGCCTCGATGCCTCCGTCGTTCGCCCCAGTCTCTGGGTCGGGGGCTGCTTCGGTCGCGGCAGCTTCACCGCCCAGGGAAGCTCCCACCGAAAACGTTTCAGAAGCTCCTGTCGTGGCCTCGACAACAAAGAAGCCATCCGTGTCTTGGGCGCGCGACGTCCTAGAGATGGGCCGCAATCGACGACTGGGCCCCGAACTAGAAAAGCCGGCCAACATCCGCACGGGGCTACGATTCATTCCAGTCGCCAAGTGAGTTTTATTCACCTGCTTTATTTTTCCTTGTAGTCGAACGACTTCGCTCATATTCTCGATTTGCAGGACTGGGGTTAAAAAGATAGGTCACCCATCCGTGGCCAAGGTGCCGCCAGTCGTCATAGAGGAAGACCCCTCTCGGAAGATGAAGGCTGACGAGGTCGCTGCCCCCGCAGGCAGTGCCAAGAAGGCCAAGAGCGACGAGGTCGTCACGGTGTCTGACGACACGATGGTAGCCCCGAGCGATCCTGCGGTGGTGGCGGCCTCAGCAATCAAGGAGGGTGCTCCCTCGCCAGGGGTGACTGAGTCGGCCTCTTTTGGTGCTGGTGCGTCCATCGCGACCTTCCCGCGCTTCATGGCCAAAGCGGCCACGGCGAGTGGTACCACGCCATCGAGCCGCGCACCTAGGGTCGCCGAGACGGAGATCGAGCAATGTCGCGGGCATACTCCGGCTCTTCTCACCTCCGTGGATGCACTACAACTTCATGGCATGCTGGGCGCGGCCATCCAGTTATGTCTAGTCCCCAAGGATCGGTCCACAGAATTGCAGTGGTCAGATTCTTTTAGTGTTGTACTTTTATTTCTTGCGCCCAGTCCCCGAGTGCGCATTCGCTGAATTTCAGCGGGTGGGCGCTCGGTATTTTTGATCGCCAGTCCCCGAGTGTCTAGTCGCTGAATTTCAGCGGGTAGGCACTTTAGGTTTTTGATCGCCAGTCCCCGAGTGTCTAGTCGCTCAATTTCAGCGAGTGGGCACTTTAGGATTTCATTTTTGCTAACTGTTTTGCTTTTGCACAGGGTTTGCAGCGTGAATCAGCCGACCGGCTGGCTACGAAGTGTCGCGCGGAGAAGGAACTTGTCGCCGTTCAAGAGGCGAACAAGGGACTCCAAGCGATTGCTGCGAAGGCAGAAGAGGTTCGCCAGGACCTTGTCCCGGCGAGTGAGCTGACGGCGGCGCGATCGGCGTTGAGTTTGGCAGAACAGCGGATCGCCGATCTTGAGCGCGAGCTGAAGGGAGCGAAGGAGGAAGCGACCTCGGCGGATGGGCGAGCCAAGGCTGCTGTCATGGCCGCCGCTGAGGAGCGTAAGGTTTCCGACGCCCTTGTTGCTAGGCTTCAAGATGATTACTCCGCTCTTCAATACTTCATCACGGAGCTCTCCTGCCCTTTGATTGGTGAGTGTTCCTGCCTCTGCCTGTAACATATACATTGTGTAATTTTTGATGTATTCACTGTCACCTTCTGTCCGCAGGTCGGATCATTGATAGCGCGGAAGAGGCGAATTCGTTCGACGCCCGTCAATGTGTAGCCACGCTGGTTGACTCGGCCACGTTGTCGGCGACATGTATTCGGGCGTATCTTCAGGAGATGTCTCCCACGGAAGTGATTCCCAGCAACCTTGTCGAGGTGTGGCGATACTTGGAGAAGGCACCGTCGGTCGTCGAGTTCATGACGAGATCGGCTTTCCGACGCGGAGCGGCGACGGCGCTTAGCCTTGGGTTCGCTCACTTCCCGGAGCACTTCGACCTGGACGACGTGACGAGTGGCTACCCGTCGTCGACTGGCGCGGTGGAGATCTCCGAGGTGCTGGAGTGGACGGACCGTGCCGTGGTATACTCAGAGCGCGTCTGGGCGATGGGCGACCTCCTTCCTTATCAGGAGACGGTCGTCGCACCCAATGACCCCGAGCCGCAGCACCGGGACTTCAAGATCGATCAACCCTTCCGTGCGGCGATGGCGGGTGAGCTGACGACGTACCCGTCAAACCCGTACACTCCCTTCATTCGCAGTCACAAGGGTGGTGGCGAGTCGTCGTCGAAGCCTGCGGAGTAAAATATTGTGTCCTGGGGCGTCAGTAGCAGTTCTGCCGTTCGACATATTTTGTATTTTGTGACAGTTGCGACATGCTGTAATGAGATATCATGTTGTTTTGTGAATTGTCGTGTGTTTCTGATTGAGGGTTAAACGAGTCCCCGAGCGCGTCCGCCCTTTTTTATGGGGTTTACCTCGTTTGTTATGTGTTTGCGGTTTTGAATGTTTTGTTATTGAGGTCGACTCGCCCGAACTAGGAAAGCCAGTCGCAAGGCGACTCCCATGAGTGCTCTATACTTCACCGTTTTCCCTTGCGCGAACGAGGTCGGGTAGCCGAGTCCCCGAGCGTGGTACTTGGTTGTTCTAGGCGCGACTCGAGGGTGGGTGAGGACTTGGCGCGTTATGCTGAGCACATCACTCCTTCCTGGCCCGTTGGGCCAGTCGCATGGCGAGTCCTGGGCATGCTCTCATACTTGGTGTTTTCTCTAGCCGCTCACGCTGAACTGGTCGTCAGTCCCCGAGCGTGGTACTTGGCCGTTCGAGTCGCTGTGTCGAGGATGCGGAGGATCATGGTCGTTGTGGGAAGCGAAGGCAGTTGTCTTGGCTCGTTGAGCCAGTCAAGCTAGGCGACTCCAATGGGGCTCCGGGTAGGATTTTTCGTGGACGTTACAAGGCCTGGGGTAACCCAGTGCCCTTGTAGCGCACTACTTGGCCGTGCTGATCGCTGTACCAGAGGTTGACTTCTGCAGTTAGCTTGACGCTGTTATTACGAGTGTGAGTGGCACAATACACGGAGAGTAGACGCAATTTGCGGTAACCAATATTTTTTATTTCATAGCGACTAGAGGATACATATGTGGAGTTCTAGGAGTAGAACTTCCGTAGGAGGTTTACATTCCATGGTCGCTTGACGTCAAGTTTGCCGTCCCCACGGACGTCGATGAGGTAGTAGGCGTCATTGGCGAGTACTCGCCCTATTGCGAATGGTCCCTCCCACGGGGGGAGAGCTTGTGCATGCCCTTCTTGTCCTGGATGAGTCGTAGCACCAGGTCGCCTTCCTGGAAGGTGCGAGTTTTCACCCGCCGGCTATGGTAGCAGCGGAGTCCTTGCTGGTAGATGGCAGTGCGAGAGCGAGCTAGGTCGCGTGCCTCGTCTAGTTGATCGATTCCGTCCTGTCGTGCGAGTTCGTTCGCCGCCGCCGTGTAGTGGACGACCCTTGGCGAGTCGTGCTCGAGGTCGGTGGGCATGACTGCCTCGGCGCCGTACACCATGAAGAAGGGGGTGAACCCTGTCGACCTGTTGACTGAGGTGCGGATGCCCCAGATGACGGAGGGTAACTCCTCGACCCAGCACCCGGCGGTGCACTCGAGTGGTAATTGGAGCCGTGGCTTCAGGCCGTGGAGGATGCTCTGGTTGGCCCGTTCCGCCTGGCCGTTGGACTCCGGGTGGGAGACTAACGCGAGGTCGAGCCGGATGTGGTGCTCCTCGCAGAACTCGGCCATGGCCCCTTTGGCAAAGTTGGTGCCGTTGTCCGTGATGATGTTGTTTGGGAACCCGTAGCAATATATGAGCTCGCGTAGGAATTTGGTAGCGGTCTTCCCGTCGCATTTCCGGACTGGCTTGGCCTCCACCCACTTTGTGAATTTGTTGACCGCGACCAGGAGGTGGGTGAAGCCGGAGGGGGCCTTTTTGAAGGGGCCTACCATGTCCATACCCCACACGGCGAATGGCCAGGTCATAGGGATTGTCTTGAGCGCTGAGCTCGGCACGTGTGTCTAGTTGGCGTACTTATGGCTCCCGGCGCACCGCTGGACAATGTCGACGGCGTCGACCTGTGCCGTGGGCCAGTAGAAGCCGTGCCGCATAGCCTTGGCGACCAGGGAGCGGGCGCCGACATGGTGGCCGCAGTCGCCGGAATGGATGTCGTGGAGGATCTTGCGTCCTTCGGCGGGTTGGACGCAGCGTTGGAACACGCCGGTCACGCTGCGTTTGTGGAACTCGCCGTCGATGATGGTGAAGGATTTGCATCTACGTACGATCATCCGGCTGTCCGTCTCGTCTGCCGGCAAGGTGCCGGCCTCCAGGTATGCGATGTACGGCTTGGTCCGGTCGTCTGGCTCGGCGATGAGTGCGACCAGGGCGGCTTTTGGCTGCAGCGGGACTCCGATGTCGATCTCCCTTGGGGGAGAGACTGATGGCTTGGTGATCGTGTCGAGGAAGACGCCGACGGGTGGCGCGAGTCGAGCCGACCCGATGTGAGAGAGTGTGTCGGCCTCCTCGTTCTTCCGCCTGTCGATCCACTCGACGGAGTAGCCTGCGAAGTGTCCCCCCAACTTGTCTACTGCTTGTCGGTATGCCGCCATGGTGGGAGAGACGGCGTCGCAAGTGTCGGCGACTTGCCCAGCGACGAGGTCGGAGTCTCCGTAGCAGCGTAGGCGGTTGACGTTCATCTCCTTGGCAGCTCGCATGTCGTGGAGTAGTGCCTCGTACTCGGCCATGTTGTTGGTGAAGGGGGTGAAGTCGAGGCAGAGGACGTAACGAAGCTTGTCGCCCTTTGGTGAAGTTAGCACGCTACCTGCTCCTGCGCCGTCCGCGTTCTTGGATCCGTCGAAGTGCAGGCTCCAGTAGTGGAGGTATGGCATCTTTTCTGGCTGCTGGGCCTCTTCCCAGTCGGCGATGAAGTCCGCTAGAGCCTGCGACTTGATCGCTTTTCATGGCTCATATTTGATGTTGTGGACGCCGATTTCGACGGCCCACTTGGCGACTCGCCCGGTCACCTCGCGGTTGCGGATGATGTCCTGCAACGGTGCTGAGGAGACGACCGTGATCGGGTGCTCCTGGAAGTAGTGCGGTAGGCGCCGCTATGCTCTAAAGACCGCGTATACCAGTTTCTGGTACTGCGGGTATCGCTGGCGCGACTCGGTGAGGACCTCGCTGATGTAGTACACCGGTCGCTGTACCGGGCGCTCCTTTCCTTCCTCTGGCCGCTCGACGACCATGACGGCGCTGACGACGTGCTCGGAAGCCGCGACGTAGACCAGCATGGGTTCTTTGTCGACGGGGGTGGCGAGTAGCGGTGCTGCGAGTAACACCTTCTTGAGGTCGCGGAGCGCGTCGTCCGCCTCCTTGTCCCACTGGAAGGTGGGGTTCTTGCGCATCAGGCGGTATAGGGGCATCGCCTTTTCGCCCAGGCGGGGGATGAAGCGACTGAGAGCCGCTACTCGCCCGGCCAGCTTCTGGACGTCGCGCAGGCACTTGGGTTTGCCGAGTCGAGCGATCGTGTCGATCTTTGTGGGGTTCGCCTCGATCCCACGTTTGGAGACAACGTACCCCAGTAGTTGTCATGCTGGTACTCCGAAGGTGCACTTGCCTAGGTTGAGTTTTATCTTGTATTTCCGCAGGTTGGAGAATGTTTCTGCCAGGTCGGCGAGTAGATCGCCCTGGCGAGCGGACTTCACGACCACGTCATCGATGTAGACGTGGATATTGCGGCCAATTTGGCTCGCGAGACACTCCTGCATGCACCGCTGGTAGGTCGGCCCGGCGTTCTTGAGGCCGAAGGTCATGGCGGTGTAGCAGAAGGCTCCGAATGGCGTGATGAACGCCGTCTTCTCCTCGTCCTCAACAGCCATTTTGATCTGGTTTAGCCAGATTAGGCATCGAGGAAACACAGCGACTCTGTGCCCGCGGTGGAGTCGATTATTTGGTCGATCCGCGGGAGGACGAACTGCTCTTTCGGGCAGGAGTTGTTTAAGTTTGTGTAGTCGATACACATCCTCCAGGTCCCGTTCTTCTTCTCGACCAAGACTGGGTTTGCCAGCCACTTGGAGTATTTGATTGGCCGGATGAAGCCTGCAGCGAGTAGACGCTGCACCTCCTCGGCGATAGCTCGGCGGCGCTCTTCATTGAAGGGCCGCAACGACTGCTTGACGGGTCGCACTTTGGGGTCGGCGTTTAGTTTGTGCTCAGTGAGTTCCCTAGGGACACCAGGCATGTCAGAAGGCTTCCATGCGAAGATGTCCCTGTTCTCACGAAGGAACTCGATGAGCTCGCCTTCCTAGGCTGGGCTCATGCCCGTCCCGATCGTCACCATCTGGCTGGAATCGGCTGGGACTAGCTCGACGGTGCGGGTGTGCGTCGTTGCCTCGAAGGCTGAGGTGTTTGCGCCCTCCGAGTTGGGCTTCTTGAGTATGGTGGTGTCATCGTTGTTGACCCCGCTCGCGTACTTGGCGAGCTCGTCGGCATGGTTGGTCTCTGCCGCAATGACGGCGTCGGCGAGTTCGGCTCCTTTGGCTTCGCACTTGGCGGCCATGTCGGGGTCGCCGTTGATGGTGATGACGCCGCACGGCCCGGGGAGATTCATCGCGTTGTACGCGTAGTGGGGCGCTGCCATGAATTTGGCGAACGCCTGGCGCCCCAGGACGCAATGGTAGGGGCTGTCGAAGGGTACCAGCTCGAAGACGATCCGCTCGGTGTGGAAGTTTGCTGGTGTGCTGAAGGTGACTGGCAGCGTGACCTTGCCGATCAGGTATGCCTTCCGACCGGGGACGATGCCGTGGAACGTGGTGTAGGTCGTCTTGACCATCGACTGCGGGAGCCGCAGTCGCCTGAAGGTGTCCAGGTACAGGATGTTGATGGAGCTGCCGCCGTCCATCAATGTCTTGGGGAGCCAGTAGTCGCCCACCTTAGGCTTGACCACCAGGGCGACGCGGCCGGGGTACTCGATGCGTGGCGAGTGGTCCTGGCGGCTCCAGGTGATGGGCTGCTCCGACCAGTTGAGGAACTGGGGAACGTCCACCTGGGCCACCGTGTTGACGGCGACGGCGCGGGCGATGACCTTCTTCTCGCGCTTCGTGTTGAAGCCTATGAAGGTATGGAGCGAGACGGCCACATTGCCGAATTTTCCGCCGTTTGGCGGGTTATTGTCAGGGTCCTCCCGCGCTCGCCGTGCCTTCTCAATCTCCCTGAGAGTGTGGCAGTCGGCGGTCATGTACGTGGAGGGTTTCCCTTCCCTGCTGTGAAATTCACAAGGTTGGTTAAGGAGGGCCGCGGGGTCGAACCTTGGTTTCGCCTAGTAGTTGTCGTTGTCGCGGTGTTGCCCTCCGTCGCGGCGGAAGCTCTTGGGCTCGCGCTGCGCGTGCCCGGCGTTGGCGACGAAGTCGACTCGCCCATCATTGCGGTGCTTGCCAGTGAGGCGAGTGTTGCTGTAGCGTAGGTAGGACTTTCGTCCGTTGTCGTTGTCGTTCGTGCGGAGCTGGCCTCCCGACTCGTCGTCGGTTTCTTGGTTTGGATCTTCCTCCACGTACCGTTTGGCGATCTCGAGGAGGTCCGGTATGTTGTCGAGCGTGCGAGAATGTCGCTTGAGCTTGGCGACCAAGGGCTCGTAGCGGCACGAGGTATTGAAGCAATGGATCGCGGTGTCCGGGTGGATGCCAACCGCGTTGTACCATAGTTCTTGCCACCGCTGGACCAAGTTGCGGGTCGACTCGCGGGGTCCCTGGACGCATCGCTCCAGGTCCTCGATGGCGGTGGCGCGGGTGTAGGAGCACTCGAAGTGCCTGACGAAGGCGTCGCGCATCTCCTCCCAGGAGTCGATGCTGTCCTGGGGGAGGGTGTTGATCCATTGCCTGCACGTCCCCTCCATCATCAAGGGGAGGTAACGGGCGGCTAGCAGGTCGGCTTGGCCAGCGATCCCCATCGCCATGAGGTATGTATCCAGCCACACGGAGGGGTCATACGAAGGGCCGTACTTCTCTATTTCCTTCGGCGCCTTGAAGTTCGCCGGGTATTTTTCGCCTTGGATCATCGGAACGAAGCACCTGGGCCCGAGTCGACTTAGCGACCCCATCGGCTAGCCGTCGCGGCGATTGGTGAGGGTGTGTCGCAGGTCGTCGGGCTGGTGTGCGCGCCAGCTTTGGTTTTTGATGATGTGGGTGCGGGCGTCGATGGGCTGACCGTTGGCGGCGACGAAGTTGGTCGCTGGCCTGGGGTCGTTGGTGGAGAGTGCCGCGTTCGCAGGTCGATGTTGGAGCTGCAGTGGCTCTGGTGGCAGGCAGTTGAGGGTGTTTGCCGCCAATGGGCGGCCGCTTGAGGCCGCTCTGCTTCCCGAAGAACGCGAGTACACCCGACCCTGCGAGTCGGCGCCTGCGTTTTGCTGCTCGACCGCCTTTGCGAGCAGGGCCCTGACGTACTGGATCTGTAGGGTGCCGTCACCAGTGGTCGTGATGTTGTCGGCCTGCTCGGCCCGCCACGAGGTTGTCCATCGGGGTGGAGAACAGTGGTAGGCCATTCGCGTCTCGCTCCCGTGAGGAGACCACTATCCGCGGCTGAACCCTGGGGGGTGTGCGGTTGGGTGGAGGTGGGGCGCCCATCGCCATCGAACCTGGTGGGGGCCGTGCGCTTCCTCCTGGTGGCGCGTTCTCGTAGATCGCGCGCTCGGCCACGCGGGCTGGGTCGTTTTCGTCATCAAAGTTCAGGGCGCGCCCCTAGACGGTGGGGTTCAGGCGCGACCTGATTCACTGCTGGTGGTAGCGTGACAGCTCCTGTGCCGTCACCTGCTCGAGGCGAAATTTTTCGCGCTTGGCTTGCTCTTTGCGGACTGCCTCCGCCAGCTTCAGGCGGAGTTCCTCGACCTCCGTTGTCGTGGCGTTGGGAGGGATCGGGGTGGAGAAGGGATCCTCCGGCGGATCGGTGCCAGTCGCCATGTAGGTCGCGGCGTGGCGACCGGTCCCGTCGCGGAGGTCGGCGGAGTTTTCCGACCCGGAGTCGAAGTCGAAGATACGAAGGATGGAGGGATCCTCGAAGTCTCCCATGTTGGAGACCTGGGTGATGGAGCCCGCGGGTGAAGCCGCGGTGATGGATCCGGCGAGTGACAACGGGGTCGCCGAGTCGGCGTCATCGTTGAGGGCCGCGTCTTCTGCGGCCGCGGAGTTTTCAGCCACGTTGTTGTGGGCTGAGTTGTACTCGGAGGCAAGGCGATGGATCGTGCAGACCTGGCTCTCAGAGAGCCGGTCGCGTGGCGGCGACTCGCGGAGGCGAGCCGAGTCCTCCGAGACGATGATGTCGGTGAGGCCGACGAAGAGGCTGATCGTTCCTACTAGCAAGATCATGCTGTGCGTGATGGGTCACGCCGCCGGGACGTAGCTGCTCGGCAAGATCTGGAGCATCTCGCCAATCACTATCATGCGGCCGGTGGCGACCGACTCGTTGATGGGCAGATTGGATCTCGCCGCAGAACACCGGCCAGACCGGCCAGGCCCCACGGTGGGCGCCACTGTCGTGGGAATGGTCACAGAAGATGCTGCAATCGGCAGCGAGTAGTAGAACGAGGGGCAAGGGCGACCAACCATATGCGGTGCGAGATGAGGGTAGAGACACGGGGTTTTACCCAGGTTCGGCCCCCCGGAGGGTAAAGACCTACTCCTGCTAGATTGTATTACGATGGTGTTACAATGGGGCGAGCTCGGCGGCTAGGCGGCGAGTCGCTTGGGTGTATGATGGAACGTGTCTCTACACGCCCTGTAGGGAGGTTTATATAGACTCACCTCCCCCTAGGGTTTACATATCTCAACCGTATCAGTTAAGGCTTCGGTACTCGTTTAACCTAGTCCGACTGGGCCTATCTACTCGCCTGGGCCTTCAGCCTCCAGTCGCTCGGATCCACACCGGGCCTAGATCCAGTTGCCGTCTTGCAGGCCCACTCGCCAGTTCCTGGGCTAGTCGGAAACGTCCTGCTGGGTATACCCCGGTAGGCATATCCCCATCACCCGTGTCGGCTCCGAGATGGCTCTTGCCTTGATGCTGTCCTGGTACAAGGACGCCTGCCTTGACAAGCTGGTGGACGGCTTCCGAGCTGGCACGGATCTCGAAGCCGTGCGCTGGGCCTACCCATACCTTCGCTCCGCCACGATCACAATTGCGGATATGTCGACATCGACGAGGTGCTCACGGAGGACGAGGGGAGTTCGGGGGCTGATGGCGCGGGGGCGGATGGCGCGGAGGCGTCCTCCCAGGATGGCGGAGCTAGAACGGCCCATCCTCACGGCAAAGGTCCGGCCGCCTGAAGATGAAGACCCCGGGATGCCGGGTGAATTTGTAAATGCCTTTCTGTTTCTCGCACTTGTCTTTTGAACCATCTGGACGTGTGGGGCCTTCGTCCCCCGAAGTTTAAGTAATTTGGCTGGTTGGGTTTGCCTTCATGCACCCGCTTATGCTTGTGTTTTGGTCGAGTGGCCTTTCCGGCCGATCCACTCCAGCCGGGTTTATCTTGCATTTGTCTTGCGCTTTATTTCTTCTGACTTCCTGACGGTCTACCGACTTGCCCTGGCCGGTTGGCACATCTGCTAGCCAGACGCTACATCTTTCTAGTGGGGGCGCGCCAGCGCACCCACTGGGTGTAGCCCCCGATATTCGGAACAGCTGGAGTAGCCAGGTGTTTCGAATCATCAAAAAATTCTTGTTTTTAACCTTCCTTTGCCGGATGTGACCGGCTTAGCCGGGACGGGGAATCTGCACCGCGGTCCGGCTAAGCATGTGTCGTGAGAATGGTCACGGCAGATGCTGCAATCGGCAGCGAGTAGTAGAACGAGGGGCAAGGGCGGCCAGCCATCTGTGGTGCGAGATGAGGGCAAAGACACAGGGTTTTTCCCAGGTTCGGCCCCCCGGAGGGTAAAGACCTACTCCTGCTAGATTGTATTATGGAGGTGTTACAATGGGCGAGCTCGGCGGCTAGGCGGCGAGTCGCTTGGGTGTATGAGGGAACGTATCTCTACTCACCCTTTAGGGAGGTTTATATAGGCTCACCTCCCCTAGGGTTTACATATCTCAACCGATTCGGTTACAGCTTTAACAGTCGTTTAACCCAATCCGACTGGGCCTATCTACTCGCCTGGGCCTTCAGCTTCCAGTCGCTCGGTACCTTGCTGGGCTTCAATCCACTCGCCGTTCTGCAGGCCCACTCGCCAGCTCTCGGTCCAGTCGGAAACGCCTTGCTGGGTATACCCCAGCAGTCATATCCCCATCAGTAGTCCCCGAGGCCGTCGTCGATTGGGCGTAAGTGGCTGCTGGTAGTCGGAGTATACGGCTTCAGAGTAGGCATCCAGTCGAATCGTCGGCGGGCTCCTGCATAAGGGAGGAAATCCGGTGAACCAAGTCGCGGCTTGGGCGAGTCGAGTCGGCGGGACGCGGTCATGGTGATTGACCTGGCGAGCCGAGTGGCTGCAGTCGGACCGTCAGGCGTGGTCAAACTAGCCGTTGGGGTAACCCAACGGTAACTTTTGGCGTAATCATCGCGCGGTAACGGCCTCCTGATTTGGCGGGTAACTCCCGCTATATAAGAGGAATGGCAGGAAATCGTAGAGCCAACTGCCCACCACTTCTTCCGAGTGCGCGCATTTTCCTTCCTTTGCTCCGCGATCCAATCGACCCGAAATCCTCCGATCTCCAACCAACATCTCGGCCATGGCCCTTTCCACCGAACCATGGGGCAGGTCCAAGTGCACGAGGGCGCAGCTGGCCTCTTTCGAGGAGGCCGGGATCCTGCGATCCGGCTGTTGGCGTATCCCCGCAACCGGAGAAACGACCCCAAACCCGCGAGAGAGGGAGTTCGTTTGTTTCACCAGTCATCTTGAGCGAGGGCTAGGGTTTCCCACGTCCTTGTTCTTCCGGCGCCTTTGCGCCTACTATGGGATCCAGCCTTCAGATCTGGGTCCCCACAGCATCGAGCAGCTCGCCATCTTCGTGGCGTTCTGCGATGCTACTTGGGCTGCCGGCCCTACTTTCCCTTGTGGCAGGATCTGTTCCATGGACGGATCAGCCGCGAGGAGGCAGGCGGCCCAATGCTAGCCTCGGGCGGCTTGACGTTCCAGCTCAAGTCCAAAGCATCCTTCTTCGACCTGATGCTACCCGCCAAGGCAGCGACCGACTGGAAAAAGTCGTGGTTCTACGTGACCGAGGCGACCCCGGAGGGCGAGGCGGCGATCCCGCGGTACTCCGCTAGCTGTTCGGAGCCGCGCCATCTCCAAGTCGGCAAGCTTCCCGACGACCACCGGATGGTCGTTGACGAGATGCTCCAGACCATCCGTGGTTTGAAGAAGAAGGGCCTCCAAACGATAAATCTGTACAATTGCTGGCTTGGGCGGCGGCTTGTTCCACTCGCCCAGCGCGACCACTACATGTACCAATACACCGGCCGGGGGGACTCGACGAAGGCCTGCCTCGACGAGTGGAGGATGGAAGATTACCTCTCAGCACTAAAGAAGATTACCCAGGCGGTGTACCTGGATGCGCAGGCCGGGATCGCCCCCTACACCGCGAAGCGTCCAGCTCCAAGGGTAATTTCTTAACCTTGTTCGCAGTCGCAGTGTATGCAGTCGCGGTAATCCTGATCCTGTTTGTATCCATCGCAGCTATTCCAGGTGGTGGAAGGGTGGCTCCCACCTTCGGATGATGAGAGCCCGGACCCATCCGCCCAGGACGTAGGCGAATCACGACCCGCGAGGGGCAACGAAGACGACGAGGACGAGTCCGAAGAAGAGGTCGCCCCGATGGTCCGAAAGACCCGCGGGCAACGTCAGCGCGAGATCAAAGCGAGCAGAAGCCTCGAGCGCCACGACGATGACGACGAACTCCCAGAGACCACCTCGCGCCGTCAAGCCACTCCGTCGAAGAGGAAGGAGAAGAAGAGGGAGGCGAGGGCCCCCCTGAAGAAGAAAACGAAGCCGTCGAAGACGGCCTCACCGCCACACTCGGCGAGCAGCTCCGATGCTCCCAGCCCAACTGGTGACGGTGCGCCACCAGCGACAACCGCGCTGGACACGGTGACTATGGAGGTGCCGCTGGCCTCATTGCCTCCGCCATTCGCCCCAGTCTCCGGGCTGGGGGAGGCTCCGGCCGCGGCGGCTTCGCCGTGCAGGGAGGCTCCGGCTGCGGCGGCTTCACCTCGCAAGGAGGCTCCAGCTGCAGCAGCTCCGACTCACGAGGAAGCTCCCGCCAAGGATGTCCCAGAGGCGCCGGCTGCAGCCTCATCGACGAAGAAGCCGTCCGTGTTTTGGGCACACGATGTCCTGGAACTGGGGCTCAGTCGCCGACTGGGCCCTGAAATGGAAAAACCGACCGGCCTTCGTACGGGGCTACGATTCATCCCAGTCGCCAAGTGAGTGTGCTCACCCCTTCTTATTTTCCATAACTATTTCGATTGTCTTTGTTGATTCGATTAATGTGCAGGACCGGAGTGAAAAGGATGGGCCATCCGACCGTGGCCAAGGTGCCCTCCGCCGCTAGCGAGGAGGATCCTTCACGCAAGAGGAAGGCGGACGAGGTCGTCGCCTCAGCGGATGGCAGTAATAAGGCCAAGGGCGACGACATCGTCACCATCTCTGACGATACGGCGGCCGCGCCGGCCGAGCCCGCGGCGGAGGCAGCCGCGTCTACGAAGGAACCCGCGGCGGAGGCGACCTCCCTTGGAGCGGGTGCCTCCATCGCTACCTTCCCCCGCTTCGTGACCAAGGAGGCCACGGCGAGTGGGGTTGCGCCCTCAAGCCACGCTCCTGGGACCGCCGATGCTGAAGTCGACCAGCGTCGTGGGCACACGCCAGCGTTACTCGCGTCCGTGGACGCGATCCAGCTCCACGGCATGCTTGGCGCAGCCATCCAGGTGCATCCAGTCCCCGAGGATCAGGTCGGTGTTTTGCAGTGGCGTGATTCTTATAATTTCTCGTCTTTTATTTTCGTTTCCAGTCCCCGAGTGCGTACTCGCTGAATTTCAGCGAGTGGGCACTTAGGAATTTCTAGATCGCCAGTCCCTGAGTCCCTGAGTGCGCACTCGCTGAATTTCAGCGGGTGGGCACTTAAGAATTTCTTGATCGCCAGTCCCCGAGTGCGCACTCGCTGAATTTCAGCGGGTGGGCACTTAGGAATTTCTTGATCGCCAGTCCCCGAGTGCGCACTCGCTGAATTTTAGCGGGTGGGCACTTAGGAATTTCTTGATCGCCAGTCCCCGAGTGCGCATTCGCTGAATTTCAGCGGGTGGGCACTTATGGAGTTCGTTTTAACTGACTTTTTCGGTGATGTGCAGGGTCTGCAGCTTGAGTCGGCGGACCGATTGGCCGCGAAACAGCGCGCGGAGAAGGAGCTGGCCATCGTCCAGGAGACGAACAATGGTCTTCAGGCTGTTGCTGAGAAGGCAGATCAAGCTCGCCAGGGGCTTGTCCCCGTTGGTGAGTTAGTGGCGGCACGATCTGCTCTGGGTGCCGCTGAAGAACGGATCGCCGACCTCGAGTGCGAACTGCGGGAGGCGAGAGAAGAAGCTATCTTGGCGGACGGGCGAGCTAAGGCCGCCATTGCGGCCGCAGAGGAGGATCGCAAGGTGTCGGAAGTCCTTATTGCTGGGCTTCAGGACGACCACACGTCGCTTCAGTGCTTCATCACGGGACTCGCCCGCCCGCTGCTTGGTGAGTGCTTCCTCCCTTTCTTATGGTTGTGGTTTTTGTGGTACCCATAATACTCATCATTGTCCTTTTCTTCGCAGGTCGCATCATTGATAGCGACGAAGAGGCGAGCTCGCTCGACGCAAGGCAGTGCGTAAGCATGCTCGTTGACTCGGCGACGCTGTCAGCGACCTGCATCCGCGCCTACCTCCAAGAAATATCACCCACGGAGGTGATTCCCAGCGACCTCGTTGAGGTGTGGAAGTACTTGGAGAAGGCACCCGCGGTCGTTGAATTTATGACGCGATCGGCGTTTCGGCGTGGAGCATCGACGGCCCTGAGCCTTGGACTCGCCCACTTCCCCGAAGACTTCGACATCGACGATGTGACGAGTGGGTACCCATCGTCAACTGGCGCGGTGGATCTGTCCGAGGTTCTCAAGTTGCAAGAGTGTGCCGCCACGTACTCGGAGCGTGTCTGGGCGATGGGCGACCTCCTTCCCTACCAGGAAACGGTCGTCGCGCCGAACGACCCCGAGCCGCCGCATCGTGACTTCAAGGTCGAGCAGCCTTTTCGCGCGGCGATGGCGGGTGAACTGACGACGTATCCATCAAACCCGTACACCGTGTTCATCCGTAATCGCCGGGATGCTGGCGAGTCGTCATCGAAGCCTGCAGAGTAGGGTAGTTTGCCTTGAAGCGTTAGCAGCAGTTCTGCCACGCGGGCATATTTTGTAACATAAGACAATGCAATATGCGATTGAATGGGACGTCGTGTGTATTTTGGTATTTGTTTGTGTGCTTTGGATTGATTTTGGACGAGTCCCCGAGCGCGTCCGCCCTTTTGTGGGGTTTACCTCGTATATGATGTGTGTGTTGTTATCATGTGTTTTGTTGCTTTGGTCGACTCGCCCGAGCTCGGAGAGCCAGTCGCAAGGCGACTCCCTTGAGTGCTCTGTACTTTACCGTTTTCCCGTACGCGAACGAAGTCGGGTGGCCGAGTCCCCGAGCGTGGTACTTGGTAGTTCTAGGCGCGACTCGAGGGTGGTTGAGGACTTAGCGCGTTGGTGTGAGCGCGTCACTCCTGCCTGGCCCGTAGGGTAAGTCGCTTGGCGAGTCCTGGGCATGCTCTCTTACTTGGCGTTTTCCCTGACCGCTCTTGACGAACTGGTATTCAGTCCCCGAGCGTGGTACTTAGCCGTTCGAGTCGCTATGCCGAGGATGCGGAGGACCAAGGTCGCTGTGAGAAGCGAGGGCAGTTGTCTTGGCTCGTAGAACCAGTCGAGCTAGGCGACTCCAATGGGGCTCCGGGTTGGCGTTTTTCGTGGACGATGCAAGACCTGAAGTGATTCAGTGCTCTTACACCGCACTACTTAGCCGTTCCGATCGCTGTACCAAAGGTTGACTTCTGCATTTTAGCATACCGCTGTTATTACGAGTGCGAGTGGCACAAGTCATGGAGAGTAGGCGCAATTTGCGGTAACCGTTTCTTTTATTTCATAGCGACTGGAGAGTACATGTGTGGGGTTCTAGGAATAGAACTTCCGGAGGAGGTTTATATTCCATGGTCGCTTGACGTCGAGCTCGCCGTCCCCGCGGACGTCGATGAGGTAGTAGGCGTCGTTGCCGAGTACGCGCCCGATAGCGACTGGGCCTTCCCACGGAGGGAGAGCTTGTGCATGCCCTTCTTGTCCTGGATGAGGCGTAACACCAGGTCGCCTTCCTGGAAGGTGCGAGCTTTCACCCGCCGGCTGTGGTAGCGGCGGAGTCCTTGCTGGTAGATGGCGGTGCGTGACCGAGCGAGGTCGCGTGCTTCGTCGAGCTGGTCGACCCCATCTTGGGGGCCAGCTCGTTTGCAGCCTCCGTATAATGGACGACTCGCGGCGAGTCGTGTTCGAGGTCGGTGGGCATGACTGCTTCGGCACCGTAGACCATGAAGAAGGGAGTGAATCCCATCGATCTGTTAACCGAGGTACGGATTCCCCAGATGACGGAGGGCAACTCTTCGACCCAGCACCCGGCGGTGCGCTCGAGTGGTACTTGGAGTCGCGGCTTCAGGCCGTGGAGGATGCTTTGGTTGGCCCGTTCCGCCTGCCCGTTGGATTCCGGGTGGGCGACTGACGCGAGGTCGAGCCGGATGTGGTGCTCTTCGCAGAATTCGGCCATGGCTCCCTTGGCGAAGTTGGTGCCGTTGTCCGTGATGATACTGTTTGGGAACCTGTAGCGATATATGAGCTCGCGTAGGAATTTAGTGGCGGTCTTCCCGTCGCATTTCCGGACTGGCTTGGCCTCCACCCACTTAGTGAATTTGTCGACGGCGACTAGCAGGTGGGTGTAGCCGGAGGGGGCTTTCTTGAAGGGGCCTACCATGTCCATGCACCATACGGCGAATGGCCAGGTGATGGGGATTGTTTTGAGCGCCGAGCTCGGTACGCGCGTCTGATTGGCGTACTTCTGGCACCCGGCGCATCGCTGGACGATGTCGACAGTGTCGGCGTGTGCGGTGGGCCAGTAGAAGCCGTGTCGCATAGCCTTGGCGACCAGGGAGCGAGCGGCTGCGTGGTGGCCGCAGTCACCTGAGTGAATGTCGTGGAGGATTTTGCGTCCTTCAGCCGGTTGGACGCAGCGTTGGAACACGCCGGTGACGGTGCGCTTGTGTAGCTCGCCGTTGATGATGGTGTAGGACTTGCATCGGCGAGCGATCATTCGAGCGTCTGTCTCGTCTGCTGGCAAGGTGCCGGCTTCCAGGTAGGCGATGTAGGGCTTGGTCCAATCGTCTGGCTCGGTGATGAGTGCGACCAAGGCTGCCTCTGGTTGGAGTGGGACTCCGATGTCGATCTCCCTCGGGGAGAGACTGATGGTTTGGAGATTGTGTCGAGGAACACGCCGGCGGGTGGTGCGAGTCGAGCCGACCCGATGCGAGAGAGGGCGTCGGCCTCCTCGTTTTTCCGAATGTCGATCCACTCGACAGAGTAGCCGGTGAAGTGGCCGCCCAACTTGTCCACCGCTTGGCGGTACGCCGCCATGGTAGGGGAGACGGCGTCGCAGGTGCCGGCGACTTGCCCCGCGACGAGGTCGGAATCTCCGTAGCATCGGAGGCGATTGACGTTCATCTCCTTGGTGGCTCGCATGACGTGGAGTAGGGCCTCGTATTCAGCCATGTTGTTGGTGCAGGGCGTGAAGTCGAGGCAGAGGATGTAGCGGAGCTTGTCGCCCTTTGGTGAAGTCAACACTATCCCTGCTCCTGCACCGTCCGCGTTCTTGGAGCCGTCGAAGTGCAGGCTCCAGTAATGCAGGTACGGCAGCTTCTCTGGCTGCTGGGCCTCCTCCCAGTCGGCGATGAAGTCTGCCAGCGCCTGCGACTTAATCGCCTTTCGTGGTTCGTATTTGATGTTGTGGACGCCGATTTCGACGGCCCACTTGGCGACCCGCCCGGTCGCCTCGCGATTGCGTATGATGTCTTGCAGTGGCGCTGAGGAGACGACCGTGATCGGGTGCTCCTGGAAGTAGTGCGGCAGGCGCCGCTGAGCCCTGAAGACCGCATATACTTGCTTTTGGTACTGTGGGTACCGCTGGCGCGACTCGGTGAGGACCTCGCTGATGTAGTACACCGGCCGCTGAACCGGGCGCTCCTTTCCTTCCTCTGGTCGTTCGACGACCATCACAGCGCTGACGACGCGCTCGGACGCCGCGACGTAAACCAGCACAGGTTCTTTGTCGGCGGGGGCGGCGAGTAGTGGTGCGGCGAGTAGCACCTTTTTGAGGTCGCGGAGCGCGTCGTCCGCCTCCTTGTCCCACTGGAAGGTGGGGTTCTTGCGCATCAGGCGGTATAGGGGCATCGCCTTTTCGCCCAGGCGGGGGATGAAGCAACTGAGAGCCGCTACTCGCCCGGCCAGCTTCTGGACGTCACGCAGGCACTCGGGTTTGCCGAGCCGGGCGATCGTGTCGATATTTGTTGGGTTCGCCTCGATCCCTCGTTTGGAGACGACATACCCCAGTAGTTGTCCGGCGGGTACACCGAAGGTGCACTTGCCTGGGTTGAGATTTCTCTTGTACCTTCGCAGGTTGGCGAAGGTTTCCGCCAGGTCGGCGAGTAGGTCGCCTTGGCGAGCGGACTTCACAACCACGTCGTCGATGTAGACGTGGATGTTGCGGCCAATTTGGTTCGCGAGGCATTCTTGCATGCACCGCTGGTAGGTCGCCCCGGCGTTCTTGAGGCCGAAGGTCATGGCGGTGTAGCAGAAGGCTCCGAATGGCGTGATGAACCCAGAGTAGGCGTCGAGGAAACATAGCGACTCCGAACCCGCGGTTGAATCGATTATCTGGTCGATCCGCGGGAGGACGAACTGCTCCTTTGGGCAGGCGCTGTTCAGGTTTGTGTAGTCGATACACATTCTCCAGGTCCCGTTTTTCTTCTCGACCAGGACTGGGTTTGCCAGCCACTTGGAGTACTTGATTGTCCGGATGAAGCCGGCAGCGAGTAGACGCTGCACTTCCTCGGCGATTGCTCGACGGCGTTCTTCATTGAAGGGCCGTAGCGACTGCTTGACAGGTCGCACTTTGGGGTCGGCGTTCAGTTTGTGCTCAGCGAGCTCCCTAGGGACACCGGGCATGTCGGAGGGTTTCCATGCGAAGATGTCCCTGTTCTCACGGAGGAACTCGATGAGCGCGCCTTCCTATGCTG
The DNA here is from genome assembly GCA_910589765.1 of Avena atlantica. Taxonomy (NCBI): domain Eukaryota; kingdom Viridiplantae; phylum Streptophyta; class Magnoliopsida; order Poales; family Poaceae; genus Avena; species Avena atlantica. The sequence goes on from OU342735.1 coordinate 478,762,188, forward strand.
GGATCATGCCTGTCCCGATCGTCACCGTCTGGCTGGAGTCGCCTGGGACCAGCTCGACGGTGCGGGTGTGCGTCGTTGCCTCAAAGGTTGAGGTGTTTGCGCCCTCTGAGTTGGGCTTCTTGAGTATTGTGGGGTCGTCGTTGTTGACCCCGCTCGCGTATTTGGCGAGCTCGTCGGCGTGGTTGGTCTCTGCCGCGATGACGGCGTCGGCGAGCTCGGCTCCTTTGGCCTCGCACTCGGTGGCCATGTCGGGGTCGCCGTTGATGGTGATGACGCCGCACGGACCGGGGAGCTTCATCGCGTTGTACGCGTAGTGGGGCGCTGCCATGAATTTAGCGAACGCCTGGCGCCCCAGGACGCAGTGGTAAGGGCTGTCAAAGGGCACCAGCTCGAAGACGATCCGCTCGGTGCGGAAGTTTGCCGGTGTGCCGAAGGTGACTGGCAGCGTGACCTTGCTGATCGGATACACCGTCCGACCGGGGACGATGCCGTGGAACGTGGTGTGGGTCCTCTCGATCATCGACTGCGGCAGCCGCAGCCGCCTGAAGGTGTCGAGGTAGAGGATGTTGATGGAGCTACCGCCGTCCATCAGTGTCTTGGGGAGCCAGTAGTCGCCAACCTTGGGCTTGACCACCAAGGTGACTCGTCCTGGGTACTCGATGCTCGGCGAGTGGTCTTGCCGGCTCCAGGTGATGGGCTGTTCCGACCAGTTCAGGAACTGGGGGACGTCTATTTGGGCCACCGCATTGACGGCGCGGGCGGTGACCTTCTTCTCGCGCTTCGTGTTGAAGCTTGTGAAGGTGTGGAGCGAGCCGGCTACTTTGCCGAATTTTCCGCCACTTGGCGGGTCGTTGTCGGGGTCCTCCCGTGCTTGCCGTGCCTTCTCGATTTCCCTAAGGGTGTGGCAGTCGGCGGTGGTGTGCGTTGCGGGCTTCCCTTCCCTGCTATGGAACGCACATGGTTGGTTAAGGAGGGCCGCGGGATCGAACCTTGGCTTGTTCTTGTAATTGCCGCCATCGCGGCGTTGCCCTCCGTCGCGGCGGTAGCTCTTGGGCTCACGCTGCGCGTCCCCGGCGTTGGCGACGAAGTCGACTCGCCCGTCACTGCGGCGCTTGCCAGTGAGGCGAGTGCCGCTGTAGCGTAGGTCGGTTCGGCATCCTCCGTCGTTGCCGCCCGTGCGGCGTTGCCCTCCTGACTCGTCGTCAGTTTCCTGGTTTGGATCTTCCTCGGCGTACCGTTTGGCGATCTCGAGGAGGTCGGGGATGTTGTCGAGTGTGCGGGAGTGTCGCTTGAGCTTGGCGACTAGAGGCTCGTAGCGGCACGAGGTCTTGAAGCAATGGATCGCGGTGTCCGGGTGGATGCCGACCGCGTTGTACCAAAGCTCTTGCCACCGTTGGACCCAGTTGTGGGTCGACTCGCGGGGTCCCTGGACGCATCGTTCCAGGTCCTCAATAGTGGTGGCGCGGGTGTAGGAGCACTCGAAGTGCCTGACGAAGGCGTTGCGCATTTCCTCCCAGGAGTCGATACTGTCCTGGGGGAGAGTGTTGATCCACTGCCTGCACGTCCCCTCCATCATCAGGGGGAGGTAACGGGCGGCGAGTAGGTCAGTGTGACCCGCGATCCCCATTGACATGAGGTATGTGTCGAGCCAGACGGCGGGGTCGTACGAGGAGTCGTACTTTTCTATCTCCTTTGGCGCCTTGAAGTTTGGCGGGTACTTCTCGCCTCGGATCATTGGTCCGAAGCACTTGGGCCCGAGTCGACTGAGCGACCCCATAGGCTCGCCGTCGCGGCGATTAGTTAGGGTGTGCCGCAAGTCGTCGGGCTGGCGTGCGCGCCAGCTTTGGTTGTTGATGATGTGGGTGCGGGCGTCGATGGGTTGCCCGTTAGCGGCGACGAAGTTGGTCGCCGGCCTGGGGTCGTTGGTGGAGAGTGCCGCGTTCGCGGGTCGGTGTTGGAGCTGCAGTGGCTCTGGTGGCGGGCAATTGAGGGTGTTTGCCGCTGCTGGGCGGCCGCTGGAGGCCGCTCTGCTTCCCGAGGAACGCGAGTATACTCGACCTTGCGAGTCGGCGCCCGCTTTTTGCTGCTCCACGGCCTTCGCGAGCAGGGCCCTGACGTACTGGATCTGTAGGGCACCGTCGCCAGTGGCCGTGATGCTGTCGGCTGCTGCTCGGCCTGCCACGAGGTTGTCCATCGGGGTGGAGAACAGTGGGAGGCCGTTTGCGTCTCGCTCCCGTGAGGAGACTACTATCCGCGGCTGGTCCCTGGGAGGGGTGCGGTTGGGTGGTGGTGGGGCACCCATCGCCGTTGATCCTGGCGGGGGCCGGGCGCTTCCTCCTGGTGGCGCGTTCTCGCAGATTGCGCGCTCGGCTATGCGGGCCGGGTCATTTTCGTCGTCGAAGTTCAGGGCACGCCCTTGAACGGTGGGGTTCAAACGTGACCTGATCCGCTGCTGGTGGTAGCGCGATAGCTCCTGCGCCGTCACCTGCTCGAGGCGAAATTTTTCGCGCTCGGCTTGCTCCTTGCGCACCGCCTCCGCCAGTTTCAGGCGGAGTTCCTCGACCTCCGTTGCTGTGGCGTTAGGAGGGATTGGGGTGGAGAAAGGATCCTCCGGCGGATCGGCGCCGGTGGCCATGTAGGCCGCGGCGTGGCGACTGGCTCCATCGCGGAGGTCGGCGGAGTTCTCTGACCCGGAGTCGAATTCGAAGATCCCGAGGATGGAGGGGTCCTCGAAGTCTCCCGCGTTGGAGACCTGGGCGATGGAGCCCGCGGACGAGGCCGCGGTGATGGATCCGGCGAGTGACGCCGGGGTCGCCGAGTCGGCGTCATCGTTGAGGTCCGCGTCTTCTGCGACCGCGGAGTTTTCAGCCACGTTGTTGTGGGCCGAGTTGTACTCGGAGGCAAGGCGATGGATCGTGCAGACCTGGCTCTCAGAGAGCCGGTCGCGTGGCGGCGACTCGCGGAGGCGAGCCGAGTCCTCCGAGACGATGATGTCGGTGAGGCCGACGAAGAGGCTGATCGTGCCTACTAGCAAGATCATGCTGTGCGTGATGGGTCACGCCGCCGGGACGTAGCTGCTCGGCAAGATCTGGAGCATCTCGCCAATCGCTATCATGCGGCCAGTGGCGACCGACTCGTTGATGGGCAGATTGGATCTCGCCGCAGAACACCAGCCATACCGGCCAGGCCCCACGGTGGGCGCCACTGTCGTGGGAATGGTCACGGAAGATGCTGCAATCGGCAGCGAGTAGTAGAACGAGGGGCAAGGGCGGCCAACCATCTGCGGTGCGAGATGAGGGCAGAGACACAGGGTTTTATCCAGGTTCGGCCCCCCAGAGGGTAAATACCTACTCCTGCTAGATTGTATTATGGAGGTGTTACAATGGGCGAGCTCGGCGGCTAGGCGGCGAGTCGCTTGGGTGTATGAGGGAAGGTATCTCTACTCACCCTTTAGGGAGGTTTATATAGGCTCACCTCCCCTAGGGTTTACATATCTCAACCGATTCGGTTACAGTTTTAACAGTCGTTTAACCCAATCCGACTGGGCCTATCTACTCGCCTGGGCCTTCAGCTTCCAGTCGCTCGGTACCTTGCTGGGCTTCAATCCACTCGTCGTTCTGCAGGCCCACTCGCCAGCTCTCGGTCCAGTCGGAAACGCCTTGCTGGGTATACCCCAGCAGGCATATCCCCATCAGCATGTCCGACTAGCTTTTCTCTATTACTTTCCTTTCTCCTTCTCTTTCCATCTTTCCTTCTTCATCTTTCTCTTTCTTTCTTTCCTCTTTCTTGCTAGGTTTGTTTGACGCGTCCGACTAGCTGCAGCTAGCCGGCTTGGGTGGGTGGCGTCCTTGAGCTCTGTCCGACTTTGTCTTTCTTCTTGTCCGGCTGATGCACCCTTCAGCCGGCTATCGCATGCTTCCGGTGGGGGCGCGCCAGCGCACCCCCTGGGTGTAGCCCCCGAGATTCGAAGTGGCTACCATAGATAGGTACTTCGAATCTTCACTGCTCTTGATTTTCGGCTCGGTACGGTTTGTGCAAAAATAAGCATACAAGAAATGACCTTACGTCAATATGCTGCCTTGTTAAATGTCTCTACTATCCGACTAGAGTTTTTCTTTTTTCGAAAACTAGATCGTGCTCTTCTGGCCACTTAGTCACTTTCGCGTGTGGGGTGCTGTTTACGTTGTACCTTGCTGGACAGCCGGGTTGCGGTCTGGAGCCGGAGTCGAAGGGAGCTGACAATACACCGCACACGGTACTAGGGGCTTCATAGCCAAAAAGAACCAACTAGGCACATGTCCGGAATGTCCGATCTGACGCATCTTTTGCCGTTTTTCATGTGGGATGCCCTCGGGCTTTTTCTCTTGCTAGCCGAACAGCCGGGTTGCAGTCTGTAGCTGAGACGAAGAGTGGGCCTCTGGCATCGTTGCACACTACTCAATTGGTTTACAGAATTGGCAGGGTGGGCCAACAGGCGAGCCCCTGGGTAAGGGTCGACGGAAGTCGGAAAATCATTGCAGGAAATTAATCGAATAAGAATGACAATCTGGCTATCTGGCAAGGATCCCCCGAGCATCAGCCGGGGTTCCACATCTTTCATTCGTTCAGGGATCCGGATACATACACTGATTGTTGTGACTATGTGTAAAACGGTCGGAGGAGGTCCGCGTTCCATGGCCGCTCGGTCTCCTCGTCCGACTTGTCCATCTTGTTCTTGCACGGCTGCTGCGCGTCGATGAGGTAGTAGGAGTTGTTGTGCAACGCCTTGCTTATGATGAAGGGGCCCTCCCATGGAGAGGACAGCTTGTGCATGCCCTTCGTATCTTGTATTAGACGGAGCACCAGGTCGCCCTCCCGGAATGCGACTGGCCGGATGCGACCTGAGTGATACCGGCGTAGCCCTTGCTGGTAGATGGCCGACCTGTATAAGGCCAGTTCGCGGGCCTCCTCGAGGAGGTCCACGCTGTCCTCCATCGCTTCCTGGTGCTCCTTCTCCGTGTAAAGGAGCTTGCGGGGTGAGTCTAACTCAATGTCCGCTGCGAGAACTGCCTCTGAGCCGTAGGTGAGGAAGAATGGGGTGAAGCCGGTTGATCTGTTCGGGGTGGTGCGGAGGCTCCACGGCACAGCCGGCAGCTCCTCGATCTAGCAGTCGGGTAATCTCTCTAATGGCTCGATTAGCCAGGGCTTGATTCCATCTAGCACCAAGACGTTGGCTCTTTCCACCTGCCCATTGGATTGCGGGTGTGCGACGGATGCGAGGTCCAGTCGGATTCCTTTGTTGTGGCAGAACCGGGCAAAGGCCCCCTTGGCGAAGTTCGTGCCGTTTTCGGTTATGATGCTGTGGGGATAGCCGAACCGGATGATGATGTCGCGGAAGAAGGTGACGACAGTAGCCCCGTCTAGCTTCCGGATCGGCTTCGCCTCGATCCATTTGGTGAACTTGTCCACTGCCACCAGCAGGTGGGTCATGCTGGCTCGAGCTCATTTGAAGGGGCCGACCATGTCCAACCCCCAGACCGCGAAGGGACAGGTGATCGGTATCGTCTTGAGCATGGAGGCCGGCATGTGCCTTAGCCGGCCGAACCGCTGGCACCCATTGCATGCGCGAACCAGCTGGTCTGCATCCTCCAAAGCAGTCAGCCAGTAGAATCCATGGCGGATCGCTTTCGACACCAAGGCATGCGAGGAGGCGTGGTGGCCGAACTCCCCCTGGTGGATTTCCTTCAACAGCCGGTAGCCGCTATCCGCATCGACGCACCGCTGGAAAACACCCGCGGCGCTGCGCTTGTATAGTTCCTTGCTGATGATGGTGTACATGTGCGCGCGACACCGGATCTGCCTTGCCTCCACCTCGTCATCCGGAAGCTCATCGTTGAGGAGGTAGTTCATGAAGGTCTGGGCCTAGGATGGAACTTCCTGGATAGTGAAGATGCTAGCTGGGACGATCTGGAGCTCATCCGGAGTGCATCCGGGTGGGATACCCGAGCCGGCAGCCCTCGGGCCTTTTGCCTTGCTCGCTGATGGCTTGCTTGAGGAAGAGGCAGCCCCCGGGTCTTTCGAGCCGGAGGTCGCAATAACAGGACCCGGCTCTTTTGAGCCGGCAGCCCCCGGGTCTGCTACCCAGATGATGGATTCGGACTCCGGAGAGGGGGTGATGCTGGGTTTGCGGAGATGCTCCAAGGATACTCCAGGCGGAATGCTTGCTCTGGTGGATCCGACTCGCGTGAGCGCGTCGGCCGCCTCATTGTTGGCGCCGGGGACGTGGTGGAATTCACATCCCTCGAAGTCGGCACTTAGCAGCTGCACGTGGAACTGGTATAGATCCATGTTGGTGTCCCTAGCGTCCCACTCGCCGGATACTTGTTGCACCACCAGGTCCGAGTTGCCGAAGCAGAGGATCGGCGGATGCCGATGTCTTTTGCGAGCCGGAGCCCGTGCACGAGGGCCTCGTACTCGGCGACATTTTTTGACGCGGTGAAGTGGATCTGCAGCACGTACTCCAGCCGGTCTCCCTTGGGCGAGGTGAGCACGATGTCGGCTCCCAAGCCCCCGTGCATCTTCGAGCCATCGAAGTGCAACCTCCAGTAGTCTGAGTCTGGGACCGGCGGCAGGTAGTGGCTTTCTGCCCAGTCGACGAAGAAGTCTGCCACCGCCTGGGACTTGATGGTGATCCGGGGATCGTATCGGATGCAGTAGGCGGCCATCTCGATGGCCCATTTGGCTACCCGTCCCGTGGAATCCTTGTTGCTGAAGATCGCGCCCAACGGCGCGGTGGATACGACGGTGAGCGGATGCTCCTGGAAGTAGTGCTTGAGCTTTTTGCAGGCCAGGTACACCCCGTAGCACATCTTCTGGTAGTGGGGGTAATTCTTCTTGGGGAGGGACAACACCTCCCTGAGTTAGTAGACGGGTCACTGAACCGGCTGCGCCTTGCCCGGCTCGGGACGCTCGACCGCCAGGACGACGCTGACGACCCGGTTGGTTGCGGCTATGTAGAGCAGCATCAGTTCCTCCGCAGCCAACGTGGCGAGGACCGGCACCGTTGACAGCATGCGCTTGAGGTCGTGGAAGGCCGTGTCCGCCTGAGCCGTCCAAGTGAACTTGTCTGTCTTCTTCATCAGCTGGTACAGGGGCAGGGGCTTCTCTCCCAACCGGTTGACGAATCAGCTAAGGGAATCCAAACAGTCGGTAAACTTGTAGATACCGAGCAAGCTCTTGGGTGGCTGCATCCTCTCTATGGCCGCAATCTTCTCCGGATTGGCCTTGATTCCCCGGTTCGATACGAGGAAACCGAGGAGCTGTCCGGCTGGCATGCCGAACACGCACTTCTCCGGGTTCAGCTTCATCTGGTACCGGCGGAGGTTCGCGAATGTCTCACCGAGATCTTCCAGCAGGGTTTGCTTCTCCTTCGTCTTGATGACGATCATCCACGTATGCGTTCACGTTCCGGCCGATCTGCGAGTGCAATAATTTCTGCATGCAACGCTGATAGGTAGCACCTGCATTCTTCAGGCCGAATGGCATGGTTACATAGCAGTAAGCCTCGTACGGGGTGATGAACGATGTTTTCAGTTGATCAGCCGGATTCAGTCGGATCTGATTATAGACAGAATAACAATCGAGAAAAGAGAGCAGGTCGCAGCAGGCCATAGAGTCAATCAATTGATCAATACGGGGCAGAGTGAAAGGGTCTTTCGGGCAGGCCTTGTTCAGGTTCGTGTAGTCGATACACATGCGCCAGGTCTTGTTCTTCTTTAGCACCAGGACTGGGCTGGCCAGCCAGTCCGGGTGGTACACTTCCATGATGAAGCCGGCAGCAAGTAGCCGGGCGATCTCGTCACCGATGACCTTCCTCTTGTCCTCCGTGAAGCGACGAAGGGGTTGCTTGACCGACTTGGCATCCGGACGCACATGAAGCGAGTGCTCGGCGAACTCCCTCGGTACACCCGGCATGTCTTTGGGAGACCATGCGAAGATGTCCCGATTCTCACAGAGGAAGTAGAAGAGCACGCTTTCCAATTTGCTGTCCAAGCCAGCACCGATGGTGACACACTTGGAGGGGTCAGCCGGGTCGAGCGGGATCTGGCGGGTCTCCTTGGACGGCTGGAATGCCATGTCCCCAGCCGGCTTCATACCAGCCGGCACTTCTTGCTGCAGCATAGCAACATTGCGCAGCATCTCGCGTTTCTCCTCGGCGATGAGCAGGGCCTCGTCTATCTGGGTGCCTTCTTTCGCGCAAGCCATCGACCGCCTGTAGGAGCCGGCCACAGTAATCACACCGTTTGGCCCCGGAAACTTCATCTTGAGATATGCATAGTGGGGGGCCTTCATGAACTTTGCGAGGGTGGGGCGCCCAAGAAGGACATGGTAGGTGCTGGCGAGGTTGACCACCTCGAACCAGATTGGCTCAGGTCGGAAGTTTTCTTCTGAACTGAATATGACATCCAGCCGGATTTTGCCGAGCGGGACGCACGGTGGCCCGGGTGCGACGCCGTGCAACACAGTGGTTGAGGGTTGCAGGTCGCACTCTCGGATACCCAGCTTGTCCATGGAGGACCATTAGAGCAGGTTGAGGCTGCTACCACCATCAACCAGCACGCGCGAGAACCGGCAGGTGAGCGAGTCGGAGATGACGAGGGGGTCGAGCACCATCGCGTAGCCCCCGGGATTCGGAAGTGAATCCAGCTGGTCAGCCTGGCTCCAAGTGATGGGAGTCTCGGACCAGTTGAGCCGCAGGGGGACCGGGGGAACAACAGCGTTCACCTCCGCGCTGTGCTGCTTCCGGCCGCGATTATCAATCGGCTCTAGCCGGAAGGCTTCTCCCTGGCCGGCTCGGTGGGAACCGGGCGTCCTTCCGCGTTTACCCGGAGGGGCTTCTTCATTGCCGCATCCGCGGTGGCATACTGGTCGGCGACGGTCATCAGCTCCGCCATGGTCTTGGGCTCCAGCTATTCTCAAGCCTAGATGTGGATCCTTGAAATACTCTCGATCAATCAAAAGTACTCATTCTGATAGAAGTGATCTTTAATCATCTTCAATCCTTTTTGGGCACAGCAGCTGGTGACGCAGCATCGTGCCTTCGCGGCATCCTTCGATGAAGAAGCCGATTGCCTGGTTCTCCACCAGCCCTTCGCAGGAGTTGCGTAGCTCAGTCCAGCGGGAGAGGTACGCGCGATCCGACTCGTGGTCTCCCTGGACACACATAGAAAGATCATGGGGCATGCCCGGGCGCTTGTAGGTGCCGTTGAAGTTCCGGATGAAGACTTTCTTGAAGTCTGGCCAAGCGTTGATGCTGTTGGGCGCGAGGATGTTGAGTCAGGTTCTTGCCGAGCCGGTCAGCATGAGGGGGATGTACCGAATCACAACACGCTTGTTGCCGTGCGCGATGCCGACTGTGGTGACGTAGTTGGTCAGCCAGTCTTCCGGCTTCATGCTGCTATCGTATTTGGGGGTGTCTCGGGGTAGGGAGAACTTGTCGGGGAAGGGCTCCTTACGGATGTGTGGTATAAAACACACAGGGCCGGTTGCATCTTCCTCCTCAGTGAGGAGAGCCTTCGTTAGAAGGTCGATGCGAGCACGCGCGTTTGGCTCAACCGGATTGGGGGTTCCCACCTGGCCGGTGAGACGGGACGGTGGAGGGGGTGGAGGTGGGTTCTGGCCAGCCGAGGGAGGGTTGCTCGTGGTGCCCTGCTCGCCGCGTGGCTGGCTGCTGCCAGACTAGCGACGCTTGGAGTGCGGGGGGTGCTGGCCCAAAGACGCGGAGCACTCAGTCTTACGACGTCCGCCCCGACTGTTGCCAACCGGGCGATTCCCCTTGGAGCCGGCTCCAGCCTCGAACGCGATCCAAGCGGCCTCGGCCTGCTCGTCGGCCACGCGCAGCAGGTGTTGCACGCTTTGAAACTGGCGCAACATCTCGTCCCCCTCCAGGTGGGGTAGATCCTCCGTGACGGATCGCGTCGCCCGGACGTTCTTGGCCACGGTATCGTAGACGGGCGGAGGGAAGTAAGTGCAGGAAGCCGACTCGAGGTCATGCTCAAAGCGGGCGCCCAGTTCCCCTCTGCGGCGCTGCAAGGAACCCAGCCGGCTAGGATCCTCGTTAGCCGGGGTGAGGCTGTGCGCGCGATTATACTCGCGGATGTTGCTCTCCATCCTGTACTTGGTGTAGGCTAGGCCTTGGGCCTGCTGGAGCAGACGCTCCCGCACTGCCTCAATCACCTCCACGACGCCGGGTGTAGCGAACGCGCTGCCGGCTGAGGGAAGCGGCTCGACGAAGGAGACGATTTCTCGAGGGAAACGCTTTGGCACGGTGGCGACGTAGACAGGTAGATCGCCGAACAGCAGGATGGAGCCGTCAGCTGGAAAGCTGGATCCGGCGAAGCAGCTGGCGTTGTTGATGACGCAGTCGAACTGCCCAAGCGTGAGCATGAGGCCGGAAGCCACGCGCTCGCCTGACGAAGTGCGGGGTCCCGTGCGGAACATCACTCCGGTCGCCGCCATCTCTGCCCCACGGTGGGCGCCAACTGTCGTTGTTATGGAAACGGCAGAGCCTAAGAAGGCTATAAAGAGGTGTGGGAGCAAAGCAGGGAAGCTCGCGACGGCGTCCGCAGGCGGGATTGGATACAAGCGAGTGTGGTGACACAAGATGTACCCAGGTTCGGAGCCCTCGATGTGAGGTAAAACTCCTACTCCTGCCGGACTGACTATCTAGATGAACACTGAGGGCTACAATGCTCCTTGAGCTGTCTCTGATCTGGCTAGTAGTAAGTGAGAGTCCAACCCTTGCCCAGTTGCCCCTGCCGCCCCTTATATAGGCCGAGGCGGCACGGGCAACGACCTGGCCGACTGGCGGGTCCCACGGGCAGGCCCCAGCCCGCTGTGTCATCTACAGTGGCCGACATGGGAGTGCGTACTCACAGTCAAGCCCATGCCGACACGCACTCTACAGTGGTTGCCATGCGGGTAGTTGCGCACAGTGCCACATATTGTCTACTGTTCCAATCTTCATCGTTAGAAGTCGTCGGTATGGGCCGAGTGTCTGAGTCTCCTTCCTGTCTTGTCTGTTGTCCCGGTCATACTCCGCACTGTGCTCTACGTCATCTGGTACTTTGCCTGTCTTGGGTGGCCGGCTAGACTGACCTAGTCGGCTGGTCTTCCTGGGCCGGATGGTTGGATCCATCCGTACATTCTTCTGCCCTTGTTTGCTTCGTCCGGACGATACTTCTGCCGGTTGGCTCTTGATCAGTCCTGCTACGGCCGGATGTCTTGGTCCAGCCGGCTCGCGCTCTTGTCGATGGTTTTCATCCGGCTGGCTGGTTTGCCAGTCGGGTCTTGGTTTGTTCCTTCTTCTGATCTCTCTTGGAGTTTTTGCGTCCGGCTACTCCCAGCCGGCTATCGTTCTTGTGCTCTGCATCTTGTTCGGTTAGCCTACCTGGGGGCGATCCCCCCGACATGCTACTTCTGGCTCCTGGAAGCTTGTCCTTAATATTGCTATCCACCTTCTCCACCCCTCCTTATGTCACCATCTTGTGAAGGTTTGGATGATATGGAATATGATTTGGCTAGTGATTTTGCTAGGCTTTGACAGGCTTGGTGTGCTCCTGGTTTGCTGTTTGAGAAGGAGAGAATGAACTATTGTAGGCTTTTGCCACGGCTGAGCTCTTCCTTTTGCTTGTGTGGCTGCTGCTGCTGTGTTGACAGCACACACCAAGCATTTAGGTGATTGTGTTGCCTGTGTGCTTGGTACACAGTTTGGATCAGATCAATGAGGTGTCCTACCTTTTGATCTTTTAACATTTAATTCTCCTGGTGAAACTTGCCCCTCTTACTTGTTGTGAATATCTCACTGGTGGCTTATTTATTATGGAAGAACAGTTTCTTGCATATTGGTGAAACTTGCCCTTTTTTAACAATACTCAATAATGTAACATGAGCAGTGCACTTCACTACTCTCTGAGAGTATCCTAACAACTAATCTTTATTTCCCTTTTGTTTTGTTTTGTAATTTTGTTGCAGGTACAAGATCTGGATATGCAGGATTTTAGTATAGGATCAAATAGATAGATAAATTGTAATCTTTATTGATTCATTTGTAAAGATTTTGTAATACCTTATTTTATTCTTTATGTATCAATCTTGTAATAGTTTATTGTTTGAATTCCATTTTTTATAATTCCTTTGTTGTATTGAACCCTTCTTTGATTTAATGAGTTCATTATTGTAAAAGAAAAAGGTATATGGAATGAAGATAAGAAATAAAGAGTCATTTCTTATTTGAATTATTTTATATTGAATTCCATTATTATTTATTATCTCTTAATATTATTACAGATGAGATTACTAAATTAATTTATAATTCATTTTTAATAAAAATTCTTAATTTTTAAATATAAATTCAAATTTCAAATTGGAATTCAAATTCTCCCCTCCAAAACACACTTATCCAAAAAGATCATGTCAGAATTTATAACGATCACTCCCAATAGCTATCCCTACACACACAGAGTGAAAGAAACTCTGATCACTTTAGGTTTTTAGTTTGGCGAAGAATTTACCCGCATTTTACAGATGAATGCATGCATATGCATAAATTCCTAATTCTACCCTTCGTTGGTTCCTAAATGCTGGGATGTTACAATACCCATGTCAGTACCTATAATACAATGTCGGCCCTTGTGTTCCTTGTTGTTCCCTTCCAAATCCTATTCATACATATGCTTTTCATGGTATCAGAGTCGAGGCTCTCTAAAACACTCGATCCAATCTAGCTTTCGCTTGTCTACATCCATGGCTACCTCTCCCTCGACGAACAACGCTACTAACATGTTCTTAAGCTCTACTACCATCTTCCTCCTCTCTCACGTCGAGTGTTTTTGCGAGTGGAGGATTGATGGTGTCGGTGATCTCATCGACACTCGTAAACCTAACCAACCAAATCACGATGATGGGAGTCGTGGGAAGGATGTATACGTCGGGGATGGAACCGGCGTTGTGCACGATGAAGAGGGCGTGGAGGAGGAGGCGTCCTAGGAGGAGGTAGTGGCTTGGGAAGTGGAGAGCGTGAAGGGTTTGGGGGAGAGGACATACTCTGGTGGGGTTTGGAGGAGACAGGGTTTCTACCAAGGATGTTTTTCCGCCCGCCCCTCTCACATCAATGCGCACCCATCTAAGAAATTCGGTGAGAGGTTGCGGCTATGATAGAGAGCAACATGACCCACCGATAGAGACCAGATCCGGGTGCACCAAGAACCAGGTTAAAACACTGTTCATGATGGTAAATAAGTCATACTATGAATGCATGGCTGGGATGTGTCGTGAAGAGCCGATCGGACAGATAGAACTTGCTAATTGTTGTGGTAACAACCATGGCTTGTACCAATTATATCTTTAGATGTAGACTCACTTTTGAGGTACATGATTTTATCTAGGGTTATGTTAGGAGGATACATGATAAATAAATGAATTGTCATATATTTAAATGAGAGGATATGCATAAGATAAAAGAAGTTAGATTATGTAGTCACGAACAGAGAACCGTGATGATTTTGTTATCATCGATCGAATTTACCGCTGCACACAACTTTGATGGTTTGTTTTGTCAGGAATATGCAACTTGTATTCCTCTGGGGGCCAAAGGCCACAATATATAGTATAGGTACAGGGCAAATATGCAGGAAGCCCCCTAACATATGGGGGAAATACAATATACAGATATATACATCTAACACCCCCCCTCAAACTCATAGTGGATCCACAACACTGAGTTTGGAGAGTAAGAAATCATGTTGCGCTCTAGTCTGTGCCTTCGTAAAGAAATCCACCAACTGTAAATATGAAGGCACATACTGAAGCGCAACAACCTGAGCCTGCACCTGAGCACGTGTATAGAAAGCATCAACATCAATATGCTTGGTAAGCTCATGATTGACCGGATCACGTGCAACACTAATAGCACCTGTACTGTCAGACAAAACCAGAGTGGGTGTAGTAATAGAGACCCCAAAATCCGTAAGTAACCACCGTAACCAGGTCACCTCAGCAGTCAACAAGGCCATAGCACGCAACTCAGCCTCAACACTCGAACGGGAAACCGCTGTCTGTTTCTTCGTCTTCCAAGCAATGAGCGAACCACCAAGAAACACACAGTAAGCAGAAAGTGAACGACGATCCGAAGGATCACTCGCCCACGTAGCGTCCGACTAGCACTGGAGCTGGAGAGAGCTGGAACGAGGAAAGAAAAGGCGACGAGTGATCGTACCGCGAAGATAACGAAGAACACGGAGAAGATGACTATAATGAACAGTGGTGGGAGCAAAGACAAACTGACTCAGAATATGAACAGGATAAGATATGTCAGGACGAGTGACAGCAAGATAAACTAGACTCCCAACAAGATGACGATAACGCGTCGGATCAGAAAGAGGATCACCATCAGTAGGTTGAAGCTTAACATTAAGCTCCATAGGGGTCTCAACAGTGCGCTCATCCCCAAGAGCAGCACGAGCAAGAAGATCCTGAATATACTTTTCCTAAGAGATGTAAAATCCATCAGAAGTGGAGGAAACCAAAATCCCAAGAAAGTATCTTAGAGGACCAAGATCAGTCATAAGAAACTGATCACAAAGACGAGCCTTAACAAAGGCGATATACTCAGGATCATCACCAGTAATGATCATATCATCAACATAGAGAAGAATAAGAGTGCGTCCACGAGGAGAAGTGTGAACAAACAACGCTGGATAATGAGCACTAGGGGAGAAACCAGCAGCAGTCACTACAGAAGCAAAGCGCTTAAACCAGACACGAGGGGCCTGTTTGAGGCCATAAAGAGACCGTCGAAGACGACAAACCATCCCCTCGGGAACAGAATACCCAGGAGGAGGCTGCATATAAACCTCCTCACTCAACTCACCATTGAGAAAGGCGTTCTGAACATCAAGTTGAGACACAGACCAGTGACGAACAGAAGCAACAGCAAGAAGAGTACGCATAGTGGTCACATGAGCCACGGGAGCAAAGGTCTCATCATAGTCACGACCATGCTCCTGCTGAAAACCACGAGCCACAAGACGCGCTTTATAGCGCTCAAGAGATCCATCAGAGCGGGTCTTAATCTTATAGACCCACTTACACGTGATAGGACGAACACCGGGAGGGGGAGAAACAAGATCCCAGGTGTCAGTGCGCTCAAGCGCAGCAATCTCCTCAGCCATGGCCAGCTGCCATTCAGGATGATGCTCAGCATCCCGATAAGAAGTCGGCTCGGAGGCAACAGAAAGACCATACTGACTGGGAGAGTAACGGTCGGGGGCACGACGCTGACGAACAGGACGAGTAGAGGGAAGCTCATCAGAGGAAGACGACTCAGGAGACGACGATGAAGAAGAAGGTATAACAGAGGAAGACTCCGGAGAACGAGGAGAACTAGTAGAACTAGACGGAGCAGAGGCGGACGGTGTCGAAGAAGTGACAGCAGGGGAGAAGATCCTGAAGAAGACACAGTAGGAGTAGAAGGAGGGGTGTCAGGAAAGAGAAGAAAAGATATATCTTCCACCGGGTAGGTACCAGCGGTGGGACGAGGATAGAAAGGACGCGTCTCATCAAAAGTAACATCACGAGAGATACGCATCCGACGAGCAACGGGGTCCCAACAGCGATAGCCCTTATGCTCATCACTGTATCCAAGGAAGACACACTCAACAGACTGAGCAGTCAGTTTGGTGCGTTCGCGAGGAGCAAGGAGAACATAGCAAACACATCCAAACAAGCGAAGCATGGAGTAGTCCGGAGACTGTCCAGATAGGCGCTCAAGAGGGATACCACCCTGCAGAGCAGCAGAAGGCTGAATATTGATGAGGTAAGCCGATGTAGCGACAGCCTCAGCCCAGAAATGCGGAGGAAGGGAAGAAGCAATCATCATGGCACGAGTGGTCTCAAGAAGATGGCGATGCTTGCGCTCAGCAACGCCATTCTGAGCATGTGCGCCAGGACAGGAGAACTGAGCAAGGGTGCCCTGTTCAGCAAGAACACTACGCAACATATGGGAGATATACTCACCAGCAGAATCAGCACGAAACACACGAATAGGGGTGGAATATTGAGTGCGGACCATGGCCGCAAAACGCTGATATATGGAGAGCACTTCACTGCGAGAGCGCATAAAATACAACCAAGTGTATCAAGAAAAATCATCGATAAATAAAATATAGTAGAGATGGCCCCCTTTCAAAGAGAAAGGAGTCGGACCCCAAACATCGGAATGAACTAAATCAAAAGGTCGCTGAGATACAAACGTGCTAGTAGGGTAGGGAAGCTGAATCTGTTTGCCTAACCTACAGCCCTGACAATGTAAAGACCCATCTCCTGAGTCAGACCCCAGAAGACCACGATGAACTAATGTCGACAGGCGGGAGTCACAAAGGTGACCAAGACGATGATGCCACTGCTGAAAGGAGCTGGTAGCATAGGCGATGACCGGAGAAGAACTGGCAGATGAAGTGGCAGCAGAAGGAACACAAAGCCAGTCTAACTCCCAAAGCCCTGAAGAATCACGGCTGCGAGGGCCAGCTCCAACCAGGGCCTGTGTGCGACGGTCCTGAACAACACAAGAATCAGCATCAAGAATGACGCGACAACCAGAGTCAGTAAGCTGGCTAGCAGAGAACAGATTCATCTTAAGAAGAGGGACATGAGAAATATCAGGAACAGAAAAAGAAGAAGTAGAAAGGGTGCCCCGACTAAAAACAGGAAGAGAGGTACCATCAGCCGTGAAAACACGGACAGGAGAAGGAAGAGAACGAAGAGCGGACAGAAAAGAAGACTCAGATGTCATGTGAAAGGAAGCTCCAGAATCCAGATACCACGGGGACGTACCCGACTGTGTAGAAGATGGTGGTCGCGCAGAGCCTGAAGAATCAGTCACAGAACCGGCAGTGCCCGTCGAAGAAGAGCCTGTAGTAGCAAGGAGACCACGAAGACTCCTGATAATGTCCTGATCAGAGAGAGCAACTGCTGAAGTCCCGGAATGAGCAGACTGCCCACGAGCCTGGTGCTGCTGACGTAAACTGGGGTCCCGTGTATAACAGGTGGCCCAAGTGTGGCCATCCCTGTTGCAGTAAGAGCAGTGACGAAGAGAACCACGGCGACCCTGACCACGAGCCTGCTGGTGCTGAATCTGACCCTGAGGCTGCTGGTACTGAAGCTGACCCTGACCTGGAGGAGTAGGAAGTATCGGAGGTGGCGGCACAGGAGATCGCGACTGAGTCGAGGGAGCAGACGGCCAAGGAGCACCACGAGTAGCAAGTATGGACGGAACCGCAAGAAGACCAGCACCACGGAGACGGGTCTCCTCAGCCCGAAGCTCAGACAACACCTCAGAGAGCGGAACACGACCACGAGCATTCAGCTGAGCACGTCGGGGCTCAAACTCCTGGCGAAGCCGAGACAGAAACTCATAGATGCGGTGAAACTCCAAATCCGAGCGCACAATCTGGCAGCACGAGCAGGTGCCACAAACAGTAGTACGGAGAGAATCAAGCTGACGCCAGATAGCAGCACTCTGAGTATAGAACTCATCAAGAGGGACATGAGAAATATCAGGAACAGAAAAAGAAGAAGTAGAAAGGGTGCCCCGACTAAAAACAGGAAGAGAGGTACCATCAGCCGTGAAAACACGGATAGGAGAAGGAAGAGAACGAAGAGCGGACAGAAAAGAAGACTCAGATGTCATATGAAAGGAAGCTCCAGAATCCAGATACCACGGGGACGTACCTGACTGTGTAGAAGATGGTGGTCGCGCAGAGCCTGAAGAATCAGTCACAGAACCGGCAGTGCCCGTCGAAGAAGAGCCTGTAGTAGCAAGGAGACCGCGAAGACTCCTGATAATGTCCTGATCAGAGAGAGCAACTGCTGAAGTCCCGGAAGGAGCCGACTGCCCACGAGCCTGGTGCTGCTGACGTAAACTGGGGTCCCGTGTATAACAGGTGGCCCAAGTGCGGCCATCCCTGTTGCAGTAAGAGCAGTGACGAAGAGAACCACGGCGAACCTGACCACGAGCCTGCTGGTGCTGAATCTGACCCTGAGGCTGCTGGTGCTGAAGCTGACCCTGACCTGGAGGAGTAGGAAGTATCGGAGGTGGCGGCACAGGAGATCGCGGCTGAGTCGAGGGAGCAGACGGCAAAGGAGCACCACGAGTAGCAAGTATGGACGGAACCGCAAGAAGACCAGCACCACGGAGACGGGTCTCCTCAGCCCGAAGCTCAGACAACACCTCAGAGAGCGGAACACGACCACGAGCATTCAGCTGAGCACGCCGGGGCTCAAACTCCTGGCGAAGCCGAGACAGAAACTCATAGATGCGGTGAAACTCCAAATCCGAGCGCACAATCTGGCAGCACGAGCAGGTGCCACAAACAATAGTACGGAGAGAATCAAGCTGACGCCAGATAGCAGCACTCTGAGTATAGAACTCATCAATAGTGGAATCACCCTGCTGAAGAGCATGCTCCTGGCGAACCACGGACAGGTAAATAGCATCCCCAGACGGCTGATAACGCTGACGAAGATGTGCCCACTGAGCGGCAACAGTAGGGAGACTCATGAACTCAGCAGCATATTGAGGCAGAACACTGGAGGTGAGAACAGCAGCAGCACGAGCATCCTCATCGACCCACTGAGTGTAAGCAGTCAGAGCGTGTCGATAGGCCTCAAGATCAGAAGAGTACTTCTTGAGCTTCAGGTAATAAGCAGCAACAGCACTATCATCAGCACTCTGAGCAGCATCCTTGGCCTCCTGAGAAGCATCAGTACCGAGAACAATCGGCGTCAGCGGAAGAGGAGCCACAGGAGCAGGAGGGCACGGCGGACAGGAGACCTCGCCAGAAAGCACACCCCAAAGACGGAGACCGCGCATGTGAACACGCATAAAGGCAGCGAAATCAGGGTAATTCACGCCATCGAAGATCACCGGGCAGCGAGGAATCGCAACATAACTCGAGGAAGAATCCATCTCTTTTTTTTGGAGACACAGATCAGATCGGACGAAAACTGGAGTCAAGCCAGTCAGCAGGCTGGACGTCGCTGTAGGGTTTCGTAGCATGGAAAACAAAAAATTTCTATCGCATACAAACAAAACAAGCCAAGATCTATCTACTAGATTGTAGCAACGAGTCGATGGAATAACTTACCCTCGAAGATTCCAAAGTGTTTAACGAGAGCGGATTCTCGTGGGTGATGTAGTCGTACTCTTTCCGATCTCAAGATCGCGTAGACGATCCTTCTGGCGCTGCGTTCCGGCAGCGCTCCCGCAGTCGGTCACACGTTCGGTACTCGACGAAGACCTTCCTCTCCCTTGTTCCAGCAGGCAGCGGAGGTTGTAGCACTCTCCTCGTGATTCCGGTAGCACAACGGCGTGGTACCGGAAGTAGAGGGGAGATCCCGCAGGGCTTCGCCTTAAGCCAGAGCGAGTATGGTGGAGTATGAGAGAGTACTATTAGTGGTCTAGGGATTAGACACACCAATTAGAAGGCTCTAAACCGAAGGCTAGGGCAATTAGAAGCTCTAAACCAAAACGGCTCTAAACCGGAGATTAGAGGATAGGAACTTGTGTGTTTAGAGGAGGAGGCCCTGCCCCTCCTTTTATAGGTGGGAGGGGGCTGGCGCGCCAGGGGAGGGAGGGGAGTCCCTCCCCAACTCGGCCTGGTGGAGGCGCCGCCGGTTGGAGGAGGGATTCCCTCCCCAACTCGGTTTTGGCCTCCTCTTGCTTGTTTCCCACAGTTTCTTGTTTTAGCCGTTTGACTTTCAAACTGGACATTTGACTTTTCTGTTTTAGGATTCAATTTAATCCTTTATTTGGGACAGAAAGAACACTTAGTACATGATGCAATCATTCCAATATGCAATGACACATTCATGTACCCCCCCCCCCCCCGGAGTGCCGGACAATCCGGAACCTTCTAGAACATTCCCGATGAAAACATCGGAATCATTCCCGAACTCCGAAACGGGACTTTCCTTATATGAATCTTATTCTCCGGACCATTCCGGATCACCTCGTGATATCCCGGATCCCATCCGAGACTCCGAACAACATTCGGTCTCTTTCTCATAATACCATAACTACTCAAACAACGTCGAATCCTTAAGTGTGTCTCCCTACGGTTCGTGAATTATGCGGACATGATCGAGACACTTCTCCGAACAATAACCAATAGAGGAATATGGAAATTCATATGGCTCCCACATATTTCTACGATTACTTTGCGATCGAATGAACCACTTACATACGATACCAATTTCCCTTTGTCTCACGATAGTTTACTTATCCGAGGTTATGATCGTCGGTATCTCTGCATACCTAGTTCAACCTCGTTACCGATAAGTACTCTTTTCTCGTTCCCGTGATATGTGATCCCTTGTGAGCCAGTCACATGCTTGCAAGCTAATTGGATGACATTCCACCGAGAGGGCCCAGAGTATATCTATCCGTCATATGGATGGACAAATCCCACTCTTGATCCATGTGTCTCAACCAACACTTTCCGAACACTCAATGCCACCTTTATAGCCACCCAGTTACGGTGTGGTGTTTGATGTCATCAAAGCATCCATCCGGTAAAGGTGATATGCATGATCTCATGGTCGAAGGAATTAGGTTACTATGTATCAGAAAGCATATAGCAATTGAACTATTGAAATGACTTGATCTTTATGCTACGCTTATCTATAGGAGTATGTCCACCATATCATTCTCCTAACGATATGATCTTGTTGTTGATAACATCTCAATGTTCATGATAGGGAAACCACAATCATCTATCAACCAACAAGCTAGTCAAGTATAGAGGCTATACTAGGGACTTCAAATTAAGTTTACAAATCACACAAGTATCAATGTTTCCTTGTTAATACTATTATAGCATGAATGTAAACATTTATCATAAACACAAAGATATAATAATAACTACATTTATTATTGCCTCTAGGGCATATCTCCAACAGTCTCCCACTTGCACTAGAGTCATCTAATCTAGATTACATGGTAATATACCGAACACCCATGGCAGTTTGGTGTTGGTCATGTTTTGCCCTCGGGAGAGGTTTAGTCAACGGATCCGCCACATTCAGATCTGTGTGTACTTTGCAAATCTTTATATCCCCATCCTGGATATGTTCTCGAATAGCGTGAAAATGTAGCTTGATGTGCTTCAGCTTCTTGTGTGACCTTGGTTCTTGCGCATTGGCTATGGCGCCCATGTTATCACAGTAGATAGACATTGGGTCTAGCGCACTAGGAACCACACCTAGCTCTGTAATGAACTCTTTCATCCATATCGCTTCTTGTGAAGCCTCCGAAGCAGCCATGTATTCCGATTCAGTTGAAGATCTCGCCACAACGCTTTGCTTTGGACTCCTCCAGCTAACTGCTGCACCATTCAAAATAAATACGTATCCGGATTGTGATTTAGAATCATCCGGATCGGTGTTCCAACTAGCATCGGTGTAACCGTTAACAACGAGCTGTTCATCACCTCCATAAGAAAGAACCATATCCTTAGTTCTTCTCAAGTACTTAAGGATGTTTTTGACCGCTGTCCAATGATCCACTCCTGGATCACTTTGATATCTGCTAGTTAAACTAACAGCATATGCAATGTCGGGTCTAGTACATAGCATGGCATACATTAGAGATCCTATGGCTGAGGCATAGGGAGTCTTACTCATCCTTTCTCTATCTTCTGCCGATGTCGGACTTTGAGTTTTACTCAAGGTCGTATTGGGCAACATGGGCAAGAACCCTTTCTTGCTTTCTTCCATTCCAAACCTCTTTAGAACTTTGTCCAAATATGTACTCTTTGACAATGATATTTGGCGTTTCGATCTATCTCTATAAATCTTTATGCCTAATATGTAAGCTGCTTCGCCAAGATCCTTCATTGAAAAACTATTATTCAAATATTCTTTGACACTATTAAGAAGGTCTACATCATTCCCAATCAACAATATGTCATCCACATATAGTATTAGGAATGCTACAGAGCTCCCACTCACTTTCTTGTAAATACAAGCTTCTCCATAAGTTTGTATAAAACCAAAACTTTTGATTACCTTATCAAAACGTTGATTCCAACTTCGGGATGCTTGCTTCAATCCATAGATGGACCGTTGAAGTTTGCATACCTTGTTAGCATCTTTAGGATCGACAAAACCTTTGGGTTGCATCATATACAACTCTTCATCAATGTCTCCATTGAGGAATTCTGTTTTGACATCCATCTGCCATATCTCATAATCATAATATGCAGCAATTGCTAACATAATCCTCACAGACTTTAGCTTCGCTACTGGTGAGAAAGT
This sequence comes from Avena atlantica, assembly GCA_910589765.1. NCBI lineage: Eukaryota > Viridiplantae > Streptophyta > Magnoliopsida > Poales > Poaceae > Avena > Avena atlantica. The sequence continues at coordinate 478,784,538 of OU342735.1, forward strand.
CTCATTGTAGTCAACTCCTTGAATTTGTCGAAACCCTTTTGCGACAAGTCGAGCTTTATAGACAGTAACATTACCATCAGCATCTGTTTTCTTCTTGAAAATCCATTTGTTCTCGACAGCCTTCCGGCCATCCGGTAAGTCCACCGAAGTCCATACTTGGTTTTCGTACATGGATCCAATCTCGGATTTCATGGCTTCTTGCCATTTATTGGAATCTGGGCTCATCATCGCTTCCTCATGTGTCTCGGGGTCATCGGTGTTGTCCACCAACATGACATTCATAATGGAATCATACCAATCTGGAGTGGTACGAGTTCTCGTTGACCTCCGAGGCTCTGTAGCAACTTCAACCGAAGTTTCATGATCACCATCATTAGCTTCCTCTCTTATTGGTGCAGGCACCACAGGAACTTCTTCCGCTGCTGCGCTACTCGCAATTTCGAGAGAAGGTTCGACAACCTCGTCGAGTTCTACTTTCCTTCTAGTCACTTCTTTCGAGAGAAATTCCTTCTCTAGAAAGGATCCATTCTTGGCAACAAAGATTTTGCCTTCGGATCTATGATAGAAGGTATACCCAATAGTTTCCTTCGGGTATCCTATGAAGACGCATTTTTCCGCTTTGGGTTCAAGCTTGTCCGGCTGTAACTTCTTTACATAGGCTTCGCATCCCCAAACTTTAAGGAACGACAATTTAGGTTTCTTCCCAAACCATAATTCATACGGTGTCGTTTCAACGGATTTAGATGGTGCCCTATTTAAAGTGAATGCGGCTGTTTCTAATGCATAACCCCAAAATGATAGCGGTAAATCTGTAAGTGAAATCATAGAACGAACCATATCTAAGAGAGTTCGATTACGACGTTCGGACACACCATTACGCTGTGGTGTTCCCAGCGGTGTCAATTGTGAAAGTATTCCGCATTTCTTCAAATGCTCGCCAAACTCGTAACTTAGATATTCACCTCCACGATCAGAACGTAGAAATTTAATCTTCTTGTTACGTTGATTCTCTACCTCACTTTGAAACTCCTTAAACTTCTCGAAAGTTTTGGACTTATGTTTCATGAAATATATATACCCATATCTACTCAAGTCATCCGTGAAGGTAAGAACATAACGATAACCACTGCGCGATGCTACACTCATTGGACCACACACATCGGTATGTATGATTTCCAATAAGTCCGTAGCTCGCTCCATCATACCAGAAAATGGAGTCTTAGTCATTTTACCCATCAGACATGCTTCGCATCTTTCAAGTGATTCAAAATCAAGTGATTCAAGAAGTCCATCGGAATGGAGTTTCTTCATACGTTTCACTCCAATGTGACCAAGACGACAGTGCCACATACAGGTCGAATTATCGCTTGATTTCAAACGTTTAGCCTCAATGTTGTTGATATGTGTATTTCCACTATCGAGATTCAATAAGAATAGACCATCTATCAAAGGTGCATGTAGTGGGAATGGCCACGGCAGATGCTGCAATCGGCAGCGAGTAGTAGAACGAGGGGCAAGGGCGGCCAGCCATCTGCGGTGCGAGATGAGGGCAAAGACACAGGGTTTTACCCAGGTTCGGCCCCCCGGAGGGTAAAGACCTACTCCTGCTAGATTGTATTATGGATGTGTTTACAATGGGCGAGCTCGGCGACTAGGCGGCGAGTTGCTTGGGTGTATGAGGGAACGTGTCTCTACTCACCCCATAGGGAGGTTTATATAGGCTCACCTCCCCTAGGGTTTACATATCTCAACCGATTCGGTTACAGCTTCGGTAATCGTTTAACCTAGACCGACTGGGCCTATCTACTCGCCTGGGCCTTCATCTTCCAGTCGCCTGGTACCTTGCTGGGCTTTGATCCACTCGCTGTTCTGCAGGCCCACTCGCCAGCCCTTGGGCCAGTCGGAAACGTCCCGCTGAGTATACCCCAGTAGGCGTATCCCCATCAGTAGTCCCCGAGGCCATCGTTGATTAGGCATGAGTGGCTGCTGGCAGTCGGAGTATACGGCTTCAAGTAGGCATCCAGTCGAATCGTCGGCGGGCTCCTGTATAAAGGAAAAAATCCGGCGAACCGAGTCGCGCCTTGGGCGAGTCGAGCCAACGAGACGCGGTCCCGGCGAGTGACTTAGCGAGCCGAGTGGCTGGAGTTGGACCGTCAGGCGTGGTCAAACTAGCCGTTAAGGTAACGCAACGGTAACTTCTGGCGTAATCATCGCGCGGTAACGGCCCCCTGATTTGGCGGGCAACTCCTGCTATATAAGAGGAATGGTAGGCTATCGCAGAGCCAACCGCCCACCATTTCTTCCGAGTGCGCGCATCTCCCTTCCTTTGCTCCGCGATCCAATCGACCCGAAATCCTTCGATCCCCAACCAACCTCTTCGGCCATGGCCCTCTCCACCGAACCTTGGGGCAGATCCAAATGCACAAGGGCGCAGCTGGCCTCCTTCGAGGAGGCCGGAATCCTGCGGGCCGGCTGTTGGCGTATCCCCGCAGCCGGAGAAACGACCCCGAACCCGCGAGAGAGAGAGTTTGTCTGCTTCACCAGTCATCTCGAGCGGGGGTTAGGGTTTCCCACATCTTTGTTCTTCCCACGTTTTTGCGCTTACTACGGGATCCAGCCCTCAGATCTGGGTCCCCACAGCATCGAGCAGCTCGCCATCTTCGTGGCGTTCTGCGAGTGCTACTTGGGCTGCCGGCCCTACTTTCCCTTGTGGCAAGATCTGTTCCATGGACGGATCAGCCGCGAGGAGGCGGGCGGCCCAATGCTAGCCGCGGGCGGCCTGACATTCCAATTCAAGTCCAAAGCTTCCTTCTTCAACCTGATGCTGCCGGCCAAAGCAGCGAGCGACTGGAAAAAGTCATGGTTCTACGTGACCGAGGCGACTCCGGAGGACGAGGCGGCGATCCCGCGGTACTCGGCCAACCGCTCCGAGCCACGCCATCTCCAGGTCGGCAAGCTTCCCGACGACAAGCGGATGGTCGTCGATGAGATGCTCCAGACCATCCGTGGTTTAAAGAAGAAGGGGCTCCAGACAATAAACTTGTACAATTGTTGGCTTGGGCGGCGGCTCGTCCCGCTCGCCCAACGCGATCATTACATGTACCAGTACACGGGCCGGGGAGACTCGACAAAAGCCTGCCTCGACGAGTGGAAGCTGGAGGACTACCTCTCGGCGCTGAAGAAGATCACCCAGGCAGTATACGCGGATGCGCAGGCCGGGGTCCCCCCTACACCGCGAAGCGTCCGGCTCCGACGGTAATTTCTTTGTCTTGTTCGCAGTCGCAGCGTATGCAGTCGCGGTAATTCTAACTCTGTTTCGTATTCATCGCAGCTGTTCCAAGTGGTGGAAGGGTGGCTCCCACCCGCCGACGACGAGAGCCCGGGGCCATCTGCCCAGGATAGAAGCGAATCGCCACCCGCCAGGGGCAACAAGGGCGACGAGGATGAGTCCAAAGAGGAAATCGCCCCACTGGTCCGAAAGACCCGCGGGCAACGTCAGCGCGAACTCGAAGCGAGCAGGAGCCTCGAGCGCCACGACGACGACGAGCTCCCAGAGACGACCTCGCGCCGCCAGGCCACTCCTTCGAAGAAGAAGAAGAAGAAGAAGAAGGAAAAGGAGGCGAGGGCCCCCCCGAGGAGGAAAACGAAGCCGCCGAAGACGGCCTCGCCGCCGCACTCAACGAGCAGTTCTGATGCTCACAGCTCGGTCGGTGAAGGCGCGGCCCCGGCGACAACCGCGCTAGATGCGCCATCTCTGGAAGTGCCGCTGGCCTCAATGCCTCCGCCATTCGCGCCGGTCTCTGGGTTAGGGAAGGCTCCGGTCGTGGCGACTTCGCCTCGCAAGGAGGTCCCGAACGTGGCGGTCTCGCCCCGCAAGGAGGCTCCGGCCGCAGCGGCTCCAATTTGCGAGGAGGCCCCCGCCGAAGGCGTCCCAGAGGCGCCAGCCGCGACCTCAACGACGAAGAAGCCGTCCGTGTCTTGGGCCCACAACGTCCTGGAACTGGGGCTTAGTCGCCAGCTGGGCCCCGAACTGGAAAAACCGGCCGGCCTTCGTACCGGGCTGCGTTTCATTCCAGTCGCCAAGTGAGTGCACTCGGCCTTCTCTATTTTCTATAAGTACTTCGATTGTCTTTTATTGATTTGATTTGATATGCAGGACCGGAGTGAAAAAGATGGGCCACCCGACCGTGGCTAAGGTACCCTCCGCCGCTAGCGAGGAGGATCCTTCCCGTAAGAGGAAAGTGGACGAAGTTGCCGTCTCAGCGGAAGGCAGCAAGAAGGCCAAGGGCGACGACATCGTTGCTGTCTCTGCCGACCCGGCGGCCGCATCGGCCGGACCCGCAGTGGAAGCAATCGCGTCTACGAAGGATGGCGTTTCCTTGCCTAGACCAGAGGAGGCGACCTCCTTTGGGGCGGGTGCCTCGATTGCTACCTTCCCCCGCTTCGTAACCAAGGCGGCCACGGCAAGCGGGGCTGCGCCCCCGAGCCTCGCTCCAGGGACCGCCGACGCTGAAGTCGACCAACGTCGCGGGCACACGCCGGCGCTGCTTGCGTCTGTCGACGCAATACAACTCCATGGCATGCTTGGTGCAGCCATCCAGGTACCTCCAGTCCCCGAGGATCAGGTCGGTGCTTAGTAGCGGCGTGATTCTTATAGTTTCTCGTTTTGTACTTTCGCATCCAGTCCCCGAGTGCGCACGCGCTAAATTTTAGCGGGTGGGCACTGAGTAATTTTCGTGATCGCCAGTCCCCGAGTGCGCACTCGCTAAATTTTAGCGGGTGGGCACTGAGTAATTTTCGTGATCGCCAGTCCCCGAGTGCGCGCTCGCTAAATTTTAGCGGGTGGGCACTGAGTAATTTTCGTGATTGCCAGTCCCGAGTGCGCACGCGCTAAATTTTAGCGGGTGGGCACTGAGTAATTTTCGTATTCACTGACTTTGATGATGTGCAGGGTCTGCAGCTGGAGTCGGCGGAGCGATTGGCTGCGAAACAGCGTGCTGAGAAGGAGCTGTCCACTATCCAAGAAGAAAACAAGGAACTTCAGGCTGTTGCTGCGCAGGCGGAGATGGCTCGCCAGGAGCTTGTCCCTGCTGGTGAGTTGGTGGCGGTGCGATCTGCGTTAAGTGCTGCTGAGCAAAGGGTCGCCGACCTCGAGCGCGAACTGCGGGAGGCAAAAGAAGAAGCAAGCTCGGCGAACGGGCGAGCTAAGGCCGCCATTGCGGCTGCGGAGGAAGACCGCAAGGTGTCGGAAGCCCTCATTGTTGGGCTTCAGGACGATCATACGTCGCTTCAGAGCTTCATCACGGGACTCGCCCGCCCGTTGCTTGGTGAGTCCGTCTTCCCTTCCTTTCAGTTGTATTGTTTGTGGTTTCCGTGGTGCTCATAATTGTCTCCTTCTCGCAGGTCGTGTTATTGGTAGCCAAGAAGAAGCGAGCTCTCTTGACACGAGGGAGTGCGTAAGCATGCTCGTCGACTCGGCGACGCTGTCGGCGACGTGCATCCGCGCCTACCTTCAAGAGATGTCGCCCACGGAGGTTATTCCCAGTGACCTCGTTGAGGTGTGGGAGTATTTGGAGAAGGCGCCCGCGGTCGTAGAGTTCATGACGCGGTCGGCGTTTCGGCGTGGAGCGTCGACAGCGCTGAGCCTTGGACTCGCCCACTTACCCGAGGATTTCGACCTCGACGATGTGACGAGTGGGTACCCTTCGTCGACTGGCACGGTGGATCTGTCCGAGGTTCTCAAGTTGCAGGAACGTGCCGCCGTGTACTCGGAGCGTGTCTGGGCGATGGGCGACCTCCTTCCCTACCAGGAAACGGTCGTCGCGCCGAACGACCCCGAGCCGCCGCATCGTGACTTCAAGGTTGAGCGACCTTTCCGCTCGGCGATGGCGGGTGAGCTGACGACGTATCCGTCAACTCCGTACACCGCGTTCATCCGTAGGCGCCGGGATTCTGGCGCATCGTCGTCGTAGCCTGCAGAATAGGGTAGTTTGCCTAGATGTGTTAGCAGCAGTTCTGCCATGCCGGCATAATTTGTAATATAAGACAATGCGATATGCGATTTAATGGAACGTTGTGTTCATTTTGCTATTTGTTTGTGTGTTTTGGATTGATTTTGGATGAGTCCCCGAGCGCGTCCGCCCTTTTGTGGGGTTCACCTCGTATATGATGTTTGTTGTTATCATGTGTTTTGTTAGTTTAGTCGACTCGCCCGAGCTCGGAGAGCCAGTCGCAAGGCGACTCCCTTGAGTGCTCTGTACTTTACCGTTTTCCCGTACGCGAACGGGGTCGGGTGGCCGAGTCCCCGAGCGTGGTACTTGGTAGTTCAAGGCGCGACTCGAGGGTGGTTGAGGACTGAGCGCGTTGGTGTGAGCGCGTCACTCCTGCCTGGCCCGGAGGGTCAGTCGCGTGGCGAGTCCTGGGCATGCTCTCTTACTTGGCGTTTTCCCTGACCGATCGCGACGAACTGGTATTCAGTCCCCGAGCGTGGTACTTAGCCGTTCGAGTCGCTACGCCGAGGATGCGGAGGACCGAGGTCGCCGTGAGAAGCGAGGGCAGTTGTCTTGGTTCGCAAAACCAGTCGAGCTAGGCGACTCCAATGGGGCTCCGGTTTGGCGTTTTTCGTGGACGACGCAAGACCTGAAATGACTCAGTGCTCTTACATCGCACTACTTAGCCGTGCCGGTCGCTATACCAAAGGTTGACTTCTGCATTTTAGCATGATGCTGTTTATTACGAGTGCGAGTGGCACAAGGCATGGAGAGTAGACGCAATTTGCAGTAACCGTTTCTTTTATTTCATAGCGACTGGAGAGTACATGTGTGGGGTTCTAGGAGTAGAACTTCCGGAGGAGATTTACATTCCATGGCCGCTTGACGTCGAGTTCGCCGTCCCCGCGGACGTCGATGAGGTAGTAGGCGTCGTTGCCGAGTACGCGCCCGATAGCGAACGGGCCTTCCCACGGAGGGGAGAGCTTGTGCATGCCCTTCTTGTCCTGGATGAGTCGTAACACCAGGTCGCCTTCCTGGAAGGTGCGGGTTTTCACCCGTCGGCTGTGGTAGCGGCGGAGCCCTTGCTGATAAATGGCGGTACGCGATCGAGCGAGGTCGCGTGCTTCGTCGAGTTGGTCGAGCCCATCTTGGCGGGCCAGCTCGTTTGCGGCTTCCGTATAGTGGACGACCCGCGGCGAGTCGTGTTCGAGGTCGGTGGGCATGACTGCTTCGGTGCCGTAGACCATGAAGAAGGGAGTGAATCCCGTCGACCTATTGACCGAGGTGCGGATTCCCCAGATGACGGAGGGTAGCTCTTCGACCCAGCATCCAGCGGTGCGCTCGAGTGGTACTTGGAGTTGCGGCTTCAGGCCGTGGAGGATGCTTTGGTTGGCTCGTTCCGCCTGGCCGTTGGACTCCGGGTGTGCGACTGACGCGAGGTCGAGCCGGATGTGGTGCTCTTCGCAGAATTCGGCCATTGCTCCCTTGGCGAAGTTTGTGCCGTTGTCCGTGATGATGCTGTTGGGGAACCCGTAGCGGTATATGAGCTCGCGTAGGAACTTAGTGGCGGTCTTCCCGTCGCATTTCCGGACTGGCTTGGCCTCCACCCACTTCGTGAATTTGTCGACGGCGACTAGCAAGTGGGTGTAGATAGAGGGGGCCTTCTTGAAGGGGCCTACCATGTCCATGCCCCACACAGCGAATGGCCAGGTGATGGGGATTGTTTTGAGCGCCGAACTTGGTACGTGCGTCTGGTTGGCGTACTTCTGGCACCCGGCGCATCGCTGGACGATATTGACGGCGTCGGCGTGTGCGGTGGGCCAGTAGAAGCCGTGTCGCATAGCCTTGGCGACCAGGGAGCGCGCGGCGGCGTGGTGGCCGCAGTCGCCTGAGTGGATGTCGTGGAGGATTTTGCGTCCTTCAGTCGGTTGGACGCAACGTTGGAAGACGCCGGTGACGCTGCGCTTGTGTAGCTCGCCGTCGATGATGGTGTAGGACTTGCATCGGCGAGCAATCATTCGAGCGTTTGTCTCGTCTGCTGGCAGGGTGCCGGTTTCCAGGTAGGCGATGTAGGGCTTGGTCCAGTCGTCTGGCTCGGTGATGAGTGCGACCAAGGCTGCCTCTGGTTGGAGTGGGACTCCGATGTCGATCTCCCTCGGGGGAGAGACTGATGGTTTGGAGATTGTGTCGAGGAACACGCCGGCGGGTGGTGCGAGTCGAGCCGACCCGATTCGAGAGAGGGCGTCGGCCTCCTCGTTTTTCCGCCTGTCGATTCACTCGACAGAGTAACCGGTGAAGTGGCCGCCCAACTTATCCACCTCTTGGCGATACGCCGCCATGGTGGGGGAGATGGCGTCGCAGGTGCCGGCGACTTGTCCTGCCACGATGTCGGAGTCTCCGTAGCATCGAAGGCGATTGACGCTCATCTCCTTTGCGGCTCGCATGCCGTGGAGTAGGGCCTCGTATTCAGCCATGTTGTTGGTGCAGGGCGTGAATTCGAGGCGGAGGATGTAGCGGAGCTTGTCGCCCTTTGGTGAAGTCAGCACTATCCCCGCTCCTGCACCGTCCGCGTTCTTGGACCCGTCGAAGTGCAGGCTCCAGTAATGGAGGTACGGCGGCTTCTCTAGCTGCTGGTCCTCCTCCCAGTCGGCGATGAAGTCTGCCAGTGCCTGTGACTTAATCGCCCTTCGTGGCTCGTATTTAATGTTGTGGACGCCGATCTCGACGGCCCACTTGGCGACCCGCCCGGTCGCCTCGCGATTGCGGATGATGTCTTGTAGTGGTGCCGAGGAGACGACCGTGATCGGGTGCTCCTGGAAGTAGTGCGGCAGGCGCCGCTGAGCCCTGAAGACCGCGTATACCAGCTTTTGATACTGTGGGTATCGCTGGCGCGACTCGGTGAGGACCTCGCTGATGTAGTACACCGGCCGCTGGACCGGGCGCTCCTTTCCTTCCTCTGGTCGTTCCACAACCATTACGGCACTGACGACGCGCTCGGACGCCGCGACGTAAACCAACATAGGCTCTTTGTCAGCGGGTGCGGCGAGTAGTGGTGCGGCGAGTAGCACCTTTTTAAGGTCGCGGAGCGCGTCGTCCGCCTCCTTGTCCCACTGGAAGGTGGGGTTCTTGCGCATCAGGCGGTATAGGGGCATCGCCTTTTCGCCCAGGCGGGGGATGAAGCGACTGAGAGCCGCTACACGCCCGGCCAGCTTCTGGACGTCGCGCAGGCACTCGGGTTTGCCGAGCCGGGCGATCGTGTCGATCTTCGTTGGGTTTGCCTCGATCCCTCGTTTGGAGACGACGTACCCCAGTAGTTGCCCGGCGGGTACACCGAAGGTGCACTTGCCTGGGTTGAGCTTTATCTTATACCTCCGCAGATTGGCGAAGGTCTCCGCTAGGTCGGCGAGTAGGTCTCCTTGGCGAGCGGATTTCACGACCACGTCGTCGATGTAGACGTGGATGTTGCGGCCAATTTGGCTCGCAAGACATTCTTGCATGCACCGCTGGTAGGTTGCCCCGGCGTTCTTGAGGCCGAAGGTCATGGCGGTGTAGCAGAATGCTCCGAATGGCGTGATGAACACCGTCTTCTCCTCATACTCGACAGCCATTTTGATCTGGTTGTACCCGGAGTAGGCGTCGAGGAAACATAGCGACTCCGAACCCGCGGTTGAATCGATTATCTGATCGATCCGCGGGAGGACGAACTGCTCCTTTGGGCAGGCGCTGTTCAGGTTTGTGTAGTCGATACACATTCTCCACGTCCCGTTTTTCTTCTCGACCAGGACTGGGTTTGCCAGCCACTTGGAGTATTTGATTGGCCGGATGAAGCCGGCAGCGAGCAGGCGCTGCACTTCCTCGGCGATTGCTCGACAGCGTTCTTCATTGAAGGGCCGCAGCGACTGCTTGACGGGTCGCACTTTGGGGTCGGCGTTTAGTTTGTGCTCAGCGAGCTCCCTAGGGACACCAGGCATGTCGGAGGGTTTCCATGCGAAGATGTCCCTATTCTCACGAAGGAACTCGATGAGCGCGCCTTCCTATGCTCGGCTCATGCCTGTCCCGATCGTCACCGTCTGGCTGGGGTCGCCTGGGACCAGCTCGACGGTGCGGGTGTGCGTCGTGGCCTCAAAGGTTGAGGTGTTTGTGCCCTCTGAGTTGGGCTTCTTGAGTATTGTGGGGTCGTCATTGTTGACCCCGCTCGCGTATTTGGCAAGCTCGTCGGCGTGATTAGTTTCTGCCGCGATGACGGCGTCGGCGAGTTCGGCTCCTTTGGCCTCGCATTCGGCGGCCATGTCGGGGTCGCCGTTGATGGTGATGACGCCGCACGGCCCGGGGAGCTTCATCGCGTTGTACGCGTAGTGGGGCGCTGCCATGAATTTGGCGAACGCCTGGCGCCCAAGGACGCAGTGGTAAGGGCTGTCGAAGGGCACCAGCTCGAAGACGATCCGCTCGGTGCGGAAGTTTGCCGGAGTACCGAAGGTGACGGGTAGCGTGACTTTGCCGATCGGGTACGCCTTCCGACCGGGGACGATGCCATGGAACGTGGTGTGAGTTGTCTCGATCATCGACTGCGGGAGCCGCAACCGCCTGAAGGTGTCGAGGTAGAGGATGTTGATGGAGCTGCCGCCGTCCATCAGTGTCTTGGGGAGCCAGTAGTCGCCAACCTTGGGCTTGACCACCAAGGCGACTCGTCCTGGGTACTCGATGCGTGGCGAGTGGTCTTGCCGGCTCCAGGTGATTGGCTGTTCCGACCAGTTGAGGAACTGGGGGACGTCTGTTTGGGCCACCGCGTTGACGGCGACGGCGCGGGCGATGACCTTCTTCTCGCGCTTCGTGTTGAAGCCTGTGAAGGTGTGGAGCGAGCCGGCTACTTTGACGAATTTTCCGCCATTTGGCGGGTCGTTGTCGGTGTCCTCCCGCGCGTGTCGTGCCTTCTCGATTTCCCTGAGGGTGTGGCAGTCGGCGGTGGTGTGCGTGGCGGGCTTTCCTTCCCTGCTGTGAAACGCACATGGTTGGTTAAGTAGGGCCGCGGGATCGAACCTTGGCTTGTTCTTGTAATTGCCGCCATCGCGTCGTTGCCCTCCGTCGCGGCGGTAGCTCTTGGGCTCGCGTTGTGCGTGCCCAGCGTTGGCGACGAAGTCGACTCGCCCGTCGTTGCGGCGCTTGCCTGTGAGGCGGGTGCCGCTGTAGCGTAGGTCGGTTCGGCGTCCGCCGTCGTTGCCGCCCGTGCGGCGTTGCCCTCCTGACTCGTCGTCGATTTCTTGGTTGGGATCCTCCTCGGCGTACCGTTTGGCGATCTCGAGGAGGTCGGGGATGTTGTCGAGTGTGCGGGCGTGTCGTTTGAGCTTGGCGACTAGAGGCTCGTAGCGGCACGAGGTCTTGAAGCAATGGATCGCGGTGTCCGGGTGGATGCCGACCGCGTTGTACCAGAGCTCTTGCCACCGTTGGACCCAGTTGCGGGTCGACTCGCGGGGTCCCTGGACGCATCGTTCCAGGTCTTCGATGGTGGTGGCGCGGGTGTAGGAGCACTCGAAGTGCCTGACGAAGGCATCTCGCATTTCCTCCCAGGAGTCGATACTGTCCTGGGGGAGCGTGTTGATCCATTGCCTGCACGTCCCCTCCATCATTAGTGGGAGGTAACGGGCGGCGAGTAGGTCAGTGTGACCCGCGATCCCCATTGCCATGAGGTATGTGTCAAGCCAGACTGCGGGGTCGTACGAGGAGTCGTATTTTTCTATCTCCTTTGGCGCCTTGAAGTTTGGCGGGTACTTTTCGCCTCGGATCATTGGTCCGAAGCACTTAGGCCCTAGTCGACTGAGTGACCCCATAGGCTCGCCATCGCGGCGATTAGTTAGGGTGTGCCGCAAGTCGTCGGGCTGGCGTGCGCGCCAGTTTTGGTTGTTGATGATGTGAGTGCGGGCGTCGATGGGTTGTCCGTTAGCGGCGACGAAGTTGGTCGCCGGCCTGGGATCGTGGTGGAGAGTGCCGCGTTCACGGGTCGGCGTTGGAGCTGCAGTGGCTCTGGTGGCGGGCAGTTGAGGGTGTTTGCCGCCGCGGGGCGGCCGCTTGAGGCCGCCCTGCTTCCCGAGGAGCACGAGTATACTCGCCCTTGCGAGTCGGCGCCCGCTCTTTGCTGCTCCACGGCCTTTGCGAGCAGGGCCTTGACGTACTGGATTTGTAAGGCGCCGTCGCCGGTGGCCGTGATGCTATCGGCTGCTGCTCGGCCTGCCACGAGGTTGTCCATCGGGGTGGAGAACAGTGGGAGGCCGTTCGCGTCTCGCTCCCGTGAGGAGACGACTATCCGCGGCTGGTCCCTGGGAGGGGTGCGGTTGGATGGTGGTGGGGCACCTATCGCCGTCGAACCTGGCGGGGGTCGGGCGCTTCCTCCTGGTGGCGCGTTCTCGCAGATCGCGCGCTCGGCTATGCGAGCCGGGTCGTTTTCGTCGTCGAAGTTCAGGGCGCGCCCCTGAACGGTGGGGTTCAGGCGTGACCTGATCCGCTGCTGGTGGTAGCGTGACAGTTCCTGCGCCGTCACTTGCTCGAGGCGAAATTTCTCGCGCTCGGCCTGCTCTTTGCGTACTGCCTCCGCCAATTTCAGGCGGAGTTCCTCGACCTCCGTTGCCGTGGTGTTAGGAGGGATTGGGGTGGAGAAAGGATCCTCCGGCGGATCGGCGCCGGTGGCCATGTAGGTCGCGGCATGGCGACCGGTTCCGTCGTGGAGGTCGGCGGAGTTTTCCGACCCGGAGTCGAATTCGAAGATCCCGAGGATGGAGGGGTCCTCGAAATCTCCCGCGTTGGAGACCTGGGCGATGGAGCCTGCGGACGAGGACGCGGTGATGGATCCGGCGAGTGACGCCGGGGTCGCCGAGTCGGCGTCGTCGGTGAGGGTCGCATCTTCTGCGGCCGCTGAGTTCCCGGCCACGTTGCTGTGGGCCGAGTTGTACTCGGAGGCGAGGCGGTGGATCGTGCGAACCTGGTTCTCAGAGAGCCGATCGCGTGGTGGCGACTCGCAGATGCGAGCCGAGTCCTCCGAGGTGATGACGTCGGTGAGGCCGACGAAGAGGCTGATCGTGCCGATTGGCAGGATTACGCTGTGCGTGACGGGTCGCGCCGCCGGGACGTAGCTGCTCGGCAAGATCTGGAGCATCTCGCCGATCGCTATCATACGGCCGGTGGCGACCGTCTCGTTGATGGGCAGATTGGATCTCGCCGCAGAACACCGGCCAGACCGGCCAGGCCCCACGGTGGGCGCCACTGTCGTGGGAATGGCCACGGCAGATGCTGCAATCGGCAGCGAGTAGTAGAACGAGGGGCAAGGGCGGCCAGCCATCTGCGGTGCGAGATGAGGGCAAAGACACAGGGTTTTACCCAGGTTCGCCCCCCCGGAGGGTAAAGACCTACTCCTGCTAGATTGTATTATGGATGTGTTTACAATGGGCGAGCTCGGCGACTAGGCGGCGAGTTGCTTGGCTGTATGAGGGAACGTGTCTCTACTCACCCCATAGGGAGGTTTATATAGGCTCACCTCCCCTAGGGTTTACATATCTCAACCGATTCGGTTACAGCTTCGGTAATCGTTTAACCTAGACCGACTGGGCCTATCTACTCGCCTGGGCCTTCATCTTCCAGTCGCCTGGTACCTTGCTGGGCTTTGATCCACTCGCTGTTCTGTAGGCCCACTCGCCAGCCCTTGGGCCAGTCGGAAACGTCCCGCTGAGTATACCCCAGTAGGCGTATCCCCATCAGTGCATGTGCATAAAACATATTACTCATATAAATCGAACAACCATTATTCTCGGACTTAAACAAGTAACCGTCTCGCAATAAACAAGATCCCGATATAATGTTCATGCTCAACGCAGGCACCAAATAACAATTATTTAAGTATAAAACTAATCCCGATGGTAGATGAAGGGGTAGCGTGCCGACCGCAATCACATCAACCTTTGATCCATTTCCCACGTGCATTGTCACCTCGTTCTTCGCTAGCTTCCGTTTATTCTGCAGCACCTGCTTCGAGTTACAAATATGAGCAACCGAACCAGTATCAAATACCCAGGCACTACTACGAGTACTAGTGAGATACACATCAATAACATGTATATCAGATATACCTTTCTTCTTTATGTTGCCGTTCTTCAAATCCGCCAAGTACTTTGGGCAATTCTGCTTCCAGTGACCTTCTCCCTTGCAGTAAAAGCACTCAGTATCAGGCTTAGGTCCAGCCTTGGTCTTCTTCGTCGGCGTGGTAACTTTCTTACCACCCTTCTTGAAGTGTCCCTTTTGCTTAGACTTGCCTTTCTTGAATTTGGTGGTCTTATTAACCAACAACACTTGGTGCTCTTTCTTGATCTCCACTTCTGCAGATTTCAACATGGCAAAGAGTTCTGGCAACGTCTTATTCATGTTCTGCATGTTGTAGTTCATCACAAAGTTCTTGTAACTTGGTGGTAGTGATTGGAGGACACGGTAAATCCCCAAAGCATTAGGAATCACTATACCCAAGCTTTGAAGTTTGTTTGCGTGCCCAGACATCTTAAGCACATGCTCACTGACGGAGCTGCCCTCTTCCATCTTGCAGTTAAAGAACTTTTCAGAAGCCTCATAGCTTTCAATTGCCGCATGAGTCTCAAAAATCAATTTGAGATCCTCGACAATATCATATGGGTCTGAATCCTCAAACCTTTTCTGAAGCTCCGATTCCAAACCATACAGGATAGCACACTGAACTATGGAGTACTGATTCTTCCGAGCGAGGTAAACATTCTTTACTTCATCGGGAGAATCATCTGCAGGTGGGTCACCCAGCGGTGCATCCAGCACATAGGTCAAATTACCAGCTGTGAGGACAATCCTCAAATTGCGGAACCAATCCGCGAAGTTGCTTCCATTGTTTTTCAACTTTTCTTTCTCTAGGAACGCATTAAAATTGATGGTAGGGGCTGCCATTGATCTACAACATATTTGCAATAGTTTAGACTAAGTTTATGATAAATTAAGTTCAAATTAATTAATAAAGTTAATCTAGGTGAACTCCCACTCAAAACAATATCCCTCACATTGTTTTAGTGATCACACGAACCAAATCCACTACATCAACACCGATCATCACGAGAGTTGATATAGTTTCAATGGCGAACAATCGTCATGTTCATCATATCTACTATATGATTCATGCTTTACCTTTCGGTGATCCGTGTTCCGAGACCATGTCTGTACATGCTAGGCTCGTCAAGATCAAACCTTAGTTTCCGCATGAGCAAATCTGGCTTGCTCACGTTGTATACACTTGCGGAATCTAACACACCCGATCATCACGTGGTGCTTCGAAACAACAAGCTTTAGCAACGGTGCTAACTAAGGGTGAACACTTTATGACTTGAAATTCATGTGCATGAGGGATCATCTTATAATGCTACCGTCGTCTACTAAGCAATACAAGATGCATAAAGGATTAACATCACATGCAATTCAATATATATGTGATATGATATGGCCTTTCTTCTTTGTGCTTCTGATCTCCATCTTCAAGCACGAACATGATCTCCATCATCACCGGCATTGCATCAAGGTCAATGACGCTACTCCATGGTTGTCGTCCACCGGCTTCAACTATTACAACTACTTTGAATAGACACGCGGGTCTTAACATAAATTAAAGACAACCATATGGCTCATGCCGGTTGCCGACTTACAATAAGGAACATTGCATACATCAAATATAATCATAATCATGGCCATATCACATCACTGCACACCCCTGCAAAACAAAGTTAGACGCCTCTACTTTCTTTGCATATTTTACGTGGTTTGGGGCTTTCAATAAGTGTCGTTCTAACTTACGAACAAGAAACACAACATTGATACTAGTATTGTTAATCACCCGTTGTAAATTGGATCTTAACTATGCTAGGAGAAACAGGCACCCGCAAAGTCACTTATGCAATACAAGTTGCATGTCAAGCGTGGAGCAAGTCTCATGAACGATGTCATGTAAGGTTAGCCCGGGCCGCTTCATCCCAACATACCGCAAGATGCAAAGTACACAAGAAGCAATCGGCAATAAAAGCATCAACGCCCACAATGACCATTGTGTTCTACTCGTGCAACAGATCTACATATAGACACGGCTCTGATACCACTGTAGGGTTTCGTAGCATGGAAAACAAAATTTTCTACCGCATACAAACAAACAAGCCAAGATCTATCTACTAGATTGTAGCAACGAGTCGATGGAATAACTCACCCTCGAAGATTCCAAAGTGTTTAACGAGAGGGAATCTCGTGGGTGATGTAGTCGTACTCTTCCGGATCTCAAGATCGCGTAGACGATCCTTCCGGCGCTGCGTTCCGGCAGCGCTCCCGCAGTCGGTCACACGTTTGGTACTCGACGAAGACCTTCCTCTCCCTTGTTCCAGCAGGCAGCGGAGGTTGTAGCACTCTCCTCGTGATTCCGGCAGCACAACGGCGTGGTACCGGAAGTAGAGGGAGATCCCGCAGGGCTTCGCCTTAAGCCGGAGCGAGTATGGTGGAGTATGAGAGAGTACTATTAGTGTTCTAGGGATTAGACACACCAATTAGAAGGCTCTAAACCGAAGGCTAGGGCAATTAGAAGCTCTAAACCAAAACGGCTCTAAACCGGAGATTAGAGGATAGGAACTTGTGTGTTTAGAGGAGGAGGCCCTGCCCCTCCTTTTATAGGTGGGAGGGGGCTGGCGCGCCAGGGGAGGGAGGGGAGTCCCTCCCCAACTCGGCCTGGTGGAGGCGCCGCCGGTTGGAGGAGGGATTCCCTCCCCAACTCGGTTTTGGCCTCCTCTTGCTTGTTTCCCACAGTTTCTTGTTTTAGCCGTTTGACTTTCAAACTAGACATTTGACTTTTCTGTTTTAGGATTCAATTTAATCCTTTATTTGGGACAGCAAGAACACTTAGTACATGATGCAATCATTCCAATATGCAATGAAACATTCATGTACCCCTCCCCCCGCCCCCCCCCCGGAGTGCCGGGCAATCCGGAACCTTCTAGAACATTCCCGATGAAAACATCGGAATCATTCCCGAACTCTGAAACGGGACTTTCCTTATATGAATCTTATTCTCCGGACCATTCCGGATCACCTCGTGATATCCCGGATCCCATCCGAGACTCCGAACAACATTCGGTCTCTTTCTCATAATACCATAACTACTCAAACAACGTCGAATCCTTAAGTGTGTCTCCCTACGGTTCGTGAATTATGCGGACATGATCGAGACACTTCTCCGAACAATAACCAATAGAGGAATCTGGAAATTCATATGGCTCCCACATATTTCTACGATTACTTTGCGATCGAATGAACCACTTACATACGATACCAATTTCCCTTTGTCTCACGATAATTTACTTATCCGAGGTTATGATCGTCGGTATCTCTGCATACCTAGTTCAACCTCGTTACCGATAAGTACTCTTTTCTCGTTCCCGTGATATGTGATCCCTTGTGAGCCAGTCACATGCTTGTAAGCTAATTGGATGACATTCCACCGAGAGGGCCCAGAGTATATCTATCCGTCATATGGATGGACAAATCCCACTCTTGATCCATGTGTCTCAACCAACACTTTTCGAACACTCAATGCCACCTTTATAGCCACCCAGTTACGGTGTGGTGTTTGATGTCATCAAAGCAGCCATCCGGTAAAGGTGATATGCATGATCTCATGGTCGAAGGAATTAGGTTACTATGTATCAGAAAGCATATAGCAATTGAACTATTGAAATGACTTGATCTTTATGCTACGCTTATCTATAGGAGTATGTCCACCATATCATTCTCCTAACGATATGATCTTGTTGTTGATAACATCTCAATGTTCATGATAGGGAAACCACAATCATCTATCAACCAACAAGCTAGTCAAGTATAGAGGCTATACTAGGGACTTCAAATTAAGTTTACAAATCACACAAGTATCAATGTTTCCTTGTTAATACTATTATAGCATGAATGTAAACAGTTATCATAAACACAAAGATATAATAATAACTACATTTATTATTGCCTCTAGGGCATATCTCCAACAGTCGCTGGCAGGAGGCGGCACAGGACGGATCGGCGGGTGCGCGCTGGAAGAGATGAGGCCACGCAACGCTGGTGGGACCCAATGGGCAGTGGGAGAGTGGGTAGAAAAATTGGTGTAAAGTGACGAGGGCAGGTAGAAGGACAGGCTGTGGCAGCAAATTAGCGGGTGCCGTGCGGTGCCCGCGTGAGTCCCTGGCGCAGGCGGCAGGTCCCGCGTGACTGGCGCAGCGGCGTGGGAGGTTGCGCAGGCGACGGGTCCCGCGTGGAAGTGGCGGCGCAGACGGGCAGGCAGGAGAATCGGTGGCAGTTGGAGAAACAGATCTGGAACAGGAACGGATCCTCGGGAGCAGATCGATCTGGAACAGGAACGAAATAGGAACAGGAACGGATTTGAATCGGCAACGGCGACGACCGGCGGCGTCGACCGACGGCAAGCCGTCAGCGACAGGGACGGTGGCGGCCGCAGCGACGAAGTTGCGAGTAGGAGGAGGCTAACCTAGCTCTGATACCATGTCAGAAATATGCAACTTGTATTCCTCTGAAGGCCAAAGGCCACAATATATAGTATAGGTACAGGGCAAATATGCAGGAAGCCCCGTAACATATTGGGGAAATACAATATACAAATATATACATCTAACAGGTTTATACATCGTTGTCATTTTGTGTTCACATCTATACTAGTTAGAGCATCTTCATCGGCACCCCTCAACCCGGCCCCAAAATGCTTTGGGGGTCATGGCCGAAAAACACCACGCACCGGCACCCCCACCCTCTCCCAACAAATGTGGCAGCCCAAGAAAATGTCTGACACTCCCTCGCCGTCCTCGACAGCAGGCACACATGGACGGGATGGGATGCCGGCAACACGTGTCACGGTTGGATTGGCCACGTGGCCCTTGGCAGTGACACAACTCTCTCGCCCGTGATGGCTCTCCTCCCGACACCGGAGTAGCGTCGCGTCGTCTATGTACTTCCAGCGAGTTCCCTCCGTGAAGCGCCACGCCACACCATTTCCCACACTCATTTACCGCCATGTCTCATTGTTTCCGCCTCTTATAGCGAGTTCCTATCGCATCCTGACACCAGTTATAAATGGAGCGCTGAGCCACGGTGGAAAACAACACACCCCATCGTGTACCATGCATGGCCGTCTTCACACCACTCACGATCGCTACCCAGGCTGGGGAGCCGAAACGGGGCCGCTGCCCATGGTGGAGGTCGCCGCCACCTTCGACGAGGAGGAGGACGACGACGACGTCTCCGACTTTGACGACGAGGCGGAGCCGTCAATGACCAGCGGGTGCTCCTCGCCTCCATCCAATCAGCACGCGGGCAGGAGCAACATGGCGGGGGCTTCCGGAGGCAAGAGGGCGGTCCCTCCTAGAGGTCGACACATCCATATATAGAGACAGTCAACTGGACCACCAACCAACGCTTTAGGTGGGACGTCCTTAAGAACGTCTTTGTGCCGAAGCATCTCCTTTGGCAAGAACTCGAGGAAGCTCACTCGGAGTGCCTCCTCGCGGTGCGTGCCAACCCCAACAATACGACCGTGTGTGCCCGCCTTGAGCAAGCTCAGGAGGAGATCGAGATCGACACAGAGAGGATGATATACCACTCTCTTGAAGAGGAATAGGGCCTTGTTACACCGCCACATGTGTTTAACGAGGCAACCTTCCGCTCCCTCGGCCTCTGAAGGCCTTAGCCATCGCCGCCACCGCACGTAGTTAATTTAGTTTGTTGAATTTCATTCTAACTATGTAAAAAACTTAAATACGAATGGAATTTGTTTTCAAAATTGTGGGCATCCTCCCCAATCGCCGACGATTTGGGCCGGTGCTCCCAAACAGCTTGCTAGAGCAGTTGTCCGGCATGGGTTCAGGGGTGCAGGTGGGGATGCTCTTACCCATATCACTTTACTAATCTGCTCCCTCCCTCCGATCCAGATTAATTGATTTTGATTTATTAAAATTTGGATGAACCTATATACTAAATAGTGTCTAGATTCATTAAAATCTAGATAAATTTGAGTTAATTAATATGGATTGGAGGGAGTAAATATTTTACCAATTGACAACTTAAATTGGTACATTATCCAAACTGTACTACTAGGTAAACGATAATTTTCTTTGATTTAAAGATTTAATTGAAACCGCCATATTTTCAACCAGGAAAATGATATTGTTCCCCCGGGGATCGCGTCGTCGCGTCCCTCGGGTCGTGAGCCGTTGGATCTATCCTGATCAGACCGTATGTTTTGCGCCACGTGTCCTCTTGCGGGCAGTTGCTACACGCTTCCGGGTTATACGGGTCGGCCCGCTTTGCACGTTTTTGCAGTTCGGCGTCGCTCGAGCGAGCAGTTGAGCGAGGAGAGGCGACCGCCAAGGCGATGCCCGCACCGCCGCCCACCCCTTCGTCCTCAACCGTCGGAGCGCCGCTGCCGACACCTTCTTCCTTGGTCAGTGTTCCCCTGCAGCCACCGTCTACCCTCTGTAACCTCCCCTCTGATGTAACCTCCCCTCTGATTTAATCTCCTTTGTAACCTCTCCTCTGATTTCCTGCAGCCGCCGCCTACCCCTTCATCATCGACCGCCGGCGACCGCGGCCGAGTGCCGCCGCCGACCCCTTCGTCCTAGGTTCGTGCTCCCCCGCTTTAATCTCTCCTCTCTCATCTCTCTGACCTCTCCCCTCTCTAACCTCCCGTGCTCTCATTTCCATAGAAATCCTAGGCTATGAGACTACCGGCGACGACCGATGCGGTAGGAGGGAGCACCTCCGGCAGCGACAATGTTCAGGTATTGGCTCTTGTGCTTGCAATTGTTGCCGTACCGAGGGATTTTTCTGTGCTTTTGCGCTTGCAATTGTTGCCGTACCGAGGGAATTTGGTGTGTGATGTGGGGAATTGATGTGTGGAATTGATGTGCTAACTAGTAGTTGTTGTTGCTTTGTGCCTTGTTGTGATCTCTTGTTGATGAAATGTACTTTTGTTGTAGCATGATTATGCTAATTTGGTAGTAGAAATTTGCTAATTTAGTAGTAGAATTGTGCTACTCTAGTTGTATTATTTTGCTAATCTAGTTGTCCTTTTGGTAGTAGCATTTTGCTACCAGTTATGCTAGCAATTTTTAGTAGTAGCATTTTTGCTACTTTAGTAGTAGAATTTTTCTAATTTAGTAGTTGCATTTTGCTATATAGATGTTCTTTTTGTGGCCCTTTGGTATGTTAGCATTTTTTGTACTTTAGTAGTAGCACTTTGCTATTTTAGTAGTGGCATTGTGCTATATAGTTGTGCAAATTTAGTAGCAGCAAGGTTTGTATGATACATGCTACCAACTTTTTGTTGGTTTTGCTACATGTAGCTTTATGTAGATTTTTTTGTTTGCACTCTAATTTTTGGTTGGTTCCTACATTTAGCTTTTTTGGAGGTTGAGGTCACACCATAACCATATCTGTTTCTATTTTTCTTTTGCTGTAGGTTGTTGTTGTTGATAAGAGCAAAAAGGGCAAAAAGGTTGTTGTGAGCCGCAAGAAAGTTGGCGAGGGAGCGAGTAATGTCAAGGATGATATTTGGATGTCGAAGGACCGTTTCGGTGCCAAGCGTTTGCGTATCCTTGCGGACAATCTTTCTCCAGCCAAGAAGCAGATTATTGAGTCAAAGAGTGCATTTAGAGCATTGTTGAATGTTGCACAGTTTAGGATTCCTAATGAGCTTACGGATTTTGTTGTTGCACATACTTCTCCTCGTCTCCGTGAGTACAAGCTTCGGAAGACCCAGATGGTGTTTACCACGGATATGCTGAGGAAAGTGTTTGGAATCCGCTGCGGGAGCAAGCCTATTGATCTTTCTATTACTGGAGGTTCAGAGCTTGATGAGATTCGAGACCTCTACCATGCTGGGAAGAAAGGGCAGAGTTAGCAACTGTTATCGATATCTTGAATAAGTGTGATGATACAGATGAGGAAACCATCATTCGCACTTGGGATCTTGTTTCCCTAGCCACTGTTGTTGCTCCAAAAATCTCGAACCATGTTAACTTGGAATATGTTGGTCTCATGGCTGACCCAACCAAAACAGATGGGTATGCTTGGGATGAGAATTTGTTGGGTTTGTTGATGCAAACTATGAGCAATATTCAGAAGAAGAAGAAGCAAGGACTTGTTCTTCCAAAGGACTGTAGAAAATTTGAGTTTTGGATAACTGGCCCATTCATTCTTCTTGGTGTAAGTTATCTCCCATCTTTTATATTTGTGTGTAGCGGTTTGCAGCGTTTGTTTTGCTACTACTAACTTTATTTGGCCTCTTTTCTGTAGATTTCTTATATGGATCATTTCGATTTCCCACCCTGCGATCACACGTTTGACAAGTCATTGCCTAGAGTATGCTCTGTCAAGAACAGTGACTTCACTTTTGTTGTACAAAATGACTCGGATAGGAAGATTTTATCGAACAAAACTGTTTTCGGCAGGCGAGATGTAATGTTCTTTCCAGCACCACAAACATTCTCTTATTCCGTTAATCCTCTTAATGTTAACATTAATTTTTATTGTGTGTAGTTCCTCCCATTGTCTGCAACACCTTATGGTACTGCTCCTGGTTATGATGATTTGAACAAACCTGCTCCAGTGGAAGGTGTTAATGTTAATCCTTCTGCTTCATTGAATGAATGGCTAAATTTTCTTAGAAGCTAGGATTTGCAGGTATGAAATTGCTACTGTACTGTTATTTTTTTGCTACTTCAGTGCATGTATTTTGCTACTTAGCTACATTGCTCTGCTACCTCTTTTTGCAATCAGTCTTATGTAGTTCTGTTAACATGTATTATAGGTTTTGCTACTTTAGTTTATAGGTTTTGCTACTTTAGTATATAGGTTTTGCTACTTTAGCATATAGGTTTTGCTATTTTAGGTTGCAGGTTTTGCTACTTTAGTTTATAGGTTTTGCTACATTAGCTTTATTGGTTTGCTACCACTCTGATTTTTTTTAGTGTAGTTCTAAACTGAACTGTTTTGCTACTTTAGTTATTATGTTTTGCTATTTTAGTATATAATTGTTGCTAAATTAGCTTTATGAATTTGCTACTCCTTTTGCGTTAGCCTCGGTGTTAGGGTACCGAGGCGGAGTCGCCGTCGACGCGATAGCGGCGACGGGCGACGATGCCTCGGTACCCTAACACCCTTCGAGGTTTCGTCGCCCGTACGACGCGGTAGCAGCGATAGGCAACGAAACCGAGCCGCTGGACTAGAGTTTACGCTATATGAATTTTGACGATTTAGGGTGGGGGTGATGGATAAGTTACCCCAAATTATCTACCCGTATGCAAAAGAAGCTTAATAGAATTTTATTACACCATATTTTTCGAGGATTCGTCGCCCGTACGCCGCGAACGAATCCGAGCAGCTATAGTAGAGCCGCTATGCTTAGAATTTCATCATTTATCTTGTCTTTGGTTTACTAACTTGCTTCTAATATTTGCTAACAGGTTCCTGCTTGTTTTAAAGCATTGTATGAGAAGCACAAGGCAATTTTTGAAGTAGATGTTGATGGGACAATGAAGAACCTTTCTGCTGGAATGAAGCGCATGCAGGCTCAACGCATGGCTGCCCTTTTGGTTGATGTTGAATCATCAAGTAAAGAATTAGCTAGACCAAGTGTTATTTTTCCAACCAAAAGTACAGCAGATGATGATCAGCTGCAGGATGATGATGGTTCAGAAACTGAGGATGATGAGAATCTTTATGCTACATCGGAGCCCGAGGACCATGGTGTTGCTGCAGCAGCTGCTAAGGATACTGATGGTGCTGCAGATGATGTTGTGGAGCAAGGTGGTGTTGCAGATGCTGTTGTGGAGCAAGGTGGTCATGTAGCAACAAAACATGCCGATGTTCCTCAAACAGCAATAATCATTGATTCTATGAGCAAGGGAGCTGATGCTACCAAGCAGCCGGGTGTTGTTAGCCCTGACAGGTCTCCAATTCACAGCCCGAGGAAGGATATTTCTGATGAAGCTTGGGCCAATGCTCCGGACAAACCCTCGTTTGATCTTTTCGGGCCTGGGACCGATGAGTATGTAAAGTTTTGCATTTCACAGTCTCTCCCACCTTCCTGTGATGCCCCAACTGCTACCGTGACCACTGCCTCTGATGCCTCTGAGAGTATTCAAGCAGCACCTTCCACTTTGGCTGATCATGCACCTTCCGCTTCAGTAGATTTTGTGACACCTGATGTTCCCATTGCACCTGGTATGAACATTTTCTTGTAGTTTCTTAGATATGCTTCCGCTTGTTTGCTTAAGACACAATTGTTTTCTCTTTTTGCAGTTGTTGTTAACATTGAGTCAAGTGTTAAAGGAGATGGTAGCTCGGGTTTGTTGACACATGAGAAGAAGACAAGGTTTAAGAGGGCTACCAAGGAGGAGCTCACACCTCCAAAGTTGAAAAAATGAAGGTCTCTGAAGATGTAGAACAAACATACTCCACATTTGTGATGAATGGTCGGAAATTCAAGGGCCATCCGAAGGATAGGGCACCGTAAGTTTATGTTTTTTGCTACTCTGAAGTAATGTTTTTGCTACCTTGCATCTAGCTAATTGCTACATGTGTCTATGTGTTTTGCTACTTACTTTTTTCACTTGTAGGATATAGATTTCCATTGAATCTTCTGCAGCTTGAACTACCTGCTACTTTAGTTCATTTTTTTGCTACTTTACATTGAATTGTTTGTTAATTTAGTTCATAGTTTTTGCTATTGTACATTGAACTACCTGCTACTTTATTTCATTTTTTTTGCTACTTTACATTCAATTGTTTGCTACTTTAGTTCATTGTTTTTGCTACTGTACATTGAATTGTTTGCTACTTTAGTTCATTTTTTTTGCTACTGTACATTGAACTGTTTGCTATTTTAGTTTATTGTTTGTGCTACTTTAGATTGAATTGTTTGCTACTTTATGTAAAACTATCTGCTACATGCGCATTCCTTTGTGCATGCCAGTTTTTGTAGAGATTGGGCGGTATTATACCTGCTACAGAACTTTCCAAACATCACTTCGGCCGCGCCAAAATTTCGATAGTGAGTTGATGAATGTTTGGATTAAGAAATTTAACCATGAGTCGGACATCGTTTGCAAGAAAAGTGCACAACAGAAGAGGAAGTACGCTTTCACACAGCACTTTGTGGTAAGTAGCACTTTTCTTGATCTTTTACTTGCTCAATATGCATATGACAGCTACTCTGCTACATTATTTTTAATTTCTTCATGCTATATTAGTACTAGCATTTTGCTACTTTAGTAATATGTCTTTGGTTCCACCTTTTGTCAACATTGTGCTTGCTGAACCAATGCAGATAGTAGCAATTTTTACTTGCTTTTGCTACTACCTCATACTTCTTTTTATCTTCAACACAAAACAGGAGAAGCTTATTGTTGATCCAAAAGTATTCAATGCTAAAGCATGTATGGATGAGTTGAAAGAGCAGAATGCAAATTTCAAGATTTTCAAGTGTGACCTTGTGAGTTAACATCCTTGCTTCCTATCTTGTTCATGTTTGCTTTATATACAAGATGCTAAATATTGATTCATGTTTGAATGTAGCTATACTTTCCTATTGTGAAATTTAACCATTGGGCAGTTCCTGTATCAACCTAGTAGCAAAGCAGATGCATATTTTTGATTCAATGAAAGGGGCCAAATTTGCTAGTGTGATGGATGATTGTGCATGCAATCTGGTTAGTAATCCAGCTACACTTGTTCATTGTGTTTGCTACATGTATAGTTGGTCCTGTGAATTGCTACATATCATTAACCATGCAGTGTGTTTGCTTTGTTTTCCAGTTCGCAAACTTTGCAATTCTTGTGAAGCAATCAAAACTAGCAGACAATATCAACTTCGACACTTACCTGCTAACCAATCCTGATCACCCGCAGCAAACTACCATGTAAGATTTTGCTCACCTTTTTGTTTCGCTTTTTTTTTCAATCCTTGTCCTGATCACTAGTTTCAACTTTTGCTACATTATTGTTTTTTAATTGCTACCTAAGTTTACAACTCTTGCTACTTTAGCTTCCTACACTTGCTACATCAGTTTCTGCTTGTTTTTTACTAATCTATCTGTTTGTTTTTTGAAAGATTTGATTGTGGATTCTTCAGCATGCTATTCATGGAAAGCTTCACCGGCAAGGTCATGCCAGAGTTCGACAACAATGTTATACCACTTCTAAGGAAACTTCTTGCATCAGATCTGATTGAGGCAAGGCAAAACAAAGGATCAATGCTACAGCTGATGGAAGAAGAGTTACAGAAGAAGCGTAGTTACGTTGAAACTGATGTAATCGTTGAAACTGATGTCGTCCTTGTGATCTTATTTTGCACTTTGTAATGGTTCAAACTGATGTCATCGTGGATGTGTTCGTTGCTGCAACATCTGTGGATTATCTTTTGTGGATTGGTTATGTTGGATGGATAAGTGCTACATGTTTGGAATGGTTTTATATATAGCTTTTGATGTTTGGAATGTTGTTTATTATCTTCTGAAGCTTCAAATAGTGTGATTGTTTTGATAAGTTCTGTACATGCTACACACATGCTGCATAAATGCTAAAAATGAGTATTTACCTAGACATGATGTCAATTTTTTTGGCCACCCCTGGTGTTAATTTGCTACATCTGTGTATCCATATTGCTACATGCATAGAAATGGTGTGCTACCCAGGTGTTCAAGATTTGCTACTAGGTTTAATGTAGCAAATATTCCTGTGACATTCATTCATAAGAACAAGTTTTGTCTATGGTAGCAATTTTATATACAAAATGCAGGCTATATGCTCCAAAGTGGCAATACTTTTGCTACCAACAATATTCTGTCATATCACAAAATTCATATATTGCATCAAGATGATGCTACATCTATACTGTATGTATGCTACATAGTAATGACAAAAATGCTACTCTGGTAGTACATGTAGTTTCATCTCTATAGTTTCAACTCTATTTTCACAGCATCCCCCGCAATCAGTGCTTCCATGGAGACGCATTGTTTCACGGTGTGACCTTCTTCATTGCAGTATGGACATTTTTTCTTTCTTGGCTTCTTCTTCTTCGGCGTTGCATTAGTTTGCTTCTTCTTTGTCTCTTGAGCTTTTTCCTTCTCTTGGCATTTGATTCATCACGAAGCTCAACCAATGGTTTGTTACGCTTCGACTTCTCGGTTGGTCTTCCTTTTGGCTTTACCCTCGCAGGGTTCTTGAGCATGCTACTCAGAGCATCATTACGTTCTTCTTCTTGTTGTTGCTTGTTTACACCATGCTGTGGAGGAATACTTTGCTCTTGTAGCAAATTTTCTGGCCCTCCTCCTTGCTGCTCTACTTCTTGCTCCCCTCCTTGATGTGTAGCATGTTGTGTGTTCCTCATATTTGCTACAACCTGCCTCGCATCATCAATCATCTTGGAAACAGCAACATATGTTTCATCACTGAAGCAAGCATCCAAAGCGAGTTCATTCATCTTTCTGCATAATGCATTGTACTTGAGAGTATTGGTTCCTGGGATCCCAAATCTGATGGTATTTGTCCCGGGATCAGGTGCAGGCATTGTTTCTGCAGCAGACCATCTTCGTAGCATGTATCTCTTTCTAATTTACTACACATTCAAGTGCACCATCACCCTCACTATATGCGGGCATATAAGGCCACACATCTCAAATGTGTTGCATCCGCACTTGTAGCACTCATCATCTAACTTGACTTGCACCTGGTAGGTTTTGACACCATAACCAGGGTTTGGAATGAGATCAAAGCACATGTCTTCACCCTCAACCTGCATTGGATAAAACCTTGTAGACCTCTCAATCATATTTTGGAATCTTGTGAAGATCTCCCTCGTGTAGAACTCCAACCCCTGTTTTTCAATGTTGTAGAATGTTTGTTTGCTGACTGTCAGGGTGGTGCTACATCAGGTGTTACATTATGCTACAACAGTTTTAAAAACCTGCTACCATGGATATAAAATAATGCTACTGGAAAATCTGTCTGTAAAGAGAAAATCTCACCTTCCCTATAGTGGTGTTGTTGTATCCATGGTGAATGCAGCATTGTCTTCTCTGTCTAGCATCAGGTTTTGGCACAACTCATATTGCTGCACGAAGTTCCAAACTGAGCCACTTGGGCGAATTAAAGTTTTAAAGTACGAGTTGAGGCCTTCAGATCTTCCTGTTGTGCTTGTAAAGGGAAAGAAACTTTGTCTGAAGTACACAGGTGCCCACATGTTTCTGCTCTTCCACATGTTCTGCAAATGAGTGTTCTCATCCATAGCAAAAGTTTCCAACATATGCTGCCGGCATATCTCAAATTCTGCTACGGTGTCCGTCCTATAAATGCATGAGTAAAACGTTGCAGCAGATGGGCTACCTTCTCTCAAGTGAGGACCAAGCTTTGTTCTTGCCAATCGTAGCACATGGAAGATGCAGCATCTATGGACTGAATCAGGATATATGTTTGAAATTGCTGTAGCCATTGCTTAGTCTTGGTCTGTCATGATATGGTCTGGCGCCAAAACATTCATTGCTTCCTTAATTTTGGTGAATACCCAGCTGAATGTTTCAGCTGTTTCATCAGGTAGCAAAGCACAACCCAACACAATTGTGTGTGTGTGTGTGGTTGTTGACACCCACAAGTGGAGCAAAGGGCATGTTGTACTTGTCGGTACAAAATATAGTGTCGAAAAACACCGAGTCCTTCTACTTGGGGTGCAAGGCCCTTGTCCTGCCATCCACCCAAAAGAGAGCTCTTACTGCATTGTTTTCATCCACTTGCTTATCAAAGAAGAATGTAGGGCTTTCAGCTTGTCTCCTTTCAAAGTACTCAATAGTCATTGACATGTCTTGCTGTGAAACTTCCTCGCGTAGCATAGTCCTTATGTTGGACACATCACGCTTCACAAAACCAAGGCACCTCGCGTCGCCTCCGTGCACACTTCCAAGGCATCCCATCATCTGAGATATGCTAATGTTTTGGTTGTGTAAAGTTTCGATGAACTGAAATTCCTCCTCAGCAACCTTCCTATGAGACCGGTAGTACCGTCTTCTCCCAATTTGCTTCAGCAACTGGTGTGTGTGCTCTCCTTGAAAGATCGTTACAGTCCATATCCCATTTCTCTTTCCAACAAGCATTCTAGATTTACAATCATGTCGCAGCACCCTATTCTTCTGCCTCAAATCTGCTACATCCATTTTGAGGCCAGCTTGTTTGCTACCTGACTTCTGTGCACTAGAATTGCTCATGTCTATTTGACCTCCTTCTCCAGAACTATCCTTAGTAGCATTTTTTGCTTCATCAACTGGTTTTCTGGCATGGACACACTCAAAAACCCTACTAAGAATTGCATCTTTTGGGGCACCTCTTCCTATGCTATACTTGGTGTTACCAATCCGTGTACCAAACCCGAGCTTGAAAGCATAGTCATTGTATACTTGCTTCGCAACTTCAAGGTCATCAAATGTCATTCCAACATATGGCACAAGAGGCTGCGAGCAAATCTCTTCACCACCTTCTTCAGCAACAAATGAAGCATTGCTACTATGAAGCATTGCTACTAGCTGCACTTTCTGCTCCTATAGCAAATTTTTGT
The DNA here is from genome assembly GCA_910589765.1 of Avena atlantica. Taxonomy (NCBI): domain Eukaryota; kingdom Viridiplantae; phylum Streptophyta; class Magnoliopsida; order Poales; family Poaceae; genus Avena; species Avena atlantica. The sequence goes on from OU342735.1 coordinate 478,814,214, forward strand.
CCAAAGGTTCCTGCAGCAGCATACTCTTCATAAGCAGATTGTGGTGTAGCAATTATTCCTTCAGTAGCATATCCTTTAGGACCGTATCCATCAGCAGGCTGGTTGAGGTCGAATCCTCCCAGTATACTGTCAGCAACAAACCCCTGCAATTTAAAAAAGAAATAGTTTAGGTCGAGGCATAATGTTCTACATAAATGTGTTGCATGTAGTATCACCCTAATTTGCTACATAAATGTGCTAGTATCACCCTAATTTGCTACAATGTAGCACCATCTGCCTAAAATTTTTCTACAGTGTAGCACCCCTAATTTTTCTTTTGCTACAATGTAGCGCCCTAATCTGTTTGAGGTTGTTTTCCTGCCATCTGCCTAGCAGCACCCTATTTTGCTACAATGTACCACCCAATTAACTAGTATTTGCTACCTTTTTTAGTATTTGCTGCTACCATGTAGCACAAACAGGAACAACAATAGTGGAAACCCTAAGAAGATGGTGCTGGAGCTTACCGATGGAGCTGGAGCTTCTTCCGCAGGATTTTGATTGAAAAACACAGGGTGATTCGTGTGCTGGGCTCGATTAGGTTGCTGCGCTCGATTGGATACATCGGCGTTCGCCGAATCGGAGCGCCGCCGGGTGAGAGGATTTGATCCACCACTAGAAGCTACGATTGACGGAGGTATAAGGTGGTGAGGTTGACCAGTAGGAGGGAGAGTATGGTGGAACGAATATGGCTCATCTCCGCCACCAGTGAACGAGATCGACGGCACAGTCGCCTCCGTCGTCCTCACATGCCGCCCGCACGACGCGACTTGTTCGCTACCTCCGTTTGTTTCCCAGCTTGCTGCGTGTGAAATGTTTTTTGCTGTAACGTAGCAAAAGCGGGATGGGTGTACCGATTAGACGATTCGATCTGATTTGATCGGACGGCCCCGGACTCGGGGGATTTTGGGGAAATATCCCCCGGGGGACGCGTAGCGCTCAAATGATATTGTTCCCCCAGGGGATCGCGTCGTCGCGTCCCCCAGGTCGCGAGCCGTTTGATCTATCCTGATCAGACCGTCTGTTTTGCGCCACGTGTCCTCCTGCGGGCAGTTGCTACACGCTTCCGGGTTATACAGGTCGGGCCGCTTCGCACGCTTTTGCAGTTCGGCGTCGCTCGAGCGAGCAGTTGAGCGAGGAGAGGTGACCGCCAAGGCGATGCCTGTGCCGCCGCCCACCCCTTCGTCCTCGACCGCCAGAGCGCCCCCGCCAACCCCTTCTTCCTTGGTCAGTGTTCCCCCGCAGCTGCCGTCTACCCTCTGTAACCTCCCCTCTGATGTAACCTCCCCTCTGATTTAATCTCCTCTGATTTCCCCCAGCCGCCGCCTACCCCTTTGTCGTCGACCGCCGGCGACCGCTACCGAGCACCGCCGCCGACCCCTTCGTCCTAGGTTCGTACTCCCCCGCTTTAATCTCTCCTCTCTCATCTCTCTGACCTCTCCCCTCTCTAACCTCCTGTGCTTTCATTTCCACAGAAACCCTAGGCGATGAGACCGCCGGTGACGATCGATGCGGTGGGAGGGAGCACCTCCGGCGGCGACAATGTTCAGGTATTGGATTTTGTGCTTTCAATTGTTGTCGTACTGAGGGATTTTTCTGTGCTTTTGTGCTTGCAATTGTTGCCGTACTGAGGGAATTTGGTGTGTGATGTGGGGAATTGATGTGTGGAATTTATGTACTAACTAGTAGTTGTTGTTGCTTTGTGCCCTGTTGTGATCTCTTGTTGATGAAATGTACTTTTGTTGTAGCATGATTATGCTAATTTGGTAGTAGAAATTTGCTAATTTAGTAGTAGAATTGTGCTACTCTAGTTGTATCATTTTGCTAATCTAGTTGTCCTTTTGGTAGTATCATTTTGCTACCAGTTATGCTAGTAATTTTTAGTAGTAGAATTTTTTGCTACTTTGTTAGCATTTTTGGTACTTTAGTAGTAGCACTTTGCTATTTTAGTAGTGGCATTGTGCTATATAGTTGTGCAAATTTAGTAGCAGCAAGGTTTGTATGATACATGCTGTCAATTTTTTGTTGGTTTTGCTACATGTAGCTTTATGTAGCTTATTTTGTTTGCATTCTATTTTTTGGTTGGTTGCTACATGCAGCTTTTTTGGAGGTTGAGGTCACACCATAACCATATCTGTTTCTATTTTTCTTTTGCTGCAGGTTGCTGCTGTTGATAAGAGCAAAAAGGGCAAAAAGGTTGTTGTGAGCCGCAAGAAAGTTGGCGAGGGAGCGAGTAATGTCAAGGAGGATATTTGGATGTCGAAGGACCATTTCGGTGCCAAGCGTTTGCGTATCCTTGCGGACAACCTTTCTCCAGCCAAGAAGCAGATTATTGAGCCAAAGAGTGCATTTAGAGCATTGTTGAATGTTGCACAGTTTAGGATTCCTAATGAGCTTACGGATTTTGTTGCTGCACATACTTATCCTCGTCTCCGTGAGTACAAGCTTCGGAAGAACCAGATGGTGTTTACCACGGATATGCTGAGGAAAGTGTTTGGAATCCGCTGCGGGAGCAAGCCTATTGATATTTCTATTACTGGAGGTTCAGAGCTTGATGAGATTCGAGACCTCTACCATGCTGGGAAGAAAGGGCAGAGTTAGCAACTGCTATCGATATCTTGAATAAGTGTGATGATACAGATGAGGAAACCATCATTCGCACTTGGGATCTTGTTTCCCTGGCCACTGTTGTTGCTCCAAAAATCTCGAACCATGTTAACTTGGAATATGTTGGTGTCGTGGGAATGGTCACGGCAGATGCTGCAATCGGCAGCGAGTAGTAGAACGAGGGGCAAGGGCGGCCAGCCATCTGCGGTGCGAGATGAGGGCAAAGACACAGGGTTTTACCCAGGTTCGTCCCCCCGGAGGGTAAAGACCTACTCCTGCTAGATTGTATTATGGAGGTGTTTACAATGGGCGAGCTCGGCGGCTAGGCGGCGAGTCGCTTGGGTGTATGAGGGAACGTGTCTCTACTCACCCCATAGGGAGGTTTATATAGGCTCACCTCCCCTAGGGTTTACATATCTCAACCGATTCGGTTACAGCTTCGGTAATCGTTTAACCTAGTCCGACTGGGCCTATCTACTCGCCTGGGCCTTCAGCTTCCAGTCGCTTGGTACCTTGCTGGGCCTTGATCCACTCGCCGTTCTGCAGGCCCACTCGCCAGCCCTCGGGCCAGTCGGAAACGTCCTGCCGAGTATACCCCAGTAGGCGTATCCCCATCAGTAGTCCCCGAGGCCGTCGTCGATTAGGCGTAAGTGGCTGCTGGCAGTCAGAGTATACGGCTCCAAAGTAGGCATCCAGTCGAATCGTCGACGGGCTCTTGTATGAAGAAGAAAATCCGGTGAACCGAGTCGCATCTTGGGCGAGCCTAGCTGTCGAACGCGGTGGCAGCGAGTGACCTGGCGAGCCGAGTGGCTGGAGTTGGACCGTCAGGCGTGGTCAAACTAGCCGTTAGGGCAACTCAACGGTAACTTTCGGCGTAATCATCGCGCGGTAACGGCCCCCTGATTTGGCGGGTAACTCTCGCTATATAAGAGGAATGGCAGGCAATCGTAGAATCAACTGCCCACCACTTCTTCCGAGTGCGCGCATTCTCTTTCCTTTGCTCCTTGATCCAATCGACCCGAAATCCTCCGATCTCCAACCAACCCCTCGGCTATGGCCCTTCTCACCGAACCATGGGGCAGGTCCAAGTGCACGAGGGCGCAGCTGGCCTCCTTTGAGGAGGCTGGAATCCTGCGAGCCGGCTGTTGGCGTATCCCCGCAGCCGGAGAAACGACCCCAAACCCGCGAGAGAGGGAATTCGTCTGTTTCACCAGTCATCTCGAGCGGGGGCTAGGGTTTCCCACGTCTTTGTTCTTCCGGCGTTTTTGCGCCTACTACGGGATCCAGCCTTCAGATCTGGGTCCCCACAGCATCGAGCAGTTCGCCATCTTCGTGGCGTTCTGCGAGTGCTACTTGGGCTGCCGGCCCTACTTTCCCTTGTGGCAAGATCTGTTCCACGGACGGATCAGCCGCGAGGAGGCAGGCGGCCCAATGCTAGCCGCGGGCGGCCTGACGTTCCAGCTCAAGTCCAAAGCTTCTTTCTTCGATCTGATGCTACCCGCCAAAGCGGCGAGCGACTGGAAGAAGTCGTGGTTCTACGTGACCGAGGCGACCCCGGAGGACGAGGCGGCGATCCCGCGGTACTCGGCCAATCGTTCCGAGCCGTGCCATCTCCAGGTCGGCAAGCTCCCCGACGACCAGCGGATGGTCGTCGACGAGATGCTCCAGGCCATCCGTGGCCTGAAGAAGAAGGGCCTTCAGACGATAAACTTGTACAATTGCTGGCTTGGGCGACGGCTCGTTCCGCTCGCCCAACGCGACCACTACATGTACCAATACACGGGCCGGGGAGACTCGACGAAAGCCTGCCTCGACGAGTGGAAGCTGGAGGACTATCTCCCAGCATTGAAGAAGATCACCCAGGCGGTGTACGTGGATGCACAGGCCGGGGTCGCCCCCTACACCGCGAAGCGTCCGGCTCCGACGGTAATTTCTTTATCTTGTTCGCAGTCGCAGCGTATGCAGTCGCGGTAACTCTGACTCTGTTTCGTGTTTATCGCAGCTGTTCCAAGTGGTGGAAGGGTGGCTCCCACCTTCCGACGACGAGAGCCCGGGGCCATCCGCCCAGGATACGAGCGAATCGCCACCCGCGAAGGGCAACGAGGACGACGAGGACGAGTCCGAAGAGGAAATCGCCCCGCTGGTCCGAAAGACCCGCGGGCAACGTCAACGCGAAATCGAAGCGAGCAGGAGCCTCGAGCGTCATGATGATGATGACGAGCTCCCAGAAACCACCTCGCACCGCCAGGCCACTCCTTCGAAGAAGAAGAAGAAGGAAAAGGAAGCGAGGGCCCCCCCGAAGAGGAAAACGAGGCCGCCGAGGATGGCCTCGCCGCCGCACTCGACGAGCAGCTCCGATGCTCATAGCTCGGCCGGTGACGGCGCGGCCCCAGCGACAACCGCGCTAGATGCGCCGACTGTGGAAGTGCCGCTGGCCTCGATGCCCCCGCCATTCGCGCCAGTCTCTGGGCTAGGGAAGGCCCCAGCCACGGCGACTTAGCCTCGCAGGGAGGTTCCGACTGGGGCGGCTTCGCCCCGCAAGGAGGCGCCGGCCGTAGCGGCTCCAGCTCGCGAGGAAGCCCCTGCCGAAGGTATCCCAGAGGCGCCAGCCGCAGCCTCGACGACGAAGAAGCCGTCCGTGTCTTGGGCACGCGACGTCTTGGAACTAGGGCTCAGTCGCCAACTGGGCCCCGAGCTGGAAAAACCGGCCGGCCTTCGCACAGGGCTACGTTTCATCCCAGTTGCCAAGTGAGTGCATTCGGCCTTCCCTATTTTCCATAGCTATTTCGATTGTCTTTACTGACTCGACTGATGTGCAGGACCGGAGTGAAAAGGATGGGCCACCCGACCGTGGCCCAGGTACCCTCCACCGCTAGCGAGGAGGATCCTTCCCGTAAGAGGAAAGCGGACGAGGTCGTTGCCTCGGCGGATGGCAGTAAGAAGGCCAAGGGAGACGACGTCGTCACTGTCTCTGACGACACGGCGGTCGCGCCGGCCGGCCCCGCGGTGGAGGCAGCCGCGTCTACGAAGGAGGGCGTTTCCTTGCCTGGAACGGCGGAGGCAACTTCCTTTGGAGCGGGTGCCTCTATCGCCACCTTCCCTCGCTTCGTGACCAAGGCGGCCGCGGCGAGCGGGGCTGCATCCCCGAGCCTCGCTCCAGGGACCGCCGATGCTGAAGTCGACCAGCGTCGTGGGCATACGCCAGCGTTACTCGCGTCCGTGGACGCGATGCAACTTCATGGCATGCTTGGCGCAGCCATCCAGGTATATCCAGTCCCCGAGGATCAGGTCGGTGCTTTGCAGCGGCGTGATTCTTATTATTTTCTCGTCTTTTATTTTCGTATCCAGTCCCCGAGTGCGCATGCGCTAAATTTTAGCGGGGTGGGTACTTGGGAATTTCTTGATCGCCAGTCCCCGAGTGCGCACTCGCTGAATTTCAGCGGGTGGGCACTTAGGAGGTTCGTTTTTACTAACTTTTTTGATGATATGCAGGGTCTGCAGCTCGAGTCGGCGGACCGATTGGCCGCGCAACAGCGTGCTGAGAAGGAGCTGACCACCATCCAGGAAGCGAACAAGGAGCTCCAGGCTGTTGCTGCGAAGGCAGAGGAAGCTCGCCAGGAGCTTGTCCCGGCTGGTGAGTTGGAGGCGGCGCGATCTGCTCTGGGCGCTGCTGAACAGCGGGTCGCCGACCTCGAGCGCGAGCTGCGGGAGGCGAGGGAAGAAGCGAGCTCGGCGGATGGGCGAGCTAAGGCCGCCGTTGCGGCCGCGGAGGAGGATCGCAAGCTGTCGGAAGTCCTTATTGCTGGACTTCAGGACGACCACACGTCGCTTCAGTGCTTCATCACGGGACTCGCCCGCCCGTTGCTTGGTGAGTGCACCTTCCCTTTCCGTTAGTTGGGGTTTTTGTGGTGTCCGTCGCGCTCATCATTGTTTCCTTCTCGCAGGTCGCGTTATTGGTAGCCAAGAAGAAGCGAGCTCGCTCGACGCGAAGCAGTGCGTAAGCATGCTCGTCGACTCGGCTACGCTGTCGGCGACGTGCATCCGCGCCTATCTTCAAGAAATGTCGCCCACGGAGGTTATTCCCAGCGACCTCGTTGAGGTGTGGGAATATTTGGAGAAGGCGCCCGCGGTCATTGAGTTCATGACGCGGTCGGCGTTTCGGCGTGGAGCGTCGACAGCACTGAGCCTTGGACTCGTCCACTTCCCCGAGGATTTCGACCTCGACGATGTGACGAGTGGGTATCCCTTGTCGACTGGCGCGGTGGATCTGTCCGAGGTTCTCAAGTTGCAGGAGCGTGCCGCCGCGTACTCGGAGCGTGTCTGGGCGATGGGCGACCTCCTTCCCTACCAGGAAACGGTCGTCGCGCCGAACGACCCCGAGCCGCCGCATCGTGACTTCAAGGTCGAGCAGCCTTTTCGCGCGGCGATGGCGGGTGAACTGACGACGTATCCGTCAAACTCGTACACCGCGTTCATCCGTAGGCGCCGGGATTCTGGCGAGTCGTCATCGAAGCCTGCAGAATAGGGTAGTTTGCCTTGATGTGTTAGCAGCAGTTCTGCCACGCGGGCATATTTTGTAATATAAGACAATGCAATATGCGATTGAATGGGGCGCCGTGTTTATTTTGCTATTTGTTTGTGTGCTTTGGATTGATTTTGGATGAGTCCCCGAGCGCGTCCGCCCTTTTGTGGGGTTCACCTTGTATATGATGTTTGTTGTTATCATGTGTTTTGTTAGTTTAGTCGACTCGCCCGAGCTCGGAGAGCCAGTCGCAAGGCGACTCCCTTGAGTGCTCTATACTTTACCGTTTTCCCGTACGTGAACAGGGTCGGGTGGCCGAGTCCCCGAGCGTGGTACTTGGTAGTTCTAGGCGCGACTCGAGGGTGGTTGAGGACTTAGCGCGTTGGTGTGAGCGCGTCACTCCTGCCTGGCCCGTGGGGTCAGTCGCGTGGCGAGTCCCGGGCATGCTCTCTTACTTGGCGTTTTCCCTGACCGATCGCGACGAACTGGTATTCAGTCCCCGAGCGTGGTACTTAGCCGTTCGAGTCGCTATGCCGAGGATGCGGAGGACCAAGGTCGCTGTGAGAAGCGAGGGCAGTTGTCTTGGTTCGTAAAACCAGTCGAGCTAGGCGACTCCAATGGGGCTCCGAGTTGGCGTTTTTCGTGGACGATGCAAGACCTGAAGTGATTCAGTGCTCTTACACCGCACTACTTAGCCGTGCCGATCGCTGTACCAAAGGTTGACTTCTGCATTTTAGCGTACCGCTGTTATTACGAGTGCGAGTGGCACAAGTCATGGAGAGTAGGCACAATTTGCGGTAACCGTTTCTTTTATTTCATAGCGACTGGAGAGTACATGTGTGGGGTTCTAGGAGTAGAACTTCCGGAGGAGGTTTACATTCCATGGTCGCTTGACGTCGAGCTCGCCGTCCCCGCGAACGTCGATGAGGTAGTAGGCGTCGTTGCCGAGTACGCGCCCGATAGCGAACGGGCCTTCCCACGGAGGGGAGAGCTTGTGCATGCCCTTCCTGTCCTGGATGAGGCGTAACACCAGGTCGCCTTCCTGGAAGGTGCGGGTCTTCACCCGTCGGCTGTGGTAGCGGCGGAGTCCTTGCTGGTAAATGGCGGTGCGCGATCGAGCGAGGTCGCGTGCTTCGTCGAGCTGGTCGAGCCCATCTTGGCGGGCCAGCTCGTTTGCGGCCTCCGTATAGTGGACGACCCGCGGCGAGTCGTGTTCGAGGTCGGTGGGCATGACTGCTTCGGCGCCGTAGACCATGAAGAAGGGAGTGAATCCCGTCGATCTGTTAACCGAGGTGCGGATTCCCCAGATGACGGAGGGCAGCTCTTCGACCCAGCATCCAGCGGTGCGCTCGAGTGGTACTTGGAGTCGCGGCTTTAGGCCGTGGAGGATCCTTTGGTTGGCTCGTTCCGCCTGGCCGTTGGATTCCGGGTGGGCGACTGACGCGAGATCGAGCCGGATGTGGTGCTCTTCGCAAAATTCGGCCATTGCTCCCTTGGCGAAGTTTGTGCCGTTGTCCGTGATGATACTGTTTGGGAACCCGTAGCGATATATGAGCTCGCGTAGGAATTTAGTGGCGGTCTTCCCGTCGCATTTCCGGACTGGCTTGGCCTCCACCCACTTGGTGAATTTGTCGACGGCGACTAGCAGGTGGGTGTAGCCGGAGGGGGCTTTCTTGAAGGGGCCTACCATGTCCATGCCCCATACGGCGAATGGCCAAGTGATGGGGATCGTTTTGAGCGCCGAGCTCGGTACACGTGTCTGGTTGGCGTACTTCTGGCACCCGGCGCATCGCTGGACGATGTCGACAGCGTCGGCGTGTGCGGTGGGCCAGTAGAAGCCGTGTCGCATAGCCTTGGCGACCAGGGAGCGAGCGGCGGCGTGGTGGCCGCAGTCGCCTGAGTGGATGTCGTGGAGGATTTTGCGTCCTTCAGCCGGTTGGACGCAACGTTGGAACACGCCGGTGACGCTGCGCTTGTGTAGCTCGCCGTCGATGATGGTGTAGGACTTGCATCGGCGAGCGATCATTCGAGCGTTTGTCTCGTCTGCTGGCAGGGTGCCGGTTTCCAGGTAGGCGATGTAGGGCTTGGTCCAGTCGTCTGGCTCGGTGATGAGTGCGACCAAGGCTGCCTCTGGTTGGAGTGGGACTCCGATGTCGATCTCCCTCGGGGGAGAGACTGATGGTTTGGAGATTGTGTCGAGGAACACGCCGGCGGGTGGTGCGAGTCGAGCCGACCCGATGCGAGAGAGGGTGTCGGCCTCCTCGTTTTTTCTCCTGTCGATCCACTCGACAGAGTAGCCGGTGAAGTGGCCGCCCAACTTGTCCACCTCTTGGCGGTACGCCGCCATGGTAGGGGAGATGGCGTCGCAGGTGCCGGCGACTTGCCCCGCGACGAGGTCGGAATCTCCGTAGCATCGAAGGCGATTGACGTTCATCTCCTTGGCGGCTCGCATGCCGTGGAGTAGGGCCTCGTATTCAGCCATGTTGTTGGTGCAGGGCGTGAATTCGAGGCGGAGGATGTAGCGGAGCTTGTCGCCCTTTGGTGAAGTCAACACTATCCCCGCTCCTGCACCGTCCGCGTTCTTGGATCCGTCGAAGTGCAGGCTCCAGTAATGGAGGTATGGCAGCTTCTCTGGCTGCTGGGCCTCCTCCCAGTCGGCGATGAAGTCTGCCAGTGCCTGCGACTTAATCGCCCTCCGTGGCTCGTATTTAATGTTGTGGACGCCGATCTCGACGGCCCACTTGGCGACCCGTCCGGTCGCCTCGCGGTTGCGGATGATGTCTTGCAGTGGCGCTGAGGAGACGACCGTGACCGGGTGCTCCTGAAAGTAGTGCGGCAGGCGCCGCTGAGCCCTGAAGACCGCGTATACTAGCTTTTGGTACTGTGGGTACCGCTGGCGCGACTCGGTGAGGACCTCGCTGATGTAGTACACCGGCCGCTGAACCGGGCGCTCCTTTCCTTCCTCTGGTCGTTCGACGACCATCACAGCGCTGACGACGCGCTCGGACGCCGCGACGTAAACCAGCATTGGTTCTTTGTCGGTGGGGGCGGCGAGTAGTGGTGCGGCGAGCAGCACTTTTTTGAGGTCGCGGAGCGCGTTGTCCGCCTCCTTGTCCCACTGGAAGGTGGGGTTCTTGCGCATCAGGCGGTATAGGGGCATCGCCTTTTCGCCCAGGCGGGGGATGAAGCGACTGAGAGCCGCTACTCGCCCGGCCAGCTTCTGGACGTCACGCAGGCACTCGGGTTTGCCGAGCCGGGCGATCGTGTCGATCTTTGTTGGGTTCGCCTCGATCCCTCGTTTGGAGACGACGTACCCCAGTAGTTGTCCGGCGGGTACACCGAAGGTGCACTTGCCTGGGTTGAGCTTTATCTTGTACCTTCGCAGGTTGGCGAAGGTCTCCGCCAGGTCGGCGAGTAGGTCGCCTTGGCGAGCGGATTTCACGACCACGTCGTCGATGTAGACGTGGATGTTGCGGCCAATTTGGCTCGCGAGGCATTCTTGCATGCACCGCTGGTAGGTTGCCCCGGCGTTCTTGAGGTCGAAGGTCATGGCGGTGTAGCAGAAGGCTCCGAATGGCGTGATGAACGTCGTCTTCTCCTCGTCTTCGATAGCCATTTTGATCTGGTTGTACCCGGAGTAGGCGTCGAGGAAACATAGCGACTCCGAACCCGCGGTTGAATCGATTATCTGATCGATCCGCGGGAGGACGAACTGCTCCTTTGGGCAGGCGCTGTTCAGGTTTGTGTAGTCGATACACATTCTCCAGGTCCCGTTTTTCTTCTCGACCAGGACTGGGTTTGCCAGCCACTTGGAGTATTTGATTGGCCGGATGAAGCCGGCAGCGAGTAGGCGCTGCACTTCCTCGGCGATTGCTCGACGGCGTTCTTCATTGAAGGGCCGTAGCGACTGCTTGACAGGTCGCACTTTGGGGTCGGCGTTTAGTTTGTGCTCAGCGAGCTCCCTAGGGACACCAGGCATGTCGGAGGGTTTCCATGCGAAGATGTCCCTATTCTCACGAAGGAACTCGATGAGCGCGCCTTCCTATGCTGGGCTCATGCCTGTCCCGATCGTCACCATCTGGCTGGGGTCGCCTGGGACCAGCTCGACGGTGCGGGTGTGCGTCGTGGCCTCAAAGGTTGAGGTGTTTGTGCCTTCTGAGTTGGGCTTCTTGAGTATTGTGGGATCGTCATTGTTGACCCCGCTCGCGTATTTGGCGAGCTCGTCGGCGTGATTAGTTTCTGCCGCGATGACAGCGTCGGCGAGTTCGGCTCCTTTGGCCTCGCATTCGGCGGCCATGTCGGGGTCGCCGTTGATGGTGATGACGCCGCACGGCCCGGGGAGCTTCATCGCGTTGTACGCGTAGTGGGGCGCTGCCATGAATTTAGCGAACGCCTGGCGCCCCAGGACGCAGTGGTAAGGGCTGTCGAAGGGCACCAGCTCGAAGACGATCCGCTCGGTGGGGAAGTTTGCCGGACTACCGAAAGTGACTGGCAGCGTGACTTTGCCGATCGGATACGCCTTCCGACCGGGGACGATGCCGTGGAACGTGGTGTGGGTTGTCTCGATCATCGACTGCGGGAGCCGCAGCCGCCTGAAGGTGTCGAGGTAGAGGATGTTGATGGAGCTGCCGCCGTCCATTAGTGTCTTGGGGAGCCACTAGTCGCCGACCTTGGGCTTGACCACCAGGGCGACTCGTCCTGGGTACTCGATGCGTGGCGAGTGGTCTTGCCGGCTCGAGGTGATGGGCTGTTCTGACCAGTTCAGGAACTGGGGGACGTCTATTTGGGCCACCGCATTGACGGCGACGGCGCGGGCGATGACCTTCTTCTCGCGCTTCGTGTTGAAGCCTGTGAAGGTGTGGAGCGAGCCGGCTACTTTGCCGAATTTTCCGCCATTTGGCGGGTCGTTGTCGGTGTCCTCCCGTGCGTGCCGTGCCTTCTCGATTTCCTTGAGGGTGTGGCAATCGGCGGTGGTGTGCGTTGCGGGCTTCCCTTCCCTGCTGTGGAAGGCACATGGTTGGTTAAGGAGGGCCGCAGGATCGAACCTTGGCTTGTTCTTGTAATTGCCGCCATCGCGCCGTTGCCCTCCGTCGCGGCGGTAGCTCTTGGGCTCGCGCTGTGCGTGTCCAGCGTTGGCGACGAAGTCGACTCGCCCGTCATTGCGGCGCTTGCCAGTGAGGCGGGTGCCGCTGTAGCGTAGGTCGGTTCGGCGTCCGCTGTCATTGCCGCCCGTGCAGCGTTGCCCTCCTGACTCGTCGTCGGTTTCCTGGTTTGGATCCTCCTCGGCGTACCGTTTGGCGATCTCGAGGAGGTCGGGGATGTTGTCGAGTGTGCGGGAGTGTCGCTTGAGCTTGGCGACTAGAGGCTCGTAGCGGCACGAGGTCTTGAAGCAATGGATCGCGGTGTCCGGGTGGATGCCGACCGCGTTGTACCAGAGCTCTTGCCACCGTTGGACCCAGTTGCGGGTCGACTCGCGGGGTCCCTGGACGCATCGTTCTAGGTCCTCGATGGTGGTGGCGCGGGTGTAGGAGCACTCGAAGTGCCTGACGAAGGCGTCGCGCATTTCCTCCCAGGAGTCGATACTGTCCTGGGGGAGCGTGTTGATCCACTGCCTGCACGTCCCCTCCATCATCAGTGGGAGGTAACGGGCGGCGAGTAGGTCAGTGTGACCCGCGATCCCCATTGCCATGAGGTATGTGTCGAGCCAGACTGCGGGGTCGTACGAGGAGTCGTATTTTTCTATCTCCTTTGGCGCCTTGTAGTTTGGCGGGTACTTCTCGCCTCGGATCATTGGTCCGAAGCACTTAGGCCCAAGTCGACTGAGCGACCCCATAGGCTCGCCATCGCGGCGATTAGTTAGGGTGTGCCGCAAGTCGTCGGGCTGGCGTGCGCGCCAGTTTTGGTTGTTGATGATGTGAGTGCGGGCGTCGATGGGTTGTCCGTTAGCGGCGACGAAGTTGGTCGCCGGCCTGGGATCGTTGGTGGAGAGTGCCGCATTCACGGGTCGGTGTTGGAGCTGCAGTGGCTCTGGTGGCGGGCAATTGAGGGTGTTTGCCGCCGCTGGGCGGCCGCTTGAGGCCGCTCTGCTTCCCGAGGAACGCGAGTATACTCGACCTTGCGAGTCGGCGCCTGCTTTTTGCTGCTCCACGGCCTTCGCAAGCAGGGCCTTGACGTACTAGATCTGTAAGGCGCCGTCGCTAGTGGCCGTGATGCTATCGGCTGCTGATCGGCCTGCCACGAGATTGTCCATTGGGGTGGAGAACAGTGGGAGGCCGTTTGCGTCTCGCTCCCGTGAGGAGACAACTATCCGCGGTTGGTCCCTGGGAGGGGTGCGGTTGGGTGGTGGTGGGGCACCCATCGCCGTTGATCCTGGCGGGGGCCGGGCGCTTCCTCCTGGTGGCGCGTTCTCGCAGATCGCGCGCTCGGCTATGCGGGTCGGGTCGTTTTTGTCGTCGAAGTTCAGGGCACGCCCTTGAACGGTGGGGTTCAAGCGTGACCTGATCCGCTGCTGGTGGTAGCGTGACAGCTCCTGCGCCGTCACCTGCTCGAGGCGAAATTTTTCGCGCTCGGCCTGCTCTTTGCGTACCGCCTCCGCCAGTTTCAAGCGGAGTTCCTCGACCTCCGTTGCCGTGGCGTTAGGAGGGATTGGGGTGGAGAAAGGATCCTCCGGTGGATCGGTGCCAGTGGCCATGTAAGCCGCGGCGTGGCGACTGGCACCATCGTGGGGGTCGGCGGAGTTCTCCGACCCGGAGTCGAATTCGAAGATCCCGAGGATGGAGGGGTCCTCGAAGTCTCCCGCGTTGGAGACCTGGGCGATGGAGCCCGCGGATGAGGCCGCGGTGATAGATCCGGCGAGTGACGCCGGGGTCGCCGAGTCGGCGTCATCGGTGAGGGCCGCATCTTCTGCGGCCGCTGAGTTCCCGGCCACGTTGCTGTGGGCCGAGTTGTACTCGGAGGCGAGGCGGTGGATCGTGCGAACCTGGCTCTCGGAGAGCCGATCGCGTGGCGGCGACTCGCGGATGCGAGCGAGTCCTCCGAGACGATGACGTCGGTGAAGCCGACGAAGAGGCTGATCGTGCCGATTGGCAGGATTACGCTGTGCGTGACGGGTCGCGCCGCCGGGACGTAGCTACTCGGCAAGATCTGGAGCATCTTGCCGATCGCTATCATGCGGCCGGTGGCGACCGTCTCGTTGATGGGCAGATTGGATCTCGCCACAGAACACCGGCTAGACCGGCCAGGCCCCGCGGTGGGCGCCACTGTCGTGGGAATGGTCACGGCAGATGCTGCAATCGGCAGCGAGTAGTAGAACGAGGGGCAAGGGCGGCCAGCCATCTGCGGTGCGAGATGAGGGCAAAGACACAGGGTTTTACCCAGGTTCGGCCCCCCGGAGGGTAAATACCTACTCCTGCTAGATTGTATTATGGAGGTGTTTACAATGGGCGAGCTCAGCGGCTAGGCGGCGAGTCGCTTGGGTGTATGAGGGAACGTGTCTCTACTCACCCCATAGGGAGGTTTATATAGGCTCACCTCCCCTAGGGTTTACATATCTCAACCGATTCGGTTACAGCTTCGGTAATCGTTTAACCTAGTCCGACTGGGCCTATCTACTCGCCTGGGCCTTCAGCTTCCAGTCGCTTGGTACCTTGCTGGGCCTTGATCCACTCGTCGTTCTGCAGGCCCACTCGCCAGCCCTCGGGCCAGTCGGAAACGTCCTGCCGAGTATACCCCAGTAGGCGTATCCCCATCAGTTGGTCTCATGGCTGACCCAACCAAAACAGATGGGTATGCTTGGGATGAGAATTTGTTGGGTTTGTTGATGCAAACTATGAGCAATATTCAGAAGAAGAAGAAGCAAGGACTTGTTCTTCCAAAGGACTGTAGAAAATTTGAGTTTTGGATAACTGGCCCATTCATTCTTCTTGGTGTAAGTTATCTCCCATCTTTTATATTTGTGTGTAGCGGTTTGCAGCGTTTGTTTTGCTACTACTAACTTTATTTGGCCTCTTTTTGTAGATTTCTTATATGGATCATTTGTATTTCCCACCCTGCGATCACACGTTTGACAAGTCATTGCCTAGAGTATGCTCTATCAAGAACAGTGACTTCACTTTTGTTGTACAAAATGACTAGGATAGGAAGATTTTATCGAACAAAACTGTTTTCGGCAGGCGAGATGTAATGTTCTTTCCAGCACCACAAACATTCTCTTATTCCGTTAATCCTCTTAATGTTAACATTAATTTTTATTGTGTGTAGTTCCTCCCATTGTCTGCAACACCTTATGGTACTGCTCCTGGTTATGATGATTTGAACAAACCTGCTCCAGTGGAATATGTTGATGTTAATCCTTCTGCTTCATTGAATGAATGGCTAAATTTTCTTAGCAGCTAGGATTTGCAGGTATGAAATTGCTACTGTACTGTTATTTTTTTTGCTACTTCAGTGCATGTATTTTGCTACTTAGCTACATTGCTCTGCTACCTCTTTTTGCAATCAGTCTTATGTAGTTCTGTTAACATGTATTATAGGTTTTGCTACTTTAGCTTATAGGTTTTGCTACTTTAGTTTATAGGTTTTGCTACTTTAGTATATAGGTTTTGCTACTTTATTTTATTGGATTTGCTACTTTAATATATATGTTTTGCTATTTTAGGTTACAGGTTTTGCTACTTTAGTTTATAGGTTTTGCTACATTAGCTTTATTGGTTTGCTACCACTCTGAAATTTTGTAGTGTAGTTCTAAACTGAACTGTTTTGCTACTTTAGTTATTATGTTTTGCTATTTTAGTATATAATTGTTGCTACATTAGCTTTATGAATTTGCTACTCCTTTTGCGTTAGCCTCGGTGTTAGGGTACCGAGGCGGAGTCGCCGTCGCCGCGATACGGGCGACTCCGCCTCGGTACCCCTAACACCCTTCGAGGTTTCGTCGCCCGTACGACGCGGTAGCGGCGACAGTCAACGAAATCGAGCCGCTAGACTAGAGTTTATGCTTTATGTATTTTGACGACTTAGGGTGGGGTGGTGGATAAGTTACCCCAAATTATCTACCCGTATGCAAAAGAAGATTAATATAATTTTATTACACCATATTTTTCGAGGATTCGTCGCCCATACGCCGCGAATAGCAGCGACGGGTGACGAATCCGAGCCGCTATACTAGAGCCACTATGCTTAGAATTTCATCATTTATCTTGTCTTTGGTTTACTAACTTGCTTCTAATGTTTGCTAACAGGTTCCCGCTCGTTTCAAAGCATTGTATGAGAAGGACAAGGCAATTTTTGAAGCAGATGTTGATGGGACAATGAAGAACCTTTCTGCTGGATTGAAGCGCATGCAGGCTCAACGCATGGCCGCCCTTTTGGTTGATGTTGAATCATCAAGTAAAAAAGAAGTTGGACCAAGTGTTGTTTTCCAACCAAAAGTACAGTAGATCATGATCAGCTGTAGGATGATGATGGTTCAGAAACTAAGGATGATGAGAAGTTTTATGCTACACCGGAGCCCGAGGACCATGGTGTTGCTGCAGCAGCTGCTAAGGATACTGATGGTGCTGCAGATGATGCTGTGGAGCAAGGTGGTGTTGCAGATGCTGCTATGGAGCAAGGTGGTCCTATAGCAACAAAACATGCCGATGTTCCTCAAACAGCAATAATCATTGATTCTACGAGCAAGGGAGCTGATGCTACTGAGCAGCCGGATGTTGTTAGCACTGACAGGTCTCCAATTCACATCCCCAGGAAGGATATTTCTGATGAAGCTTGGGCCAATACTTCGGACAAACCCTCGTTTGATCTTTTCGAGCCTAGGACCGATGAGTATGTAGAGTTTTGCATTTCACAGTCTCTCCCACCTTCCTGTGATGCCCCAACTGCTGTCGTGACCACTGCCTCTGATGCCTCTGAGAGTATTCAAGCAGCACCTTCCACTTTGGTCGATCCTGCACCTTCCGCTTCAGTAGAGCCTGCGACACCTGCTGTTCCCATTGCACCTGATATGAACATTTTCTTGTAGTTTCTTAGATATTCTTCCGCTTGTTTGCTTCTTAGATATGCTTCTGCTTGTTTGCTTAAGACACAATTGTTTTCTCTTTTTGTAGTTGTTGTTAACATTGAGTCAAGTGTTAAAGGAGATTGTAGCTCGGGTTTGTTGACACATGAGAAGACAAGGTTTAAGAGGGCTGCCAAGGAGGATCTCACACCTCCAAAGTTGAAAAAATGAAGGTCTCTGAAGATGTAGAACAAACATACTCCACATTTGTGATGAATGGTCGGAAATTCAAGGGCCATCCGAAGGATAGGGCACCGTAAGTTTATGTTTTTTGCTACTCTGAAGTAATGTTTTTGCTACCTTGCATCTAGCTAATTGCTACATGTGTCTATGTGTTTTGCTACTTACTTTTTTCACTTGTAGGATATAGTTTTTCATTGAATCTTCTGCATCTTGAACTACCTGCTTATTTAGTTCATTTTTTGCTACTTTATATTGAATTGTTTGCTACTTTAGTTCATAGTTTTTGCTACTGTATATTGAACTACCTGCTACTATAGTTCATTTTTTTGCTACTTTACATTGAATTGTTTACTACTTTAGTTCATTGTTTTTGCTACTGTACATTGAACTGTTTTCTACTTTAGTTTATTTTTTTGCTACTGTACATTGAACCGTTGCTACTTTAGTTTATTGTTTTTGCTACTTTAGATTGAATTGTTTGCTAATTTATGTAAAACTATCTGCTACATGTGCATTCCTTTGTGCAGGCCAGTTTTTGTGGAGATTGGGCGGTATTATACCTGCTACAGAACTTTCCAAACATCGCTTTGGCCACGCCAAAATCTCGATAGTGAGTTGATGAATGTTTGGATTGAGAAATTTAACCATGAGTCGGACATTGTTTGCAAGAAAAGTGCATGACAGAAGAGGAAGTACGCTTTCACGCAGCACTTTGTGGTAAGTAGCATTTTTCTTGATCTTTTACTTGCTCAATATGCATATGATAGCTACTCTGCTATATTATTGTTAATTTCTTCATGCTATATTAGTACTAGCATTTTTCTACTTTAGTAATATGTCTTTGGTTCCACCTTTTGTCAACATTGTGCTTGCTGAACCAATACAGATAGTTGCTTTACAATCATGCCGCAGCACCCTATTCTTCTGCCTCAAATCTGCTATACTTGGTGTTACCAATCCGTGTACCAAACCCGAGCTTGAAAGCATAGTCATTGTATACTTGCTTCGCAACTTCAAGGTCATCAAATGTCATTCCAACATAGGGCACAAGAGGCTGCGAGCAAATCTCTTCACCACCTTCTTCAGCAACAAATGAAGCATTGCTACTAGCTGCACTTTCTGCTCCTGTAGCAATTTTTTGTCCAAAGGTTCCTGCGGCAGCATACTCTTCATAAGCAGATTGTGGTGTAGCAATTATTCCTTATGCAGCATATCCTTCAGGACCGTATCCATCAGCAGGCTGGTTGAGGTTGAATCCTCCCAGTATACTGTCAGCAACAAACCCCTGCAATTTAAAAAAAAAATAGTTTAGGTCGAAGCATAATGTGTTGCATGTAATATCACCCTAATTTGCTATATAAATGTGCTAGTATCACCCTAATTTGCTACAATATAGCACCATCTGCCTAAACTTTTTCTGCAGTGTAGCACCCCTAATTTTTCTTTTGCTACAATGTAGCACCCTAATCTGTTTGAGGTTGGTTTCCTGCCATCTGCCTAGCAGCATCCTATTTTGCTACAATGTACCACCCAATTAACTAGTATTTGCTACCTTTTTAGTTTTTGCTGCTACCATATAGCACAAAACAAGAACAACAATGGTGGAAACCCTAAGAAGATGGAGCCGGAGCTTACCGATGGAGCTGGAGCTTCTTCCTCGGGATTTTGATTGAAAAACATAGGGGGATTCGTGTGCTGGGCTCGATTAGGTTGCTGCGCTCGATTGGAGACATCGGCGTTCGCCGAATCGGAGCGCCGCCGGGTGAGAGGATTTTATCCACCACTAGAAGCTACGATTGGCGGCGGTATAAGGTGGTGAGGGTGACCAGAAGGGGGGTAGAGTATGATGGAACGACTATGGCTCATCTCCGCCGCCGGCGAACAAGATCGATGGCGCAGTCACCTCCGTCGTCCTCACAGGCCGCCCGCACGACGCGACTTGTTCGTTGCCTCCGTTTGTTTCCCAGCTTGCTGCGTGCGAAACATTTTTTGCTGCAACGTAGCAAAAGCGGGATGAGTATACCGGTTAGACGGTTCGATCTGATTTGATCGGACGGCTCCGAACCCGGAGGATTTTGGGAAAATATCCCGGGGAACGCGTAGCGCTCGCCTTCCAACCAGGTCTCTGTGTTGTTGGTCCCACTGTCAGTGGATGAGCAAACCTGGCCAACGGGCCACTCCCTAACGGGCTGGCACGCGAGCCCGCGAAATAAGCCCGGCAACGGCCCGGCCCGGCCCGTGGCGTGCCGGGCCCGTGCCTGGGCCGCGGCCTGAGGTACGCGTGCCGGCCTGGCCCGGCCCGCCAGCGTGTATCTGCAGCCTTTTGGAAATAATAGAGGCAAAAAGAGTTCAACTCCCTAACGGGCTGGCACGCGAGCCCGCGAAATAAGCCCGACAACGGCCCGGCCCAGGCACGGGCCCGACAAAAAGAGTTCAACTGGGAGTCAAACCCATGATCTTTGGCATCCCCGCGCTCCAACTAACCACTACACCACCGAATCTTAGCTGATAAGTAATAATTTTGATCGATATTCAACGTTAGGGCCAGGGAAAATCAATGACGGGCCAGCGTGCTTGACGGGCCACGGGCCGGCCCGTAAAGACTTCGTGCCGGGCTCGGGTCGCCAGGCCCGGCCCGGCACATGGCTTGGCGGGCCGTGCCGCGTGCCGGGCCGGCCCGTTGGCCAGATTTATGGACGAGTGTGCTTGTATCTGTGGCTTCCGCGTAGGGTTTCAGCCTTTCAGGAGGACCGACCCCCATTTCGTCTTCCATAGAAAACCCCCATTCCTCACCGCCGCCGCCGCCGCCCACAATTCCACCACGCATACGCCAGTAATGGCAGCATCCCAGAGGGAAAGCACGATGACAACATCGAGGTCCAGTGTAGAGACCCCACGGGCCACGCACGCGTTTGAGATAGCTAGGTACAGCCAGCACAAGGACCTAGGCATAGGCAAATTCGTTCGCTCTGCCACCTTCACCGTCGATGTCTACGAGTGGTCCATCATCTTCTACCCCGACGGAGTTTCTGATGACTGCAAAGACCACGTCTCGGTCTTCCTTGAGCTTTTGACAAAGAACGTCAAGGTCAGGGCGGGATTTGAAATGAGCCTGGTCAACCCACATGACCCGGACACCACAGACTTGATCCAACAGACGGCCACAATGGTTTTCAGCGACGCAGATCCCGACTGGGGGCTTCACAAGTTCATGAAGAGGACTATCTTGGAATCGTCACCGTACCTGCAGGATGACCGCCTCGTGATCAAGTGCGAGGTTACTGTTGTCAAGGAGCCACAGGTGGAGGAGACTGCGTTGGACTTAGATGTCCAGGTACCGCCCTCTGACTTGTCGGATAATCTTGGGAAATTGTTAGAATCAGAGGAAGAAACAGATGTAACATTCAAAGTCAAAAAGGAGGTTTTTTGTGCTCATAGGATTGTGCTTGCAATGCGGTCGCCAGTGTTCAAGGCAGAGCTTTATGGACCGATGAGGGGCAAGGGAACACGGAACATAATCGTCAAAGATATGCAGCCCACTGCTTTCAAGGCGTTGCTTCACTATATCTACACTGATTTGTTGCCTTCCATGGACGATCTTGACAACAATGATCAGAAAGAAATGGTTAAGCATTTGCTTGTGGCTGCAGATAAGTATGCCATAGAAAGGCTGAAGCTAATTTGTGAAGGATTTCTTTGCAGGAGTCTTGATGTTGATAATGTGGCCGACACATTAGCTCTGGCTGACCAGCATCATTGTAACAAGCTTAAAGATGCTTGCGTTGAATTTATCCTCAGCACGAATAGAATGGATGTTGTGCTGGCAAGCCAAGGGTATGCACACCTTAAGAGATCCTGTCCTGCTGTCATAGTCGATGTCTTTGAGAGGGCGACTAAGTCTCGCAAGTTTTAGTATGGTCATCTTGGGCTAACTGGAGGTAGTTACCTTAGAGATGACATGTAGGTTGTTGGATGTAGCTACCTGGATCAACTTTTTTCATCCTTTGGTTATCAAGCATCTTTTGGGGAACGTTAGCTTTTGCAAATTTGTATGCTTGGATGTACTGAAGGATCACCTTACATATATTAATCTATGCTAGACCACTTATATTCACTGAGATGTTTTGATCTGCTGTCTAGCAGCTTTTTTATACAATTTTGATAATAAATGTTTGTTGCATTTCTCAAAGAAGTTAGTAATTACTAATTAGCCACCACGACGATATCCATCGTGAATTGTGGTGGAAACGTGCAACATTAGGAAATAGCAACATTGTAGCATGGAGCAACATTAATATCTGGTTTGAAGTTTTGTACGAGATAGTTAATTATGTTCTTCCTTTTTTGTGTGGCAGTGTAATCCTTGAATTCACTGGATTCATATTCTAGAAAATCCTGAGCTTTCAGAACTAACTGTGCAGTCAGTAACTCAAGCTCGAATTAGGGCTTAGTACTTGCTGACTAAGCATTAAATTTCAGTAGCTGACCAAGCTACGCTAAAACGAATCGGGACTTGATTTAATTGATTAAAAGGATGTTACTAACATAATGTCATGTACAGGAAGGTCTTGCAGTTGTCATTGTTGTCAATTATCTCATTCGAGAACCTAGCGATGCTTGGTTGGCTAGAGCGTGGCTCTGCCTGCTCTCGCACCCCTGTGCTAGATTGCCTCACTTCTTTCCAAATGCTCTGGTCCTAGCGCCCATGGCTCGAGTTTTTTTTTCATTATTATATTTATTTGTAAAATGATAAAACAAATATTTCCAAATCCAAGTGTTGTCAATTATCTCATTTGCCTTGGTTTCTGTATTAGTTTATGTATTACAAGAGGATGTGTTGTTATGAAATGAGCACTAAAATGGCCTCTTTTTCATGTTCAAAAAGCTGAAGAACCAACATATGATGGTAAAGACTGAAGGCATTGCGTCAACCTAAAAATTCAGAATGATGCCCTTATGCTGAAATTTCTCCATAAGTTCTATAGTAGTGGGGACACACCTTGGGTTACTCTGCTTTGAAAGGCCTACTATCAGGAAAAGGTGCCTCATCCTATGGGCCCTTGTGGTTCCTTCTGGTGGAAAGATATAATAAAACTAATGCCAATTTTTAGAGGAATCACCTCCTGTCAAATTATTCATGGAAATTCTGTTCTTTTTTGGAAAGATGACTGGACCGGTTGTGATATTGCTGCAGGAAACTTTCCTAGAGCCTACTCCTCATGAAGATGTCTCTGACGGCCACCAACCCTTGGACGGGGATCGAGCTAAAGCATTCTTGTCTGCACCATCTTTAGCTGACAATTTCTTTCTGTCTGTTTCACCTGAAGCTTTTGATGAAATCAAACAGTTGCAATATCTGGCTGTAGATATTGATTTAGATGATTCTGCAAATGACAAATGGAATATTATTCCTCATGAAGCAAATGACAAATGTCTCTGGGGTTCTGACAAGTACACCTCTCCGAAGTATTACATTTTTTGCTTTAGGAATATTATTCCTCATGAAGCATTCAATTGGATTTGGAAATCTAAATGCACTTCAAAGGTGAAATTCTTTTGTTGGCTACTCTTCTCTGACAGGTTAAATACCTGGAATATGTTACTCCCTCCGATCCATATTACTTGTCATTAGATTGGATGTATCTAGCACTAAAACATGTCTAGATACATCCATTTCTACGACAAGTAATATGGATCGGAGGGAGTAAAAATAAAGAACATGCAACTGAACTCGGGTTATAATTGCCTCCCGTGTCATAATCCTCCAGAAGAGACTTTGTAACATCTGTTTTTCCATTGCAGCTACAGTACACTATGTTGGAACAAGATTGGGATTCGTTGGCAGGTCCAGGGTAACAGAATAGATATTGTTAAATCTGCAAAGCACAGCTGGACTAAACCAATGTTCATGGAAACCTTTATCTTGGGGGTTTGGAGCATCTGGAAGGAAAGGAACATCCTGTTATTTAATGGAATCACCCCTGATGTGACATCCTGGAAGGCAAGATTTATCAGTGACTTTAGTTTATTAGTTCATAGAACTAAAGCAGAGTGCCACCCTCACATTCATAGTTTGATAGCTTCTATGTAATTTTCCCCTTTTCTTATGGCCAATTGTGGTCATCAGACTTGTAAAAATGTCACTTTTCACATTACCAATACAAAGAGGCAGTAGGGATCTCCCCTACTGTCACAAGGTTCAAAAAAAAAAAATACTGAACAATATTAGATGATGGTGACTTGTGAACCAGGGCACTCAACCAATGTTTGTCATACAGCATGTCGTGGTTACCTCAGTTATTACTCTGAATATCCAATCATCCTACAAGGCTACCAGTTGGAATTGGTCTTAGGAGAGCGAAGCGGGAAAACATTGAAGCAGAGGACAGGTCTGATTCTTTTCAGCTAAAGGGTCCCATAAAGTATACACTTCCTTATGCAATTTCTTATTCATTCAGAAGAAAATATTTACTATTTTGAGATTTCCTTCAGTTTGCATCACTTCTCAAAATAGTGGCTAATTTATCCATTCAGACATCAGTAAAAATTCATTCATAGCCACATCTACTACAGATAAAGTCTCCACTTTGCACTTTTCACCATAATAAAGCTTTGGCCTCCATTTCGATTATTATTTTTGAATTAGGAACCATCGGAGTAATTTTCCGCTTGAATGTCAGTCTCTCGATATCTATAGATGCAAAATTTTATATGCAATTTTTTTCTTGCTTGTGGATCATTATCATTGCATATGCATGCAAAAAAACAAGTCAGTTTATACTGCTAATTAGTTATGCCTGCAACTTTATTGGTTTGACTTTCTAATCGCCAGCACTTAATAATATCATCATTATTTTATCTTGTGATGTATGCCTTGCTAGGCTTGCGCACTGGCACATTGCAACACATAATTACTTCCCGGAGTTTTGGTCGTGCAGAGGAGTTGTGTGAGAATGGGTCGTCCCTCTGAACTCACCTTCTCAGAAGTGGTCATGGTCAAATCCCAGGTAGTTCATGGCAAAGACAATCGTGACACTCGATACAGTTAGACGAGAAGTTCTGTCTATGTGATACGAGAGGATTGTTGCATTTTCATCCAGGTTAGTTATACCAAACATACCTGAGAGGCAGTCAAGTGCGTGTGGCTGGTGTTAATATTCTGAAAGAACTGAGAACCAACTCGTGGTTGGATGGTTAGAGGGTAGTAGTACCTTCAGCCCACCAGAGTTTAAACCCCAGGTTTGTACTTTGTTGTTTCATAAAGGCGGAATATTTTTCAGTGGGAGGCGACGTTCCCGTTGATAGCGAGGCGCCTGCGGTGACTTCGTCAATCTCAAGAC
This sequence comes from Avena atlantica, assembly GCA_910589765.1. NCBI lineage: Eukaryota > Viridiplantae > Streptophyta > Magnoliopsida > Poales > Poaceae > Avena > Avena atlantica. Next base: position 478,838,959 of record OU342735.1, read on the forward strand.
CCGCCGGCTCAGTCTATCGGAGGTGCTCATAGGTGTAGGGTGTGCGTGCGTGTGTTTATAGGGAGGAATGTATGTACGCATTGTGAGCGTCTGTGTTTGTACTGTATTTCTCAAAAAAATATATATATACTGAAAGAACTGAAGAAGAATTGGAAGGCCCGAGCAAAAAAAAAAAAAGAATTGGAAGGATAACGGTAGAAATGATACTTCTGCTTTGTTTTCATTCCTGAAGGATGAGTTCAGTAAATTTCCTATATATGCTGCTATTGTCTGCTCTGTAGGTGCTTCTCTGTATCGGTTGGTCCTGGAAATTTGGCGTTCCGTTGTACACCTGCTTTTTTGTTCGTGGTGGTAAAAGTGAAATTACAGAGGTTTAGATGCAATTGGCATATGGCAATCTCTCTTTCATTACATGGGCGACAATATGGGATACAAAGATTTTGATGCTTGACTTTGTTCTCCTTACTGCGAATATGTGATGCTGTTTTGTCTGCTTCAGTATAGTTTGTGCTCTCTTCATGCATATGTAAAGATAAATGTGACAGCCGAAATGCAGGACGGATTCTTCTAAAATCCACGGCCAATCTATGGAGTAGACTGCAGGTGGCACGTTTGCCTGTTTCGTGCATTATACAGTTATAAGCCACTGATTTAGCAATATTCTTCTGGATGCGCAATTCAACACGATGAAGCAATACACTCCTAACTGCGTACTATAGTACTCCCTCGGTCCTAAAATAGATGTATCAGATTTGTCAAAATTTAAATGAATCTATATACTAAATAGTGTCTAGATTCATCCAATTTTTCTAAAATAGATGTGTCAGATTTATCAAAATTTGAATGAATCTATATACTAAATAGTGTCTAGATTCATCCAAATTTTAACAAATCTAAGACATGTATTTTGGGACGGAGGAAGTATAGGTTTTCCTAAAACACAACGGGTCTGCCACTCAATTCCTCGATCAAAAGAGAGAGATGACCTGCATGAATCCGACATGATTCGACCATAGCAATATCACAGGTAAAACATAAATGATCCACACACTCTCATGTTCTGCACAAAACAGACAATTCAAGTCATGTGCAGGAGAAACGTTTTGCTAGATTATCTCTTTTGAGAATCTAATTATGTGACATCAACCACAAAAGGACTTGCACTCTAGGAGCTATATTCAGTTTCCAAACTGCAGGAAGAAAGACAAGAGTTATCCCTCTGAAATTTATGACTGCATATAAAAATTGGGATCTGGGTACTCCATATTAAGTTTCGACACCATTTGACCATTTTCATCGGTTAACACAAGACCTTGAACAATTGCAACCAATTCGTCCAAAAAGTATATTAATCTTTGGTTAAAACATCTCCTAAATGAGAGTTTGAGTTCATCTAGTATTTCAAATACTCCGTACAACATTTATGTTCATTACATATCACATATAGCTCCCAGAAATTGATTGCCATGCTAGACTGCTAGAGCAATCAATTTTTCTGTTCTGGAAAACACTTTGGAAAGGCCGGCACGCACATGGTCCGTAGCATCAGTCCATTCATCATGTGCTCGCTCCGTTCGCTAATACGAGACATTTAACCTTTTTCTAATATGTATTATGTATATATATATAAACACCAGTGGATTATTAGGCATAATTTCCACGATTAATTTCAAAATAGAATATAAATCATAACAACAGCAGCTATAATCACGTGAACCTCTAACATACTAGATATATTGATCAACATGAACAGTAGCAGACTATACGCACTAACGGCCATAGTAAAACAACAGACCTGTTGACGGTGTACGTACTGATCGGTTATCGATGTAGACGCCGTTGGTGCAGTAGACTGTCGAAGAAGTCGGCGTTGAAGACGACGCGCACGAGGTCCGGCTTGACGACCGGGAAGACGCGCCGTGATGACGAACTTGAGCAGTCGCGTGGAGCGCTTTCCAAAACCCTTATTCGCCCTCTCCCGTATAGGATCACAAAGGCGAGTGATTCCGGAGACCTGCTCTCCCGACCGCCTGTGCACGCCGGCAAGCGGGATGGAGTAGGCTACGGTGGCGGCGCAAGCAGAGAGGATGGCAAAACCCTAGATTGATTTGATGTCGCACATTGTGAAAGCCGCACATGCGTTTATATAGAGCAGCTCGGAAATCCCGTACAGGACACGAAGTGGACCAAGCCCACGTCGCGCACGTTCGGGTCGGTTACAGATAGCCCACGATTTGGGAGCGACCCGAATCCGCTAACTGTTGACACGTCTGTCTAACCGTACACATTTTCCTGAGCAGCAAAATAAAGCTCGGCTCGGCGAGATTCTCCCAACCCGCGGCGCACGCGCGCGTCGTGACGAGACAAGGCGAGCGTGCGTGCGAGCGGCGTCGTCATCGGAGGAGGAGCGCGCGTGTAGCTCTCTTATTGTCACTCACTTATAACGTGGTGCAACACTCCACCTTATAAGGTGATGCAACTCTCCTTGAACTTTCAATGTGTAACTAAACTTTAGCTCCCATAGCTCTTGCCACACACACATGTGAGCTGCCACCAACTTGGGCCAAATCACATATGAGTTTCCACGTACATGGGCTTTGAGATTTAGGGAAAATCTGAAATCACACATGGGTCTAATGAATTAGCTCATTATTTCTAACAATCCCCCATCAGATCTCAAATGCCCATTTGAAGATGTGCCAATCCTCGCTACTTGTTTATATACCAGTGTTTCAGTAGAGACTGTTAAGTTGAACTTCCGCCTAGAATCTTGAACTACGTCTATCAACAACTTGAACGATGGACGAACCTTGAATTGCAAGTTTGGTGCCAATAGATTTCACTCAAAATCATAACTAGTACCTGGCTGCCAGTAGCCTACCCCGCGGTTTGGAGCATATGCATCATACTCCCTGGTCTCTTCATGAGTTTACTAGAGACCACCCAAGTCTCATAGACCGCGACGTTTACAGTCGAGCTCATATAGGTGTGTTCTTTCAAGAATGCCCTGTAGGACGACATCTTTGCTAGTTAAAGCCAACAAAAACATATTAAGGCGTGTTGCCAACCTGCCTTACAGATTATGAGAGTTATGCATCTTCACATAGAGAGGGTTACAAAATACTCTCCTCAGTCCACCCACTAGCTTGTTTTTCCCAGGTCCTAATTCACGGGATCTCCAATCACATAGGTTGGGTTACCACTAGGTGTGACATCCATGGGTCTCAACCCCATCTCCCTCGATGCACTTTCTATCATATTTCATGATAGTCCCTTTGTAAAGGGATCTGCCAGGTTTTTGTCTGTTTGAATATACGTAGCAGTTATTACTCCGGAGTTTCTCAATTTCCTGACAGACTTCAAACGTCTCTTCACGTGTCTTGATGACTTCGCGTTATCCTTAGAATTGTTCACTTTGACAATCACAGTTGGGTTGTCACAATTCAAAAGGATTGCCGGCACAAGTTTCTCAACCACAGGCAAGTCCATCAAGAGCTCACGCGGCCATTCTGACTCAACAGTGGCTGTGTCTAAAGCAGTAAGCTCTGCTTCCATAGTTGACCTCGTCAATATGGTCTGTCTACGAGATCTCTATGACACCGCACCACCTCCAAGGGTAAACACATACCCGCTCGTGGCGTAGAGTTCATCAACGCCAAAGATCCAGTTCGAATCACTATATCCTTCAAGCACAGCAGGGTGCCCTGAATAGTGAATCCCATAGCTCATTGTACCACATAGATAGCGCATGACCCTTTCAAGTGCATGCCAATGATCAATACCCGGGTTAGACATGAACCTACTCAACTTGCTCACAGCAAAAGAGATATCATGTCTTGTAGCGCTTGCTAAGTAAATGAGAGAACCAACAACTTGTGAATATTTCAGCTGATCTGTTGGTTCCTTCTTATTCTTCCGTAATATCAAACTAGGATCATAAGGTGTTGGAGAAGTCTTGCCATCAACAAAGCCAAATCGGCTCAAGACCTTCTCAACATAATGAGATTGCGTTAAAGTAATCCCATTCTCGTTCTTAATAAGCTTGATGTTCAGAATCACATCAGCCTCTCCCAGATCTTTCATATCAAAACTCTCTGATAGGAAAGACTTGACTTCATTTATCACTTTCATGTTTGTATCAAAGATCAGAATATCATCCACATACAAACATAATATAACGCTATCGCCACCACCATGGCGATAGTAAACACACCTATCAGCCTCATTAATGACAAATCCAGCAGAAAGTAGAGTTCTGTCAATCTTTTCATGCCATTGCTTAGGTGCTTGTTTCAGGCCATATAAAGATTTTAATAACTTGCACACCTTTGTCTCTTCACCTTTTACCACAAACCCATCCGACTGATCCATGTAGATCTCCTCTTCCAACTCTCCATTAAGGAAAGCTGTCTTTACGTCCATTTGATGAATGAGAAGACCATAAGAGGCAGCCAGGGACAGTAGTACTCGAATGGTGGTCAGTCTAGCGACAGGTGAATATGTGTCAAAGTAATCTTTGCCTTCTTTCTGTGTATAGCCCTTAGCTACAAGCCGTGCCTTGTACTTCTCAATAGTACCATCAGGCCTTAGCTTCTTCTTAAACACCCACTTACAGCCCACAGGTTTGCAACCATAGGATCGTTCTGATAATTCCCAAGTTCCATTAGAAAGAATCGAGTCTATCTCATTTTGGACAGCTTCTTTCCAATCATCTGCATCAGGAGATGCATATGCCTCTGCAATGGATCTGGGAGTATCGTCCACAAGGTACACGATGAAATCATTACCAAAGGATTTTGCAATCCTCTGTCTCTTACTCCTCGTGAGAGGTTCATCGTCATCCTTCTCAAGGACTTCCTCATGTGGTTTTTCAGAATTCTCAATAGATGCACTAGATTTAGGAAGTATTTCAGAAGAAATTCTACCAATGTTATGCATATCTTTCATAAGAAAAATATTCTCAAAGAATTTTGCATCACGAGATTCCATTATAGTATCAACTCGCATATCAGGTACCTCAGATTTAACCACTAGAAATCTATAGCCTATACTCCGTGGAGCATATCCTAGAAAGATACAATCCACTGTCTTACGTCCCAGCTTGCGTTTCTTGGGAATCGGTATGTTGACCTTTGCCAAACACCCCCAAGTGCGCAAATACGAAAGTGATGGTTTTCTCCCAGCCCACTCCTCATAAGGGGTCTTTTCTTTATTCTTGTTAGGAACTCTATTCAGGACATGACATGAAGTCAACAAAGCCTCCCACCATGCCTTTGATAAACCAGCAGTGGCTAACATGGAATTCACCAAGTCAGTTAGCGTGTGGTTTTTCCTCTCAGCAACCCCGTTAGATTGGGGCGAGTAGGGAGGCGTCCTCTCATGAATAATTCCGTGTTCCTGACAAAATTCGTCAAATATTTTGGGAAAATACTCACCACCACGATCCGACCTAAGACGCTTGATCTTTCTCTCTAGTTGATTTTCAACTTCGGCCTTATAGATTTTAAAGTAGTCCAAAGCCTCATCTTTAGTTTGCAACAAGTAAACATAGCAGAATTTAGTAGCATCATCTATCAACGTCATGAAATATCTCTTTTCACCTTTTGTCAACACACCATTCATCTCGCATAGATCAGAATGTATGAGTTCTAGAGGCGCCAAGTTTCTCTCCTCGGCAGCCTTGTGAGGCTTTCGAGGTTGCTTTGATTGCACACAACTATGGCACTTAGAACCTTTGGCAATAGTGAAATTCGGAATTAAACTCATACTGTACATCGGAGACATCAAACCAAAATTAATGTGACATAAACGAGAATGCCAAACACTGGTATCATCATTAATATCACCACAAATATGATTCACGGATTTATTACAAAACTCTGAAAGTGAAAACCGGAACAAGCCTCCGAACTGATAACCTTTACCAATAAATTGTCCATGTTTTGAAACAATGACTTTATTGGACTCTAACACAACCTTAAACCCATCTCTACATAGAAGGGAGCCACTAACGGTATTCTTGTTCATAGTAGGGACATGCTGCACGTTCCTTAGTTGCACAATCTTTCCGGAAGTAAACTTCAGATCCACCGTGCCAACACCACGAACAGAAGCATGTGATCAATTCCCCATTAGGACGGCTGAATCCCGAGCGACCTGATAAGAAGTGAACATAGAGATGTCAGCACACACGTGAACATTAGCACCCGTATCAATCCACCAACATGGTGATTGAAATACTGAAAGAACAGTAAATAAATTACCGTACACATCAGTGTTGCTAGCGGTCACGACGTTGACATTCTTTCCACCTTTCCCTCTGCGATCTGCACGAACTGGGCAGTCCTTGGAAAAGTGGCCGAGCTCTCCACATGAATAACAATGTAGCTCGGCCTTGTTTAGCTTCTTTTTCTTCTTGAAGGTTATAGTATTTTCAGGCTTGTTGAATGAGGGCTTATAGTTCCCTTTGTTCTTGCCGAAGGTCTTCTTCTGCGCCATGTAGGCGCTAGAATGACCCTCGCCTCCTCTCTCAGCAGTGTCCTTAGCCCGAGCCTTCTCCTCAACATCGAGAGACGCTATCAGGTTTTCAACTG